>JAOQGH010000001.1:193502100-193516273 GCA_025769975.1 Gallinago jamesoni
GGGCAGCCCATTCCAATGCCTGATAACCCTTTCAGTAAAGAAATGTTTCCTAATATCTAACCTGAACTTTCCCTGGTCTTCTTCCCTCTAGAATACTTTGACATTGGCAATGACCAGAAAGAAAGATATTCCCCAAAGTCTGATTAGCATAACAGGCAACTGATGTACCAGAGGACCACAACCATTAGAAATGGTCCTTCATAACAGAAAATTAGGTTTGAGACCACCTGGGACACCTGAACATACAGAAGTCCATGAGACCAGATGAGACACATTCCAGGGTCCAGAGGGAATTTACTGAGGTAGTTGCCAAGCCACTTTCCATCATATTTCAAAAGGTGCAACAGTCATGTGAAATCCCCAGGGACTGGAGAAAAAAGAATAATGCACCTGTTTTTAAAAAGGGTAAGAAGGAAGGTACTGAGAACTATTGACCCATGAGCCTTACCTCTATGCCTGGTAAGATCATGGAATAGATCCTCCTGGAAGACATGTCAAAACATATGGAAGACAGGGGGGAGGTTAGGGACAACAAACCTGACTGTTGTTCAGTCTGCAGAAGAGAAAGCTCTGAGGAGACCTTATTGTGGCATTTCAATACTTAAAGGGGACTTAGAAGAAAGATAGAGAGAACCTTTTTACCAATGCCTGTAGTGACAGGACATGTCAAATGGCTTTTAACTGAAAGAGAGAAGATACAGGTTGGATACAAGGAATAATATTTTTTTTACAATGAGGTTGCTCAGGCATTGGAACAGGTTACCCAGAGAATTTGACGATGTCCCATCATTGGAATTATTTAAGGTGAGTTTGGACAGGACTTTGAGCAACCTGTTCCATGGCAGAGGGGTTGCACTAAATAGTGTCTAAAGGTGTATGGTTCTATGAATTGCATGGACCATTGCATGGTCCTATCATTCTGTGAAATTGTCACAAACTGCTACTTCTTGCTTTCTTGTAAAGTTTTGGCAAATTAGAAATATTTTAAGAAACACAACCTGCACTGATAAATCTCACGAGTCTACAAGGTTATTTTCAAGATTAGCAGCTCTCTGAAAAAGTCAAGGCAGTATGAAAGGATATAAAATTTTAAAAACAAATGGGATGGGTTTTTTGGTGTTTGGTGTTGAATTAACAGATGGCTGGTGAAAGAATGCAGATACTTAGTAAGAGTGAGTGTGTCTGCATTTCAGGAGAGAGAAATTAGAGAAAGTTAGAAAGTGGAGAAAGGGCAGTGCTACAATAAAAATACACCTACAACAGATGTTCTGGAATTGAATTGTCCAGTTTTTATTATTACTACTATTATTATTATTATGACCATCATCATCATTATTTATTATGTAAGATATTGAAACGTATATTGGAAATGTAGAAAAGAAAAAGAATATGTGAAATGAAAGACAGAAAAGGATATCAAGTATGTTTTTTTTCAGCTGTCTTGAAATAGTAATTTTCTCTTTCTCATTTACACATATCTAAAGGAAATTTTGACATGCATGAATGAGTTTGTATAAAGCCAATGTGACTCTCTGTCTAGATACAAAATGAAACAAAATCACAGACAATGAGGTAAATTAGAATATGATTTCTTGTTTAATGGTCTTTTTGAAAGACGTTAGGCGAAAAACTTTTCAGTTTTTCCAAAGTTTGCATACATATTTTAGTAAAGTGTATTATATCACCCTACAAAAATGTCTTCACTTTTAACTTTAAAGATAACTGTTACTACACTCTATTGCTTGTATTTAGAGAACTTGAAGTGCCAAAGGAAAAATGCTCCAATACCATGAGAATGAGTACCAAAAGAAAAATCCTTTAATATGAAGAAATTTAGTACACTATAAAAAAATGTGTTACCCAGGAAGAAGACATTTTATGATGCGTAGACAATATTCATATATAAAAGCCTGCTTTTGCAGAATCAGTGCATGTTAGAAGAGCAGACATTCAATTGAACAGGCCTTTACAACATCATCTTTGGAGACAAATTAGTCCCCGTAGGCAGAATGATGGATTTTATCCCCAGAGGTTCAGTGGTTTTATTTAACTGTGACAATACCTGCTGAATTATCCTGATTAAGACAGAAATCTTCTGGGAAGTAATCCTGTTTACTGTTGGGGTTTTTCAAAATTATTTATATTCATCAAATGATATAATACATATGAATAATCCTAATATAATACAAATGACTAAATTTAACAATGTAGTTTACTTATAAGTCCAACACTTGAAACAGGGTGGAGCATAAGACTCAAGCATACTTACAATGTTCTAGTCTCTAAGGGATTCCCATTTCTGGGAATCAAGTAGGATGATAATGTACAGGCTATTGGATGACATCTGGAGATCATGAGAAACTGAAATTGTGTCTAGAATGAGAAAGCTAAATGACTACACACAGATTTTCAAAGCTTATTTTTACAGTTGGGAAAATGTAATGAAGGGTAGATTTTACAGTTCTCCAATATAGTGTATGACATCAGACTTCTCTGGGTTAAATCCTGACAGAAGTTAAGAACCTATTGTTAATTCACCTTAAAAAAAAAAAATCCTTTCCTGGTTTAAAAACAAGGTGAATCACCACAACTCTTGATAATCTATTTTATTAGTCAAATATCTTAACTTTTTGAAGAAATAGGCACCTTATTTCACTTTGATGTCGGCTACAATTTCTTGCCATTTGACTGTAATATATTGTTAGGTTCTAAATTTAAGAGCTTTTTATTAACAAGTGTCTATTTTTTCTCTATTAACAAGTGTAGGCACTCATAGACTATAACATTCATAACCATTTCTTTGATAAAATAATAGACTGAACTACCTCAGTATTTTCTTGGAATGCATATTTTATAATCCTTCATGCATTTTGGTTCTGCTCTGAGCCTTCTTCAATTTTTCAGTACCCTTTCAAACTGGATGCCAGAAGAGACTACAGATTTAAGGAATGTCACAGTAGGACCAAATAAAGAATGAATATCATGTCTAAAGATACTCAGTGTTTACCTCTTTGCATATCCACACGCCATATTAGCACTGTTGTTCAGAATATCTACTTGGAATAACATGTCCAATTATTCATTAACTGTCACACTTCAGAGCCATTCCCATACCTCCTCCATTCCCTAGGAAGTTTCTCAAAGTCTTATAGCTTTGGCCTACATACTTGGTTTTGTATATCTATGTTAATCTGTAAAATAATGTTTACAAGCTGACTACCACTTTATGAACTGACTTTTCTGTTACTTGCGTTTCCTCCAATCTTGATGCCATCTGAAAACTTCATCGGCACCTATTTAATGTTGTCTTTAGAGTCATTTATAAAAATATTAACCCAGAAGAAACCAAGAAAGTATTCTCTTCAGGACTTTGCTTCAGATTACTTATCTTTGATCCTTGTTATTTTCATTTCAGAAAGTATCCCTTTTTTTAGTGAATAATTTTATTCATAGAAACAAAAATTTCAGTGTAATAAAGGATTATTAAAAATTTATAGATACTAAACAAACACACCTAAAAACACATTTAAAAAAAACTTGTATTTCATGACAACCAAGATAATTAGTGGCACCCCTGAACCACATCAATTTCAGTCATTAATTGCCCCTGGTTTGGTGTATGACACACAGTTCCAAAGTAGAATTATTGCAAGTTCAGGTCTAAATATATAGCTTTTTGTCATTTTTTTTCATTACTTTTATACTGTTTCCATTGCAGATGTATGCAACACATATGTATATTGCAAGTGAAAAAAGAAACATAAGGACTAATAAGTACATAGATTGAATGAAATGTGTCCATGAGTTCTGAAAAAGATAGAAACAGGAAAGATCATACTTTAAAAAGCCCTTCTTGTTATCTAATGCAACACTGACAAGTTTCAACTCTAATTGAACTTTCGTGTCTTCTCCCTGCATATAGATACCACTACTATGTATAGAATATATATAGAAATACAGAAATCGATCATGAGTATGAGTATTCTGGAACATTACTATTTAGGCAAGCTCTATTTCACAGGCTTACAATGTTTCTGTATAGGAGAATTTTACATTTGTTGCTTAATAATTTAAGTAGCTAATAAAGCTAGAGATTAAATACCTATTTTCTTTGCATTTGATTAAATCCTTTCTCAGAGATTAGGGACATAATCAGGCATAGGACAATAGCAAAGGCTCTGTCATAATTTCAAATGCTTAATGAAAGCTGGAGAAAAAAAAAAAAACAACAAAAGAAAACAGGAAAAGAAGGAAGGAAGGAATTCAAATTCTCCTGTCAAATGTGCACAACTCAGTAACCTGGGCTTTGAGGATTTCTGAATTTCTAAAAACTGTATTTCACAGCCTTTGATATATTTTCTTCCAGGAGTTTGTCCAGGATGGCTTTGAAAGTGCACAATTTTTTAGCATGTACACTCTTCTTCAACAGGAAATACCATCTTGGTTATTCTTTGAAAAGTTCTCCTCTGTTTTCAACCTGTGTAATAGTTTCATTTTATGCATTGCATTTCTTGTAGTAGAAAAGGAGCTAGACAATTGCTCTGCCTTCGACTTTTCCATGCCACTCTTAATTTTATGGACCACTATCATGTTATTTTTCTTTTGTTTGTTTTGAGTCTATTAAATCCCTTATTATATGAAATAAGTTCTTCATCTTTGATTGTCACTCTTTCTTGAAGCTTTTAAAGTATTAATGTATCTTTTGTGCACTGGAAGGGCATGGTTTCCATGCACTTATCAGAACTGGGCACACCATGGATTTCTGTAATGTCAGAATGATGCTTTCTTAATTTTTTCCTAAATAGTCTGTGAATAGTATGTGAAAAAAAAACGATTCGTGATCCTACATGCTCTATTTTAAATGTATAAACTTTTTCTTTCATTGTCAATAGATTGCTTAAGAACCACCGTGTCTCAATGTTCTTACAAAGTTCTGTGACCTTTTGCAACTGGTTCTTCTCTTTGCCATCCAGCAAACTTTCTCATGGCACTATTCACTCTGTTTCCAACTTCTGACATTGATCTGAAAGAGAAAAGATATCATGTAGTGTAGTTCTCCAGTGTGATTGCCTATCCTTTGGCCTTTCCTTTTTCCTGTGGAAACAAACTGAAAAACAAACATTGTTGTTTGTTTGTTTGGTTTTTTTTATTACTTATTTCAAGTCAAAGAGGAATAACATGGAAATAAAGACACATACTCTTCTTTAATTCCTACCTGTCCCCGTATGTACATACTCCCTATAATCTCAGTGTTTTCTGCATGTCAGGCTTTTTCTCCAAACATATCCTTCTGAAAATGTGGCAGTTCATTAAAATAAGGATGTGATTCAGCTCAGGAATACTTGTTGCAGTAAGTGAAATTTGTCCTGTGGTTATCAGCCCCCACACAATTCTTTTTAGTAAACCATATTTAGACTTCACCAGTAATAGCTACATTTTGCTTAAAGTAAAATCAAGGCCAGCTGCCTTAAGCCTCTTAATTTTTTCACATTTTTAAGAAACCATCAGAAAAGGTATTATTACATCATATAAACTCTCTAGCCCACTTAGTTCAAAAATAGTGAAATTACTAGATTATCTCTGTTCAGTACTCTAGTTTATAACAAACCAAAAGTTTTATTAGAAAGCAGAAAGTGTCAGGAGTCGAGGGTGTCTTATAAGATTAATGAAGAAAGATAAGCAATTCCAGCATCCTGAAGTTAAGAAAGGCCAATATTTCTCCTATAAGATTTTAAAAAGAAATTAAACCCTTTGAATCTAAAAAAGGGGAAAGGCAATACAAACCAAATTATTTTACTCAATGGCCAATAAAACTTGGTTTCAAATTTCTCCTTTATTTGTACATAGCAGAAATTATTTCTCCAAACAGAGAAACCTAACTGTCATGATAGTAAGAGTTCATGATAGTCTTCAGTCTCTCTTCAACAGGGATGAAATGTCATTTTGTATTTGATAGTGTAATTTTCTTTTGAGCTGGTGATAGAAGGCAGATCTACTCTTTTATGATACTGATACAGTCTTCTACTGCTGAAAACAATGCAAAAGTACAAAGAGTTTTATTAGTCCTAGTATCCCAATTAATATAATACAATTAATTTACTGAAACCTGCTATCCACTGTCAGGACTTCACAGAAAAATAAAGTGAGACATCTGAGCTTTATGCAGCAATTAGCAGGTTTTCAGAATATCAATGTGAGAATTAGTTGCTACTTTTCACATTCAGCTTGGTTTTGCTACTTCTTGCTGCCTGAGAGACTTGTGAATGAAAAAACAAGTGGGTTGAACTGCTTTTGTACTCCCCAGGACTGTAGAAAACAAAATAAACAAAAAGCCCTCAAATGACTTCACATCCTTTTAGGATGAATTACTAGCAATGCCAAGGACATTTCTGTATCAGTTTTTTGGGTAAATGCGAGGTGAATTGGGTTTACAGGTGAAATTCTACCCCAAGTGTCTCAAAGAGGGAAGGAAGGAAGGGTGTTTATTAACTCAATAGTGCTCAAATTTCTCCTGCAGACTGTAAGACCTTTCAAGAGTATCAGTTTGCAGTAACATTAAGATATAGAAATATAGTTTTTCTTGCTTTAAACTTTTACTAGTTCACATATAGAAATGTATTTTCTCTTGCTATAAAGTTCTACTAGTTCTTGTCTACAGCAACTTATGTCTGTATCTATGAATCACGGATGTTTTGTCGTTGTACGAAAACTGATTTTATGAAAAAATGTGAGCTTCCAAGGTTTCCAAAAGCCTAGGGAGTTTCTCAATAGAATAAAGGGAAAAATCTACCATTAGGGAACATAAGACAGAACGAAGATATTGTTTAGAATTCACTACATGTGATGATATGCATTGCAGAGGGAGACGTTTTCTAAAATCTTCCAAAAACTTATTTGGATTTTTTTTTCTGTCCCTGAGGTCAGTTTCTTTTTTGTGTATATCCTTAAGCCACAGTGATGAGACTTTGATTGCATTTTGTGCTACAGACCATTGTTACAACATGTGCAAATAAATATTTAGTAAGAATAGTAATAATTGAAAGACAGGAGTATGTAGTGACATCATTTCTGCTACTCTCCCATTAACAGTTGTTCTTCAGGCTTCTTCAGAGAGGAACTTTCACTTGATGAGTAAAGAAAAGGAAGTAATCACAGACCAATGAGTTGCTTTGCAATGTTCAGGAGGTTTTGTGTCTGTGCAAAATGGTATCACTTTGTATCCCAGTCCAACTGATGTCATTGCCTAACATCAGAAATTTACAATATGAGGATTATCCATAGAGAGACTATCATTGAAAGGAATAACATGGGAGAACTCTCACATTCTCTATTGACTGCAAAAGCAATGTTTTATCTATTCTTTTTGTCCTTATTTTATTTTACTACTAGAAATCCCAGTAAAATAGCAGGGGGTCATTCACAGCTGAGTTAATTAACATGCTGCCAGTGCTGATGAATAAATTCTGACAGAAAGCACACACAATCCTGGAAGAAGCACTGCAGGCATCCCTTTTAGCTCATGGCAATTCAATATAAATATAATAAAAAAGGAATCTAAATGGAGGATTTAGTAGAAAATCAAATATCTCAATTAATAATAATTAATAATTAAAAGAATAGCCAAAAAAGTATTGGAGTATTTGTATATTTGAGATTCATAACCTCTAACTAATTTTTTGCAGCTTCTTTGGTATACAAAAAAAATTTTAAACAAAAACTCTCTGGAAACTGATGTACATGTAGATACAACTAGTCAAAATATGTTTCTACTTGGAAAAATGGTTTTGTTAGTTCCATAGTGCAGAGACTTGATGTTTTCTGCATAAAATATGTGCCAATCTACAATCTTATTTTTTTTTTAAGTTGATATGTAGGCCTTGATTTAGGAATCAAGTTCTCCCTTTTTCTTTGCATCATCCCTTAATATGTAGGTTCTGCAGGCGAAACATGGTCTTCTGGGAGCAACCAGACAACTTCATTCCCTGCTGTTTACAGACTGCATGAGACTGGAAACACAGCTCTGCTGAGGGAGTATAATCTAGCTCACTAATCCTAGAAATGCTGACTCCGAATGCTGCTCTGAGAAAGACAGCAATAAAAGATTCATTTTTCTCACTCGAGAATGCTGAGAACAGAAGGGACCAGCACTCCCTTTTGAAGGGACCATCTGGCCCTGTACTCTGTCTGTAAAGGCTGCAGAATTTTTTCCAGAAACTGGATTAAGATATGTTTCTCAGAGACTATCTAAACTGTTTTTAAAGACTCCAAACAATAACAAGTCCATGGCTTCTTCTGGCAGTTTGTTCCAAATGTTAATTAGCTTACCAATGCATTTTACTGTATCTCATTTTGACGCTGAATAAGTCTCACTTCAGTTCCCAGACACTGGATCTTCTTAGGTCTTCACCTGCAAGACTAAGACACCCTTTATTATCAATTAAGTTTTCTATGGTTAAGTATCTACACAGCATGATCTAGTAACTTAATTTTCTCTTCAATAAACTAGTAAATTGAATTCCAGAAGCATCCCACTGCAAGGATTTTCTTCTAGCACATCCTGGTAATTTTTTAAGTCCTCTGTATTTTCTTCATTAAATTAATATTGTCCATGAATTGCAGACCTTGAACAGGATGAAGAATTCTTCAGATTCTTACAAACACTGTGTACAGAGGTTATCTGGTTCCCTTCTTAATATTCCATCCAGTGACAACATTCACTAAAAATTATACAGAGCCACTGTTCTCTCACATAATAGTTAAGTTTTTTCTCAAGTTGCTGCTTTCCAGGAAGAAATCATTCTGCTGCTGAAGTCTGCACCACTTCCCAAGTGTAAAAACTTCCGCTGTCAATGTTGCACTGAAACACATTTTGCTGAATTATGACCTTGTACCCGGGAAATTTGGAACATGGTGTAACAACACCTTCTTCTCCTTGTAGTTTAGTGCTTCCATTGATCTATACAATATAGTAGCAAAGATCTTACATAACCATCTAAATACACAAAATATTATTGATGAAAACATTGAGTAGTACCAGATCTTGAAGAATCCTCAGTGCTTCTAGATACCAAAAACCCTAGGACTGATTTTTTCCCCCTTTATATTTTATTTGCTACCTTTCAATACATCAGGATTTGCCTAACAAAAGCATATGAACAATTGATTATATACATTGCATGCCTCTCAGAATAAGGTATTATATAATGTTGTGTCAAAAACTTTGAAATATTTGAAGTGTGTAATTGCTTTTATCAAACTGTTTCATCATCTGATCAAAGACTATCACAGGATTTTCGTGCTCTGGTTACATTTTCTAACAAAACATGGCAACTGTATTTTTGTACTAATTTCTGTTGGCACATTGCATGTGCTCTGAATATAAATATTTAATGAAGAATGAGAAACACTGAAATTTCCACTATGATTTTAAGAGTTCTAGCTTATATAAGGTTTTTAGGACCCAGATCCTTCTATGCAGGATATAATAAGAACAAGAGAATGATGAAATTAACTCCTCTCTTCAGGATGAAATAGATGGAGACCTTTAAAGGTTAAAAAGGCAGAAAGGATCAGTGATGTAATTATCCCAGCAAACAGCACCATATTTGATGAAAGACAGTATTCTCTTTCTGTAATGATTCTATTGATAGTATATGAATAGCAGCCTATAAGCTGTATTTTCTAGAATAAAAATATTTTGTTACACCATCTGTAATTGATGGTGAGTATTTTCATTGTTTTTTGCTGTGCGGTCTGCATTTTCTTATTCACATGACATTGGCTTACTAGATCGTCATTTTTGTCCTTACCCATTTTACTGGTTTTGACTGGGATACTGTTGTAAGATGCCACATGGTCACTGTTCTTCAAATTCTCTAAACTGTGAGATTCAGAAGTCTCCTAGATTAACTCCCAAAATAATGAGAACATAGAGTTCCTCTCATATGCTGAAATAATTACTCTCAGGTAGATTCCTACTGCATATATATAAAAAATAATAACAAGATAGCAAATGAGAAGGGAAGACATTGATGGTTAATTCACTGAACTCATTGATTGAATAACCAGGTTAATTGCAGGTGAAAAGCATGAAAATCTCCTCATGTGCATAGCACCAATTCTCCTAATGCTGCGTAAGAAAAAAATACTAAAATTGTCAAAGAAAAATTAACTGGTTTCATAAAAGAGAAATTCTATCGGATGCCAAAAATGTATATTGGCACATGCTATGGGAAAAGACAAAGAAAGTGCTCACCACATCTGGCATGCCAGCAGGTAGGTGCAGTTTGGAAATGCTAGTAGGGAATAAACCTGCAGCAGAAAAATCAGTGGCAAAGCACACTAACAAAGTTTGCAGGTTTCAATGTCATTCTGATGTATGGATCCAGACACAACATTGTCAGTGCTGTGGGAGATCATGAATGCAACTTGTCTCTCTGCTAAAATGGAGCCAGGACAGATGAAATTCTATCAAAAGATGACTGGCACAGAATGAGACAGGGTGTGCTGGCAGATGACCCAAAAGCTACAGTCTGATTCTTAGAATCTAAAGCTGTATATACCATGCATAGATCCACGTGTTTTAGAGAATAAAAAGCCTTATGAAATCTCTGTGAATCTCTGTTCACTTCTGCTGGTGCATTTCCAGTTTGTGAAAAGAGAGAGAAAGAGATTAGCTTAATAGCTTGAAGATATTATTTTCATCACCTGTCACCTTCAAATAGTTGGTTACCAATGAAGAAAGATTAATACAAAATAATGGGAATGAGAATGCTTGTGCATCTTCCTCAGAAAGGAAAATAAGAAATAATAACTTAAATCATGGTCATTGTTAGCATTAGAATGGACATGTCCATACAGAAAGCAAGTTTTTCCAACAGTGCTTGCATGTATAAAGTTTTATCAGTATGCATAAAGTCACAGAGCTGCTTTGGAGGACAGTGTTTTTAGAAATATACTATATACAGTTCCAAAATGTCTTCATTGAATTTGTACTGCTACAGTTTTGATGTGAATAGAAAGAAAGAGATAGAGATAAACATACTTGACTTGTTGTCAAAACATTATAACATGAGAATGCAACTGCACAAGCAAGAGATCCTCAACCTGATGGTAACATAGAATAAAAACTACTCAGTCAACTCAGTTATGTTCAGTTCTCAAAGCAAGCACCACAAAGGAACGGAGAACAAACTACATAAAAGAAATTTCAACTGCTCATATTCATCATCTTGTCAGTACTTCCATACACGAGAGGAGAAGACATACATGCCTTTCAAGAACACAGCAATAGCAACTGGAACTTTAAAAAAGGTAAAATAATGTCAAGAAAAGAAAAAAACTTTCAAAAAACATTTTATTTTAACCAAAGATCCAGAGCTGCTGTAACAATCCACTGGAATGAGTGTCATGGTTTAACCCTGGCTGAGCACCTCCCAGCTGCTCACTCATGGGATGGGCAAGAGAACTGGACGGGTAAAAGTGAGAAAGCTCATGGGTTGAGATAAAACAGCTTAATAGGTCAAGTAAAAAGCGCATTCACAAGTAAAGCAAAACAAGGGATTAATTCACCAATGGCAGGTGTTCAGCCATCTCCAAGAAAGGAGGGCTCCATCATGCTTAATGGTTACTTGAGGAAACAAATGCCATCACTCCAAAGATCCACCTTTCCATCCTTCTTCCTCTCAGTTTTATCGCTGATCTCCTTCCTTATTACAGCCTATCAAATGTAATATTTAATATATAGATACTCCCATTTATGAAGAGAGTAAAGTGAGAGAGAATCAATTTTGTTGAGGAAAAATAGGTCAGTTATATAATAAAGTTATAGTATGTGTGTATATATATAGATATATATACACACACTATATGTATATAGCTATATATAGCGTCATCTATACCTTTAATTTTTACATATTTTAAGAAAGCACATAAATAACCTGAATGTGCTACAGGATATGGGACAGCCTCTATGCTATAATTCAAGAATGTGAAGTATCTCTTGAAATAGTTATGCTGGTACAATGTTGTATTTACATTCAGAAAGTCTAACATTAACACAGAGTAAAACTTCTGCTGATTATGACTTCAGTATAGGTTTAAATACAGAAAATTAATTAACCACAGGACTTACTGATGTGAGTAAGAAGAAATATGAACACGAATCACGTGTAGTGATGATTGGACTTATCACTGAAAGAACTGAACGTGGAGTTATAAAGATGGTCAGCGAACTGGAAAAGATATCAGGAAAGATTGCACTCAAAACTCATAATGATAAACCTAGATATATGGCAAATATATTTGGTCAGGAGGCAGATCTGAATGTATTTCTAGACACAGTCTGAATACCTCGGATCAATCTATCACCAGCTTCAAGGAGGAACTGGAGACTTGGGCAGAGAGAGAACAAAGTGGCATTAAGAGTATGGAGAGGGACCATCTATCTTAGGCAGCAGCTTTGAGTCTAAAAATGAATTCACTATAGTGAACAATGGCATATGGTGAAAACTGAGATGGATGCAAAAATAAAGAAGACAGGTTTTCTTGATATTTAGAAAAAGTTATGAAATTAATATTAAGAAGTTATATCATTTACTTCTACCAAATGGAAAAACAAACTGGCAGTGTATAAAAATACTGGCTTTTCTTCTGTAGGGATTCTTCAGTGACAACTTGAGTTTTAGGTCTACATTTCAGGTCATTACAGATCTTATTTTTTATATAGATGTGAGCTCTGGGATCTTATTACGGAAAAGTAAGACAGACAACTAAATACTTCTGACAATAAAGTACTATGACAGATTATAGATCAGGAAAAGGAAAACAAGATCTACTAAGGAATCCTTGAGAAGTCTACAAACACCCAAATAAAATAAACACAGAGATATCACAACAATATCAGTAGGTAAAACATATGACGATAGTGACAGGAGTAGACTAATTATTTGTCTTTTGAAGGAAAGAGAAGAAAAAAGAAAGGATAATAAGAAAACTAAAAATTCTCAATTTGAAATCTTACTAAGAGAAAGAACAATCTTAACAGGATGAGTTGAATAAAACTCTGAAGCTAGCTAAGTGCTTAAACAAGCAAGGGAGTAATAATTGCAGTACTTCATGAGGAGGGTGGTGTACAGGCTGAATTGCTTTATTTATTCACCCATGTAATATAAGGAAAGAATCCAGATCTTCAGGTATGCAAGGATTCTTAAGAACTTTGTGCCAGCTTGTACAGGTTGGATCACTTGTTCTAGATATTGTTGCTTTGATTGTGTAATTAATTGTTTGAATTGTTAACTTATTCCAGGTAATAGATGCCTCATTCTTGCATTCACTAATTTTAGTGAAAATTAGAGGCTTTGGGGTTTCACACACTTCCTACTTGCCTGGCCCATTCACTGCTCCATGGAATTTGGGTTGTGCATTACACCATGTATCCACCATACTCAGTTGCCATTTGTTTTTTTCTTCTGTAAAATTCCAAGGAAGGCTTGCTGGCACTTCACTGCTTCCCCCTTTATTTCAATCTGGTGCTCAGTTTTCTGCTTCTGGGCTGCGCCCTCGTCTTCATATCTAGTAATAGCCTGAGCTATACAAGCTATTTGGTTTAGTAATTTTTCATTGCTTTAAAGTGATATATGAAAAATCCTAGTCTCTGAATCATATTTTACTGTCTTCCTTTGCCTTCCCCTCATTTCTCTTCCTTTCACAGAATCACAGGATGATAAGGA
Organism: Gallinago jamesoni; assembly: GCA_025769975.1. Taxonomy (NCBI): domain Eukaryota; kingdom Metazoa; phylum Chordata; class Aves; order Charadriiformes; family Scolopacidae; genus Gallinago; species Gallinago jamesoni. The sequence continues at coordinate 193,515,831 of JAOQGH010000001.1, forward strand.
GTTGGAAGGGACATCTGGAGATCATCTAGTCCAACCCTCCTGCCAAAGCAGATCCACCTCGATCAGGTTGCACAGGAACATATCCAGGCAGGTTTTGAATGTCTCTAGAGATGGAGACTTCACCATTTCTCTGGGCAGCCTGTTCCAGTGCTCTGCCACTCTCAAAGGAAAGAAGTTCCTCCTCATGTTTAGATGGAACTTTCTATGTTCAAGTTTGTGCCTGTTACCTCCTGTCCTGTCCCTGGGAACCACTGAAAAAAAGACTGGTCCTTTTCTCTTGACACCCACCCTTTAGCTATTTGTATGCATTGATCAGATCCTTCCTCAGTCTTCTCAAGATTAAAAAGACCCAAGTTCCTCAGTCTTTTTCCTTTTTCCTTTCCTTTCCTTTCCTTTCCTTTCCTTTCCTTTCCTTTCCTTTCCTTTCCTTTCCTTTCCTTTCC
>JAOQGH010000001.1:193520045-193591489 GCA_025769975.1 Gallinago jamesoni
CTGCATATCCTCACCGCTTCCTGGTAATCCTCCTTGCCTGCCAGGCCCCTTTTCCAAAGATCATAAACTTTCTTTTTCTGCATGCATGTCATTCTGAGGCAGAGGGATAGTGCAAAGCCCTTATAGTCTTGAAGTTCCCCACTTCTAATAGTACCATTTATTAAAAAAAAAAAAAGCAAAACAGAAGATGAAGAAGAAAATAAGCTTTAACTGCTACCTATTCATGAGGATCTCAATTACTTTAGTTTTCAGTCATGCCCAGTCATTTTCCATTCAATACTTCAGGCAAATTACAACTGCAGTATCTTCCAGAGATCCTGTTCAGGAAACTGCATTTTAGCAGACAGTAAGAAGACAACTAGCTATGAAGACAATTATTTCAACAGAGTGCTAGGTCTCTAGCACTAGTCTAGCTAGGACTCATTTTTATGTAGCGCAGTGTTGTGCCATGTAAGAAATTCTCAATTTGCCTTTGAGCTGGATGAGACATAGCTAGACACAGCAACACTGGTTTGTGGTTTCTATAACACAGTGACAATGTTAACACATAGGCATTCAGAGACTATTAAACCTCTAAGCAGAACTACTTAAGCAAGGTGCAGCTCTGCAGAAGGCTGCTTGTTCCAGAGCTAGCTTCTCTTGTTCAGCTCCTGCTAGGGTAGCTCCTCTTATATAAACAGATCTGAAAGGACACAGATGCAGCCTTGGCATTTTTTAATAAGGTAAACTATGGACTTGGTTATGCATTTTAGGATTTATGTATAGCAAGAATTCACAATACTTTAATATTTTTTAAGAAAATGCACCAGTAAAGGTGAAACTAGAGGTGAGTGGGAGAGAGGAGTTGCCACTTAATGCATTTTTGACAATTTTCTAAACTTAAATTTTAACAATTTTCTAAACTCAATAAATTTTCAAGTTCTCTTTTTGGCAAGAAGTTTGAGAAGAACTTGCTTATCCTTAATCTTGAACCTTACTGTACCAAAATGAGGCTCAATTTTTTTTTTTTTTCAAAGCCACATGTCTAGAAGTTAGAGTGTTTTGTATTTATCTGAAGAAATGACTGTTTTTGTTAGGTTTGTATTTTCTGTAAAGGTCTTTGCAATTTTCCCAAAATAAAATAATTTAGGACAGATGAAAGTGACATTCTCAAAATTTCCCCCTATGGTTAGTAGAAAAAACAGTAAAGTTTATTATCTGTAAAATTTATCACATCAATGTTTACCTCCTTTTACTGAGGACTCTATAACCTGTGTTAAAAGACCTACATTTCAGTATCTTTGGTATCATACCAGAAGCCTTTGCCTGCTATGAAAATTGGACAGAAACTCCTCTTCTTTATTTCTGACTGGTTTTAGCAACTCACTGACCTACAAAACACCTTTCTTCATGGTCATTCACAGTTTCTTTGGGAGCATCTGGTGAAGGTCTGAAAGTATATCTTGTTAAAAGCTACCAAAAAATCCAAACACACTTGACTATCTACATTCCCTTCTTCTGTTTCAAAAGCTGTTAATATTACTTCCCTCCAGAAAATTTCATGGCAGAACTGCTTGCTGTTCTTGTCTATCCTATTTTGATATCAACAAGCCAGTACATGAGTAAAAACAAAGAAAGAAGCCAATATTAAATCATCAACCACAATGGTATTTATAAGTTCACTAACCTGCTTATGGTAGCCTGCTCTCATAGATCTTGTTGTGCCTAGTTTATCCATTATTTGCACTTGGCTTTTTTTTTTTTTTAAAGGAGGTCTTAATCTTTGAAAGCATGACTGAGAGGATATAAGACCTCTGGGTAGAGGGAAGTAGCATAAAACTCCTACAGAGTAGGAAGCATGTGAAGAAATTGACTCATGAGCAAAGAATCAATATGGAACAGGGATGTAGCAGGAGACAGAGTGGAAGTGAATAGAAGCAATTTGTCAAATTGACTTTCTCCCATACACAGTTCACCCTTTATGGATAAACACGATCATCCAATGTAAGTACCAGGTAAGCTTAATCACAGTGTGTGAGTTAATACGATTTATCTATTAGAAACTCAATTCAAGATATAAGGAAAACCTTGGGCACAATCCTGTGTAGCATGAAAGAAAGACGTTGTTTGGTTAGGCTAAAAGGCAGCAAAGAAGCAGATGGCAGGAATTGTCACAAATTGGTGAAGTCTCTAAGATGGGAAATAATAGAGATGAAATAGGAACTTTGGGAGTGGTTGAAAGAACTGGAAAAGTAGATGAGTCCTGGAAAGTGATAGTGAAGATTGCAATTTGATGGAGAAAACTTATGGCTGGTATGGCTAATCAAAAGGGAACTGCATGCCAAGAAGAGGACAACGAAAGAATGGCAGAGAAGAGGGACAAACTCCAGAGAAAATGAAAGAAAATATGTCTGAGAAAGGTGTGAGATCACTTAAGTCCTTAGAAAACCTGGAATGGGTTTAGATGCTCTTCATTTCCAAGTTATGCTTTACCAGTGAGATCACTATGCAACCTTACTAGTATCCAGAAAAAAAATAAAAGTCTTCCAAGCATAACAGACGTTAAAGAGTAACAGTTGGGAAAGAACCTGTCCTGAGGCTACATGTGAAATTGGCTGACACAATTTCTCTGATTCATGTACACATGTAAGTCTTAATTCAGATATTGTAGTCTAGTAGGTTACAACCTAAATCTAAAGCCAAATGAAACAACCTCTCTTTGGCTGTGCATTTTGCACCCCTTTCATCAGAGAGGTCTGCATATTAAAATAACAATAAAAAAAGGAAAAAAGCTCGTGCAGAAATGAGTAATTTCAACGGAGAGTTTATTTGTCTCATTTGTCAGTGAACTATCATGTTCCCCCCTCTTACAATATTCACACCTCTTTTAACTGAATAGCTTTTTGTTAGCTGTGGAACAGCAAACATGTCCCATTACTTCTTTGTATTTTAAAAATAAGTGTATTTTTTAAAATCTACACTTTCCAATATGTGAACGAAATTTGAAATAAGATTTGTATTTGAGAAATACACATTTGTCACCCACTCTTCGGGTCTGCTCTGCTTCTTGGAGTTTCTTCTTGATGTTTTAGAGACTGGGGTTTAACTGAGAGTGCCAAGCACCACCTCTGACAAAGGTATTTCATGGAGAACCAAGTTGGTGTGAAGGTTTGACTTAGGGTCAAAAGAGAAATATGGAGTTGTGTGGAAAATGCATCTCTGGACTCTTTGCCAGGGTACAACCTCTTTCTCCCTGTCCTGTAACAAGAGAGAGCCTTTCATCTTGGACCCCTGCATTGGCTGGAGGAAACAAGCCCTTCTCACCCTCATGGCAGTGGCATGGGGAGACATGCAGAAAAAGGGTGCGACCAACGGCAGATGGTAGCGGTACGTGCGTGAAGCTTACTGGGAAATGTCCACCCATACTCAAAAGGAAAAAGCAGCTTGGCAAAGCTAAAAACCTGAGAGGAGGTTAGAGAGAGATGGTTCTGTGCTCTTCTCCCAAGTATCAAGCAAAAGGACAGCAGGAGATGGCTTCCAGGTACGCAAAGGGAGGTTGAGATTGGATATTAACAAAAAATTTCTTCCCTGAAAGGGTTATCAAAGATTGGAAATGGCTGTCCAGGAAAGTGGTGGAATCGCCATCTCTGGACGCATTGAGAAGAGGGATAGGTGGGGTGCAGGGGTTAGGTTGAGGTGGTGCCTAGGGACAGGGTTTAGTGGTGGACTTGGCAGAGTGAGGTTGGTAGTAGCACCTAGCGATCTCCTAGGTACTTTCCAACATTGGTGATTCTATGAGTTGACAGAATGTCAAGCTGCTGGAGAGCAGTGTGGCAGAGAAGAGAGGGAGCACTCACCTGGGGCTTCTCCTCCACAGCTCTTTGCTCTCTTTTCCTTGGCAGCAGACAAGACCTGCAAGAGGTGGTATCTGCCCTGGCCATTTGCACGGCAAGGGACTTCGGCCGCTGCAGAGACCCAGGCGGCAGAGAAGCCTGGGCCGTTGGGCTCTGGCGGCAGGGGGGCTCTCTTTGGCCGGCCCCTGGCAGCCATCTGCAGCCAGGACGGCACGCTGCCCCAGCACATCCAGGTAAGCAGGCATGGCCAGGGCTGCCCATCCTTCTGGCTCCTCCTCTGTAGAGACAGGTGGCCCAAGCAGAGGGACGCCACTTGGGGCTCGGCTCCTCCCCATGACACCCACCATCATCCTGACCCAGCTGCAGACCTCTCCACGCTTGCTCCTGCCCCTAAGGCAGCTTCACCTGCCCCATTTCCTGTCTCCAGTCAAGCAACTCTCCTCCTCTCTTCCCTGCAGGACCTGCTGGTGCTCCTGCAGGAGCATGGGCCATCCACGGAGGGCATCTTCCGCCTGGCGGCTGGCGAGCGCACCTCCCGGGAGCTCAGGGAGGCCCTCGACAGTGGAGCGGAGGTTCACCTCCAAAGCCAGCCCGCGACCCTGCTGGCCGTCATCTTGAAGGTGAAGCCTGCTGACCTGGGGCCCAGCAGCTCCCAGCTCTGTCCTGGGAGAGCAGGAGCCCAAAGCCAGCCATCTGCTCGTCGGGCAGAGTGCTGGGGAGGCTGCCTCTGCTCCCGCCGGAGTGCCCAGAGCCTCACCCACAGCCCTTGCCGTTGCAGGACTTCCTGCGTAAGATCCCCTCCAAGCTCCTGGAGGCCCAGCTCTATGCCAAGTGGATGAGCGCCCTGCAGAAGACCAGCAGGGAGGAGAAGCTGTCGGGACTGAAGGAGTAAGTGTGGCGAGCAGCCTGCCTGCTGCACGGGGACTGGCAGAGTCCAGGACTTGCTTGAAAAGCCATGGCCTCTTTGCAAAAGCTGCCTCCTCTGCCAGCCACCTCTGGCTGCCGTGAGGGAAAGGGGCACAGCAAAGCATTTGTCAGATTGGAGTGCTTCCCCAGGGCATCGGGGCTTGCTCCAAAAGGGACTCTTGCCAGAAGGGCAGAGAGGGAGGGTGGTAGCCATACCTCAGCAAAGGCAGTCCCTCTGCTGGAGACCAGGCATTGCCAGGGAGCCTTCCCTCAGCTGGCCTTGGGTGAGATCAGCCTGGGTGACCTCTGCCAAGAGCGTCTCCTTGATGAACGTTGTGTTCCTGTTCCCTCAGGGTGGCCAGCAAGTTGCCCAAAGCCAACCTGCTGCTCTTCAAGCGCTTGTTGGCCCTGCTGCATGACATCAGCAGCAACGTGGCCACCAGCAGGATGACCGCCCAGAACCTGGCCATCTGCATGGGGCCAAACCTCCTCAGCCCACCTGAGGAGCACTTGCTCCCCCTGGCTGTCCTGGTGTAGGAGACACGGAAGGTACGCTGTGGTTACCTGCTGGGTGCAGCCTCCCGGGCCCAGCCAAGCTTTGCTGCTCCTTGCTACGCGGCTGCCTCTGGTCTTCAGCAAACACTGGGGGACAAGGAGAGGTGCTGAGAAGAGCACAGCCCTGGGCACAGCTGCAGTTTGCTGGGCAGAAGCAAGGGTGCAGAGTGGGAGGGGCTCTTTGACCCTTTCTCAGCCACCCAAGAGGGAAACCAATGGTTCTCTGTGTGCAGGTGACCCAGCTGGTGGAGTTCCTGATTGAGAACGAGAGGGAACTCTTTGAGGAGGAGGTGCCTGGTCTTGCCAGGGCCTTGGGTGATGAATCACCAGCCCTGCAGCTGGAAGCAGAAGCAGCAGAGGTATGTCAGGGCCACAAAGAGCATGACAACCAAAGCCTCCCCCCTCAGAAAGTGCCACTGCTGCCACTGCAGGAACAAGCAAGGTCATGCAGAAGCCTGCAGCTCTGCAAAGGTGCAGAATCCAGCTGATGCAGGTTGGGCATGGCACTTTGCGCACGGATCCCACCAGAAGGGGCTCAGCTGAGCTGAGCAAACCCATCCAAGGCATGTGCCTTTCAGAGCTAAAGGAAGCAATTGGGCAGGTAGGTCCTTGCCACCTGTTCACTGCCACTTTTCCATTGCAGGTGCCTCCAGTTGCTGCATGCACTGAACACCCAAAGACTTCATGCCAGGAGAGAAGGTAAAAGGAGCCAGCTTTGGTTTTAATTGAAGAAATAGCTCCAGTTTAGCATGGCTTGCCCTCTCTAACACTACTCTTGAATGGAAAGGTTGCCAGGCTCCTTGCAAGCAAGCAGAAAGAGAAAACCCACCAGTGAAAAAGGCAGTGATGGGCAACGAGAGTGGAAGCAGAGAAAGTTAGAAAGAGACGTCTCCTGGATGGGCACCCTTGGAAATTCAAGCAGGTAAGAAGAAGGAAGGACCCAGGTGCAGAGCAGGCTGCGCTGTGCATCTTTCAAAGCGCTGAACACTGTTGTGAGCATGGGAAAAATTCCTGCGGTGCACAGAGATGGCCCCAGAGAGGAAGTAGGCACCTGCCCTTGGGAGAAGGTGTAGCTCAGGGGAGAGGGACCGCTCCAGCCTTGGCAGTTTTCATTTGTCCCTCGGGGAAGCTCGGCTTGTGCAAGGCCTGGCAGATGCTCCATCATGGACACAAGACCATTCTTTGACCTGCTACCTACAGAGCAGCGCACCTCTCTGTCCACTTGTCGTGCCCTGAGGGGACCGCACATGTTGAGAAGGGGCCAATGCTGCCTCTCCTGTGCCAGGCACCTGTGCCTTTTTTCATTGCACTTCCCAAAGAATGGGGAACAGAGTCACGTCTCTTCCCACCTCCGTTGTTTCATCAGCACTTTCTGACTCTGTCCTTGTAGGAGCCCATTTAGTTTTTCTGCTTGGATTCCCTGGACAAACTCTAATGCCTGGGCTTTCCGTACCACCTCTGCGGAGGAGAGGAGAGAGGCACCCTTGACCTTCTGCTCTGCCCAGCCGATTCCACTCCTGCCTCCTCTCGTCATTTTTTCTGCACTGGCCACTAAAGAAAACAACAGATGCTCTCTTCAACCTCTGTCCCTTCTGAGAAGGAGGCAAGAAAGGAAGAGAAACAGAGGGAGAGAGATGGAAACGTTCCAAAAGGAAAGAAGAGTGGAAGAGGTTTCTTCAGATTCTTTCCCCCAACCCTCTGACAGGGAAGGCCTGATGCCCACTTGCCAGTTGCTGAGCTTGAACCGCAACAAGACTTTACAATCTTCCTGAGCAACCTGTGCCACTGCTCAGTCAGCCAATAAAAAAACCTCTTTCCTCATGTTCAGACAGAGCCTCCTGTGTTTCACTTTGTGCTTATTGAACTGGTCTGAGAAGGAGGGACAGAAAAGAAGAGGGAGAGAGACAGACTTCTGAGTTGTAAAGTAACTCAGCTGCTGCAGTGGAATATGGAGAATAGAATAAGAGAATGGCAAGATAAGAATATTAATCACAAGATAATGAAATAGATGTAATATATAGGACCCATATCGAGCTCCCAGGGGGGTGATGACATCACCGGCAGGACCTGGGACAGTTCCAGACTGGACTCAGCCATGGACAGAAGTGGATTCTACATCTAGATTCAGGGAAGCATGGATGGGCATCAAAGGCAGACAAACAAAATGAGTCCTCCCTGAACAACAGCCATTGAAGAAAGAGGCTCACCCCTTGAGTCCCTCAGCTTTTAGCCTGAGGGAGATGCAGATGGGACAGAATACCCTGTTGGTCAGTTTTGGGTCACCTGTCCCGTTGCTCCTCACGCAGGTGTGACCCTGACAAGCTCTTGCACTTCCCACCCTCCAGGTTTGTGCATAACAAATTGAGCTGGCCCTGGTAGGTCTAGGAATAAGTATAAGCAGGAGCCTCTCCCCATACCATGCCTTGGTATTCACCAGAAACATCAGACCTTATCTGCTCAAAGTGGACACTGTCTGCAAAAGATGCCATTAATTAAAGTGAGTGAGTTAGAAGAGGCCAAGTCAAAGGACTGAAGAGGAAATGGGTTCTGTTTTCCCTCCAACCAGGACAAGCACTAAGCTGGAGCAGGCCTGTACTGCCCTCACAGCCATCACAGCCCTCACAGGAGGCCTTGCTGCATCACTCACCAGCTCCCAGAGAAAATGCCCACCAGCTGGCACATCTCCCCAGCTCGGGACCTGGCATGTGAACTTCACTGTGAGCGTGTTACACACATCAGTTTGTATCATCTGGGAGGGACAGGAGGAACCCCCATGTATGTTGGACAGCATGTTCCATACTGTAAAACCCTCCAGGTTTTCTTTACAACTACTCCTTCTTGGCGGACAGGTGCTGAACCAACAGAACGCTGGTCAGATAACAACATTTCCCAAGAAAACACTGCTATTTCTATATCAGACTTTGGGAGTTTCTGGTTAGTTCTTTGTTTCCCCTAGAAATAAAGTTTTCTTCCATGTCAGTTATAGGCTATTGGCAACAGCAACAGGAAAACAGAGTAAATTAATTAATGCAGCATTGGCATTATAGTGCAAATTGCATGAAGTTTAACCAAGTCAAGTGTAGGGTCCTGCATCTGGGATGTGGCAATCCCAGGCACAAATACAGTTTGGGCAAAGAATGGCTAGAAAGCAGCCCTGAGGAGAAGGACTTAGGGGTGTTGGTGGATGAGAAACTTAACATGAGCCAGCAATGTGCACTGGCAGCCCAGAAAGCCAACTGCATCCTGGGCTGCATCAAGAGAAGTGTGGCCAGCAGGTCATGGGAGGTGATTCTTGTGAGACCCCACCTGGAGTACTGTGTCCAGCTTTGGAGTCCTCAAAGGACATGGATCTGTTGGAACGGGTCCAGTGGAGGGCCACAAACATGATCAGAGGGATGGAGCACCTCCCCTGTGAGGACAGGCTGAGAGAGCTGGGGTTGTTCAGGCTGGAGAAGAGAAAGCTCTGGGCAGACCTTATAATGGCCTTTCAATATCTGAAGGGAGCCCGTAGAAGACCCGGAGAGGCACTATTTGTCAGGAAGTGTAGCGACAGGACAAGGAGCAAAGGTTTTAAATTGGAAGAGGGGAGATTTAGATTAGATACTAGGAGGAAATTCTTTACAGTGAGGGTGGTGAGGCACTGGAACAGGTTGCCCTGGAAGTGTTCAAGGCCAGGCTGGACAGGATTTTGAGCAACCTGGTCTAGTGGGAGGTGTCCCTGCCCATGGCAGGGGGGTTGGAACTTGATGATCTTTAAGGTCCCTTCCAACCCAAACCGTTCTATGATTCTATGACAGTCATCAAAGTGACTTTGGCTTCAGGTTGAATGCTAAAGTTGAAGGCGTGAAGTCTAAACGTACTACAAATACAAAACACTTAATTGCTAAGAGACTAGAAACTAATGTTCTGTTGACTGAGACATCCCACATTATTAACCTCAACACCAGAGAAAAAATGGGAAATGCTACAGAGCCTTTGCTTGGTACAACAAAATAGAAAGAACCATAAAATGTGGGAAAATCACAAATAAACATTTTGTCCTACAATAACTACTCTAACTCCACAGAAATAACCACTAACAGCAGAATTACACCATATTGATTTTCCAGTGTTTCAGCAGAGAGAGACAAAAAGAGGGAGAAACAGAAGGACAGAAAGGGAAGGAGGAAGAGAGGATGGGAGGGAGACAGGAAGGGAGGGAGCAAAGAAAGGGAAAAGAACAAACCAGCTTGAGTCCAGAATTACCCAGAAAGAAATAGTTTTACAAAAGTGGTAAAGTCTTTTCCTGTTGTTCTTTTAAGTGAAATCATTTGGAAATCTTTAGCTTTGTGTAAGGAGAATCTGCCAGTAGGATATACTCAGTTTAAATGTATATAGCAATTACTTGTTGGCTAACACAGAAGATAATTCAGATTTAATGAGTTGTTAGGCTCTATATGGTCACCACCTTGAATGCTTTGGCTGACCTACAAGCATCTTGTGGAAAGAGCTGTTCACCTCCTTAGCTTCCTATACTGAATTCTCAGCTATCTTTCCCAGCCTCCATCAACACTGAAGCATCAATGCAATGTGATGGTCTGACTATTCCCCATTAGACTCCATGATTTTTTTCTTTGAGGATTTTAAACCTTTTCATGTTGATGTTTCCCATCTTGAATCCAGAGCTACTAGCAATACTTGTCTCAACAATTCTTTTTCTGTATGTAATTTTATATATTTCTACAGACTTCATCTCATGACTTAGCCACTTTCTTAGCAACCAAGGCAAACCAATGGGGTTATATCAGAGTGGTCCCTTGGAGCTTGGAAACACATGGATCTGTACTTGAGGTGGGTGGAGGAAGCTTATGGGTGGGTTTCAAGGGAAGAAGGCTACAAAACTCAAGTAGGATCCTCATGTGTTTCAAATAGATATTTGACCATTAGTTTTACTAAAACTACATGAATTTACACCAGGTTGCTGAACTGGAGTAGAAAACCTAATTCAGCAATGTGCAAACTTCCATATTCAATAGTTTGCTGTCAATATGGTATGTCTACAAGATATTAGTTCAGAAATAAGAAATCTTTATCTGCATATCCATGATATGTTCTTGGCAAGAAATTTTAAAAAAAAACCCAACAAAACATCTCAAAAAACCTAACCCAAACCAAAGATTGTTTTATAATAAAAATTAATAAATCAAGAGGAATTTATCAATACTGATAATGTAGAACTGTATACCTGGATTGTTTTCCAGTGATCATGAAACTTAGCAACAGTAAAGTAACTCTGTACAATTCTCTGTAGTATGGTATTTTGGTCTGCTCTGTCTGTAGAATACTTCAGTTAAGTCTGCTGCAGCTTAGTGACATGAACAAGATAAACTATTGACATGTTTCGAAAATGTATCTTCTTTACATTCTGAATTGTCATTTGAATTTCACAACTCCAGAGATGAAAATTAAAGACTCTTAATTTGGGGAGAGATTTTTATGGTGTTCATAGATTCCAATGTAACTCCCTGTAGATGTAATATAAGTGCAGCAATTTTCAGGATTGGGACATAACTGATTCTTAAATCATAATGCACTCAAACTCAAAGAAATGTTAAAAGCTAATAGTGTCTCTACCTTGTTGTAAATTCTACGTATGGTAGATGATGATATAATATTGAGCATGCAATAATTGTCTTCTCCAGATGGGAAGTCCTATGAAAAATAGTTTTATTTGTATTCATCAGTAATACATCTGCTTCCAGACACATTCATTTCAAAGACTTAATGTTCACATCATTAATTTCAATCCGTGCTGCAATGCCTAAATGAAAATAAAAAGACTCTTGTCCAAATTGTAACTATAAAAATTATTATATACAGTCGTATGTCAAAGTTAGGTGGATTTTATATTTGGTTGCCAACATTTCAACAAAGCAGACGGAATTCGGAATTAGGATACCTGTCTTCTATAAGAATCTCTGACATAAATAGTCGTGTGACAGTCAGTGGCTTTCTGGAGACAGATTCTCAGAAACAGGCAGAAAAAGGAGAAAAACCCATTTTGATTCATTTGTAAAATGAAATAATCATTGTTAACAAATCTTAAAATACTTGTTGGTATCCCCTGTAAGTAAAAATGTTTATTGTTTTTCATGATTTTTTTTTAACAATTGTAAAAATATGGATGTAAAATTTCCCTATGTCACTCATTCTCTGGGAATATATTGTTTTATGATATTTTCTTGAGAATTTTCAACTGTCAAGCTTGTGAGTTTTTTTCCAAAAATTCCAAAATACTGGAACAAGAAGCTATTTGGAAAATATAGGTGTGTTGGAGACAGGTTCTAGTCTCTCCTCCTGTGGATATGAGTGTTGCAGGAGTGATGATTAATCTAGATGTTTAACAGACCTATTCTGAAGTCAGCCATATAGAATCACAGAATCATAGAATTGTCTAGGTTGGGAGGGACCTTTAAGATCGTCTAGTCCAACCATCAACCTAACTCTGATAAAAAACAAAACAAAACAGCATAGCTTTGACACAAAAGTTTCTAGACCTTTTATTTATTCCTCAAGAAGACAAAACGGGTTTTAAATGCACCCATCTAAAAAAAATACAAACCCAGATTTTATTTGAGCATAAACCACAAATAGTTGAAAATAACTGAAGGAAAATTCACTTTTTGCCACCATTTAGTTGAATGCAAGTTCTTGCTTCGGGCCTTTTTCCATAATTGACCAAGATCACTAAGAGTATCAGAAATATCTCAGTTACCTCTGGTCTTCTGAAAGTGCTGTGTATATCCTTTGTGATCTGGAAGCCTGCTGTCTCATCTTCAGGCAGCTTCTACGTCTCCCTGCATGAACCTCAGGTTCCTGCCTGTATCTTACATCTTTTTTTTCATCTTTGTCTGTAATGTCCTGTAGGGTCTAGGAAATGTCCTTTCTAATTTCTTCTTGGGCTCACTATGTGGACTGTACTCTACCTCTTCTCCTTTAGAGTTTCATTTGATCTGGTTTAAGTAAAATAACAGGTAACTATCCTCAATAAATAATACAAATATCCAAATTGCTAAATACTAAAATAAAAATAAAATTTTTTCTAGGCTTGGTAATCCTTTTTTCCATCTGTGCTTATGTGGAGGCTGCAAGAATTTGTTCTCCATGCACCATGACACATTATCTTTGTTTCAGAAATCTACAGACTGAATGGCTAGAGGGACAAAAGGTAAACTGCAGGGAGTCCTTTGTATAGTACTCTGGCATGCAGCTTTGGTTATTATGGCACATAATGGCACACTGCAAGAATTTCAATAGATTTTTTTTGTTTCCAAATATCAAATTAAATATTTGTTTGCAATTATTTTCTTCATTAATTTATGAAAAGTGCTTTTTCTCTTAGACTCTTACTCCCAACATTTAAGGCAGAATTTAGATAACTGTTTCTATCCGCATGTGTCTGACATTCTTAGTAGATGATCTTTGAGTAGAGATAACATCTTTCCTCCTGGTCTCTGGCAGACCCTGAGCAAGACAGAGCCAGTCTTTAGTAACCTTATGACTAGTGAGGCTGACACAAGGCTGAAATGAGATTTCTCTGTGGAAACAATAGATAAGTTTGACTAAATGGCTAATGCTAACAGATTTATTCTAGTGAATTTTCTGCAGGCAAAGATGGCTCCCGTATATTAATTGTGGCAGAAGGAAACACATTTAATCACTAATTAGTGCAGACACATTCCTCTTGTTGTGACTGCACTTCAGGACAGTGGCTGTAGTTGGTAGAGGTAAAAGGAGGACAACTAAGGAAAGTAACATTTTAAACTGCCATGCCAAGACTTACTCAAATATGTCTCAGTGCACAGCACCATGACGTTTATACCAGTTCACATTGATTATTTGGAGCTTAACACTGAATTTGATTGTTTTGACTGTCTAGGTTCTTAGAGGCCAAACAACATGTGTTATAAAAATGGCAATTTAAGGAGTTTAACTTAAAAACCAAGCGGGAAATTATGCTAAGATAGGAAAAATAAATCTATTGACCAAAATTAATACTTATGGACTAGAAAGTTCTATGTCTAAAGAATTGTACTTTTTGGAATGTAATGTTAAGTGCTGGTGCCTAAGTATTTGCATTTTTGATGTACTTATTTCAGGTGCATTTCTTGTGAAAGTGGAAGTGTCAGTTTAACATTTCCTAACAGAATTAGTGTTTGAGATGGGAAACACGTAGAGGGCTCAGTTTTGATATTGGTAACAGCTTATTTTCTCATAATATTTCAGCATTAATCCTTAGATGTGCAGTACAGAATTTAAATCATTACATGTGTCAGCAAATGATCTGGACGCATTCGGATTTTTAAGGGTTACACAATAAATTGTTCTATACCAGTATATAATCACCACCTGTACATGAAGATAGGTGGAAGGCAATTTTCATGACCATTTGGAAATCCCTAGCTTCTCTACTCAAAATCTGGAACTCAAATGTTGTGCCTTAAGTAGACTCAAATGACAGAGTTGTTGGTGTCAGATCAGTTTGCTTAACTTAAGGAACACTGTGCCTGAAAAAAAAAAAAAAAAAGAGAGACATACCTTTTAATACATTTGCTGCTAAAAAAACCAAATCAAACCAAAAAAAGATCTTGTTGATTTTTTTTTACATTAAAAATAGCAGAACAAGCTGGTGATGGCTCTGTGTTCAGTGTCTCACAAGATCACAACAGTTTCAAAGAGTTATTGTAAGATTAAATATGGCAGGAGACAAACATGGCTATGTCATAAAATATTACTGTTAATGAAGACTCATGTTAAAACTCTTCATTTTTTTTGCAAGATAAAAGGCAAATAATCATGGAGAAATGTCAAAAAGCACTGCATTAGAGTGGCATCTTTTCAGCTCTAGACATAAGGCATATTCATTATTTCTACAATTCTGCTGGCTCCAGTGAAGATTTCAATCACCTCAGTTGATTTTCATGGATTTTCAGGCTAAAAAGCTGTGTTATATTTACCAAAACAGAGTAGTCAGTGAGACTTACTTCTAGCTCCAACACTGCTCCAAGTGAATATCTCAAATTTGTACTGCAAGGGGCACTCCTAAGGACAAACCCGCAGTTTGCTTCTTATGGTCAATCTGTTCTCAGGCTAGCAGCTCAGGAAGCAATTGTCATGATGGGTGAATACAATGTTTTCCTGTGAGCATCATGAAAAGAGATGAGAGTTTTATTCTGAGATAGTATCAACTTAGAGGAATTTTTAAAATGATATATTTTCCTTTTCAAGGCTTGTACTATGACAAAACTTCTAAATCATTTGATCCCAACCTGAGAAGCAATAGATTATAATTTCCTTATCACCATTTTTATTCAAATCTTTCCCAGAAAGAATTTGTAAATGTAATTGCACTAGTTCTTTTATGGATGTAGAAAAGGCTTCTTTTTATTTGTATTTCATAAATTCTGTCTTCTAAATAATATCCATATCAATATCTTCAATTTTAAGATGATGAATTGGAAAGTAATGTATTTTCTAAGTAAGTCTGTGACTGACTCTGCAGAGGATCATTCTTCACCTTCACCATTTCAATGTTTTACATGAAGAATGTTTTACATAAAGGCAAGAAGCTGAACAGTATAGAGAATGATCAAAGCAAGGGGAAAATAGGACTCATTGCATGTTAGGACTCACCACCTGTGTTTTTTCACCACTTTGCAGGAAAAGGGCTAGTATGCCTGCATTTTTTTTTTTCATCAGAAATTCAGGCAGTTCACTCAACAATTCTGTTCACTTTTGTGGAGATTGCATGAGTATGAATGCTTTCTCCAGTATTTTCCCCTTCCTTATCTCCTCTCTCTTTTTTTTTTGGTGGTTTTGTTTTGTTTTGTTTTGCTTTCATTTAAGGGGCTTATTTTCAATTTCTATCCTCTCCCATGGTACATTTACTTCATAGAAGCTCATCAGCTTTTTGCGTGGTCATGGAGATCCAATTATTTTTTCTTCTTCATTAGCACTCTATTTGTTGGATAGAATAAAGTGAAGACAATCACCAACATAGGGCTTGATATGATTTACATTGGGAATTGTGTGTTCCTACAGAAATTTAACTCAAATTAAAAATCTCATTTTGTGTTTCACTATCATTTATACTATTTTTTCCTTACTTCCTGTAAAAAAATATGCACCTTTTTGTGTCTTACCAGCCTCACATTTTAGCCTGGATAGAAAGAAATACCTCCAGTTTAAAAAAATGGTAAGACATGAAAAAGTATTTAGAGACATTTAATTTTTTCTTACTGATATAATCTGGAAGGTGAAAGGGACACAGTGCTGTAAGCAGCAAAAAATTATCAAGTTTATATTTATCTCCCTTGTTACTTCTGTTTGCAGTATTGCTATTGTTGATGGTTGCTAATTTGGGGCATTTTGGCTTTTAGGAGTAGACGATCTATAAAATAAAGTGTCTCTAGCCAAATCCAAAACCCCGAGGAGCTTCTGTTGGGCAACAGTTTTGCCCTTGGGCTCATTTATTCTTTTTACCCTTCCCCATTGCCATTGTTTCTTCTAATGCTTCTCTTGTTTCTTTCACCTAACTCCTTTTCATTTATGAGACTTCTGTGAGAAGAATATGTTCAGTTCACTGATTCTTTTGTCTTATTTCACAGAATTACAAAATCATTATATTGGAAGGGACCTTTTGAGATTGTTTACATCAGGGTCACCTACAGCAGGTTAACCAGGACCAGTCAAGTTTTAAATATTTCATGAATGGAAACTTCACAACCTCCCTGGGCAACCTGTGCCAGTGTTTGATCACCCTCACGTGAAAAAAACCTGTTTTCTTGTGTTCAGGTGAAATTTCTTTTTTTTTCAATGTGCACCCATTGACTCTTGTCCTATGAGTGGCAGCTGCTGAAAGTGTCTTCTTTACATCCCTCATCAGACGTTTATACACATGGATGAAATCTTCCTTGAACCTTCTTTTCTCAAGGCTGAACATTCTCAACTCTCTTAGCTCTCTTATCTGTGATAACATGATAGATGCTCCTGTCTCTTTATATTCACATTTTAGGCTTGCTCCAGCATGCTCATATTTCTCTTGTACTGGGCAGCCCAGCCCCAGACACAGCACTCCAGAATTGTCTCACCAGGGCTGAGAAGACAGGACAGATTTCCTCCCTAGACCTGATGACAATGCTCTGCCTAATGCAGTCCAGAACACTGTTGGGCTTTTTTGTGGCAAGAGGACATAATGGTACGAAGAGGCAAGAGGGCATAATGGTATGAAGCTACGGCAGGGGAGGTTTAGATTAGATATTAGGAAGAATTACTTTACTTTACTGATCAGGCACTAGAACAGCCTGCCCAGGTTGGTGGTGGAGTCACCATCCCTGGAGGTATTTAAGAAACGTGTTAGACGTGGCTCTTCATGGCATACTCTAGTGGCCAAGATTATTGGTTTGTGGTGGGGTGTTGTGTGTGGGGTTGTGGGTGTGGGGTTTAGTCGGTGGGTGGTTTTTCTGTGTGTGTGGTTTTTTTTGTTGTTTGTTTGTTTTTGTGTTTTTTGGTTTTGTTTTTTTTAATGTGGTTGGACTCTATGATCTCAAAGGTCCCTTCCAACCACTAAGATTCTGTGATTCTGTGTGATTCTGTGATTCTGTGACATTGCTGGCTTCTGTTCAGCTTGCTATCCACCAGGACTTCCAGGTCCTCCTCTGTCAACCTGTTTTCCAACTGGTAAATCCCACACTGTCCTGCTGCTTGGAGGCTAGACTATATGACATTTAAAAATCCCTTCCAACCTGAACTACTCAATGTTTCTATCATTTATTTTCTAGGGTACTATTTTCCTAGATGGTTGCCAAATATCATGCAAATCTCCCCATGAGAGAACTTTTTAGGTTCTCTCAAGACAGATACAGACCAGTTAGAGAAAATATGGAGCTTAACAAGGATATTAAGGGGTTTAGAAGACATAGTAAGGTTTAAAAATTTAAAGCCATTTAATCTAGACAGAAGACAATGAAGAAAGACATAGTTTCAGTCTTTAAATCCATAAAAACAGCTGCAAAGAAGAAAGGAATGAGTTATTCTTCATTTCTCTTCTTTCTGGTGTGAGTACAGTGTGAAGTCATATATTAAAAGAAATTAATACTTGACTTAAGGGAGAACTTTTCTTAAGTTATAGTAGGGATTATAATAGGGGACAAATGGAGCAGAGATTGTAGCCTTTAGTATTTAAAACTTCAGAACAGGTTAGAAAAATATTTTAGGGGAATGGCCTAGATATTTGGGGCAGAGATACTCTCCTGAGGACTGATTTGACTTAAAATCCTATGATTATGACTGTTTCCACTCCATTTGTTGCTCGTGGGTTATCACCTCTTTTAATTAAGTATAAAATGACTGGAAAGTTAGAGCAAAAATCAGCTGAGCCATTTTTAGAGTAAATCAGCAGTTTGAGACTTTGCTTAATATCTCCAGCATCAACATTATTCAGTCTAGCAGCTGAACATTTGTTATAAACAGATTTATGTCCATCTCCCAATCAGAAGAGGACAAAAAGACTAAAAAGTATAATTCACAAATACACCTGAGCTGCTGCTTTTTTACTGCTAAGCATAATTCTGCCTTAGGTTATCACCTTGCAACTTTCCGAATGAAGCTGTCTGAACAGAGACTGCAGATTTTAGTACATACTAAAAAAAGCAGAAATCAGATACATGTTGAAATGGCAGTGTAGTGACAGTATGTAGATAGTAGCAGTTTGGAACTTTAATTAAAATATGAAAGGCCAGAAGAAATGTTCTCCTCATATTAAATAAGACTTAAGAAGTATTCAAATAATCTCAGATTTTTTTTTAAAAATCAATAGAAAAATTCATTTCCATGACAAATAGATAAATAAGAAAAATGAGCCTAATGAAAGCACTTCTAGGACTGCAAGCTATTTACTAATAGCAAACAAATCTGAAAATGAGATAAATAAGTTATCTGTCTGTTCTTCGTGCTATGATTTTATTCCTGGAGTGTTTTCTCAGAGAAAAAAAAAAAATTATACATGACAGTTCAGGGAATACAATTCTGCTGGTGACAAGTTTTTTTCAGGTGACTTTTTTTTCAGGAAAAAAAAAGAAAATAAAAAGGATAAAAGTTGATTTCAAATAAATATACAAACCACTTACATGATATAAAGTTAATATGATAGATAAACAAGACATTAACGAAAATATCAGTCCAGTTGTAGCCATCTTTCCCCTTTGCCACTGAAGATGTGTCTCTGTCCCTGACACCTGTCTATTTTTCACATTTAGTCCAAATTGCAATATTTGTCTGCACTTTCTTGAACCTGAATATCTTTGCTATATGTATGACATTTCATTGTGACGCTGGCTCCTTGACGTGTGTTTCTATTATTCTGGCCTTAATACTTTCTCACTTCAGTACCTGAAGATCTCTGTCTGTATTCAAAGCATACAGTAATTTAAAGGTTCAAGCACATAGGCAAGTTACTGTAAAGTAACAAGTTACCACTTGGCTGGTGAGCTGCCATGATTCTCCTTTTGTATGCTCGTACCATTTTCTGCAGGTAAATCTCTGCTCTGGTGCCTAGAGCACCTCCTCCCCCTACTTCTTCACAGACCTTGGTGTTTGCAGAATTGTGTCTCTCACATATTCTCCTCACTCCTCTCTTCAGCTGCGCAGCAACTTCTTTCCCCTTCTTAACTCTGTTATTCCAGAGGTGCTACCATTCTCACAAATGGGCTTAGCCTTGGCCAATGATGGGTCCATCTTGGAGCCAGCTGGCATTGGATCTAATGGACATGGGGGAAGCTTCTAGTAGCTTCTCATAGAAGCCATCTCTTGTAGCTTCCCAGCTACCAAAACATTGCCACAGTTAGTCTAGCTCAAGTTGCTGGTCTTAATAAAGAGCTTTCTGGAAGTCAGTATGTGTTACAGTATATTCCCTTTATATTTTAATTCTATGAGTTCATGAAGCACTCACAATTTGCTATCTTCTAATACCCCACATTTTTTACTCTTTCCCACAGCCTCATTATCTTTACTTTGAAATTTTACTCAAGGGATGACATGATAAATTTGGAAAGTTAATTCAGTGAGTATCCTTAGGTTATTAACTCCATGACCTACTCAGGATTAGTTAACCTTTTTGTTTAATGCTTTTCATTAAATGATGCAGTGTTAACTTTAACACCTTTGATTTAAATAAGTGGCCTGTATACAGTGGATATGATTTTGCAGTTGTCACAAGGCATAAAACATTATATTGAAATACTAAGTGGAATGAAGTATTTCCTTAGAGCAGGTTCTCTCGTAAAGACAAATTCTATTCATGTAAGATCAAATTCTTCCAAGAAATCTGTGTAAAGTTTCCAGGGATTTGGTGCCTGTCCCTCAGATGAAAATTATGTTAGAATCTTCTGTGTTCACAGGCTGTATTTTATTTGACTCAGATGTATGTCTCCTGGATATACAACTTATTTTTGACTTACATCTTATTGATCTGAGTTTACAGAAGACAACCTCCTCCTGGCCATCAGTCTTTTTCTGTTTATTACTGTGCTATTCATTAACACCAGCAGCTGACAACATAAGTAGCACTTGAGGAAATCCTTCACATAATGCTTTTGTGAACGTTTTTGCCCAGAGCAGCTGTCTTCTTCCCATCCTACTTTCACCCATAGCTCAAGCTGTATTTCCTGCCTCAGTCCTTGTTCAACAATGCTTCTTTCTTGCATTTTGGATAGCAGGCTGATGTAGTGTCAAAAGCTCAGGGGAGAGAGGCTTCCTGCTTTTGCTGATAGTGCTTTGTTGAAGAAGATCATGGATCCTGAAAGAGAAATCACAGGAGAGCCAGGGTGTGCAGCCCTGGCATAGAATCAGACCAGCCACTCTGGGAGTGGATTATTACTCACTAATTTGGTGACAAAACTGTGACGATGTGACCATGCAGAGATAGAGCTTTTAAATATCTCAACCTTCCACAAAATTTTTCAGATTTTTGGTGACATGTAAGATGAAAGACCATCTCAAATACTGTTGCTGGGATTTGAAGTCTTTTAACATGAGGTTTTGATTTGTTTTTATTTTTTTTCCTCTATGCTTGATTTCAGGAATGATTTTTATAATCTTTGCTAATACTGAAGAAATTAATTGATCCTCCATCGGCTTTAACCATAGCTACAGCCACGTGGTGAACTTACAATCCAGTTGGAATTAATTATTTCATTACACAGATTAGATGAAATACGTAAGCAGTTTTGGAAGAAGATGTTGGAACCCAGTTCTGTATTTTTACTGTTTTCTTCCCTTCCTCCTTCCTCTTGACACGCATATCAAAACAGGCTTGCTCTTTCTTACTTTTGGCCCTATGAATCTTTAATGCTTTCTACAAAATATTGCAGTTGGAGCAAGAGAAGAGAATACTCCCCTTGATTCTACAAGGGGCGAGGGAGCATAGGGAGTCTAATCACCGAACTCAGAATTCCATCCCAGGAGCTCAGGACCCTTTAAGTTAGGTGTTACAATGTCCAAATTCTTCAGTGATTCTATCTCTAAGTTAATTGCTCATGGTAAATTTATAGCAGAGTAGGTAATTAAACTCTGATTCTGAATTCCAGGCTTGGAAACTGTCATGCTTTCTGTCCTTTGCAAATTGTCAATCAGATGAAGAAGTCAAACATGCAAAATATGGTAGAAGCAGAGATAAAACCCATGGGAGTTATGGGCAGAAATATAACTTCAGAAAGTCTTTTAAAGTGAGTGTTGTATCAAGCAGGCAAACAACCAACTTCACTCGACTGCTTTTCCACCCCCTCACCTAATTTTGAACAGTAGGAGATAATTCTCCCTCTCTGCCTGGGAAAGACAAAGTCTTATTGGTGGCCAGTTCAGCAGCTACTCCCAGCTGCTGTGTTACCGCTTAACCATCTGTGGTCCAGTCTACACAGCCACTCTATTACTCCCACAGGGCTGGTAGAAGAAACCGTTCTGGAGAAGTGATCTAGTGCAAACCCAAGACTGAAGGTCAGGATCTCTAGGGTAGTGAGGGACACCATTCCTCTACTGAGAGAATCTAATGAAGGAAAGAAATAATCACCCATAAAGAAGAAAACAACCAGAAGCCAAAATTCTGAGCACTAGGCTTTCTTTTACACAATTCTTATTACTTAGGCAAATGGAAAGGGTATTCTGGGAAATCAAAAGGAGAAAAGGCTACATATGATTAATCTGTACAAAAATGAAGGATTAATTATTACCAGTGGAATTTTTTTATGCAAATACACACAATAATAAATAATCACTAGATTATATATATGTATCAGACACAGAGCAAGATACTCTCTATAGCTTTTCAACAATCCTTCAAAGAACTTGACATATCTCAGTTGTTTAAAATCCTGATTACATATTGGTTCAAGATTTAATGTTATTTGGCTAACTCTTTGTACTCATGGTGATCATGAAAGTGTTACATAAACATTTTTGTAGGTCAGCACCTCAATTTCTTGTGTTCTCCCTGAGTCTCAGGTTCACGGAGTATAAAGCAGGGGACCATTTTCACTTGGTGCTCTTCATAAGAATGTATTTTAATGTGTATTGTTCACATCCTGGAATCTCTTGAGGCACTTCTAAGCAGTAAGTCATCTTGTCCTAAAGTAAACTTCTAAAAAAAATTAGGAGGTTAATATACAAAATTTTTTGTTTGGTTGGTTTTTTGTTTTGTTTTATGTTAGCTGTAAAGCAAGTTCAGGGTGACCAGGTGCAAACATCTTCATGTCTTCTTAAGAATCCTATCCTCAGTATTTAGGAGTCTCAGTTATTACTATTTTAAGATCTCAAAGGAGTTATTATTAATCAGATGACATTAATGATCTGTTTGCAATCAGTAATAATATTTAATACCAAATAAGTGCCTTAGTCAATGATCCAGCCCAGAGATGGATGGACATAAGCATTATCTGCATGACATAAGTCACAAAAATGAAGAATAATTTCTACTTCAAAGTTAAGTTTAGTAACAGCTCTGTTCAAGAAGTACAGGATGTACTTTCACAATCTATGGAAGTCACTATGAATTTATATTACAGAACCATACAGTTATAGAGCAGCTGATGTGGGAAAGCACCTCGAGAGACTTTCTAATTCAACTCTGCTGCTCAAGCAGTGACAGGTAGAGCATGTCGTAGTACGACAGTGTCCTGTTGGGTTCTACATGTCTTCAAGGATGAAGACTCCACAACCTCCCTGGGAAACCTGTTACAAACTGACTAGCGAAGGTCAACAAAAATAGCTTCTAAGGGTATGTGTCCCCGTCTCTGGAAGTGCAAGAAAGACTGAAAGAGGTTTTTTGCTAAGACCTGTAGTGACAATGATTTTAGGGGACAATGATTTTAAACTGAAAGCGAGTACCAGATAATAAGTTTTAGTCCAGTTATTATGCAGTACACTGGTTTTACATTTTAAGAAGTTAAAATCTGTATCTTCTGGGACTAAGTCAAAATAATTGTTACAGAAATAGATTGTACCAATATATCAACTGCACACAGCACTCCAGGTGTGGCCTCACTAGTACCGAGGGGAAGGATCACCTCTCTCAACCTGGGAGGTCCCCAGTATATGTTGGTGCCTCGGGTTGTTTCTCCCCAGCTGCAGGACTTCACACTTCTTGTTGAACTTCATGAGGTCACTATTAGCCCCTCTCTCCAGCCTATCGAAATGCCTCTTGATGGCAGCATGACCCTCTGGTGTATCAGCCACTCCTGCTGGTATTATGTCATCTGCAATCATGTTTGTGCATAAATACGTGCTGCCTTTCTAGTCCCTTTAGTGATATGTTAGTATTCCTGGGAGCACAGTTATTTACATCTTCTGATTAATAACATAGATAATAATAGTATCATGAATAAAAAGTCTATCATTTTATAGGGCCTGCAACTTCCTTTTATTTGTCCTTCATACTTTACATATCTGTGTCTTGTTTTCCTATTCCTTGTTAACCAGAGATTTTTCACAGATGAACATTCTTTACTTTTATATTGCTTGTGTGCTCTAACTTCTTTTTTTATATATATTTATTTAAATGAGGTAACTCATTTGCATTGCAAATGTGAGAGGGGAAAACTGTTTAACTGCTGCTTTCACTTCCCCTCTTGACCCAGATTTTTTAATAAAAGTCCTTTAGGTGACTGAAGAATTGGGAATTGTAGGCAATTAGAAAAAACATGATAAATCATTCTTAAATATTTCCTAATCACTCATACATTTCATTAATTTTTTTTCTTCCCACTGAGTTTTGTTCATGACTGTTTTCAGCTTAGGAGATAAATCCTTTTAATGTGTTATAGCCCTGATCCTCAAAGGCTTTTGGATTCTTAGCTCTAACTGAAATAATGGGATTTAGTTGCTTCGGAAGCACAGCTGAAAAAAACCCTAGTGTCTACATCATCTTGCTTAGGCTATTCTGCTTCAACGTAGGAAACCAAATTAATCCATGAGCACTTGCAATTGCATTGTCTTTAACTAACACAGTGAAGTTTCTTAAACAATTGTTCCATGCTGTTTCTACTTTTTTTTTTTTTTAAACACTTATTACAAATGTCTGCTTCATTGCTTTTTAAAAAATCTGAATTAGTCACTGCTTTTTTTTAACCTTGCTAATAATTTTTGGATGTTCACTGAATTTTCCAATCTATCATGTGGCAGGCATATGTTACTTTTAGTGCGATTCTGTGCAGAAATGCAGTGTGTGGTTTAGATTTAACATGCCTCATTACCATCTTATTTGCTCCTCTTTTGAGGCACAAAGAAAGGTTTTAGAAGTCTGCTGGCAGCCCTTTGAAGACTTCTGTTCAACACTTCCTTCCTGAGTTCACACAGCACAGCAAGACTTTTACTCCTTCAGAAGAGGTGCATAATATACCTGGTGAAACAGCCTTGGTTTTTTGACCATGAATAAGGGAAAAGTGCCTGTTCCTGCCACCTGTAGGACTGAGGATGTTCAAGATGCTTCACTATAAGTTCATAAGCACTAAATCTTTCCAGGCAAGTCTGATTGCTTTTTGATGTTATTACAAAGCTTTCAAATGATCTTACTCTCAAGATTAATTAAAATCAACTTGGAAAATTACTCTCTCATATTGACAGGATCTAACTACAGGGCTGTAAATAGTTATGAATAACAATGCATCAAGTTTTGATGAGTTATGTTCCTTTGTTTGATCAGTCCTATTTTAACATTTTCATTAATAAACTAAGATGGAGTGTTGGCCTCACTGAAGAAGTGAATGTCAAAACTCTTACTCACCTCAACAGTCTAGTATGTGCAATAAAATGATGTGTTAATGAGAGCCTCATCTGATATTATACTCAGCTTCAAACAATGCTGGGGACAGAAAACACACGAAAAAACCCCACTCTGTTGCAGAAAATAAAAGCAAAAAGCAGGAAATAAAATCAGTTTAGGTTTGAAAATATATTGTCTCATTAGTGTGTGAACAAAAAAGAATCCCAGAATGTAAAATCCCCTAATCAAGGTGGGAAGGGGGAAAAAGAAAGTAATACAAAAGAAGACCCTCCAGAAAAGTCATAAAGCTGGCAGAAAGGTGGTAGAACAATATTTAAAAATATGTTTGCATTTTATATGCAAAATATCTGAAATATTGAACAACATAAGGCTGAAAATAGCATTATTCAGTTAGCAGTTATCTTAATAATTTCCACACATATACAGATGAACACCTGCCACTGTTTATGGGGTGAATAAGTTGTTGTTTGTATTTGACATTTGTGTTCCTAAACTGCAACTGAATAGAAATAAATGATATCCTCTAGAAGAGCCAAGGCCTTATTCTGGAGTCTAAGAAACATTTTAATCTATACAATTAAGGACACTATGTAAAGAATCATTAAGAGAAAGACTGAGACAAGATATTTTTCTGTATCTGAATGAGTCATGAACAAAAAATATTCATAGACACTACTATTTTCCTTTCTTTTAATTTATAATATGCAAATTCTATAAGAAAAACAAGTATCAGCAGCATGTTAATATCAGCAGCATCTGGGCATAACAAGAGTATAAATCTGGATTGTTAAACAAGAATTGTATTGATTTACCTAATCAATGTTCTTCACTTATTGATAACATTGTTAAGTAGATTAAAGATTTGGTGGAAGATATTTGTCTGGTAAATGTATTCATGTTGGCTTGCCCTCACATCCCTCCACTACTTCATCTTATGTTGTGTCACATAATTACCAAAGAAACAGCAAAAACCTATTTTTCTGAAGAGACAAATTCTACAGACATCTTTCATTCTTTCATGGAAATAGTTATTATAATTCCTAACATTTATATCGTGCTTCTTTTCCACAGCTGTCAGAGATCAGAGAATCACTGAATTATAGAACGATATAAAATCCTGAAAATCTGAAAAGGTCTACTAAAGAGTTTTTATGGCAAATAGAATATTTGCAATGGCCAAAACAGAATACTCTCAATTCCTCTTTGTATGAATTCAGTGTATTTGGAGTGAATATCCGAAAATCCAGTCAAGAGCACGCGATGGTCTGACAAATAGACCTGACTGAAAATCAGTGTTCTACCTTGTAGAAAACCTGAAGTCCATCTATCCTGTCAAATTATTTGGCTTCTGAATTAAGACGAAAGCTTTTATCTTCCTTGCTGCATAAATATTAATTTGTTTCTAAACTTTCTTTTGGAGTACTATCAATCAGTTTCCCATGATGCAAAATCCACCTATTATTAAAAAAAGAGCTTTCTGTAGAGATTGTTTTCAATGGAGAGACTGCATGAAGGCTGCAGTTGATTAGGCTTTTATCTGCTATGTAGCATCCTCCAACGTTATCTGGTGAGAACTGATTCTTAACAACTAACACAGCTTCACGTGCCATACCTTGGGGCACACAATGTACATTCTGAGTCACATGCTATAGTAACCTCTCCCTAGTGGGACTAAACATAGATTTCTCATTATTTCAGAGACACAAACAGGAAAAAATACTAAAATTGTGGGGGGCACTTCATATGAGAGAGATCCATGGCCATGTGTTACATGGCTGTGGCCCATTTGCCCTGAAAGCGTCTGGTTCTATGTGGTGTGTGAACCACTGCTTCTGTTGGCTAAAGATCAAAGACCATTATGTGTCATTGATGTGTTTAAGAATGTAGGTATGTATTTTGTTCCTTGGAAAGTTTGAGCACACCAAACCCTAAAATGCCGGAATTAAGCAAACCAGGGTTAACATTGAAAACTGCTTGTCTGTACAGTACTAGTAGTATACTCACAAGAATACCAAAGCTAGTGGCAAGTTGTACTACTGTCTGTGGCACGGTGCCAGATACAGCACCTTTTCTTGCATCGGATTCATAAAAAGTCCTTTGAAGTCAAGATTTTTCAAATGAATACATAGGGCCCAGAGGATTGAAACCAGTCATGCATACAAATTCACAAGAAGGATCTAAAAGCTGAGATGAAAGGCCTCTAAAGGTGTTAAGATTTTAATAACCTGGGACACTAAATAGTTTCTAAGCCCACACATTGATCCTGTAAGTTTCTGATATGTGCCATACTCAGTATGCACTGCCAAATCTTATTTGTTCTTCTAATTGGACAGATAAGAAATTTCAATGTAGCTGGAATAGGGCACAGGTACAGTAGAAAAGTATCTTTAGAGTTTTGGATATTGTTTTAATAATAATAAGAGTTGTAAACCTAATCTCTGGGTTTGACTCTGTTAACACCCATGAAATGTATCTAAAATGTTTGACAGAAGATTATGTTTTGTGAGAGATACAAGGGCACAACACTCATAAGTGTATATGTCAAAGTGTTAGAATTTACTTTAAAGAATTGATGGGAACACTAGATTATTTTTATTTTCCCCCACTGTATTTATGGACAGGAAATTAATTGGAAAAAAATAAAGAAACACAGCAGGTGGTAGGCTGGAAGACTCTTCGGTTACTATAGCCTTTATAGTTACTGTAAATACAAATAAAACAAAATCTGAGCTGGGACTAGATTGTGATCTCCTGCTAGAAAATCTCAGATATTATTTTTATCACAGGGAAGAAAAACATTGCAAATTGATCCTTATTAAATACAATAATACAAAGCTTTGAGATGTGAATTACCCTATTTCTCTATGTAAGAAACAAACAGTGATGTCTAATACACAAGTAGAGTTTGGAAAAAAGTACTACTGCCTCTTCCCATCCGGTAAAAGCACTGAGAACGAGACTGGTCTGGAGAGCAGCAGTAAACTAACTCAGTAAGTCCTACATTTTGTTGCTGTTGGATAAAGGCTTAGCATTTTAAAATAAAAAAAAAAAAAATTGTGTATATTTAGATCAAGATTTTGATGAAAATGGTGGTAGATTATTTGCCCACAGGATAAATTCTTTCACAGTTCTCCTTTCTGATTCCGCAACTCAGGAAAGGGAGGAGGGGAGTGTTTTTGCAGCTTTTAGTATTTTGTGGCTCAGAATGGCAATCATATATTTTCCCATTATTCCTTTTCCCCACTAATTGTCTTTTCTGAAATGACTATCTTGAAATACCAACCCATTCCTCTATTCAGATTCAGCAGTAATATTTCTCTGCATGACAGAGGTGCCAATCCATTTTACTTGATGGCCAGGAACCACACTAATGCACAGAACAGCTATAATAGTCATGGCTAAAGCCATGACTGATGGACTTCCTTCCACGAGACCCTGTCACCTATTAGGGACTTTGTTCTTTCTGTGGGGAAGACCTCATACACCTCATTGATAAACAGCAACAGAAAATCCTGGGACAGATAGGAAGAGCAGACACTGCACACAGATTTTGGTCTGAGAACACACCAGCTGTAATATGACATTTTAAAGGCTAAATGAAGAAATACATAAAAATGGTGGGCTCATCATTGGCCAAACTCTCTTCTTGCTGAAGGAAATGATACAAGTTTTTGTAGGCAATGTTAATCCCCTGTGGAGAAGAGCCTTCTAGTAATTGATTTCATCCTATGGAATAAATGTTGCTTTTTTTCAAAGCAGATCTCTGCCGGTTTAAATTAAGTGAGATTCCATCCCCTCAAATGTTGCAAGATTAAATAAGAATGTTTTCCACTACACAGCTGAGGTCTAGCATGTGAGCACCGTGCACTGTGTAAACTCACAGGTAACCAACAGTAAAAGGAAGTTAAAATGAATGTTATCCATCCCTTTTCCCTTTAGAAGGAAAGAAAACACAACCCTGCTTTGTTCATGAAAGCCCAGCATTCACAGCTCAGCAGTCAGTCTTTGATTTGGAGCTGGTTTGCACCAGGGATGCCATAACACTGATTTTTTATGGGGGAAAAATGAGGATAACGAGGCACTTAATAAGATTAAGTGATTTAGAGATACATCTGTAAAGCATAGTTTAAAAACATCAGATGTATTCTTTTTCTCTCTTTCCCTCCCTTTTCATCTCCTACACAGGAACAAAGAAACAGACTTCTGAATTGCCATGGTGCTTGTTTGTTTTGGTTTTTTTTTCTCAAAACCTTGTATCTTTATTAAAATAATCACAGAAAATCCTTTGCAACTAGTTGACATATTTGTCACTACAATCATAAAAGCGAATTTAAAAAAGCATAGAGAGAAACAAAGGAATGGTGATTTTTTTATTATTATTACAATTATGAATTAAAAACATCAAAAAGAACACAGTTGATTTTCTCCTAAGGAAACTAGAATTATACTGGCCCCTAACTGTACACAGAATTGTTTCCAACATCCTGTGACTAATTTTTTTCTATCTCTATGTCCACCCCCACTCTCCTATTCTCAGCTCCCTTCTATGTCTCCATAGTCAAAACACTTGTTGCTTTCTCAAACCTCCTTTTTATTTTTCTGGGTCAGAGGCAGCATGATCTGCCTGATTTAAAGGTTCATGTAAGTGCACCCTTAGATTAGTCAGGTGGCTCCTGTTGGAGCAAGTGAGGGGATAAGTTAGAACTGCTTTTCTCCCTTATCAGATAGTAATGATTGAAGAAATGAAAATTTCTTACTAATGATATTCATGAAACCTGAAGAAATTTAGTCTCTTTAAGACATCAGCTGTTACTTCCTATGTACTTGAAAGCTGGTTCATGATTTCAGTGCTATTAGAGGAGGACTCAGAGATACAGATAGTGTGATCACATAAAACCTGTTGCCTTAGAAAAATGTGCTAATGGATACAAAGATAGCTTATTTCTGGCTTGATATGGCTTCCAGAAGGATTTAACCTTTAATAATAATTCAGCTCCAGGATTCTGACTGTGTTAAATGTGTTAAAAGTCCTTTATAAAAAAATAAATTTTAGGGATTTCTGTTCATAGGATGTTCTTGAAATAATATATTTTTAGTTTTCTTTCAGTTGGATTCACAGGTAAACTGAGGAGATCAAATTAAGAACGTTCACTCCTGAAAAACTTTGCTTTCTTTTCTCATTGCAAATATGAACTAAAATGTAGAGAGTGGAAACATGAGGGAAAACATTGGGGAAACATGTTTCAGATAATTTACATTATTTCAGACAGATTTTTTAAGTCCTGAAACAGCAGGTGCTCCTTCTAACATCTGGAATCCCCACACTCGCTTGTTCCAGTAGACAATTTCATAGCTTGCTACCTGTTATAGAAAGTGCCTAAAACTAGGAAGAAAGTTTGCTAATTATTAAGGAAGTTCTGAGACCTATTGGGAAAAAAAATACCTGGTGAGCACAGATGTATGAAACTGATAGTTTCCATTTTGAGGATACTCAAGACAGTCTAACCTGGCTCAGAGTCACAAAACAACATTTTTAAGGTAAGGTGAAAAAAAGGAAGGGCCATTTTTTAGTGCAAACTGAAATGAAATAGCATTCTAGCTTCAAATGAATAGAAAACTGAATCGAAATGTTGAGATTTCTTGCAGAAAACTTGTTAAAATGACCGTTCGTATAGGATTCAAAATTTGCTCATCCCCCATTTTTCCATAGTGAGAGTCATCAGAGCTATACACACAGTCATGGAGTCACAGAATGATTGAGGTTGGCAGGCACCTCTGCATGTCATCTAGTCCAACCTTCTACCACAGCAGGGCCACCTCTGAAGTGGGAGACTGGGAGACACTACAACCCCCCTGGGACACCTGTGCCAGTGCTCGGTCATCCTCACAATAAAAAAGTGTTTCCTGACATTCAGGGGGAACCTCCTGTGTTTCAGTTTGTACCCATTTCCTCTGGTCCTGGCACTGGGCACCACCAAAACAAGCCTGGCTCCATCTTCTTTCCACTATCCCTTTGGGTATTGATGAGAAATCCTCTAAGCCCTCTTTTGTCTCAACAATCCCGCCTCTCTCAACCTGTCTGCATAGAAGGAAAGTCCTTTCGTCATCTTTGTGACCCTTTGTATGACTCTCTCTGGTAAGTCCCTGTCTCTCTTGACCAAGGTTACTCAGAACTGTACACAGTACTCTGGGTGTGGTCTCATCAGTACTGAAGGGAAGGAATGCCTCCCTCAAACTGCATGTTATAGTTTGCCTAATGCAGACCAGGATACCATTATCTTTTTTTTTGTGACAATGACACATTGCTGTTTCATGTTCAACTTGATGTCCATCTATATCCCCAGATCTTTTTTCACCAAGATTCTTCCCAGCTGGGTGGTCCCCAGCATATGTTGGTATCTGCCTGTTGCTTCCCCATCGTCCAGATAATTACTGAATATTTTGAACAGGACTGATCTTAGTATGGACCCCTGTGCTACATAGATAAGTACTAGCATCCAACCACACTTCATGCTGCTGATCATCACTCTCTGGGCCCAGTCATTCAGTACATTTTCAATACACCTCGGTGTCTGCTCGTATAATGTAAAACCCGTACATAACAGCTTGTCTGTGATGATCTTATAGGAACAGTCTCAAAGGCCTTCCTGAAGTCTGAGCAGAAAATATCTGTTGCTCTCCCCTCATGTACCAGGCCAGTCATTTCATCACAGAAGTTTATTAAGGTGGCCAAGCACAACTTCGTCTTTGTGAATCCATTCTGACTAATCCTGATTATTTATTGTTCTTACTATTTTTTAAAAGGTCCCTTCCAAGCCAAACCATTCTGTTACTCATCAGCGCCCATGGACTTAATTAAGCCCAGTTTGTTTAAGTATTCCCTGACCTGATCCTCCTGCACCAAGGGTACATTTTCTTTGCTTCAGCATTTCCCCCTGATCTCTGGGATGTGGGAAAGACTGAGAAAAAGAAAGCATCCAGTATTTCAGCCTTTTCCATATCCTGTATAACCAGATCACCAGTCTCATTGAGTAATGGGCCTACATTTTCCCTAGTCTTCCTTTTGTTGCCGATGTGCCTATAGAATTCCTTCTTGTTTTCTTGACATCCCTGGTCAGACTGAAATCTATTTGGGCTTTAGCTTTCTAAACTTCATCCCTGGATGCTCAAACAATGTTTCTGTATTCCTCCCAGGTTACCTGTTCTTTCTTCCACCCTCTGTATGCTTTCTTTTTGTCTTTTATTTTGGCCAGGAGCTCATTGTTCCTCCATGCAGGCCTCCAGACACTTTTGCCTGACTTCATGCTGATTAAGATGGAATTCCCTTGAGCCTGGAGGAGGTGATCCTTTAATATTAACCAGCTTTCTTGGGCTCCTCTTCCATCCAGGACCATATGCCATGGGACTCTTCCAAGTAGATTTTTGAAGAGGCCAAAGTCTACTCTCCTGAAGTTCAGGGTTGTGAGCTTGCTTTTCACCCTCACAGAATCACAGAATCACCTAGGTTGGAAGGGACCTTTTAAGATCATCTAGTCCAACTAATGAAAAAAAAAAAACCACCAAAACAGAAAAACCCATAAAAAACCCCCACAAACTAACAAAAAAAAACCCCACACAAACCACACACCACACCCAAAACAACACCAAACCAACACTAATCCATATCCCCATTGCCCTTCTCTGGACCTGCTCCTGCACGTCAATGCCTTTCTTGTGGTAGGGGGTCCAAAACTGGACACAGTACTCAAGGTGGGGTCTCACCAGTGCTGAGTACAGGGGGACGATCACCTCTGGGTCCTACTCACCACACCGTTCTTGATACAGGCCAGGATGTTTTTGGCCTTTTTGGCCACCTGGGCACACTTCTGGCTCATGTTTGGCTGACAGTTGACCAACACCCTCCTCCCTGCCTTCATGGTTCTAAACACTATCATCTCATGGTCAGTGCAGCCAAGGCTGCCTTTGACTTTCAGATTCCCAAAAAGCCCTTCCTTGTTGGTATGTCTGAAGTCCAGCAGAGAATTTCTCCTTTTTGGCTCCTCTACCACTTGGAGGATGAAGTTGTCATTAATGGACTTCAGGAACCTCCTAGACTGTTTATTAGTTGTCCCTCCAGCAGATATCAGAGTGGTTGAAGTTCCCCACGAGGATGAACACCTGTGAATGTGAGGCTGCTCCCATCTGTATGTAAAGTGCCCAATCCACTTGTTCTTCCTGGACAGGTGGCCTGTAGCAGATACCTATTATAATGATAACCTTACCTGTCTTCTCTTTAATCCTCACCTATAAACTGTTGGCTCCTCATCCATCCCCAGACAGAGCTCCATGAACTCTATCTGCTCTGTCACATAAAAGACAACTCGCCCTCCTCATCTTCCCTTCCTATGCTTCCTAATGAGCTTATATCACTCCATTGCAACGTTCTGGTCATGGGAGCCATCCCACCATACCTCCATGACCCCAACAAGATCACAGCCCTGCAACTGCACACAAATCTCTAACATATCATGTTTATTCCCCATACTGAGTGTGTTGGTGTACAAGCACCCCAGCATGTTTTGCTGCTAGAGAGAGTTTGAGGAATTCATCTATAATGGTTCCTTGTAAATATCACCCCATGCCTTTTGCTCAGTGATCACATCACATCACCCTGTGCCCTCTTGATATAATAAATTATTTTACAGTGAGAACAATAATTCACTGGAACAACCTTCCCAGGGATGTAATAGGGTCCCCATCGCTTGAGGTATTCAAGACACAACTGGACAGGGTGCTATATAATCTTGTTTAGGCTCCCTTCTCCATGAAGCTTGCACCAGATGATCTTTTGAGGTCCCTTTCAGCCTGGGCTGTTCTATGATTCTATGATCCTGTCGGTCAACCTCTCACAGGACTGCTGGTTACTCTCTCCCTCCCCCATTATTCTTACTTCAACGCCTTCTTAATGAAGTCAGACATCCAATTGGCAAAAATAGCTTTACCCTGCTTAGAGGTAGATCCCACCTCTCCCAAGCAGATGCTGATCTGCAAAAAGTATTCCGTGGTCACAGAATCCAAACCCTTGTTGCCAACACCAGATCTGCAGCCACACATGAGTGCAGTCCAGCTTCACAGTAATATATTTTTAGCAGGGGCAACCTGACTCCCAGGATGGTCTGGGGATGTCTCATAAGCCAAATCAAGTCTTTCTCATTGATATTCGTGACATTTATTTCTCTGATTAGAATATTTAGATTGGTTTATTCTGTAATAAAGAGGGAATGTTTAAAATCGCAAAGCAAAAATTTCAAAACCTGTGTATTTTGCACCCTGAAAGGGTTAATAAGGTTATGACTAGTAGTTGATATTTCAAAAGTTGAACTACATGCATGAAATATGCGGATCCAAACCTTAATTCATTTACTTATCTGCCACATTTGGAACTATGACTGTGTTATATAACATTTCTTAAAATTAAAACATTTCTAAAACCTATAAAGCAGCTTGCACTGCTGAGTATATTGTTCTTTATAAATCGTCTTTAAAAAAACAACCATATGGATGTGGCTCTTTTACAATATCATTTAGTGAACAAGGCTGTCTTTAAAAAAGGATTAGAACAATAATGGCAACAAGATTTGCTGTCACTGTTTTAAATGTTTTGACCCAAAAGCATTCAACATGGATTTATTTGATGTATTATAAACCAGAAAAGCACTGAATTGATCCCATTGCCTTAGAGTTTTGGTTATATTTACCCAGCATGTTTTTGACATTTTGCTACAAATCTACACATTCTGGGAGATTAAGAGTTAAAATGAACAAAAAATGTTGGATTACCTCTAAGTTACTATCATTTCTTAATTTAAAAAGTTAACTGCTGTCAATAAATTGAAGTCTCTGTATCTGTTACTGGCTGAAAAACATAACACTTACTTTTAGAAGGTCTGCTTTCATTGCAAAACTAAAGAACAAAACTGCTGATTATACAGCTGACAGTGTTTTTATGTAACTGAAAAGGTGTTAATTGAAAACATGTTAGATTGATTTAGAAACATGTGGCTCGATTACCAAGTAAAATTATGGATAATTAAGGAAGTATTTTACATACTGCTTGAAATTTAGTTTCTCT
The DNA here is from genome assembly GCA_025769975.1 of Gallinago jamesoni. Lineage (NCBI taxonomy): Eukaryota > Metazoa > Chordata > Aves > Charadriiformes > Scolopacidae > Gallinago > Gallinago jamesoni. The sequence continues at coordinate 193,554,760 of JAOQGH010000001.1, forward strand.
GCAGTGAAATAGGAGCTTTGCTAGTGGTTGGAGGGAGACAGAATTTCATCCTTATGTGTTCAACTATTACCAAAACGATTTACTCATGAAGTACCAAACCCTGAGTACTTCTGTGATGTCTTCATAAAAACATACTTCCCAAATATTGTTTTTTACAAAATATAGCCTAAAATTAAACGATAATACTGTGTCACCATACTTATCAAAAAAAGTAGGTACCAGACACAGGATTTTTACCCTCTGCTTCTATTAATTGGTTTTCTCTCAACTTGTTTTCTGTTTATGCTTATATCCATCCAGATTTGTAAACATCTTTTTGCTAAACTTGAAGCTCAAAGCTACTTCCTTCCTTCTTTGTTAGAGGTGTGTGTTGCAGAGGATTGCAGTATGCTTTAAGATTCAACACCGAGATGGACCATGCCCCGCAGAAGATGACATTTAAGGAAACTGAGTCCCGATCTGTGATGCTGTTTTGGAGAGCTGTCACAAAGATAAAGACGAAGGAGATGCACATATACTTGCGTATTCCCTTTAAATAGAGTCATAGGCCTTACTTTGCGGAGCCTAGTATGTATCAGCTATAGTGGAAATAAATATGGGTCTGCAGTAACTAATGTTTCATATGAAGATTTACGGATTGCATAAAAGCTAAATTATTTTGTCTGAAAACAAACGTTTCTATTTCAGTGTATGGGACACTGTCACATTCAGTCACAGACAAAACTGAGCAATGATAAGCTCTCATCTCATCAAAATTCATTTTCTGTCTCTCTTCCTGTGGAGCCTCTGGTGTATTTTATTTTCTTCCTCTTCAGAGGCGTATCCGTAAGAGCCAACTGCTTTACAGCCCTCAGTCTCTGAATGCCTTTTTCCAATGGTTCCACACCTGAGTTACATCAGCTATTCTGTCCACTGCTGGTGACTCTAACTTACATTGGCTCACAGAGCCCAGCATCACAGGTTGTGACCTTGGATGAAATTACAAGTCTTTAAACCCAGTATTATTCAAGCTAAATATGAGCCAGGTGAGTGAGGAAAAGTCAAGACTCAAGTATTTATAAAAGACTTCATTCAAGTTTTTCAGAATCCATCTCTTATTAGTTCTGCATGAATGCTGGAATGATTCTTGCAGATTTTCTAAAAAGGCATTTTGAACCCTACTTGTTCTACACCAACTATTAATGGATGTTCAATGTTTGGAAGAATTGCTAAGAAGTAGATTGTCAATTACAATATCAAATGAACTTCAACTGATATCAGAAGGCATCTAAAAGTAACTTCTCTGGGACTTGGTTTGGGCCTGTTGTCTTTCTCCCTCCTCCTCCACACGTATACATTTTACAGATAACAGAAGCAGTTACAGTCTGGATACCAGATGACATCTATATGCTGATGACACTGCATAATAGGTTTGGCCCAGCATCTCATGAAATTGAATCACCTTTGCAAGCTGACTTTGTGACATTTCTGAAGTGCTTGATGATTAATAAATTAGTGCTAAACTTTGAGGAAAAGTTATAAAATTCACCTCTCATTACAAATTAAGACTGTTAGTATCTCAGTTGCTGTTAGGTAATGCATATATTAATGATTTTTTTTTTCCTTTAGAGCTATTCCATTTCTTTAAATTCTCTGTTATTTGTCCATTTAATTACTTTTTGCCTGGCCTGAAGTAAAGAATTTCAACATGGTCCTTTGAAATTGTTTCTGAATACATTATCTCTCAGGAACAACTGTCACTGTACTTCATGTAATCACTAGAAAATGATTTCCTGATCAAATTCAAATAAAGAACTCCAGATCTAGAAGTCACATGTTGATTCACAGAGAGAGTATGGCCACTGACTTAAATCTATTACAGCAGGTAGGAGGCCTTTTAAGTAAACTTCCATTGCACACCAAGAATAGTTTTGCCATCTTAAAATTTGTGACATGGCTGAACCATTCATCCATATTTTCCTTCATATGGTGATGTGTAAAACCCTTACAAGGGCCCTCATCTGTGGCATAGGATTGCAAGGTTTCTGTTTTGTCCTGCTTCTTTTTTAGTGCAGTACATGCACAGCTTCCTGGCCTCTGCACTAGAACTTCATATATAAGGTTGGATAAGGCCAAGTTTCTAATAACTACTCCTTTTGTGCTAAAATTGTTTTAAGTTGTTTTTCTGAACATGTTAGTTAAAACTGGTATATCTCTGCATCTTATAGAAGAACATCATGATCTGTATGTGTTCAGGTCAAAAATATTCCTAATTCATGTGGATTTTTCTTTTAATGAAATAGTGGCAAAGTTCCAGGAACTTTATTAATAGTTATGAATTTTCTGTAGTGTCACAAAGGATTCTAACCTATAGAATTTTATCAAATAAAAGCATTAATGTAAAGAAAGCATGTAGTTTCTTATTCTATTCTTCTAACGGTAGGCATTTTCTCTGAGTTCCCGTTGATTTCAATCATATTGCATTCACTAAACATTTTTAATATTACATTTGTGACATTGAAGTTATCCCCTGAATACTGAATTTGGAGGTTACAATTACATTACCCAGGCAGAGAATATTTCCATACTTAATACAAAATTCCTTGAGAATAATACTTTTATTATTTCTATGGTTATTTTAAAGGAATTGTAATTTTCCTACAACAGTATGAATGTTTTTAGCTTTAGTAATGATGAAAGGAGAAAAGTATTAGAAAAAGCAGGGAAAAGTAAGAAAGGAGGGAAAATATATAAAAAAAGGAGGATGCCAAAGTATCTACTGTGTGAATACTGGGACAGTGAGTTGGCAAGACAAAATCTGCGTACTGGTATGAACAATTCTTTTTCAGAGGGATTTACTGTCACATTTACACTCCCCATCTTGTCTGCTTGCATGAGCGTTAACAACAGAAGAATGAACACGTAAAGGGATGGTGTAAAAGTAACAATACTTTTGTCAACAGTACTTTTTTGTCAAAAATTCTGCATGTATATCTTTACAGAAAAATAATAATTAAATGGAAATAATAATTAAATAGAAATAATAATAACCCACAAATTTCTTAGTAGAATTACTCCATAGTAATTCCTGCTGTAGAGAATATGACAATAAGAATGTCTGCATAAGCCAGTAATGTAGTAGGAACAGATCAGTAGGTCACGCAGTTGATGGAAAGGTCCTGTTATATACAGTTAAAGGCATGTAGATCAGACTAGATTTAGTCTGTTTCATTGGACCAGTCATATCTGCTATGTGTCCAGTTCAAAGCTTTCTGGAGGAAAGTTATTTCACAAAGTAAATCATGCTCCTGTGACCTTCCTGAGAAGTCTCACCGTGTGCTTTCAAACATTTCATACAGAAGAGGATTTCGTATCATGGTCCCTGACAATATTGACAGACAAGGACTCACATCTGAAAGCTTTATTTATTTTCCTGACTGTTCCATTTCTGTCCACACTGTAATGTATACTGCTTAACCCATCTTTGTTCTCGGTTTCAGCAACATTCAATCAGAGGCCTCAATAAACCTGGCCCATACACCCAGAAAATGTTTATAGCACAGTGATATATTTACCAGAACTAGAAAATGGAGTATGATCTCCTGAGGTTCCTGATGCCCACTATGAACAGGGTGGACCAAGGAATTGTGTTTGGATGTGTGTCTTTGGAAGATGCAGAGAAGACCTGGAATGAGACTGGAGGGCATCATCTCTGTCTCCAAACTCCATAAAAGATGGACATCTGCAGTACCATTCCACAAATGCAGTTGTTGTCTCTGGTCCTCAAGGACATAATTTTCACCTTCTTGCATAGCCTGCACAATTTTCTACCTCTTTCTATCCTTTTATATTCAGCAGCAAGCATGTGGTTTAGCAACCTCCTGCAGTTGCCACTCAGTTATTCTTCCTGAGAAACTTTTGGTGTTTTTACACTAGGTGCACTGTTTTTTTTTCCTGGACCCATGTTGTACCTTGTTGGATTTTCTGTATAGAATCATAGAATCACAGAATTGCCTAGGTTGGAAAGGAGCTTTAAGATCATCTATTCTGACCATCAACCTAATTCTTGATAAAAAACATCACTAAACCATGTCACTAAGCACTATGTCTACGAGTCTTCTAAATACCATCAGGGGTGGTGCTTCAACCACTTCCCTGGGCAGCCCATTCATATGCTTAATAACCCTTTCAGGGTAAACATTTTTTCCTAATATCTAATCTGAACCTGGTGCAATCTGAGGCCATTTCTTCTTGTCCTATCACCTGTGACTTAGGAGAAGAGATCAACCCCCACCTCTCTACACCCTCCTTTCAGGTAGTTGTAGAGAGCGATAAGGTCTGCCCTCAGCATTCTTTTCTCCAGGCTGAACAACCCCATCTCCCTCAGCCTCTCCTCATAATACATTCTCTGGACCTCTCACCAGCTCCATTGCCCTTCTCTGGACCTGCTCGAGCACCTCAATGTCTTTTTTGTGGCAAGGCGTCCAAAACTGGACACAGTACTCAAGGTGGGGCTTCACTAGGGCTGAGTACAGGGGGATGATCATCTCCCAAGTCCTACTCACCATGCTGTTCCTGATACAGGCCAGGATGTTGTTGGCCCTCTTTTCCCCCTCAGCACACCGCTGACTCATGTTCAACCAACAGAACTGACGTTTGTGGCAGAGCAGACCTTATATTTTTGTAGAAATACCATGCTAGGACCACATTGTTAAAATACAATAGGAATAATAGGGAATATAACAATAGTATTATTATGTCACCTCGATATGACATGGAAGTAATGAAGAGACAATAGGTAAAGGAAGGAGAAGCCAGGGAAGAAACTGCAGAATTGCAATGAGTTTAGGGCATGTGATAAACATCAGGCATGAAGGCACACGTCTCTTATCTTCTATAGCACAGGTAGCACCTTGGGGTGGCACAAGAACTCAATGCCTCAAGAACCCTCTTTTGGCACCAATGTGGTAGGTACGCACCCGAGGAGGTTGTGAATTACATTGAGTATTGGACCAATATGTGATGAGTGGAGAAAGAAAAAATACTTCTCTGAAACAACCTGCTAAAGTCTGAAAAGCTTTTTACAAGCTGAGGTAGCAGCAAGATATTGACTCTTCTCCAAAAAGGAAATGCAATATCAGTAGGTACTATTAGTGCATATTCAAGAAAAAGTAAAACATTTCTTGAAAAATCAAACTTCTCAAATGTATGTAGATCTAACTCCAAAAAATCATACAAGAGCTGGTGTTATGTTCAAAGGGGGTTTGGGATTCCTTCATACCAGCCTCTGTAAGCCTTTTATTGGTCAACGCTGCAAAACCCATGTTTAATGTTTACATCAGTAACATATGCTTTAATTTTTTAATTTTTTTTTCTTTTCATGAATAAAACTATTCTGAAATTACTCTGTAGAAAATTACTGGAGAGGCCTGAACCGTATACCCTTGCGCATCTTCTTCAGGCAGTCAGTGGGCTCAGGACAACTATAAACAGTAATATGACACCCTCAGTAGCTCAAGCATCTTTTGGGCTCACCGAAACCCTCAGTTTCATATATATTTCTAGGGTAGCCATAGCCTTAGTTCAAAGCTCATTCTTTTGGGAATGTTGAAAAATTGTATACTACAGTTAACAAATAGTACTAATGCGGGAGGCATCCACTGCAGGTTTGCTGTTAGGGAAAGCACATTCAATGTCTCATCTAGCTGAATTTGCTGTTGTATTTGGCTTACAGTTTCCTATAGGGGAAGGGGATTTTTTCTTTATTTTTAAGAAAAAGATATGGAAAGGATTCACCGCCAATTATGAAGGTAATTCCATCTATCCTTCTGGTTAGCTGCCTGGAGAATGCTAAGGAATAACACAGGAATGTTTCTAGGAGGGAATTTGAGGCAATCCTCTAACAGCTCTGACAGAAGATTATCTGGATGCAAATTCCTAGTCAGAATAGACTTTCTGTCTATCAAATGAGATCCAAACCAGGTCTTTCAAGAATCATTAATTCTCATAGTATTCAGGCTTTTAGAAATAGTTCACCAAGCACTGAATAAAAAGCTTTTAATAAGACTGACCAAGATTGTTCCAGCTCTGAAGATTTTATCAGTAATTAAACTGACACATACAGGCTGAAGGTTCCCACAACAGTTTAGGTTATGATTTTCTCCCCCTTCCCCCATCTTTCCTTTTCCTTTTTTCTTTTTCCTCTTTTCCTTTTCTTTCCCTTTCCTTTTTTCCCCCTTTCCCTTTTTCCCCGTTTTCCTTTTTCCCCCTTTCCCCTCCCCTTTCCCTTCCCCTTCTTTTTTTTCTTTCTTTTTCTTATTTTTTTTCTTTTTTCTCTTTTATAAGTAAATACAATACTTCAGTATGACAAGTAAATTGCTGGGCATGTCAAATTTTGTTACCTTGACTACTGCAGCCACTTACTTTATAACCTTTTGTTTTTGTTATTGCACCCCTCAACTTCATCCAGGAACTGTAACTAAAATAATTTTCCTTTGTCAGTGCTCAGATCATATTGTTCCACTGCACTGTAGCTCCCTGTATTGCTGTCTTATCTTCTTCTGAATCACAGCTATAGGTTTTATCTCAGCTGACAAGGCTTTTTAGAAACGTGCTTACATTTCAATTTTAAATAATAATTAGTTCTCTGAGTCAAGTTTGCTTTTCTCTGGGTCACCTTTCCTGGACATATTATTGTGAAGTTTTCATCTCATGATGAACCACGAGAGAGAGAACCCCCATTATAGCTGTGCAGTTACTTATCTTGCCAATTCTCTGGCTAACTAAAATAATTAAAAAAAAAATATTTGGGACAAGCTAAACTTATTTTTTTTTGTGTTGTAATGGTAACAAGAGAAAGAGACATTTTTTTCTGGTTTGATCAAAATTTTTGATTCAAACAATTTCAAAAGAATTCATCACTTTGTTGAAAATGGACATTTTACCCTTTCAGCTTTTCGTTCTTTTCATTTCAGCTAAAACTTGCAACACCCAACAGGAATTTGCAAGTAGTCACTTTTTTTTTTTTTTTTTTCAAATAGCTAAAAACAAATCCTATGAGTCCATTTGGTAGTCTCAATCTGTATAACATTTTTGCCTGAGGATCTGACTGCACATGCAAATCTTCCTGCTAGTAATGATACTTAACACCCCTGTGCAGCAAGGAATACTGTTTCAGCTCCTACACTAGTGCTATTTAATCTACACCTAAAATAGACCCGTGTTTTACAGGTCCAAGTGAGTTTAGCAGTTACAGACAGACATAAGCACTGTGCTTAGAGGTTCACTTACCCCTCTCTCAGTTCGGGATTTCTCTGTACTGAACCAGTCTTTTGAGTCTCTTATACCACACCCCAGTACCTCAAATCCTTTCATGCTACTTTGTCTAGAAGAGTGACTAGAGTTCCTTCAGGTATAAACTGGTATTGAGTATTTCACAAAACAACGGAATAACTTGTGAATTCCTTCTCCTATGCTCTTCTGAGTATATCTGTCAGGGACCTTTGCTATTTGCCTTCACGTGCTCTTTTAAAAGGGAAAAAAAAAAAACAAATCCAACCTTAAGTTTTTTTCACTGGAGAGATAGCAAACCGTTTGACAAAATTTGCCCATGTTACAAATAGATAAGCAAAGAATCATTAAAACAATCTTGGGATTAGACATTTTGGAAGCAATATCTAATCTTAGAAAGTAAATTACAAAGGAATCCAAGATGACACAGATGAATTGATTTTCATACAGTGATATCAGCAGGGGAATTTAGCCAAGTGATAACATCAGAAGTCAATTTACAACTTTGAAAAATACTTTTCTTGATAGTAACACACTTGAGGTTTAGGAGTTAAGTGAGGTGAGCCAGGCATATAAAAGAGGATTTTCTGTTACTCTTAGGAGGTTTTTTTCTTTTTCACTTTTTACAATGTGGAATAATTCCAGAAGAAGGTTTAAAATCAAAATATCTTTCCCTACAGCACTGAAGTAATAAAACAAATTATGGAAGAACAAGCAAATCCTACTACATAATTGAGAGAAGATTTTGGAGAAAAAACAAACAAACAAGCAAACAATGATTCTACGATTCTATGAAACACAAAACAACTTTTCACATTTCTAGTTAAAGAAACTGTTAACATAGTAGCTTAGAATTTAACTAAGGGAAAGGATGGTTTCTTTTGGACAAAGCCAGGCCAGTCACTATACTAGTTGCTCACCCCTGAAGCCTTGTTGGAAATTATTGCCACCACTGATCTGTCAGGAACTTAGTTCATATGTATACCTTGTAATATGCTTCGGGCAAGAACAGTAAGACAAGCTGGAGCCACCATTATGAGCTGTTTAGGGAAACATGGCTGATTTTTGCCTGAAGCAATGAAAGACACTTGCTGTTCTCCTGGAAATAATGAAGAACTGGAAATGATTGCTTCCACTGGCGCATCTGTGTCAACTGGAAAGGCATTTGTGCAGAGTGTTGGATAAAGCTCGATTCTGCTTCTCTTGCTCTGACCAAATAATAGCATATTGTGAAAATATTGTCATGGATTGAGATAGCACTGTGACTTCAGACATTTTGCTTAATAACACATTCAACTTTACATAACTGTTATTGTGAACAATCCCAAGTGTGTTACTTGTCAGAAACGTATCACCTGCAGTATTAAAGACAAAATTATTAATCAATCAGAGGGATAAACAAAAATTAAATCTGGAGAACATTCAAATATTAGGGAGGCATTTCGCTTCAAAATACACACATAAATTCTTTTACTAAATTTTACTAGACACTGACAGGATATGTGTCATAGGTTAAAGAGGTTAGTCTGACCCTCCACAGATAAATGTAAAAAGTCCTGCATTCTTCAGTTTATGGCAGGGCAGAGACTGATACGTATCACAGGCCTGTAAAGTGGATACATCTAACATTTCTGGAAACATCCCTGGCTTTTTATGTAGAAAGGCATAGTCTGGCCTTTCTTTCATGTTATAATTAAACCAAATGAAATTCAAGGGCCATGGACATGAGAGAGACAATGAAACAGAGTAGATAATCAAGGGCTTGACTGAATAGTAATTTTTAGGATCACAGGGTAATTCCTGTTAGAAGGGATCTCAGGGTGTCTGAAGTCCAATTTCCTGCTCACAGCAGGAAATCACCTGGGTGATCACACCAGGCTGCTCAGATTTTTCATCCAGACAGTGTCTGAAAATTTCCAAGGATGGAGACTGAACAGCCTCTCTGGGCTACTTGTGCCACTGCCTGACTGTCCTCATGTGACAAAAAAGTTCTCCTTATATCCAGTCTATCTTGCTATATCAGGAAGGTGATCTGATAACATAATCACCCATTCCATAAAACCACAGTATTTATACTTTGGGTGGTAAAATGCATTTGTAATTGTGATTTTTATTTCCAAATCTTTGTTTTTAGAAAAAAGAGGAAGATTGACCTGGTGAGAGAGAAAAGATGCATCAGTTCACAAGTTAACATACATCAACAAAGCTCTCTTAAAACAGTATCTATATGCTGCATAACATTGAATTTCAACAGCATTTGTAATATTGTGATCTTTGATCAGACACAGGAGGATGGAGGTATGAGGATAAGACAATGTGCTGATTTGGTAGGTGGACAAATGAATTGCCCTTCTCTCCTGGTTTCTAATTTTAAATAAATGAAAGGAAGCTCAGAGAATTACAATTTTTAGATATTCTGTCCCCCAAAGAATAGATCTAAAAATATATACACTAAGAAAAGAATACAAGCTTACTAAATACCATGCCTTCTAATTTCTTCATGTTCACTCTACTGTAAAGACAGTGAAAAGGATTCTTTCAATGTATGCTTTTAATAGTAGAATGTGTTCTGGCATGTAAAGTGTGTTTCAGCAACACATGAAAGTAAAGCTACAATAGATTAGATTGTACCCCCAAATCAAATACTACTAAGCTAATTAACAATTTCAATTAAGAACCATCAAGTATTCATCAAGAAGATTTTCCTTTTCATTAATCTCTGTAATCATGTAATCCTCAGAGTACCAACCAAGTTGCTTGGTCATATCAAGTATTATGAGGATAATTAAAGAGAGAACTGAAATTCTTTTTAGTATTCACTCATTCCAAAGTGATAAAGCCTAGCAGTACCAGTGTTTCACAGTAAAAGGGCTTCTGAATCTCCTACTAAATCTTATGGGCCACAAACTGGATGTGTCCAAAATTGAATTTCTTCCAATATTTGGCCAGAGGCATTAGGACCTCCCAGCCAACAGATATGGGCTTTGCCTAGGCAATAGACTGTTCATTCTCTCTAATAGCTAAAGAATGTCTTACTGCCTGAGTAAGATGCAATCTCTTTCCTACAGTCCTGTTATTAGTTGTTACTATATTGGATATTTATATTCAGAATTACTTGTGTTTGATCTGTCTTTCATTCTCGGTCCCAGCAATCATATGTGTGTTTCCAGGTTCCATAGATTGGATGAAAAAGGTTTTTTTTTAGTCTCCTTCTAGGAACTACATTTTTTCAAACATATTCATCTGTGCACTCAAGAAAACCGATACACATATAAAATTTATGAGACAAATAAGAAGCTAATGAGAGAAAATCAAATCCTATAATGAGCCACTTCTGTCCTAGTATCTGGACATCAGACCTGGACATCAGTGAAAACCTGCAAGATTTCCTGCTTTATTGTGTCAGCTATGTTTTCAAATATAAAATTTATTGGTTCATCCGTTTAAATAAGGGCATCCCTGCCATATGCCATAGTGATAACGTTACATAAAATAAACAGAATTTCAGTCACTTGGACATTTTCATTCAGGTCTTACATCAGAGCAACATCTTATTCAGGGTCACAGCTTCATAATTTTAGATACCTATAAATCCCTTGGAAGTCAAAATTGCATGTATTTCATCATCTTTAGTTGCACAGACAGAACTTGTCCTGTATCGCTAAATGCAAGCATTTCCATGCAATTCTAATTTAAAAAAAAAAAAAAAGTCAAGACCTCAGTTTGGTCTGAGTGCCCAGTCTGAATAGGCCTTTGAAAACACCATTAATGAGTTTTATTATTCCAGTCTTTCTAAATCATAGGAGGACAATTTATCAGATAGAGCACTGTATAATTTATGACAGTAACATATTTCTGTGCACTCAGTGAAAGAAAACTGTGTCTCACTTTTGAAGGACTTTCTTCTCATCCTAGGTGTGCCCAGCAGATGCGGATGATACGCAGTGTGTGTCTCATTGACTGGCCTTGAGTGGGTGATGACTGTGATCTAAATTCAACACCTTTACAACTTGTTTTGGAAAGGTGATTTGAATGCAACTTACTAGCGTGGGATACACTTCTTAGTTCCTCAAAATCAAACAATGTTCATTATCAAGACCTTTCCCTATATATTATAATTCCCATATATATATATATATTTATTTTTTTTTATATGCTACTTGAGTATTCCTCTTTCTCTTTGCCGTTGCTCTTTTCTTTAAAGTTGTGGCAGGCAGAGGATGGCAGTGCTCTTCTAACAGCCATGGTCAAGGGATTATTATATGAGTAATCAATTATATATTAATCTAAATAAAAAGAAACAAAAAGGAATATTCACATTAATATCTCGGGTTTTCCAGCTGTTGTAGAAGAGCCAGATTCAGACCTTGTGTTTTCAGGCTTGGATGAAAGTGAATTTAGGACAGGCCAGTCTCTGTGGACAGTGAAAATATATGAAATGTGTCATAAAATATGTAAATAAAAAAAAATATTAAAAGAATGAGATTTATGTTTGAGGGAATATCACTAGATTGTCTATTCCTTTATTTAATCACAAAAAAAATTGACATGAAAAGTGTCTATCAGTGCTGCCATGCTCAAATCAAACATATGTAAGATATATGACTGCATATCTTTTTCTAATATTTCCACTTCATAGCAACAATATTTTATACACATTATTCTTACAACATTAAGAATATCTAACCTGTAGGTATTGTGTTTAGCAACCTCCAAGATCTTCAGTAATGTCCCATCAAAGTAGCTATTAGTATAGTAATATGCTAATGTAAATATAATTTGCATTTTATGATCTAGATATAAAATGAAAGAAATATTTATATTTTTCACAGTTGTGGCTTCTTTTTCCATTCGGTATGTCAAGGAATTTATCTTCTAAAGACCTTGTATGTAAATGATAATAAATTTTATACTTAAATGTCTAAAAATGTATCCGATAGGACATGAGAATAAGTGTTATAAAGAATTTTTAAATTTATAACACAATTTAAAAATTCATTAAATTTCATAAATGCTTTGGATGAGGTACTTTGAGGCATATCTGCATACCTTCAATTTTTAAGTGGAACCAGGTGGATGTGAAATAACTAGGCTTTGTGCTTAATATTGTTTCTTTCATGTAAGCCTAGAGCTTCTATCCTGGATCATCTAATCATTTCTACATGTTACCTTCCTCTGGGCCACAGTAACAGGGTAAAAGTGTTTATCAATTTATCCTGGAAGACTGAGAACTTCTAATGCCCTTTGACTCATTTTCTCATCTCTCTATATGGACTGTTTTCACCTGTGGCTAGAACACAAGTTCCTGTTCATGGATGTTTCGAAGATCTACTTGATAGTCTAGGAAAAAAAAAAAAAACAACACATTTTTTTAAATTGCAGATGGAAATGTGTATGTATATAATCATACATATGTATGTATATAACGTAAATATGTTATATATACGTGCATTTTGTAACCAGATCTTTACTTTGCACACAAATCAGAAAAATCAGTCATCTGAGTTTGGTTCACCTTTTACTTCTCCATTGGCCATAGATCAAAGGAAGTAGAAATGGAGAAATATCTATCAGTTCATGTGCTTCAAACCCTGGGACAAACACAGGATTGTTGCCTACATTATATATTGTCTGCTACCTATTCACATTTTATATGTCTCAAGTGACGGAGTTTGAACATTTCCCTTGGGAATTTGTTACATAATTGAAATCTATCACTGGCAAGTAGCTTCCCTCAAACATAGTTTTTTTCCTGTCTTTAATATCAGCTGTTATTCCCTGTAATGATGCATTGTACTCTCCCAGATCACTTTTATTATCTCTAACTATTCATATCCTTCATATCCAGTTTTTCACCATGTTTTGAGGATGAGAGCGCCATAGGGGACTCCAAACTTCCTAAGAAATATAGGGAAAACATGATTTTTCATCCTAACCATGAGAGAGAGATTGGCTAAGATAGTAAGCTGAAATGACAATACTGGAACATCATTGTACTGCTCTTGCTGTTTCTGCCCCACTCCCTTGCCTGCCATAGTGACAGCTGTCTAGACCCAGCTCCTGCCTCATTAGCAGCAGCCTCTGAAACCCTGGATTTTCAGGAGTCTGGCATAAATAAACCAGGCAGCAGGCTCGTGGCTGTTTTCCCGCCCTTGGTTGTATGCTGTTTTCCACATCTGCTTACTTTTGTTGTGCCAACAGAGAGCTCTGGATATTTCTCATATGCGGCCTCCCACCCCCCTGCCCACATATTTAGCACTTTCTGAATTCTTCCTGACTTTTCTGTAAGGGTTGTCACTTGAAGCACCCTACAGTGCTTATCAAACTTCCTGAATTCATCAGTATTCATCAAGTCTCCAGGTGACCACAGCTCTTTCCCAGTCTCAGCTTCCACTGTCTGTCTATCTGTGCATTGCTTTTATTTGTGTTTTCTTTTTCATCTCTGTGGAATAGTCTCTTCCTGTCCCATCTTTAATAATTTTATGCCCTGATAAATTACTTTATTGATACTCTCAGGATGAAACCGTATCAAGCTATGCAATCAACACATGCTTCCAAACAAACAGGCAGAGATTCCCTCTTGTTATGATATTGCTACAAGTGGATGAGGTAAGGCTGTTGTATTCTTTCCTCCTTTATAAGCATCTCTGTAACCTTGTGTTCTGAACTGGCAAGTCACAATTCTGAGAGAAGAATTAAACAAGTGATTATGGAAGGCAGATGAAAAGGATTAATAATTTAAAATCAAGAAAACCTTGCTTTCCTATTTCTTGAATGCTGCCTTCTTTTAATATTTCTCTGGCTATGTGGAAAACCTATGTCCTAGAGTGCTCTTGAACTCCCAGATGTGATTTCCATCTTGGCCACATGTTAGGATGAGATTTATGTGTAGATCATTTCTCTCCTAGTTATTCCCTGCCCCCATTTCTGTCTTCTAAATGAAAAAAGTGGGAATGAGGATGGGGAAGTGATGGGCTACAGTGTATTTCAGGAAAAAAAAAACAAGCAAACCACAGTCTAAACCACCATGAAAAGCACATACTCAAATATGGCCTTTCGCAATCTCTTGGACTGCAAGCTGAGGCTTGTGGTATTAACTTATGACTGTGCTGCTGCATCTGTGTGTTACTATCACATTGAAAGTAAATGTTAGGGCACATTTTTGTTACCATTACTATTCATCCTTCTTACTTTAATTAAGAAGACATATTAGTCCAAAAAGAAATGCTAGTTGAGAAGTAGAGACTTTGGGCCATGAGTCCCTATGAAAGGGCACCTTTGTTTCATCTAATTCAGCGCTTTGGACCAAGTAGTGTGAGGGGTTTTTTTTTGTGTGTGTGTAATAGGAAATGTGTACCAGAAGTTAGTAGAGAGGTTGTTATTAATAAGTGTGAAGATGGCTTATATGATCCTTGCTCCAGAAGTATTATGAAAGGAGGTAAAGCCAGGACGATATACATTGCTCTGCGCATGATGTCCTGCTTTACCTGTCACCTGCATCATCAAAATAAATAAAAGGACACATTTGAGAAGGGCTTTCCTCTTAGACTCTCCAAAAAATAGTTACAGACCTGAAACTTGTTCATACTTTGAAGTACTTCATAAAATAGTCACTATATTAGAATTCTGTTACAGAAAGTTTTAAAAAAAATAAATTAAAACCTAATTTCCCTCTCCTACTGCAAAAAGGAAAGGCAAACAGGAAAAAAAACCTTCCCAGAGTCTAGCTATTTAAATTTATGTTAACAATTAATTTTTAAATGTTTTCGTAGTTACTGAACAAAAGCTGCTAATAGCCATTCACAATTTGCAAATTTAAATTACTACTGCTTGTGTTCATAGATAAAGCCAAATGATTGTATTCCATTGCCGTCTCCTGTTACAATTCTGTTATCCTCATCAAAAGTAATCATTAGCAAAATAAATCTGTGCAATTTAATTCATAAATGACCCATCAGACAGAGCCAAAGATGCCAAAGCTTGTGTCTCCATCAGGTTTTTTTTCCACTTGCATATGATTTTAAAATTTAAATTTTGTAAAATAAAAGAACATTTATTGCACTATCTTGGAAATAGTCTACTTGGTATAGATTATTCTCAGGAACATTAACATTTATGCAATCTCTATTTTCCATTTATTCACGTAAATAGCAGAGATGGTAGAGGAAGAATTTGTTCTCAGTATAAAGTGTGTTCTTCTTTTGGAAATATTTGGTGAGATGTCTTGGGAAAGGAATACCATGATGAAACAATAAAGCAGATGGACACTTTTCAAAAAGGGAGAGAGGTTATTCTACTTTTCACTAAGAGCTGAAGTTAGACTTACTGCCTAAGTGGCAAGAACTAAATTTGAACAATAATGTAATTTTTTTGTTGTTAAGAAATTCTGTTTTCTTCCTTCATTTGAAAGTCTGAAGACATTAGGGGGATTTTAGTATCACTGGTCATTGGTTCATTGTCTTTATTAAAAAAGTGGTTTTAATTCTCAGAATGTTAATTTCTAAACATAGCAACACCATTGTAATGAAATACATTTAATTTTCAAGGAAAGTAGTAGAAGAGAAGGGATAAACTAAAATTGAAAAAATGCATTACTTTCTTCTATAGAAAACCATTTTTGTGGTAAAACACTTTGCAGTGGTTCTGCCTTGAATGTTCCTAAAATCTAAGTAAAATATTTTTATTAGCTAATTATTCCCAAGACAAATATGTACACAATTAGGATTAAAACTTGGTATTTTCAAATATTTTTTTCATATTTTGTTTTATTACTCTATTTCAGTGCTATTGGAATCACATATACTATTGGTTCAAAAATGAAAAGAGGAAAACATTCACTTCTATACTGAGTCCTTAAAAATCTACATATCTCTTTAGTGATGGGCAAAGCAGGAAATGCCTACTTTAATTAAAATGATATAAATCAATTGTTTCAATCAGAATATTTAGAAAGAGCTGCAGTACCACAAAAATTGTTCAGATTGATTTTTCAGTTTCCATAAGCTTTCAGCCTACTATTGTCTTTGTTTTTACTAGTTTGAATACATTCATTTTCAGCTGGTTTAAATTGGGTACTTAAATTAATGCATTGTCAATTTGCTCTTACGGCAGAATAAAATTAAAGTAGGAAACACAGACATGGATTAATGATAATATAGTTTTAAAGATGCTTCTATATGCCAAAACCACACATTGTCACTAGCCAAGTTAACTTAATGACACTCACAAAATAGTATTGGTGAAGGCTATTAACAAGATGTTCTCTTTAAAAGTTAAATTGTTTTTCAAAAGAAATTATATTATTGAATTTAACTGGCTGAATGCACACCTATTACTTTTGCAAGTACTTCAGATAAGGAAAATACAAGAACAAAACATAATAGTACCAATTAGTATTGCCACATGCTCAAGCACTTGTTTCCTGATATTTAAGTTTAATGTTCTTGAGATAAAAACTAGCAAAATCCTAGAACACCAATATAGTGTTTAAACATTACTTTAATTTAACTGGAAGTAAATCAATAGACAAGCAGCAAGAAGTCCAAATTTTAAAGGGTCACATTTTTATCTCCAGGACACATTCCAGTGTTTTATAATAGCCTATCTGATGACCTCTTGCTCATGCCAAATAGCTCTGTGCACAGCCACTGGTAGCCATGCGTATGTAGCAGCGTAACAAATAATCACTGCTTGTCTGGTCTGAACTGTTGCTCTTCATTACTGAACTGCTACCTCACAATGAACTATTGAAGTTATAGAGTAAGGAGGAGCGTTTTTTTGCAAGAAGCCACTTCTTTAATCTTTTAAAGTCTCAGTGGGCTATGGACAGCACAGAGTAAGAATCATTTGGATTTTAATTTAGGCTTTCCACATTTTCTCTTTAGCAGCATTACAGAGCTATTCACAAATACAATCATTGTAAGGTTTTAGGTTGCTATTCAACTTCTCAACTATAGGATTGTTTTTCACCTTTTTTTAAGTTATAGACCATTTATAGTAGGAAAATTTACATGCCTATTCTATGATGCATAAACACTACCTGTGTCTATTGTATGTGTTGGTACTTGTTTGTGTCAACAGAAAAAACCCTGCCTACCTAGCTGAATTCAGTGACAGCAAAGCTGTTAACTGTGTGCTGCCAAAACCCCAGAGTAAGAGGGACAAAAACAGCTGAGGTGCTGGCACCTCCTCCGGTTGTGCCCTGGTGCACAAACTTGGCAAGTGCTAAAGGTGCTAAAGACTATATATCGGCCTTCCAGCACTTGAAGGGGTCCTATAGGAGAGATGGGGAGGGCCTCTTTATCAGGGAGTGCAGTGATAGGGTGAGGAGTAATGGTTTTAAATTGAAAGAGGGGAGATTAAGATTAGATACTAGAAAGAAATTCTTTATCGTGAGGGTGGTGAGACACTGGAACAGGTTGCCCAGAGAAGTTGTGTGTGACCCATCCCTGGAAGTGTTCAAGACCAAGCTAGATGGGCTTTGAGCAACCTGGTCTAGTGGGAGGTGTCCCTGCCCATGGCAGGGGGGTTGGAACTTGATGAACTTTAAGGTCCCTTCCAACTCTAAGCATTCAATGATTCTAAGGTGTTCTTTTGCATTTGTCTTGAGGGTAGGCAACCTAGCATCACCTTTTCAAACCCAGTCCCAATTTTGCGAATGCCTGTACAAAAATATTAAAAATAATCACCCAAAGAGTTTGAACTTACACTTTCAAATACAGCTCTGAATTACTCCATTTCTGAGCATCCTGCTTCAGAACTTTTAAAAGGCTTAGTGTTGAGGGGATGGGTTGAGTGACTGCTTTGCACTTTTGGAGAGAGTATGCTTTGGAGCTGCAGTTTTGGCATCACCAGTGCAATGAAGATCTTGTGTTGTCTTGGATCAACGAGTCTGTGGACAAAATAAAATGCTGGAAGCGTTCTTTCACATAGTAGCTTAATACTCACCTATTCTTATTAACAGAGAGTGAAATATAGTCCCTTACTGCTGTAACATATTTTTGCTTAGTACCTCAGCCACACATCTTGTAGTTTTTCTTTTCCTACTTAGGGTGAAGAGCTGACAATGTACTGTCTCTGTAGTTTGAAAGCCATTTATGTTTGAATGCCACAGTGCACTATGCACTCTTTTTCAAATTCAAATCTGCTTGAGTTAATTCATTTTACTACAGAGAATCATCTTCCTCTGGAGATTAGTGGAAGAGGTCACTTTTTTCACATCAGACATTTTAATCATTATAATCAAGATTGTCTCCAGTGCTTGCTGCTGCGAAAGTGTCATTTTGCTATCCTTAATGCTTTGTTACTTTATGAGGATTTTACTGC
This sequence comes from Gallinago jamesoni, assembly GCA_025769975.1. Taxonomy (NCBI): domain Eukaryota; kingdom Metazoa; phylum Chordata; class Aves; order Charadriiformes; family Scolopacidae; genus Gallinago; species Gallinago jamesoni. Next base: position 193,573,354 of record JAOQGH010000001.1, read on the forward strand.
TAGCATTTTTTTATTGTTAAGATTTTTGGAGTTTTTTTACATCTTAGAGAAAATCACTGGTTTGGGCAGGGGGGATAGGAGCGGGAGTTGGATCTTCACAAAATGTTACACACAAGCCATTGCTTCCACACATTGTAGTAGGGAAGTTATTTTACAATACCTAACAAGATATATGTTTCTAAATGTAGTGAAGTTGGAGTAATTTTCTTGTCATTTTGAAACGGTAGACAAATCAGTCTAAACCTTTTCTACCAGCTGAGACAGAAAAAAAACATAAATTTTGAATGAACTACTGTTGTGATATGAATAACAAGAAATAGTGTTCCTGGAAGACATTTTTCTTAGTACAGATACTGAAAAACATAAAGTTGAAAACTGATAATGTTCTTCAGTTTTATTTTTTATTTCTTATTTTCTCATGAGAAAAATATTTTCAACATTAGGTGTACTTATAGTGCTAAATCAATGTTGCATATGAACATGAAATCAAATATTTAATCATGTATGATGCCCAAACGACATATAAAACTTTTCATTGTATTTGTTCGACACAGAAACATTCACAGCAGAACAAGCATGAGATGATCTACAAAGATGTCAAGTGGGGCCCTATTTTATGACAAAATTAAAATTAGTCTATTTGAAGCACTGTGCCAGAGTGCTGTAATAACATGAGCTGGTATTTCTAATGTCGTATCTGGAAGAAGAAGAACAATCATCACGGGCATTGTTCTCTACTACGTGTCTTCCAGCCCCAAAGTTAGTTGGTTTGGTGGAAGTCCAGGGATCTGCATTGTATTGCAATTTGTGGTGTGGGCAGGCCGCAGAAGTATCTGTCTCATTTTTTCTAGCAAAACAGAGGTCAAGAGGGATATTATTGCTTGCTATTAATATATGAGGGACATAAATGGCAAAGAAGGGAAAAAACCCTCCAAACTATTTAAGCTAAAGGACAATGTTGGCACAAGAACAAACTTTTTTATACATCCCTGAATGAATTTAAGCTCAAAATCAGAACCAGGTTTCCATTCAGAAGTAAGGTCCAGAACAGCTTTCCAACAACTGTAAGTAGGCACAGAGAATATTAACTAGTGTTTAGATGGAATGCGATCTATTTATGAAAGAAATCGTTTCATGCAGTTACCTGAAACAACAGGAAGGCAATAAGCTCTAGAGGACTTCACCAGTTCTCATATCACCTTCCCACCATCCCCTCCCCAATGACAGTTTGGGCCATTAAACCTCATTCACCAAACCTAATCTTCAGCATCTAACAGAACATGGTCCATGTAGCTCATTGCATGGTCAGTTAAGAGTAGTGATATGCAGAAAGCTGTCCTAGTCACTAAAAATTTGAATTGCCTTGAATATGTACTATTTCTCTTTGCTTTTGATCTACAAAGCATAACAAGACTGTATGCTTAAATTAAGTACCTACATTCCATGGGATTAAGGTTGGCTGTTACCATCTCCTATCAGACTGACATCACATTTCCCCTTGTTTTCTCCAGCTCTTAGTTATTTGTTGATATAGATTTAGATTACAGTCTTGTTAAGAATTTGTCATGGCTTCAAGCCTTACTGCAATAAAAAGACTCTTTAATAACTAGATAGTGGTAACACACACAGGGAATTTTTAATCATTAAAGAAAGTGCTGTTTAACCAGTAAATAATGTAATGGGGTTTTTTGTGGGTTTTTTTTTTTAGCTCTGTATTTTTTTCCTTATGTGTTACCCTGTGGAATAAGTTAAAACCAATACCTAAGATTATGTCAATATAATCCTATTTTAATAATAAACACACAAGACAACTTTCATGAAGCCTAAGTAGTCCTTAGAGTACAGCACATAGTACTGGAAGCATGACAAATATTTTAACATCATTATTATCATAGTTGAAAAAATGTACCTTTAGGACCAAAGAATCAGATGCAGCAGCAATTACCTTTTCAAGACTGTAGCTGTTTTTGCCCAAACTCAAAGCAAGACTTTGCAACTTGGGTCAGATACATAGGAAATAAATAATGATGGAAAAACTGTTGGATAAGGAAACATATCCAACTGTGAATGTTTAGTCTCTAATTACACTCTTAAAGGGAAAAATTTAAGAGAGCATAGCATTTAATGTTATAAAAGGTAAACAACAGCTCAAAGATTGGCACAGCCTCTACTTTGGCTAGAAACTGATGGTGAGAAGACTGTTAATAATAAGCCAATGCCAAATTATGGACATGTTGCTTCTTCTTTTGTCTATAAGCTTTAATGATGAAAGAGATACAATTTTCTGAAGCTTGTTTACTGTTGAAGCAACTATTTATCACAGTGAGTCAGCAACAAATTAGCATTTACCTGACTCGTGCACAGTGGCATTACCTGGTGTCTCTCTGCACTCTATGTTCCTCTCTGGAAACACCACTTACAAAGGCTCCAGCTTCTCCAGACAGTGTTCCCTGAGGAGGAGAGTGACAAAATCCTCCCCACTAAAACTCTGAGCAGCAGTAAAGCCACTTCTCAGTTTTGCTGCATTTCAGTTCTTTCTGTGATGAATTCAGTGGCACTGCAGGGTTTGGCTGCAGTGCTTGCCTTTGCTGTGGAGTACTCCCACTGAAGCTACTCTGAATTTGTCGTACAATACCATGATGGCTCGTTTCCTATTTCAAAACACAGAGCTACATTTTCTTTTGAGTTACCACACTACTTCCCCCAGCTAGTCAAGGATACTGGGATGCCATTGTGGACAGACCACAATGTGAAGACAGTGGCACTGCTAAAGTGTTTATGACAGCTGAGGAGCTGGGGTATATGCAGATCTGTATTTCTGTGGATCTAGATTGTGATCAGATATAATTAGATAACATGCCTTAGACTTTTTAAAGTGCTCTAAGAAGAATGCAAATGCGAATCTGACCCTGCCCAGAATCAGGCTCATGGGGATATGTCTCAAGTGGGAAAATAGATTTGGACTCCACATCACACGTTCTGAGTTTCTTACTGATCTATTTAAGCATAATCATAGAGTATTATCTGGCCATGCTCCAGTAACATTGGTAATAGCCATAGGTGAAGATTTCCCTAGCCTCCCCCAAGCCAGAGGCTCATTTCCTTATTGATGCAGAATGAAAAGTTTATAAAACCTCTGGGAGAAAAAAAAGTCTTGTTTTATCCAAATGAATCTTCCATCTGAATGAATATACGGTACATTTTTAAAACAATAATTAGCCTACCATCAAGCAGGAAGAAAAGAACAGCTCAGAGTATCAATGCTTTAAGAAACAGAAACAACATATCGTGAAGCTGACTTTGCAGGTCTCCAAAATATGAAATCTAATTAGCTGGTGAGAATTTGAGCTTAATATATTATTAAACCTTGAAGCTGAAAATTAATTATTGCTATCAAGATTAATTTGAATCTAGGGGAAAAAGAAGGTGAGCTATAATCTAACAAATTCAAATAAATGTGGTCTTCTTCATATACTTTTGCAAGTTGCCATGAAGGATTTCTTACCTTCATTACCTGTGCAGGTCAAATACATTGGTAGCTATTCAAACATATGAGTTTTTTTGAGAAAAAAAAAAACCTGCATTGACATGTGTGATACAATGTCATTATAAAGAGAACATGTTGTTGTTGGGGTTTTTTTGTTAGTTTGTTTGTTTGTTTTTTCCATTGGTTGGACTAGATGATCTTAAAAGGTCCCTTCCAACCTAGGTGATTCTGTGATTCTGCCACTGGAAAGCAGGATACCAAATTCTTGTTTTTTACTGTGGTTGTTAGCTTTGGGATACAATTTACAAGCTTTTCCCTGTTTTCTTTTTACATTTGTCTCCATCTGTCACCTATTAACAAGGGTTAACTAATCTACTTTTTCATATAAATTCTTTCTGAAGATATAGAGTATTTACAGAAGTATAAAGACTCACAGATATTTGTATAAATTTGTAGCAAAATTTAGCCTTTGTATTCTGTTTTTCTAATCTGCACGGATCAGCTATAAAAGTGTAGAGGAGTATTTTTAGCTCTTTTTATGCAAAAAAAGATAATACTGAACCAAAGTCGTAGCCATACAGTCATTTTTGTAGGGGCTGGGAAGCCAGGGTGCCTCATTCCTTTTCAGGTGCTCTATTCACCATTCTGTCTCAAAGGAACAGAACACCATCACAGATATTCTTTTTTCGTACTCTTTTTTCTAAAATGTCCACTCAAATTATTTTAACTTTATGACACTTAAATTCTTCCTAATTTTTACAGTCCCTCCACGGGAAAGATATAAAATTTAAATTTGGCATCCTCTCATTCTTCTTACCTTTATCATCCTTATTACCTTTGAGGTAGGAAAGAAATATCATCCGTTTCCATGAGCAATCCTTTTAGTTTTCAGAATATTTAAGATGGCATGTGCTAAGGCTAGCTGGAAGAGAAGATCTTGAGAGTAAAAAACCAACCCTTTATGTCCAGGCATTGATTATGAGCCACATTCAAAGCCACTTCTGTAATTACAGCAGTATTTGAATATCTGAATCTAGGAAGAAAACAGTCTTTAGATATCTTAAGGTATCTACATGAGACAAAAAGATCAGAAAGTCTACACATTTGAGCTTTTATATTGGATAAGCCCTTACTGATCTCTCTTAAAAGAAGAGGAAAAAAAAGCTTTCTTAATTTAGCATGGAAAATGAAACAATCCTGGACATGGACTGTTTGTTATTTATCAAATCTTTAAGATCTTGTCTAGACTATACCGTTCATTAGAGATTACTGGGCAACTGAGAATAAAGGTAAATATTCTGTGAAAAAAATCTAAGTTATTTCTAGGTTAACATTATGTTTCATTATATCATGGAGGGAACAGAGTACCAAACAACATGACAATAAGCTCAAATGATGGATAGGACGTGTCAGCAAAAGATTTTCATTCATTTCTACCCAAACACATACATGATTAACAGAGACATGCCCCAATTAGCACTCCAGTGAGTTGGTGCAGTTAAGCCCAGGGAACTGCCAGACTCCCTCCAGGCTTGGAGACTGCCTCCAAACAGTTCCCTTGTTGGTCTTTTGGGTAACAGGAGAACAAACCCCCTCCAAGATCTTCCTGTGGGCAATATCTACAAGGCATCCACTGAGAAAGGTTGAGAGAAGAAATCTCTTCCTATTTTACAGTTGAGACTTAACAAAGACTGTTACTCCCTTGCAGAGCACTGATCCCAGGCAGTTCATTGGTATCGGTCCTCCAGCATTGCTGCTTTGCTTGTCCCTACACTCCCTACACAGACAATGGCCTTCCTTCCATGGGAACCCTTACTAGTCATGTAGTGTAATCTTGCCAGGGGAACCACACCTGAATTTGTTGAGAGCTTCAGAGAGATTGGTTTGAACATTCACTTTCTTTTTCTCTTTGTTGCTATTGTGGAAGGCAATAAAGAAAACCAAGTAATGGAGAAGCAAAAAGACAGCAGATACTAAGGATGTGGTCATCTATCATAGGTCATTGTTCATTCAGTAATATGATGCCAGGTCTTCATTCTACTGTTCTTCCTCTACAACCATACTTGCTGGAATTTCTCATAGGGAGGTAAAGACTATGGGAAGAGGCATCTCAATCAAAACCATTCCCCATGTTCCTTCAGAGAGACTTTTATCTCATTTGCATCCAGTTATGGGTTAGCATGGACCCAGAACTTTAATGACTAATTAATTGCTTTTTCTGAACAGACATTTATTCACATTAACAGCCTTGTACTGCGTGAACTACAGACTTTTATTATACCTGTAATAAATACCTGAACTACAGGCTGTTATTATACCTGCAGGATGCTGAAATGGAGATTTCACATTGCTAATGTGCGTTAGTTGGCAAGGCAGAAATAGACAACTTGCATGATAGGCACAATAAATTTTAGTTCCCTGATGCACTGCAATACAAGGTGAAGGGTGAACAATTTTATATTGTCTGCAAGGGTGGTGTACCCAGATAATGGAAATGGAAGTCAAAATCAAGGTTACAGACAAAAGTATCTGCTGCAGAATCTCTCTCTTGACCACTGATTTCATCCCAACAAAATTTAAGCATGTAACAAGGTGCTTAAATTATGAATGCAATCTTATAAGGCTACTTTATGGTGAGAGAAAGATCCTACTGGAGGCTTGTATATATATGGATAGGTTTTAGTGGCTTTGATTTAGCAGCAGAGGAAGCATAAAGTCTTCATTTAGGTGTTTCTTTTAAAATGTGTGTGGAAAGGTGGGATTTTAAAATGATGGGTGGGATGAATTTGGGACTGCGTTTACAGTATATCTAGGTAGAAGTTTCAGTTGGTCTTTATGTTTTGTTTTCCTTTTCTTACTAGGCTAGAAAAAGATTTCTGTGAAGCTGCATTTTCATTATGGTGGAATATTTTGGCTTTCACTATTTAAAATGTTGTAGTTCATGTTAAAAATCATGCACAGACTATAGTTATGTGAGCTTGCTCATAATAGTTAATTCTAAGACACACTGAATTATCCAATAGGTCTTTGTTGAGGGACGATCCTGGCAGAAGGCTTAATTAAGAAGAGGAAATCTTATTGCAAACTCAGTCTGATGCTTTTCTAAGATCAGAATTTACAGACTGGTAAGACAAGACAAGTACAGTCTTAATAAGTTGTGTTTTGTTTTTTTTTTAATCACACAAATTAATTCTAATTGACCATACACAAAACTGAACAAGGCAAGACTGAAATGGCATTATTCTAAATCCACTAGCAGGGGTTGTAAGTGTAAATAGGTTGAAGCTCCATTACTTCAGCTTCCTTCAGACCTTTTGGAATCCTTGGTAAAATTTTTATAGGCTGCTATAACATCTGAATCATATACCACCTTAAAATAATCATTCTTAAGCTGTACTGGTGTTCCTGTCTTTTAATATTAAGCACCAGATTTTCCACTGCTAAAAGTGGATTGGCAGGATATTGTGGGAGATACAGAATTCTGCGTGCAAGTAGTAAATCAAAAGAGTGCTCATTTACTTGGCACATTTCCATAATGCCAGAGAAAATTTTCATATGAACTGTTTGAGACTTCAGATCATGAAATGAATGACGTTAAAAATACCTATGACAAACACATAGTAACAGTACTCTGAAGCACATTCAAACCTATACTGGTAAAAAAAAAAGGAGACAAAAAAAAAGAAGTGCATCAAAGAAAATGTATCAGAAATGTCTACAGTACTTTACACCATCTTTTGTGCTCAGTAGGACCATTCTCTGATATTAGTATTACTGTACAAGTGGTTTTGGTGGGCTAGAGAGATATTTTCCTCTGCTGTTTGCACACCAGAGACTCATGGCAGAAAGATGCATGTGAAGTGAGTTCTGACCATTAATTATGTTGCTGGTAATAGGGTGTTAACGCTGCCAGGCTGTTCAGTGAAGGACCAGGTTGTTGTGATGTTATTTGTTTGTAAATAAGCTGTGCAGTTTTCAAATTTTGACTTCAAAACTGAGGTGTAAACGCTAGGCATATTTGTTTTAAAAGTTTGGCCTTCTGTTTTTCATTCCCGTGCACATATGTATCTGCATTTTGAGCAAGTACTATGAGTGGTGAATAGTCACAATATCCCAAGGGATCATACGGTTTATTTCTCCTCCTCTTATACAGACTTCCTCTTTTGACTGCATGACAGCGACTGAAGAAAAAGTCATTTCTGACACTTCCATAAAAGTTTCAGTATGTTTCTCTCAGAGACAATTATCTATGCTTCTGGTAACTGAGGGAGGGTCTCTACCTGCTGCTCTTCTTTTGGGATATCACTTTCCTTTGTCAAATTGTTCTATGTGTTCAAAAGCAACTCAACAGATGCACCAATGTTTCTAAGAACTCACATTTTAAATAGGGATAGCTCTGATACTAGGCATGCATGGAAGGAAGGATTTTTTATTTTATTTTATTTTCATTCCTTACTACTGTGCACTGGAATTATACAGAAATAAAAAATCATACTAAGAAAGTGGAAAGACCAGTGAACTATTCTGAACAAAATATGTTCCTCCCGAGGGAAAAATGTAGAGTTATTGCAGAAAAAGTTTAATATCTAGATTCTCAAATGCCATTCTAGGGCCTTGGAGTTTTGGAAGAATAGATGCTGCCTTTTCTTTTTCCCTCTGTTGACCAGGCTTGAAAATTACTCTCTACTGTACATTGTGATTTGTATTCTCCCCTTTGGAAAGGTGAAGCAGCGCATCTGGAGGCTGAACAGCCACACTGATCAGATGAGGTGGGAGTCTAATGAGGGAACGTTGGACACAGAAGCATGGGAGAACAATGCCCTAGAGTTATAAAATGTTCCAGGAGTATTTTGTTTTGTTTTGTTTTGAGATGTTTTTAGAAGTTCTGAATGGGATTAATTTTATCAAATGCATACATAAGCAGAGTAATTCTGCATCTGAGCCAGCCATATGTTGTCTTTAATTGAATAATGGAGAAAACCAGATATTTCTCTGGTGCAGTTCATCTCTTTCTATAGTAGGTGTCTAAAATTTATTAAAAAGAAAGTCAAAAGTAATTAGCACTGGTGAACATACCTATGCTATAAACTTCTAAAGCTAAGTGAGACAAATCCCATCTTACATTTTTGGAAACTTTGTTTTTCTAAATTTTTCAAGGAAAAAGAGCGTTTTCAAGAATATATTTCAATTTAGTCAAATCTTAATTTCAAACAAAAAAAAAATTGTTGGAGAACTGTGGACCATCTCTAAATATCACATGAAATCTATACTAAAAGACTATTTTATAGACATTTTTGAGTTTTAATTTGTTGATCTTGGAACAGAAACAAACTCACTTAAAAATGTATTAATTCAGAGCCAATACAATTTAGTTGTGGTAAGAACTCTTTCAGGACAACGAACTCAGCAGATTTCTTGACAGAGAACAAACATTTGAAGCTACCCAGTGGCACAAGCATTTGGTATTTTTTTATAGTCACAGACAAGATGAGAGTTGTGCATTTTAATTGATCAATGCCTAGTAAAGATAGCAGACTTTCATGTGGCTTTGGGATGGTATGGATATGGTACTTGTGAATGGTATGTATATAATACTTTACTTTGAAGATATAACCCACACATAAAATATTTTAACTTCCTTTGTGTACCTCTTACACATGCCAGGGATCCTTCCATAATGCAAAATAGTACTATTACTAATACTGGAAAGTTATAACTACTATACTACATTTTTTTTTTAATTATTTTGAATATCAGAAGCATGATAATAATTACAAATAGAATGTCATTATGTTGGCCAAAGTTTGACTTTAACCATAGTATATAGAATTGTCCCATTAAAAATAGTGTACTTCTATTTTTTTTTTCTTGAATTGGTAGATAGAAAAATGCCATTATATACAGCTTGACTTGCCTTTGTAAAAGTTTAGTGCACTTAGAGGGGAGATCAGTCTGTTTCTATTGATCATCATTTACAAGATATAAAACCTGACAATAATCTTATTAAACCAGATTACCAGAAAGGTTTTTAAAAGTATTTATTATAAATATTGCTTTTCCACAACAGCAATATATTTAAAAAACATTCTGCTTTAGGGCTGTGTATTACACTGAAAAACAGATTCCTGCCATTAAGAGAGTTATTCCAGTTTGGTGCACTTCATTGCTCCAGCATTCATTATCAATCCATATTTACTGTCAGGAGGTTAGCCAATATAATCATCTTAAGTTTGAATGTGTTCTTCAATTTTAAATTGAAGGTAGACTTTTGAAAGTTTCTTCTAGGTTATCTGTAGCATTACAGCTACAGGCAGCATTAAATAACATATAGAATAGTACTCAAGGGGAAGAAGACTTTAATTTTATTCAGGTTTTTGACAATGATTCAAAGAGCAAAATGGAGTGCAATTAAATTAAAATTAAGGTTGCACATTAGAGAAGTCCAGCATATAGAAAGATTTTAAAATGTAATGCTGAACCCCCCATATTAATTCCTGAGCAGACTGGAGATGGCACCAGGAAATGTAGCCATAATGCTGAACTGCTAAGTGTAAAAATCCCATATTTTTAACAGGACATTTTTACATTGAAACTCCATGGATCTGTTGGTTTTGGGATATTTTGGTTGTTGATTGATATTCTCTGAGAAAAGATATCCTATATTATGGAGTTTTTCCATATGCAGCACAATGCTATCTGATACACTGACTGAAGCTACCTAGATGGCTCTTACTGTGTCTCAGTTCTCTGCCCCTGGATGGACTGAACTGTGAATGTTCCATTTCTTTATTCACCAAGGGCAGTCTTTCTGCAAAGCTGTGATGGTTGTTTATGTTCCTTTTGTGTTTTGCTGTGTAGAATTTCTACAAATCCTCTTGAACACTAAAAATAGTTTTCCACACTTTTTAAAAAATTGGAGCTAAATTAAATGGTGTGTAATTTCCAACTGTGCTCGTGGTTTTTTTCTCTCTAGATAATGGTAGTACACTGGCTATTTGCAGGTACAAGGGCCCTTTCTACCACTCGGTGAGCTTTTAAAACTGTCACCTAATGTCAGAGATTCTGCAATTTCAGATGTTACCTCATGCTGTTGCTATTCAGTCCTGTTCTGCAAAGATTTAAAAAGTGCATAATCTTAACATCTTTGTTATTATCTACATAATATACATATGTTTACGTTTATAAAACCGTCTTACTATATGCCATTTTGGTGAAACTTTTCCTATTGATTCAAAATAAGACTTCAATTTAGTACCCATTAAAGTAAATGCAAAAAACTTATGGATTTTAACAATACAGAAGTGGGAGCCTATATACTTCATTTCTTCTTAAATTGCAGAAGGGCTGCCCTTGTAGCCTGGACTAAAATCTTGCAATTCAAGTAATCTTTTTTTCAATGTTTACTACCTTATGTCATCCTAATTTCTTTTATAGTCAGTAGAGAGGTATAAGCATTCATATCTCACAGTAATGTTTCATAGGAATAAATTTCACTTGAGAAGTGTCAGGCTCTTCACTATCCATTCACGAGGACAATGTACGAGATAAGGTGAAATACAGGTGTCAATGGTTAATTTAATCATCTAAATAGGTATCTAGTGCCAAATGGGTTGTCCAAAGGCATTCACCTGGCCTCCAGCTCTCAGTCCAGAAAGGTGCAAATCTCCTTTACTTTGTCATATGTCAGCACCTTACAAATGGCTCAAGTACTCTGTGGTGTCACAGGGAATCTAGATGGCTGTATTAAATATCTGAACCATACTATTACTCTCACCTCTCTCAGATGAGATGAGATAAGTACCTCCAACAGGGTGGTCTTCAGCTCCATGTTAAGACATCTAAATGTCTACATGTAGATGTCTATATGTGAAGCAGTCTAAGTTGCAAGCATCAGCTGGATTAAAGTTGATATAACACTACAAAGGCTGGACATAGGGTCTCAGCTCCTCATGAAGTAGACATTTGGGTTCAAATCAATTGTTTTAATATATGCATCTAGTTCAAATTGAGATTGCTTTAGGGAATCTTGCTTGACCTTCAGAAGCTGTTTCAGAAATGCCTGGTCTCTTTCTGGTCATGTGCCCCACCTGCCATCCTTGTGCAGCTGTACTGGATAGTCTGTCAAGTCCATGCTCTCCTCACTGGAAGACAACGTAGTGAAGCTTGCTCTTCTGTGAATTCTTTTCCTGGAAGAAAAGATCTGAATTCCACTCTAATTTGTACATTCAAATTTAGTTTTGATACCAATTTTTTGTTTCTGATGCCTAAGTCTATGCCCCAGTGATGATGATGTTTTATCCTCTGGGGAACCTTTCCTAATCTTGTTATTAGCATAGGGTGACTGAGATGTAGTCACATCATTCAGTAGCACCGCAATCACAGCCCAAATTTTGTCAGTGGGTATGCCCCTGTCACCATAAGTTTTACATCATTATAGTGTTTTCGTTGGAACTTAATTTTAAACTACATGAAAGGAAGGTGTGGCCTTACCAAGATGAAAAAAATGTACCAGTATAGCAAGATTCATGCTCTGTATCTTTTCTCACATTATTGTAAAGTAGGTTTCACAAAGGTATCACCTGATCGTAAAGTTAGGATTAAGCTTTATAACTTCTTTTTGAAAAAGGACTGATCACATATGACCTTACCTGGTACCAGGTCATTGACTCACAGCTTGTCAGTAGGCAGACATTTGCTGTCAAGCAGAGCTATTCTCAGCTGACTCTGAATCAACATATTGCCTCCATCATACTAAATTGCTTGCAAATCTCAAAACAGACTTGTAGCAGAAAAAAATTTCTAAAGCTTGTTGAAAATCAACTAGGACAGCTAGCACTAAACAGAAAGCTTTGGATTGATGCACAGTTTGCTTTCTGACTGAAGTTTCTCCAGAACAGTGTGTTCCCTACTGTGCAAATTTATTACTCGTAGCCTTTGGGATTTGTTTGTTTCCCTTGCAGTTTATGCTGCTGGCTCTGCTTTGGCTATGCCATCTGTTGTTCTTCTTTCCTTTTTCTTAGCGTTTCTTTTTCTCTGTGTCCTCTGTTCCAAGCTACATTAACTACTGTGTGTCTTAAAGGGTATTTGTGATCTTTTAGTTCTACTGTGCGATACTATCAACTGCCAGTGTTTGGAGAACCCCAAGTTCCTTCTCACATCCTCCAAAAGTAAGAAACAGCTTTAAAATATTAATTATTTTTAGCATTGCAGAAGATTTCTTCATCTACACTTCGTTCTTGCACCTTGATTGCAAAATGTGCATATGTTTCTTCTTTCTCCCAAGGTCAAATTTTCTTACCTCAATGCTGATAACTTGCAAAAGAAGGAGTCCTGTCATGCTTTTTTTAAGTACCCAGTCTCTGAAATCATCTAAATGCAAGGAGATTATCAGATTTTATTTTAAAACATATTTCTGGATCCTTTTTTTTTACAGAGATATCCTGAAAATCCTGCAACGAATGCACCCAGAATGAACATGGCCTAGTAGACCGAAACACTGAATCAAAACCTGACATACAATTGTTTCTTAACTGTCACAATTCTTAAAGAAATTACAAAACTGAATGATTTCTAAAATATTTTAGTTTTTTTTTTTTTCTGTGCATTCCCCTGCCTCTGTGATTTAAAGAAAAAAATCTTTCTTGGGTAAGTGTTCTTAGGTGTAAACATTGAGGGAAAGTTGGAGCAGGCCTGAATGATGGCAGTCTTTTGAGTCTGAATTGGCATTACATGCATGTTCTATATTTAGTCTGAAAGAGCTTGCTTTTTAAAGCAAGCCACAGTCATTTTAAACATTGTGAGTGCCTGGAGTGCTGGAACACTGTGTTAGCTCAGCCACGTGGTTATGTGCATTTACACTCTATTGTTTGGATTCTTGTATGTGCTTTGTAGCTTATATCCCCTGCGCACAGCTTTATTTACCTCTATGCAGTAGCTAGGGTGACTTCATGAATCAAGGTTTAGGTAAGAGGGACAACCCACAGAGATGCTTTAATAGAGAGACAGTGAATAGAGCAGTACTTATTCTGTACATAGGTGCATAATAATAAATTTATGTCACAACTAACTACTCTGTAATTTTATGGAGTATCACATTTGGTTGTTTTCTTGCTCATAAACTATAATTTTATATTGAAACCCCAGTATTTGGTGAGAAAACTCTTAACATAAAAAGCCTGGCCCATTCATTCTTCTACTTCATATAGTGGCACAAACAGCAACTGATAAATTGTAAAAAATTTGCCATGTGGGCAGCAATAGAAGTGATGTGAAAGGATATAACATGGACTTTGTGTTATTTCCTTTGTCTTGTACTGTCATGTCGGTTGCTTTTAATGATTGCTTGATTGATTTTTATTGTAGAGGTGGAGGCTGGTACCCTTGAAATAACATTTTTCAGATGTTACAAAACATACATGTTGAAATGAATTCCTTCAGCAGAAGAGGAGGACAAGTGTATTAATGCCAGTATTAAAAAACTTGATCAGCTTACCTAGTCAAGCCAGTTACACTGACTGTATAATGTAATCTGTGCTACACTGTAAATTATTATTTTCTACCTTTTGAAAATGGCAAGCAGTTGATAAAGCCCTCTGAGGAATTTGCCATCCCTCTGCCTATCCATCTGTCCTACTATCTTTGGCTTTTGGAGAAACAGCTGTCTTTAAACATTATATGCAGTAACTCTATGCCAACGGAATGCACGCATTACCGAAGCTAGTATTGTCTTGTGCATCCTAAAGGTGATTAATTTTTTAACAGGTTTCAAGAGATGCATTCATTTATTCAATAGGCTGAACAATAAGCATGGACTGTGGAGTGTAGATTACTTCCTATTGTTTCAGTTGTTAAGTAGCCGATACATCCCAATGGAAAGACAAAATATCCCACAGTTCATGTTAATGTCACACAAAATTATATAAAACATTCATAAGGAAGAGACAATAGTAATTTTTCACTGTTTTGAACAAATGCAAACAGTGAATAAACTTCAAGTTTCAAAAGTTTATCCCAATGAGAAAATTAAATTGTTGCAAAGTGAAATGACAGTCCTCTTACTATGCTGTATTACATAATGTGTACTGTTTACATACTACTATTATTGAATTGGTGTTTTTCATCTGTGTGTTTTAACAAGTAGCAGGAGCTATGAAATACTAAAGAAAGAAAAGTAGAAAATTACTCAGAATATGATAGATTCCATCACTTAGATGGGATACAGCCTATTTAAAGGTGTGAGCTGGCTGTGTAACTTGTAGTCAGTTGGGGCTTTTATACAAAGTCAAGGGTACTTCCCACTACAGCTTCCGTCCACCACTAGAGAATAAAACGAATCTCCCATAGATCTTGTATCATATTGTGATGTCTCTTGTGTAGATGTCTCAGGTACCCTAGGGCACCTTAAATGCCAACATAAAGCTATCTTCAGTCTTATGAATGTTTATCTAGATGACCACAGTATAGATGTCTCTACTTGAGCTAGCAATACTATTTTACTATTCATAAAAAGAAAAAAAAAGGTAAAAAATTAAATAAATTAGGGCATGATTTGTATTACTATGCTGTCTGTGTGGTGAACTTCCTGCTAAAATATTTATTGCTCTTTGCTGTACAAGGAGCTTAGTGCTCAGCTCAGATACAAACATATGTGGTCAGGTGAATCCCAGGCTTTTTGTTAATAAATGAAAAGTATTTGTTGAAAATATTAAGGCACTGGCAATCTGGATCCTCTTTTTGATTAAAAAGGTAACTCAGAGAAACTGTAATCTCAGAAAACATTAACTTCTTTGTCACTGTTAAGTAGAACCTGATCAATCCAATTACTAGATTAGTATAAAAAAGTGTGATAACGTCCACATATTATTTACTGGGGCCTCACTTCATCCAAATGGTTAGTGCACTTGGATGTCTGAAGTGCACTACTATTCCTTTGAAAAGAAAATTAGTGGGCAGTAGACAAGAGAGTAGTAAATTACCTTAATCTCCTTTTAATTACAAATGTGCAATTCCTGAAGACAGGTTTTGAACGGAGTGGATTTTAATAGTAGAGCAGCACAATCCTGGCTTGCATGTTAGAAATTAAAAGTGAAAATTTGTCTTGCTTGGGAAAGCTGTTTTTTCTCCAGAAAAAAAAAAAAAAGTCAGATTTTGGTACAACTTTTCCTTCTTATCTGTTTCTTCAGTGGAACCCTTTCTTGGCAGCTGACAGTGTAGTCATTTTTACTAATAGTGAACAGTTAAAGAATATTTTACTTTTGAAGTACTTACTGGCTGTACTGGTTTTGACTGGGATAGAGTTAAATTTATTCATGGTAGTTGCTATGGTGCTATGTTTTGGATAAGTGACCAAAATAGTTCTGATACCACAGGGATGTTTTAGCTATTGCTGAAACAGTGCTTACACAGAGTCAAAGCCTTTTCTGCTTCTTAAGTTGCCCCACCAGTGAGTAAGATGGGGATGCACAAGGATTTGGAGGGGACACAGCTAGGACAGCTGACCCCAAATGCCCAAAGGCATATCCCCTACCATACGACGTTGTGCTGGGGGCTGATGTTGTTGATCATGCTCACTGTGCATCAGTGAATTGGTGGTGAGCAATTGTTTTCTTTTGCATCACTTGTTTTTTTGGTCTTTTTTTTTTTCCTTTTTCTCTTTATTGTCTTTTTTTCCTTCCATTTTTAAAAAATTATTAACTTTCTTTATCTCAACCCACAAGTTTGGGTTGAGACAACCCTTTTACCTTTCCTGTTCTTCCCCCCATCCTGCTGTGGGAGAGTGAGTGAGTGGCTGTGTGGGGGTTAGCTGCCTGCTGAGATTAAACCATGACACTGACCTCAGGTTATTGGTTGTTTTAAAATAGGCATATTCTCAGCATTTGGTCCAATAAAGTCTCTAATTTGGGATGGCACATTGGATTTGATTGCTATGTTATTCTGGTCAGATTACAAGTGTCTCTGGAGTAGAACCATGTTTGACACGGTACTGAACATATATAAAACAAATTAATGACAGGCCTCTAAAGTGTTCAGATTTGTCCCTCAGCTATCAGGTTTACCAGTATAACCAGTAAACGACTGCTTTTTGATGATTATTTACTACATTGGCCAGAAACCTTCAATATGATATTTTCAGTTAGATTAGATGAATTTACTGCGGCGGGGGTGGGAGTGTGTAGGGAAGTAATAATAAAAAAAAATCTCTGAAGAATGAAGAATGAGGGAGATTTCAGCAAGATTTCTATTGAAATTCCAGGTAGATGCCTGACAATGCCTAGGCTGATTTTTTCCTGCATATTCTCTGCAGGCTTAACGTAAAGAGCTTTGAAAGGCTTTGGGGTAATATAACTGGCCACTGCTTTAACCTAACTTATGCTATTACATGACTTCTCAGGATGTCAGCTGGCTGCTTTCCAGTTTGGTTGTGCCCTAATACACCAGTTCAGCAATTCATCCAAATTATCCCTTTACTGAAGGGATACTGAAGGGATAAAGTAAAACTTTATGCTGTTAAATCAGCCATTTTTCCTCAAAGCTACGCTGACGTAAAGGGATAAAATAATTAGATGAAATTAAATGTCCTTATTTACATATAGTTAGTTAAAATACTTCATTTTATGTCCCTAGTCCTGACACTATGCCCTTTTAAAGGCCTATCTTTTTTAAAAATGCTGGAAATCTATTCAAACCCTTCATTATAATCTACCAGATTTTTATTTTTTATTTACTCATATCTTGATTGTTTGACTGGCTAGTACTTTTCCATTTTACTTATCTATGATGTCTATTCTGTTATGTTTCAATATACAAGTATTGATTATCAGAGGTGTTTGCAAAACACAGAAAGCAGAGAGCTTCAAAAAGCCATGTAAAAGTTACAGTTTGTGACTTTATATATTAATTAAATAACAAAATTCATTTCATACATGAGACAAAAAAGAACTCTGGAAAACTGTAAGTCCAAGAAACTGACAATGTATGTAATTTCTATAACATTTTTTGGAAGTCCACTTTTTATTCTGGAATTTTCATATTACCAGTAGCCTGGTCAGGCTGCTGGACACTCACAAATCAGATGGCTGCTGGACACCTGCAGATGTATTTTACATTGTGTGACCAAGAGAGGGTGAGACCTAGTCCTGGTCTGTGCAATTGATTTATGCATGTACCACAAGTCAAACATAATTTTAACTCACAGATCCAAATAATCCCAGAGAGAAATATAGGGCACTGCACCACAGAAGTAATTTTCTGCTTTTTGGTTTTTAAATATTAGCAGGTATGGAAATGTTTTTCCAATAAGTGAAGGGAAGGATAGGCTGTCTCTTTTGTCCCCTAGAATCAAGAAGTCATTCAGCCCAGTCTTAATAATCTGGAAAATTATTAATGATCTCCAATAAATATTTATGGGTTTTCTATGCAAATATTTTAGGCATTTTTATCATTGTTATTAACTATATTTTATTAACTATATCATTGTTATTAACTATATTTTACACAATAATAGTAATGTTGTAACATGTTTATAAAAAATATGAAAGGTTATGTTCTTCCTATCATTAGGCTTATCATGCCATGTAGGGATGAGGTCAGGAAGGCCAAGGCACAGCTAGAACTGAACTTGGCAAGGGATGTAAAGGAAAACAAGAAAGG
>JAOQGH010000001.1:193592443-193622647 GCA_025769975.1 Gallinago jamesoni
TTGGAATGGGCTGCCCAGGGAGGTGGTTGAGGCACCATCCCTGGAGGCATTCAAGAGACGAGTTGACATGGTGCTCGCGGATATGTATTAATGTTAGGTGGTGTTTTGTGTGGTGTGGGTGTTTTTTTGTTTTGTTTTGTATTTTTTTTATTGGTTGGACTAGATGATCTTAAAAGGTCCCTTCCAACCTAGGTGATTCTGTGATTCTGTGCATGCTGGTAATTATCAATCTGAATATTTAAGAATCCATTTAAAGGTAGAACCAACACTTTCATTTATTTAAAACATTTTCTCAAATATTGATTTAGTTTCACTAGGTTTGAGTGTAAGATTAACTTTTGCTTCAAATGCCCTACCTACAATGCTTATCAGTTCTTCGAATAATCTTTTAGAATTTGTATGTTACTGAGATTAAAACTGAAGTCTTCATTGGTCACTTCAGATCTAAAGAAGGTAATGGTGTTTGGTTTTTTCTTTGTGAGGTTTTTCTTGTTTAAAAAATGGTTGCCACACAAATACTCCATTTCATGGACCTTCAAGCTGATACTACATTTGCAGTCTGCAATTAAAAGGACACTTTTCTAATAACTTGTATGAATTACATATCAATAACTGACCCATGTATCTCTTTCACAGCATGAAGGAAAATAATATAGAGTATTGAAGAAAGATAGGGTTTATAAATTTGTAGTTCAGTCAACACACAAACTCATGACAGTAATAAGCACATATTTAGGTTTAAGGACCCATTCTATGTGACTATTTTGCTGATTTCCAAGGAATATCCTTTAAAAGTAATATAGCTATGTTTTATGCATCATGTATATATATATAAGTCCACTTATTAACCTGAAATTATAATGGACACCAATTTAAAACAATGATTTTTAGCAAATATGTAGACCTTCATGTAATTAAACTTTTCTTTTTATTTTTTTCCACACTGTACAATGCATAAATGTATACTGTAGAAAGGTAGTGCATAGATATAATAGCAACATTGTTAAGATTCCTCTCAAATATACAAAAAGAAATATTAAAAGCCTGGCTTTAACCCTCAAAATTTATAAAAGCTTACAGTTAAACAACTGACCTTTTCTTCTCTGGACATGTTTAATACACCTTTTCTTTTGCTTTCTAGTTTCTTAGAAGCAATAAGCTAAAAGAGATGATGCTAATTGAATCAAAAGAGTATCACTACTAACTTGCAACTCTTGCCTTGAGTTCCAACAGAAGACAATCATGAATTAGCAGTTATTTATGTAGAAAGTACCCTACTGCAACTTCTAGCTGCTGTTTCCAACATATGGGAACTGGTTCTTGTTTTTTTTGTCTCCCTCCTTTTGATTATCAAAAGTCTCCCTCTGTACTTCCATATCCTTTCATATCATTTTGGTGATTCTCTCATTGTATCTACTATGTGTTTTCTCTTCTCCAGCCTGGGAGTTGAGAGGGAATGTGTGCCTCTCCAGGCAGTATAATCAAAACATTTGTGTACACTTGATAACTCAGAGCTTGTGTCTAAATATTAACCGTGTGTAGAGTTCTGCCATTCTATCTCACTACCCACCCACTGGACTGTGTCTACAGATAGCAGGTATAGTTTCAGGACTTTTGCATGCAGCATAATTGAGTCCTGGGTAGCCCATGGAAAAAATCTTTTGGGATTGTGATTAATTTTATTTCTGTTGCAATTACTGCAGCTTATACTTACAAGATGTAGCTCAAATATTGTTAACCTCTTTTTACTGAGACAGATTTAAAAAGCAGATGCTTAAAATTTCTGTCTGGTATTCACATAAATCAATCATTAGGCATTTAAATACACACCTTATCTTCAAAACTTTTCACTCTTTTTAAACTGCACCTGATTTATATAGAAAAAAAGCAGAAGTGTACTCAAAGAAAGTTGCTTCCGCAAGTATTTCAGTACGTACAGTTTTTTTTCACTTTTATGGATATCTTCACAATTAAACAGTTTTAGTGAACAATTTTAGACAGACCAGTATAGTCACCAGTTAGCCCTGCATAATATCTTGCATGCTGGATAGTCATGAATGCCTGTAACATTGCCAATTAATTTGTGGTGATAATATTTAACAAAGGATGATTTTGCCAGCTGGAAGCAAAGTTATTCCCTATTCCCTATCCTCCCTACCGCCACCACTTCCCTCCAGCCTGTATCATGAGGTCTTTATCATCTCAAAGTGATGTTAGAAATAAGCAGATGGAACATCATTTTAATATCTTATCTGAAGGGTAACATCTCCCAGTAGTGCAACTGCCTGCTTAATATTGGACCTTGGCATCAACACACTGCAGAAACCCACTCCCAAATTGTGATTCTTGCCCTCATATGCCCTCGTTAGAGGTCTTTTGGTTACTGCCTCCTTTATATCTGTCACAGTTTCATCGTGACAACTAAAACTGACATTTCAAAAGCTAAGAAGATTTTACATAACAGGACCCCTCTTGTCATTTTTCATTTCCTTCCTTGAAACCAGCTTTCGTATTCATTTGCTGCATTTTTATTATGTAGTAGATCATGCAGCACACCAATGCAGAAAGTCTCTTCTTTCCTATCAAGCAAGGTACAACTAGAGTAAAATTCAGGGCCAGAGGGTTATTCTTGCACAGAACACAGAAATGTCTTATATTAATTGGGGCTAGCCAAGACCACACAAAACAACTGGTATAAAATGGGCAGAGAAGAATAAAAATGTTCTCATCCAAAATGTTCTGCACCATTGCAATAATTAAGAGAAGAGGCAAGAGAAAGGCTACTCACTAAATTAGTTGACACAAAAGATTTACAGTTATCAACAGAAGATTCTATTGGAGGTGATGTCTGGTCAAAAAAAAATAAGGTCAGAACTCAACAAAAAAAAAGTTATCTACTGAAATTCAGTTATAGTTCATGGAAAATTTAGTAATGGAGCAGATTATTCAAGCCATCGCCACTTGAAGAGATTGTTAAAAGGGCAGCTATATCTTGTAAGGAAATAGAGAAAATTTCGGAAAAATACTTCTGAGAAGACAAAGGTTAGTAGGTTTCTGCTTTTCTCTACAGATTCTGGCTTTATGTCTATCGTTTAAAGACAACCATGACCAGTAGTTTGGTGCTCTAGGAGCACTAAAAATGGGCAGCACTTGGTAGTGCTGCACTAATTGAAGCTCTGTTTCGAGTTCTGTGAGATCAACTCTGCCCTTGCTCCTCTTCCTGTTCTTCCCTTCCTTCCTCAGTAAGAAAAAAAAAATCTGATTATTTAACCAGCAGCACAGGACTAGATAGATTATGTCTCACTATAGAAAGAAACAAACCCTGGCAAGGCCAAGCAGAGTATCTCAGATCAAGGAAAATGGAGGAGGAACCAAAGTCCCAAAGCAAAATCTGTTGCCAGTCTGTCGTCAAACCCTGACCCTCTGAGAATATCAACAAAAAACTCCATGTCCTTTTATGTCCTCTATATTTCCTGTTGCTTTTCCTTTTCTCTTTTAATTCATCTTTGATTGTCTTGTCAAAATAGGAAAAGTGACTCAAAATGAAACAGCACAACCAACACTTTCATATCTGCTGAAATGGACTGCTTGACTGAAAAAGAGAGTGTAACCAAAATCCACAACATGAAAAGGGAATTTTGATAGTTTTTGATTGATTGCTCTTCACAGCCATCTGATCTCAATATATTCAGTGCTGCCTTCTGATTATTTTCATTTTGTCAGATCTGCTTAGCAATTTATTTTTTTTTTAATTTTCCAAACTTTTTCTTAAATTTACAAGCGTGCTTACCAAGTCAACCATTCAATTCATGATCTCAGAAATCTGGACCTTGTCTGTTTAATGCTGCAATAACACAATATCACATTTGATAGCATGTCTGCTTATTTCTGTAATAATTGGGCTACTACAAATGAAATTCCACAACAGAAGTCCCCGATCAAAAAGAATTTAAACCTCCTTTCCTTTATGACACCAACATACTGATCAGAGTGTGAAGATATAGTTAGGGATGAGGTTTTTTTCCTACTGATTCTATGATTCTATTGCATAGTTGGAAGCATTTCTCAGTAAGATTTTCCCTTTACATTCCTGTAAAGGAAATAATGTGTTAGAAAGAAGCTCCCTCAGGAATGATCTAACACTTCCAAGGCATGTTTCTTTGTATTGATACATATATTGAGATTTTTCCAGATTATTTGTATAAACTCTCAGGCAAATATAATCAGTCCCTGAAACCCTCTGACAGAGATCTTCTTGCCTAGCAATTTATTGCTAAAAAAAATAATTTTCATGTATGATACGTACCACTCTAAATATACGCTATTTAAGCAAATTGTTTTGTGTTCCCAAACCAACTGTCCCACAGAGTTTCCACTACAGCATGTAAACACTATTACCTTTTCCAAACAATCTCTAGTCTCTTTCAAAAACAAGCAGAAGAAAATGGTAGATAAATCTAATTTAACACGATCCATTTTACATACATTAATTACCTTTAAATATTCTATTTTCCTTTACTTCTTTAGCAGTCAAGTCCAAATCAGCTGTTGACCTCAGGATTAATACTGGGCTAACAGAAGTGTAATTATCTGGGTAACACATCTTTCTTTTCTTCTAATTCAATAGAACATACTCAGTGTTCCCATCTTTCATCCAGATTTTTACAGTGGCAATGCTTTTTCTCTATTTGAAGTTAAAGTGTTTGGACATGCATAAATACTGTAGATGCTTGGATTTCATTTAAAGAAAATGTTTCAAGTCATTCAGTGGACCAGTACTCAACTATGGATTTTCAAATGCATCTCAAAACGGCAAAAAAACAGCGAAGAGACTTAGTAAGTGTTTATTTATTTCTTTATTCCTTTATAGAGAGACATATACTAATATATATGAGATAAATAAATAATACACATACATTATAAATATATGTTATAGATGTTGTATATGTATGTATATCTATTTCAAAGGTTTATCATTAAAAAAAAATCAATCTTGTTATATAGTATTATGAAACAAAAATCAGGACCTTATATACCATATCCTTCTCCTCTCTTTCCCTTCTGTTTTTGTAAATCACGCATTTTTTAGTTGCTGCTATCCATGTGTCTTTTCTATTACTTTCTTCAGTAACTGCCTGAACAGAAACTGCGGAAGATGATCTGGAATTGTTTATCTCTGTCTCTACACATCTCTTCTAAGAACTCTTTTAGCAGTTCTGATTTACCCTCATTTACATGAAAAGCGGATAAGGTTTGGAAACAGTTGTTTGAAAAAACAGTGTCATTATATATGCCCATGCACAACTCTGCTTTTGCCCATGTACTATTTGCCTCAGAAGGATCTTCTTTCCCTCAGACTGTTCTTTCTCAGTTTAGATTCCTCCTTAGATTCTTTCTGAACCTAATTTAATTTTTTTCCTCAACATTTTTGTTGCATGCTGCTTTTTCAATCTGAAGTTTTTTAAACTAAGTCAATTTGGCAGCAATCTGCTTTACCGTTTAATAACTACTACATTTATAAATAGGGAACTTCCTAGTCAGCATGAGGAGATCTTCTCCCTGATTTACTAATTATGCTGCTTTCAATAGTATTTTATCTCTCCAACAGTGACATCATCTTGAAATGCAGGAGTGCAGGCAGCTTAAGGGATCTGTGCTTTGTGGAGACATTCCATTTTATATATAAATTTCCAAGCCTGAAAAAACCTCAGATGGATTTACAATTCATTCAGATTTCTTTTTCCACCATCCTTAGTTGCTAATATATTCTTCAAAGCAATTTATATGCAAATATTTATTCGAGGAAAGGAGTGAGTGAGGTAAACAGGCAAGCTACACCAGATGCATTGCAGTATATATTCTTAAAAATAAAAGTTCTCCTTTCAGCTACAACAGTGCAAAGACAGAACAGCAGCAATGACTTCGGTGCAGGACCTCTTGCTCTGTTTCCATGTTGTTGCATTAGGGAACAAACCAAAGGCCATGTAGCACTTTGGCCAGGTGAGCTATGGTACATTTGTATTTTTGGACAGGTTTTCAAGCCAACTTCGGTCAAAGTCCACATGTCAGCTGTGGTGACCTGTATGGACTACATAGTCCCTACAGACTGTATAGTGCCTTATGTGGTAAGGTTTGGGATTAACCCATGTAACCTGTGTTTAGAGCCTGAGCTAGTTTTGATCTAGCTTCCCATTGCTGCAGTGACACTTCTGACTGCAGTAAGCTTATGGCTATTCACTGTCATGGTAAATGGTGAAATGCTGCACAGATTTCTTAAAGCAGTGGGATAAACAGGAAGAAACACTGCTAAGGTTTGAATACTGGAAAGAGACAAGAGCCAGCCTTTGAAATACACAAATAACACATATTATCTATTTATCTATCTATCCAGCTATCTGTCTGTCTGACTGTCTATCTATCTATCAATGTGTATTATATGATGAAAATATGCAACTGTATACTTCAATGAGCTGTGATTCAGGAATGAAGTAGAAGAAGCACTGGCCACGTTTCTCATAAAAAATGAAAACCAATAGAAACAGCAAAAATCAGAGTCCCTGCTATGGCTGACTTTAAGAACTACATAAATACAATATGTACGCAGCTTTGCATGTACTGTTGCTGAATCTGCAAAGAAAACAGCAATGATTCCTTTCCTCATTCTCACTGGGAACGGTTAACAAATGAAAGCAGACATCTCAGAACAGACAGGAAAGGCTTTAACTTACAGTTCCAAGAGGATCTTTTTCATTTGAAAATTGCTCAGTTTGGACTTCTGTTGTTTTTCTACTTATGTGCCAAAACGTACCGCATATTCCATGATGTAATGTAGAAAAGGAAAACATAATTTCTCAGTCCAAAATTTACCACTTTAAAAGAATAATGAAAGAAAATAGTATCAGTCATCAGTCAGCTTCTTGGACTGAAGTCTTTTGGCCCAATGCTTTTACTTGCACATCCACAAATATAACACTGAGCCTGATTCTTACTTTTGAACTATAGATATATATATGGTGAATGAATTAATAACAGTAAGTTGTTCTCAAGCTGTTATGTGATCATTAAGCTTTCTGTCCTAAGATTTCCACCTGATACCATCCTCTCTAGTCCCTTGAAAATGTAGCTGAGAGATCTTATTTCTCATCCTCATAAAATTCTGACATTGCATTTTTATATTTGCAGTATTTCTTTGAAACACTTTTTGTGAATAATTATACATCTGAAACATCTTTCCTTTTGCAGCTTAAAAATTCATTATTGCTTCCATAGTCATGGGTTTGTATGATTATTTGAAATATTGTACATTGGAGGGTAAATGATTGCATTTGAGAAACTTAATCTTTAAAAATTTTCAAAGGGAGAAAGTACCCTGCAAATTTAGTACACTGTTTCAAAACACAAAAAGCATCCAAGCACTGAATAAATATTCAGGCTTAATAATAAAGGCTTAACCCAGGTCTCCCCACTTTCCTGGGTCATATCTGCCATCTCTATGCAGATGTCCCTGATATCACAGGGTGTCTGAAATACTGCCTGCTGCCTATCTTTGAGCACGTGAATTCAGTCCATACATTTGGTAATCTGAACCAAGGTCTACTGTGTGTCTTATCTCCATTGACTTTTACAGGAGGTTGTGCACGTGCACATATAGGCAACTACTGCTCCAAGAAGCAGAGCTTTGATCCGTATTGTAGAGCTGTGTGTTAACTCCTGGATCTTGAAGCAATCTCTGCTCCCTAGTGCAACTTCTGTCTCCTGAGAGTTGTACCAACTTCAGTCATTTCTGTAGGTGGTTCCTCCTCCTCCATCTGTCCTCCTGGCACTAATTGATTGCTGAAGAAGTTTTTAATACAAATCCTTGTGTCTGTAACAGCTAAGAAAAAAAAAAAACAAAACAAGCAAACAACAAAAAAGACACCAACAAAAAAATAAACCAGGCATATTTTGACATACCTGACACTTTATCACAGATTTATATGATAAAAGTTTTGACCACATCCATCAGTTCAGTATATGTGGGCATGTTTCTGTTGCAATTGAGCAAATTCAGTTCCGGTAAAGCTTAAGCAGAAGAAAGCAGTAGGCATGCAACTCCTGCTCTTCAGTTAAATGTGCAAAGGGAGCATCTCAAATTCTCTATAATTAATACCCACTAAAATGAATCGCATGAAGTTAGTGGAACAGATTTATTTTAAAAAAATAATTATGTATTTAAACATATGTTTTACCCTTATCTTCTACTTTTTAAACAAAGCATTCTAGGCAGAAACCAAAATTATCATCATGAAAACCCAACAGATTCTTTCAACCAAATGACAGAAGTTACAGAACAAAACCCATATTTCTAAAAGCATGTTTAATTGCAGATGTAAATATCAGAATTGCTGGTTGCAAATGGAAATATCCCAAGGTAAATGTTAAAAAGATTGCCAGACAAATTCTTCTAAATGCCCCAATAAGCTCATTAGGTGAATCAGAAACTTTCACTTTGCCATCAGTCTCTATTAGTTGCAGTTGAGTTTTGGTATTGAATTACTGTAGATGAATTCAGCTCATATCACAGGTATTTACATGCCTGAGCACTTCATCATGTAGATAGATTAATCTACTTGCAAAAATGTAAGCATGCCTATAGGAGAGGTTAAACAAATAAAAACCTTATTACATCATACTTTGTAAACACAAAGCAATTCCTCTATAACTTAATGCAGACTTCAGGCTATTGTAATATTTTCTACTCATCCTTTTCTAATAAATATATATGTATGAGACAGTTAATTACAAGAAATGCAATCAGCAACCCTTTTGAAAATCATACCTCTTTAGGACAGAAAAAAAAATAAACTAATATTTGGGACAAAAAGGAAGAGTTTGCAATGGGCTGCTTTAGGAAGCAAGTGCAAAAACATAGACCTGTTATTTCTGTTGTTGTACTGGAAGTTAAAGCCACATAAGTTACTGTGATGGATTGGATGACACAGAGTTTTATGTATTTATTTCCTGAAGTCATTGTATCTCTTCAGTAAATATTCCCAGTACATTAAAACAAATATCACCTTCACTGGTCATTTTTGGGGGGTTACAACCTTCTTCGTGTTGAACAGGCTGTTTCTGTTCTGATTTAAGGTTAATGAGGTCTCCACATCATAACAGCTTTTCACTACAACCTCCACATCACTGCCAAGTAGTAGAGGAGACTGACCACTACAAATTAAATATTAAAGGTGGATTTTCTTGATTGTCTTCATATAACATTAGTTTTCAATGCATTATTAATTCAGTATGAAAGTTTAGATGACAATATATTACTTTCACTTTTAGGCAGTCAACCTAGGGCACACAAAAGGTTCGTTGCTATTTTAAGATAGCTTTATTGGCACATGAATATCATGGCTAAAGAAACAATGGCATACAATTTTAGCTATTTCTTTTTAATGAGGTGCACAACTATAACTTACATTAGCTCTCACCAACCAAATAGTTGCTTAGTGCATGAATGGAAGACCTCCAAGGGCAAAAGAGCTGAAATTCTGGTCCAGAAGGGGAATGGAGATATACAAAAAACTTCAGCAAGGTGAACATTTTTTCTGGCCAGCTTCTCCAAAGCCACTACTGTCTTTTTAATGAGATGGAAAGTAAGTTTATAAACACCTGTATTATTAACAGACAGTGACAGTTTTAGTAAAAGCTGACAAATGTTAATGACTTCTGATGAAATTCCTTCCTGAGCAATTGTCAACAACTGTCTTATAGTATTGCAATATATATATATTGCAATATCCACGAGTGAAATGGCTCTTTCTGACTCTCAGTTGTTTGACCATTCCCTTTACCATCTGTGCAAAAGAAGATGCAGTTTCCCATCAGCTAATGTAGTAAAAAGGTAAATCTAGCCAATTTTTTACTTTCAACAGCAATAAATTAATACAAGCTCAGGAAACAAAAATTTATACGAGGAATCTCCTGTATATAAATATTTTTCTTTGGGCAAACTAACTTCTTATTTTATCAAACATGAAGATCACCTGCAACCAGTCTGAATCCATATTTGAAGCAGAGCATCAATCAGGTGATCAACTGAATAAATGTACAGGTGATATGTTTTTTTCTAGTGTCTATCTCTTCTATCTGTTAACAAAATACAGCACTTTGAAAAGGACCATAGTGCTTTCAAAGGTGTGGAACTATTTCAGCCTCTGATGTCATCAATGAGGTCAGCGACATTCAGGCTAGCAGTCTACTGAAGACAGTGATTAAATTTACAACAATTTTGTTATCAGCAGAACAATTACAAGGTTTACAGGCAAAAAGTTAGAAAGACAGAGAAATATGAAGGTTATCTATAGGAAGTGAAGTGTAAATATAGGTGCATTAATGATACATATAATCAAAATCACCTGAGCTCCATTCAAAATAGTAACATAGAAATCTACTATTTTAAATGTTTTCCGGAAAACTGAAGTTACCTTACAGATGTTTGGTCTTGACTTCTACTCTGATATGCATAATGTTTCATAAGTATTGCTTGAAAATGTTTGTGTAAAAAGCTGCTTTCTTGTGATTCTGACCAGTGCACTGAAAGTTGTTGTAACTCTCCCCACCCCGACTCTTCCCCGCACCACCAGACTTCAAAATGTGTATTTAATGCTTGCTAGAGATATAAGCTAAATCAAATGTTCATCTTTCTGTGGAAAAAAAAAAAAAAAAAAATATTATCAGAAATCTCTTTTTGCTCAATAAATAGAACTTTCAAAATAATATTAATTGCGGTTTTATTTTCTAGTAGACATAAAACTGATCACATTGGTGATAGTGGAAACTTCATAAGCGTTTGGTGATCATACCTCAGCTAGCTCCAGCACAGCTATGTTAATGTGGGACAGTAATCAAATGGACAAGCTGCAAAACAAGATTGATTAGGCAAACGCAGTGCTCCAGCCTTCTGACTCTGCAGCTTCCAGGACATGTGCTGTAGCTTTGCATACCACATACACACACTGGAAAAACAATAAAAAGCCTTTACTTTTGAAGCCAGCTGATATTCGTCCATTGGCTGCAATGGACTAAATAAGAAGTGAATGAGAGAAATCTGCAAAGATCAAGAAGTGAAACAGGTGCTAGGTTAATGTATCTGTATATTTTATTTGAATGCTTCATCAAATTTTACCCACTAGCCAAACATACTAAGATAATTTTATCATAATCATGTATACATAATATCTCTCTGCATTGCATTATTTAATATTGATTAATTCAATTTCTTTTCAAAATCCAAAGTTGTATAAATTCATAGTAGATGACAATTATTGTAATTCTTAAGCAGTGACTTCCCACATAGGGATCTTAGCATGTACTAACTACTGATTTTAACCTCAGAAGAACTCTGTCAAGTACTAAGTGGAGAGAAGACAAGTGACTTGAACAAATTCATACAGAAATAGAAAGCCAAGAATAGAAATCCAGGAATAGAATTTACAGGGCAGACCCATAGCTCTAATTGAGGTAGAAACTTGGCCTTTACTCTTTGAAACAGGTCTGCTTCTGTGGTTGACAGGAAGAATTATTGATTTCACCTATTTACTCCTTGCTAGTAATGAAAAATACTGGATTTGAAAGACTTTTTCTCTTCAAATTGATAGAATAGTAAAGTGAAGATGTAAGTATGACCATGTATTGGTTTTACATGCCAAGGCTTTCGTTGCTGGGGGAAGGATGCAGGTGTGAGAAGGCACCAGGAGCTGCCCCTATGTTGGACAGAACCATTTCCAGCCAATTCCAGTCAGACCCCCTGCTGCCCAAAGCTGAGCCCACCAGTAACTTTGGTCTCACCTCTGTGACAACGTGTTTAAGAAAGGGTAAAAACTATTGAGCAACAACTGTGAGAGAGAGACAAGTGAGAAAAATATGAGAGGGACAAACCTGAAGACACCAAGGTCAAAGAAAATCCTATCCAGCCTGGCCTTGAACACCTCCAGGGATGGGGCATCCACAACTTCTCTGCGTAACCTGTTCTAGTGTCTCACCACCCTTAATGTAAAGGATTTCTTTCTAGTATCTAATCTAAATCTCCCCTCTTCCAATTTAAACCCGTTGCCCCTTGTCCTGTCACTACACTTTCTTGACAAAGTGTGGTTCTCCTATAGGATCCCTTCAGATATTGAAAGGCTGTTATAAGGTCTCCTCAGAGCCTTCTCTTCTCCAGGCTGAACAACCCCATCTCCCTCAGCCTTTCCTCATAGCAGAGGTGCTCCATCAGTTGAATGTTTTGCCTGTGATAGTAACTGGTGAGTTACCTCCCTGGTAACTAGACCCATGATTTTTTTTTCATCTTACTTTTTCTGCCTGTCCCACTGATAAAGTGGAGTGACAGAGCAGTTTGGGTGATACCTGGTGGCTAACCAGAGTCAACCCACCACACTGTCTGCTCCTGTATGAAGGTCTCCAAGCAGACACAAAATTCCTCTCTGGATCTTTCATACTTTGAGATCAGGCATATTCCATCCTGGATTTCATTACTTGGGACAAAGTGACTTTTAAGTGAAATTACATAATAACAGAATGGTGGAAGATGGCAAAAAGAAAATTCCTTCCCCAGTGTAAACATTGATGGTTAAGCTCAACTCTTTCTTCATTACACATTAATGTGAGCATTCTTGAGTAATTTCACTGATATGAGTCAGAATTAGGAAGATC
This sequence comes from Gallinago jamesoni, assembly GCA_025769975.1. NCBI lineage: Eukaryota > Metazoa > Chordata > Aves > Charadriiformes > Scolopacidae > Gallinago > Gallinago jamesoni. Next base: position 193,605,137 of record JAOQGH010000001.1, read on the forward strand.
AGATCTCTACTGGTCATGGCTAATTATGCACTTTTTTTTTTTTTTCCTTTTTATGAAGCCCAGAACAAGAAATAATGAATCAATTGTAGGTCAGGATTGAAATAACTGGTAGAGACCTGAGCTGGAATACTTGTCTACTTCTTCTCAGATTAGAAAGGAATCCATTCATTCCACTTTACAAACTTTCAGATCTTGGATCTAGAATTACAAGAAAAACAGCTCACAAAGAATTGCTGAAGAATTGCAGTGGGCAAAGGAAACTCTCTTTTTGTCTGGTAACCCTTACCCTGAGAAAATTACAGCTAATTTAGGCCATAATGAATTTGTTACCTCAACAATCACCCTGAAAAACAACAAAAACATGCAGCAAGTAGTTTCATTCTGTCTTACAGTGACTTCTGAACTGCTCATCACACTGTTCTCCAGGTTGTGCATAAAGTTTGAATCTAGCCTGTACTGATACTCTCAAGGACAGATGTGTAAATCTTTCTCATTTACTCTGCTTGGAATGAAAATTAGAAAAAAAAATAACATGGTTTAGAAATGGATCATTGGTGTAATAGCAGTGAGCTCAGTGGAAACTCCCAAAAATTCATATAATAAACTGAATGCCAGATTAGAGGTAGCATAAAATTAATCTAAATTAGACTAACTCTTAGTTTTGGTTATGCTGCTTTAAAAATGTTTACATCTGTGTTAACAAGATCAAACTAATGAAAGCTAAGATAGTCCTGGAAAGTGAAAGTAAGAGAGTAGTGTTTAATTAGACAGGCTATTCATCTGGGGTGATGAGGGGAGAGTACAAGAATGGAATAGAACATGGCAAGAAGGAATTTTTTCAGTGACATGGTTTCCTCAGATAACTGACAGTCCTGAGAACAGATGACTATGTGCAGCCATTTTTGAGATCATTAACTCTTCCTTGAAAGTCATATGCACCACAGCTTCTATGAAGGTTCATTTAAAGAGTCATTGTTATTATTACTACTATGTAGAATGTAATAATAATTTCTACTTTACAAGAGCACTTCATGCTATGAACTTCACAGAAATGGAACAAAGTCAGTGTCTGTCCTGACAACCTACAGACTGAGCAGCTGATGATGCTTAATCAAGAAGACAAACAGCTTGTGTGACACAGTAGAGACTTGAGAACCAATGGATGATGATACAGACAAAGTAATAGGAAAATTATCTGTGGGGGAGTCTTCTTAATGAATAGAAGAAAGAAAAGCTGCAGCTGATAGGACTAGAGTATGGTTTAACAAGGAGAAAGATGATAACAAACTAGAAATGTTAAGCCCATTATGTAGTTATTTTACAAGCACATTGCCAGGCTATAAAGACAAGCAAGGGGTCAAAGATGATGCTCAAGACATAGTTTGGATAGATATTCTCCACAGTGGTTGAGAAAATTAATTACTAAGAAGAGCTTGCCGAAGCAGGACTCTCATTTCACTATGCTATTTCATCAGACAGCAGGTTTAAGGACATTATAGTGAAAAAAATGTTTTAAAAAGGGAACAGTGAGATGGTTATGAGTCATCACTCATCACTCCACGCAATATATTTGCATGCAGAAGATCAACCATTAATTTATTCAGTTTATCTAACTCCATCTCTGTGTTTCTCTGACGAGTACATTTCAGATTGTGTGTGGAGGATTTTAGGGTTGTTTAGGGTACTGAATGTTTTTAGTGCTCTTATTGATAAGAATTGCATGAGTACTGCAATTTCCCTATACATGTCCTTCATGTATATAAGAACCTTTTAAACTATGCATGTGAATTAAAAGAAAGTAAATCACAAATTATTTTATTTTACATCCGACATAAACTTCCCAGATTTATGCAAAGGTTTTTTCAGACAACAAATTTCCACCAAAATTTATCAAAATTCAAAATTGCTCTACCAGTTTGCTCGCAAAGGGACCATAGAGATCAGCTAGTCCAAATCCCCTGCTGAAGCAGGATTGTATGTTAGAGAACGTTACCCAGGACTGCATCCAGGCAGGTCTTGAAAATCTCCAAAGAAGGGGACTCCATGACCTCCATGGGCAGCCTGTTCCAGGGCTCTGTCACCCTCACCATGAAAAATTTTTTTCCTCATATTTGAGTGGAACCTCTTATGTTCCAACTTGAGCCCCTCGTCCTTTCACTGGCAACCACTGAAAAGAGTCTGACTCCCTCCTCCTTCAACTCACCCTTCAGATACTTATAAGTATTGATAAGGTCTCCCCTCAGCCTTCTCTTCTCCAGGCTAAAGAGTCCCAGCTCTCTCAGCCTTTCTTCATAAGGGAGATGCTCCAATCCTTGGATCATTGTTGCCCTTTGCTGTAATAAAGAAAAAAAATTATTGTTCCTTAGTACATAGCAGGTACTTCAGTCAATTCATGAAGAACGAACAGTGTACTCTTTGCTTCAGGTAACTGTGGACAGGTTTCTTATTTATCTTCAAGTACTAAAGACATAAAATATTGTGTAACATTTATGACCATTTCCCTTAAACTCTTTTATAAAATTTTATTTTTAAAATAATTACAATGGAAAATATCTTCAAAATAATGGAAAGGTAACAGGTTCTTCCTTGCTGTACACATCAAGGTTATTTTATATAAATATCTTTGGAATAATTGAGAGAAATCACAAATAAATTAAAACAGGAAATGTCATTGAAAGTGTTGCTGCAAGTTATATGATGAGCTATCTCTCTAAGGAAGTTCTCATCTTTGCTTAGGTTCATTCAAAGCAAAGACATTTCTTCACATTTATTTTGGGGAAATATCAATGATGTTGAAATCTGACTTTGTTGCCACAGTTAATGGTGCGAAATAGGTCCTGACCTGGGGTAATGGCTAGGCTAAAGTATCAAAATACTATGAAATTATAACTAATAGCTATTGACCTTAACAATATGTATTGATAACAGGAAGTAAAAAGAAGGAATAGTCTCTGTTGGCAGCAATGTTGAGAGAATAAAATGCAAGACCTCTTTTTAAACTGTTTGTCAAATCCCTAAAGAAAATGGATTTTGAGGTAAGTGATTCTGTGAAAAGTATTAGGAGAAAGTATATAGAAAGACCACTATCTACAGGTAAATGGTGAATGGGATATAAAATAAATGTACAGAAGAAAACAGGTTGGTTTTAATTATATCCATTGAACTAGTGCATGTAAGGGTAATTAGAATTTAATTATTTTTATTTTAATTTTTTCCACTTTTCTTTTATGAGGGTACAATTCACCTATTTTTGGCTGCTGAAAGAGTTTCTAGTTTCTTCTTTGGCCATTTAAAAAAATTATCTTGTTACTATGTATATAAATAAAATGGAAAATGTGTCCACTAGCTGAGTTCTGTCTCCAAACACTAGCCCAGTATGCCATAAAGGAAGATCTCTGTAGCACCACTGACCCTCCATTATCAATTGTTATGCTTTTATGAGGCTGTAGAAAGGCATCTGCAAGCATAATCTGCCAGTGACACAGTGAAAGAATATCTCTCTAGTGCTCAGCAATCATAACGACATTACTAAGACAATGGGGTGAAATACATTTCTAGAGTAGTATGCTCAAATTTAGGTAGAAAAACATGTACATATCTATGTGTGAATTTGATGAATAGCCCAAGAAAATCAAGTTAATGTCAACAATGGAGTCTAGAAAGTGATTTCCAGCCTTTAAAGTAGAAAGATAACTTGTGCTCTGTTCATGAGCTCCTAAGACAAGTATTCAGTGCTGATTTCATTGCACTATGATATTCAAGACATCTTTTTGGTAGATTTGACTTAAGAGCTATGAGAGGCTTCAGCTTTCCATCTAAAGATAAAATATATCAGCGCATTCTGTTAGTTGTTGAGCTGGGTCATTTTGTACTTATGCCTCTGAACTCTGCCCTTGATGTTCATTGGCTACGACTGCAGTTTATTTATCTTAGTCACAATTAAGCACTTTTTAATGAACAATAAATCTAAGTTTATTAATCTTGAATGGAATACCAGTCTAATTTTGATCTGTTAATCTCAGGCTGAATTTCACCTTGTGTTTGCTAGCACTGAAGTCTCAACAGTGATATGTAAAGTTAAGTGTCTACTACAATTTTTCTGTGTTATCAACTGGATTATATTGGCGTGGTTCTGATTACCTGAATGAAATAACTTTTCTCAGGTAAGTTCACTCTTTCTGGTTTTGCTTCCTGAACAATTTTCAGGACTTCACGTTCCATCTGTATCTTATTAATCTTTTGTGAAAAATGGAGCATGTCTTAAAAGCTATTTGTCTCTCCACATTTATTTTTCTGTTTGTTTTGTAAGAGTTTTCAGTCTTTCCGGATTGTGAGTGCCTCTCTGCCTTCCAAATGGATGTCCCAATGCTGATTCCTCAGCTTAACTGCTCTCTGGTTGGCTCTTCCCTCTGCTATCACTACTTCACATCTGCCTCCAAAAATAATTTGCTACAAACTTCACTCTTGTCTCTCTTTAAACTCTCACTCTCTGTTCTTTAGATAGCTGCTTTTCTATAGTAAATATTCCTTTCCAGTCATTCTAAAAGTAATATCTATGATATATATATTTATGTATTGTTAAATATAAATTTCTCCTAGAGACTCTGACACCACTTTGTAACAAAATCAATAGGAATATCTGACAATGAAGATCTGATCTGCAGAGAGTCCAGCATAGGGCAACAAATATGATTAAGGGATTGGAGCACCTTCCTTACGAGGAAAGGCTCAAGGAGCTGGGACTCTTTAGCCTGGACAAGCGAAGGCTGAGGGGAGACCTTATTTATGTTTATAAGTATCTAAAAGGTGGGTTGAAGGATGATGGAGCTGGACTCTTTTCAGTGGTTTCCAGTGATAGGACAAGGGGCAACGGGCTCAAGTTGGAACATAGGAAGTTCCACCCAAATAGGAGGAAAAACTTCTTTCCAGTGAGGGTGACAGAGCTGCCCAGGGAGGTTGTGGAGTCCCCTTCTCTGGAGATCTTCAAGCCCTGCCTGGATGCAGTCCTGAGTGATGTGCTCTAGTCATTCCTGCTTTAGCAGGGGAGTTGGACTAGATGATCTCTAGAGGTACCTTCCAACTCTGAAAATTCTGTGATCTGAAAAAAATATCTCTGAAATAAAGTTGAAGACTTATTCTTAGAGATTCTGCTCCCAAGAACCTCAGGCAGATTTATCAAACTGAGTAAAGGTGGGCAACCAGTCTTTCTGTAGTGAGAGCAGAAATAAAGCCAGGAGAAAGCAGCTGAGTGCTGTGGGAAGGTAGCCATTATTGTGCACATTTGCAGTCAAGTAGTTTCATTAAAATTTGCTCCTTACTCCTGATGTTCTAACTCAACAGGGAAATACTTTGCAGTTTATTAGACTCCTGTTTCTCCTGAGAGACATAGGATATCACAGGGCTTGTCTGCTTAATGCAGTATCAACATTTCCTCTTGGGAGAAGATACCATTTTCACTCCCTCAAGTGAGCAGCATTTGAAATCAGTTCTGATTAGTGCTCTCCCTATTTCATCCAGGTTCAATTAGCGGAGGATATTGAAGCTGTGAATTACCTGTCATCCAAATTTCCTGGTATGTTTACAAAAGCAAATGGACTATATTATAAGAGTATTGTATATGAAAATGGAGCTATTTATTAATATTTTTTTACAACACCCTAGTGCAAAGTTTAGCTAGGAAATAAACTCTATGTTTGTTTCTCCTTGCAATATATGCTTTGATTTCCATCCCATCAACACTACCGCCCACTAAGAAAGTCCAAAGTGCTACAAGAATACTGAGTATTTTCACTGCAGGAGTATTTCAGGAGTATTTCACTGCAGAAAAATTTATTTGAGCTTATAGAGAAAGAGGAATTTTAAGATGTCTAGTGGGTTTCTTAGCAGATGGTCAGTTTTACTGTCTGACTCTCCACATAGTATCTAACTTTCAATGGAAGAAAGGAAATTACATCATGTTTTAAAGATGTCTGAAATGCAGTGAATGGATGGCAATTTAAGGCTAGATTTTGCCTACAGGCAAGGAGCAGGGGAATAAGGCTAACTTTAAAACCTCATTTACCTGGGTGCATGAGGTTCCATTTGAATGCTGCATAGCTGATGTTTGTGATCAGACAGGGCAGGAAGTGACAAATGAGTTGAGTAATTTGGGCAGGAAGAAGCTGAGCACTTGGGAGAGGATGCGTGCTTCAATTTTTCTGTCTACCTTTCTATCTCTAGAGTCAAAAGTACTATTTCTGATTTTTTTGGAGCTGAAACTGCTCTTTACATATCTGAAACGGGTATTCTTATATATTGTTAATATTATTATTAAGCTGTATTTGTTAATGTACTCTATAATTGATGTCTCCAAGATTCAGTATTAAAATAAAAACTATCATCACAAATTACTATCCGCTGCAGTTCTCAACATCTATTCACATGAACACAGAATATAAAGTGATTCATATTTGCCTCTATAGCAAAAGACACAAGACACCTCACAACTGACTGTGGAGTAAAAAAATCACATTTTGATGTTTCCCAAAATATAGCTCCAACATGTGTGCTCATCTTCATGAATTTTATAAGTTTGTTTTTTGGCCCATGGCCATAATGTTATGCCACTTTTCTCTGCTTCAAGACAGAGTGATAAGACAGCAGATTTTTTTTGAGCATTTAGGTACCTAAACATGTAAATTAGCACCTACTGGTACTTCAAACCCATGCAGAATGCTAAACGTCATTGATTTGTGTAGGGAAATGATGCTTAGTCTCCTCAAAATTGTAGTAGGATCCTTAAGCACCTAAATGCATTTGAAAGTCTGGCCTAAGTTCTCTAAAATTACATTGTATTATTCGCTAATGCTGTATAGTGGTGAGAACAATCCAGATGCATACAAGTTTTTGATGGCATGGATTTATTTTCTTTGCACCTGTGCACCACTAATAATACTGAAGGATAAATATGTACAACAAGATATCTTCAGTGGGAAAAATACATTTTCCTAGAGTATTCTGTATGCTAATTACATCTGCAGTGTTTTATTGCTTACATTATGTTTAAGATAAATTATTCTTTGCTAATGTAGCTTTCTAAATGAAACCATTAGATTACTGTTTATTTAATTTTGTTAACTCACATTTTCAAGAAAAGGAAGCAAGATACAGTAAAAATCTAGTAGTTAACTATAGTAATGACACATTTTCAGAAAGTTATTGTTATTGTGAACTATATCCTGTGATTTATAACAGCAATAATGTGGGGTTTTTTAAGTTGGAAGATGGAGGACAGTTGAGTATCTACACTGGAAAATCAATTGCTCCCCAGTAATAAATGAAAATTCCCACCAGTTAAAACACGGGAGTCCATCGGGAAGACAGTAATAATTGGAGGTCCCTAGGTCATCCAGTGTCTTTAAGCCTGTAGATGATGTGGAAGTTTGGCTTCTTTCAGTCCTTATTAGATCTAAATGAAAATTAAACCATAAGCATTAGCTCCAAAGAATTCCTGATTAACTCTTTCTTGATTCATGTGATATTTGCACATGTAATAAGCTGCTAAAGTATTCTGTCCTAACATTCTACAAGAATACATAAAGGAATGCATAAAAAAAAAAATAAATATTATTTTGCTACATCTGATTTGAGACTTTATTAGAAACAGACACCAGATTTGCAAAAGAGTATTTTGTACTTTAATGACAATTCATTATTTCAGTTATTTTTTTTTTCTGAGGTGAGAAGGCAGATATTAAAAATTGCTTTACAACAAATCTGTCAAGCATCTCCTCAAAATAATATTCAATTTGTACCTTTTAAAATTACAGTAAGCTTAATAAGGTGGGGTTTTTAAAACATTTTACTTTTTTTTTGGTGAGAAAAAGATCTTGTATTTTTGTGTACTTTTATGTGCTTTTGTGGACTCTAGAACAATTAAGTAAATATATAAAGATAACAGAGGATTACAATTCATAACAATTTCATTATTTAATTACATTAAATTCACTGACTTGCTCTTTGTATAGGGTAAAGGTGAAATCTTATGTTCCTTACCTGTCAGAAAGGTACACAAGAGGTTCAACTTCTGTTGGATATATGGATCCTTCTGGTTGTTTAAATTGATATTTGCACTGTTGCAATACCACAGGGAAATGTTACGTAAGTAATACGAATACTTGCAGATGACATTATGTGTTGTCCTTGAGAATATTATTTTCATATTGTCTAAATAAACATGAGTTGCAATGTTCATCAAGATTCATGTAGTGCACTGAAGAGTTAACTAACTTTTGTAAAAAATGTTAAATCTGCTGCATGCTCTATTAAACATTTTTTTAAAAACTGAATAAAACAGACATTTGAGTGTTCTTTTTTCACTTGAATACTTACTAGCAAAAAATATTTTTCTATAAAGAGAATAAGCATGACACAAAAAATTGAGTACAAGTTGTATGAAACAACAAAAAAGAAACAAGTTGTCTAAAAGTGCAATGAATTACAAAGGAAAGACTTTGTAAAAATAATTACTGCTTTGAGTTTTGGAGCAACAAATTATTCTGCAGAGACATCTCCCTTTCCCATAAGTCATAAGTGATTGTCAAAACCCTAAGTCATAAGTGATTGTCAAAATAACTTCTATTTTTCTGGCATGAAACTTCCATATATGAAAAGGCTATTGCAGGGCAGCTTTTTTTTTCTTTTTCTTTTTTTTTCCTTTTACATGTTTCAATGTTCAAAGCAAATTGCCTTCTGGATTTACTGATGTTCAAATGCTAACTACAGCATTTGGGTGTTCAGCTGTCCTGTGGTGAACTATTCCCATGGTCTTGACTACAGAATCACATCAGGGAGAGGATATGGGAAATGGTTTACTTTTTCTCTTTGCTTTTAAAGACTTCCAAGCTTTCTAATCAGTTATTCCATATACAAAGTCAGTGGTTGGTAATAGGAGACTATGTGCAGCAGCTGTTCTTGTTGCCTGTGCTATTAGAATGTCATTGTACTTTGTGTTTGCGTGAGACCTCATCTTCTTTTCCTGAAATTCTTTGATTTGGAGACATAGCTCCTTTCATGCTACTCTAATAGTACCAGAAATATTAGCTAGGGCATAAAAAATGCTGTTATAAATAATCTATTTGACATGAAGCAACGGATGCCTCTTGGTTTGAGCCAAACTGATTATTAATCTGTCCACATGTCTACATATAATACTTGCAGTTACACGTGTCTTCATTCCAAAGTAATAAGTTTTCTAGCTGTAGATTTCATATGCAGTATATATTACTGAGGTTAATAGGATCTTTAATAATCAAAGACCGTCATAAAATGTGATCATGTTGATAACAAGGGAGTGCACAATGAGGAAATATCATACCTCTGGAAGACAGTTTTAGCTTAAGGTTGAAGCTGGTTTTTTAAGCCTATGTAAACGAGCACATGAGTTTTCCACAGTCTGTAATTACCTTAACTGCTAGAACAATCATTTAGGTTAGCAGCAGTATCTTCTTTATTTATTTCTGTGGTCAAAGCTGTCCACGACTCCTAGCTGTGTGTCAGCTACCTACTTTAAGCAAAATAAGCAGGGCAATTTCACTTGACAGGCCAGTCATTTATGAAATGCAAACAAATCCTTTTAAAACAACAACAATTTATATGCTTGCCATCTTTGTGCTAGTGACTAATTGATGTGGACCCTGTATTACACATTTACTGAATAAAGTGTGATTATAAAATGCCGTCTTACTATACAATAGGAATAATAATAATGACATGGACCTCTTTTTTTTCCTCCTGAAATCCACCTGAAACCATATGTTGTTCTGTTGAAACATAACATTATTTAAAAATTGTTCCCAGTGCCACTGGGACTTCTCTTCCAGCTCACTCTAGTCACATTCAGTTACTGATGCAGAGTATTTAGGTGTTTAGTATTTCATTAGTGTTTACTTCTAAGTTCTCGTTATTGTACTACCCGCCACATACTTTTCTGTTGGGATATTACTAATTAAATTGCAGAAATGTAAATAACATTTTCTAGAAAAACTGAGAAAAGAAGAGGAAGAAAAAACCCATCAACATTTTGTATGGGGATTTTGAAGACTTTTGTAAGAAGACTTTTGATAAAATCTTCTGTATTTGATAGAGTTATTGTGTATTCAGTATATGACAGAACAGTTCATGGCTAAAAAACCCCACAATATTCCTCAGCAAAAACAAGCAAGAATAACTGTTTTCAGGGCTAAACTTCTTTTTGGGCTCATACATTTTTAAAATGTAAATCAGCTTTGTAACAAAAATGATAATCTTTTTGTGAAAAGATATTTTAACATTTAATTTCCTTTCTTTCAACTTGAACCAACAGTGCTGCCTTTGCATCCACACCTCAAAGAGCAAATCTGTTCTTTATAATCTTAAAAAAAGAAAGTGGAGTTTTTCATGGAGGTACATAGTTCTTAATTTAACTAATATTTTCAAACTTAATATGGATAAATCTTTTCGATTGCATGTAAAAATATCGAGCATTTAGTTTCCTTTCACTGCTTTAGATTAGCAAGAAACTGTTTCAATCTATACTTTCATAATAATAATTATCGATTCTTATTGAAAAATTATTATAATTTCAGAATGTTCAGGTTAATTAAGTAAGATGTGACTTTAAGACCCTAAGATATTATTGGAGCTTTACTCTTCTTCAAGTTCTGAAATTCTGAAATCCATTCCACGGATATTTTTTAATATCATTTACTTTTGTTGTTAAAATGGCTGTTGGCACAATATGAGAGATTTGATGGTAAAACTCATAACAGACTAATTGAAATAAAATCTAAAACAGGTAAAAAAGTTAAGTGTCACACTGTGATTTGGAGCAATACATAAATAATAGCTACTGTTTATTTTCAAAGCAACCAAGGAGACAAACCAAATTTTCTTGTACCACAATGCAAACAGAATTACGGAAATATTCCTTAGGAACATCTTGTATCTCAGGATAAACTTTGACAACAGGTCCTGCTAGAAAAATGACAGAAGTACAATACTTTTCAAAAGTAAAAATGCATGACTTTTCTAATCTATGAAAATCAGGATATAGCCCAAAATGATAACTGGTGCCAAGGCATGGAGCATGGACACTTCTGCCTTTGTTTGGGAGCTGCATGAAGTTCAGGCCCTTGCCCATGTGTCTTGCTGGGGCTGAATACGTGCATATGTGTTAAATATCCCATGAAAGAGTGGGTACCATCTTGGGAACCAGTTTATGTTCTACAGATCCATCATCCAAAACTCAGTTTGCTGGATCCCAATTCAAAATTCAGTGGTAATCTTAAACTTTTATCTAATCTGTTCATGTGTCATTTTTGTCTCTTTTATTCCTCCATCTTTCATTATCTGCTTCATATAAGAGTTCAAAGTAATTAACCCTTTCAGCACTTGAGAAAGATGAGGACGTTGAACTGTGCATTGAAAATCATATAATACGGCCTGTTTTGACAGAAGAGATTAATTTATTCTTTCTCTAAAAGAAACTGACAGTGAACCTTTTAATACCAGCTCATTTTAATATATTTAACAATTACAGCAGAAATTGACAGTAAGCTGAATTTAATTCAGCTGCAACCAATTTATGTGAAAGAACAAACTATCTGAATAAGCCTAATGCTAATGATCTAGCATGTCTCTCTGCAATGTATTACTTTGTTCAAATTCATGAGTTCCATTTTACAAAGAAGTTGCATAATCTTTTTGCACCTAAACTGGAATCTAAGTAGGTAGAGCACCTAATATAGTCACTTGTAAGAGCCAATTAAGATTAAATACATATTTAAATTTCACTAAATAGTTATGATGTTGCTTAACTTTCTTCTAAATTATTGCATTACTAAAGGTAAGCAGATACACTTATTTAAATTATCTAGGACTCTGGAAAGATTTTAAGAACAGACAAGTGTAATGTCTGAACTACCATTTTGGCTTTTATTTTTATTGTTGTTAAGTTCTAAAGTGAGCAGATGCAAATTATAGCACTTTTGTGTTGGTCCATTCAGACTGACTCAGACAGAACATACTAATACAAAAAAAAATTACCTTTGTGAACTGCAATCCTGTTCACAGGCAAGAACACTAATTATACAAAACACTATGAGTACATTATTTTTTTCCATCATGAAAAATATAAATAATAATATTTTTAAAAATATCTAAAAAAACCTCATGTAAATTGTTATGTTTCTCAGACGTTCTTGCACCCCTTTTTTTAGAACCAGTACTGATGTCTTGATGTAGTATGGAAAAGAATTAGAAGTTATATTTACCTACTTTTGGAAATCCAAGAGATATCTTTCAAAAATTCAGAAAAAGTGTGTAGATATGTTGCCTAATCAAACATTTGTTCAAGATACATAAATCAATTTTTTCAGGAAAAATAGATATACATAGATAAATAGGTGGGTCAAACTCTCCTCTTTGTTATTAAATAGCTTACATTTAATGTCTTTTTTAAAATGTAAGGATAAATTTAAAAAATAAATTAACAAGTTATATTATTAAAAGGAAATGGAAAGACAAACTTAAAACAGAAAATATGCAAATATTTTGTATAAAACTCGGTTATGTCATTCCAGGAAATAACCTGGTGAATATTCAGAGGGATGGACAAACGTAAAGTTTGCTATAAATTGAAAATCTTTAAAGGAACTAAGGAAATTATTCTTAATCTTATGAGAAAGTATTTTTAAACAAAAGAGGTATTTTGTTACATTGGATAACAGTAATGTTTGCCAGGAAAAAGTTGACACAAAATTGGTTTCAAGAACACACAGATTCCCTTATTATTATATCTTTCAAGGTTATATACTCATAAGAAACAATTATCATATCATTACCTTTGTATTACAAAACTAATTTTCTATTTCAACATTGATGTGAACATACTTAGTTGATTGAAAGGGATGGAGGAAATCCATGCTTAATTTTCTTTAATGGGTTGTGTCTAGGGAGAATCTACCTTCCATAAAAAATAATAAAGGCTGAAAAGAAGGCACACAGAAGACTTCAGGTTTTCAGTGTTCTTCCATGCAGACTACACCATACGGCTCTTCAACACCATACAATTGAAGAGCTCACTAATAGTTTAATTTAAATGTTTTCTCATATTTCAACTATTTCAGTATAAGTACACAAGAAAAAAAAAAACAAAAACCCTGTGCTTTTGTTGTATGCTATTGCTCTTCTTCCCTCTCTCCTCCAAATACATGGTCTTGCAAACACCAACTCTTTTATTATAGAGAATAGATTCAGAAAAAGTTGGTTTGAGTGGAATCCTTTATGACCATCTGTTACAGTAGGAATTATATAGACCTTAGCCATTTGGAGAAAATCACAATTAAATGGGATGAATGCACAAAAGAACTGTGAACTTTTGGAGAGTGTCCAATTCACAGGAGGTACATTATCATGGTCACCAACAGAGCTCACAGCTGTTTGGTGCCTGCCTGGCTGTTTGAATCCACAGCAAGGTTCCTTATAGGGTGAATGGGGAGAGTTATATACTTCAGAGAAGGATTTAAAAAAATATAATGTTAAACAGGAATCAAGAGAAAAGGCTGACAAATGTCTTCTGTGACATGACTAAAGCTGTCCATGTCAGACTAATAAAATATTTGGTACCTGTGGGACTTCATTGTAAAACAAAATTAAACAAGACAGATCACAAACGTAGGTTCCTATTTTATTGTACAAACAGTACTGTAACCAAATAGGATTTTGAATACAAATATTTTAAGCAGTAACTGAAGTAATTTTTGAAAACTGGCCCATGATGATTTGTCCAAAGTTGCATGGAATATTGTTGGAAGCAGAGGGAACAGAACACGTATATCCAAGCTCTCTGAGCACCTTACACCACATTCCTCTGCTAACTATTGTCCTGGCAATGAGATGAGCTCCTCTGCTCAGTAACAACTTGATGCCTGCTCTTGTCACTCCTGGGGCTTTGCATAAACCATCAAAGAGCCTAGTGAATAACTACTATGCAGTTATTTGTTTAAAGTTAACTCAAAGAAATAAAATGGCATTTTTTTTCAGTTTAAAAATTAAATAGAATTACTGTAAAATTATAAGATTTTTCTTTACCCCCACACTTCAGAAATATAATTCAGGAACATTCAGGAGGGCCATGAGGATGATCAGAGGGATGGAGAACCTCTCCTATGAGGACAGGCTGAGGGACCTGGGGTTGTTCAGCCTGGAGAAGGCTCCGGGGAGATCTTATAACAGCCTATCAATATCTGAAGGGAGCCTACAGAAGAGCCAGAGAGGGACTGTTTACGAGGAACAGGACAAGGGGCCATGGCTTTAAATTAGAAGAGGGGAGATTTAGATTAGACACCAGAAAGAAATTCTTTACATTGAGGGTGGTGAGGCACTGGAACAAGTTGCCCACGGAAGTCGTGGATCGCCCATCACTGGAAGTGTTCAATGCCCGGCTGGATGGGGCTTTGAGCAACGTGCTCTAGTGGGAGGTGTCCCTGCCCATGGCAGGGGGGTTGGAACTCGATGATCTTTAAGGTCCCTAACCAACTCAAATGGTTCTATGATTCTATGATACTATGAAAAAGGGATCTATCAGAACACAATACTCAAAAAAATGCTCATTATTCAAATTCATTTGGAATTTTTCAAATTGATCATTTTGGAATTTTTAAATAGTCTCCTTTTTTTAGATTAGATTAAGTAATTTCAGTTGACCTGAGACTGTATTGTTCAGTAAATAAGCTGCTCTCCAGAAACATCTTGCTCAGCTCTCTGCCAGCTGCACCCTCTTGAAGTTTCAAGCAGCTCCCCATTTTCTGTCATTATGAAGTGAAGAAGTGGGAAATGAAAGGAAAAGACATGGCAGATTTATCATAATTTCTTGTGTATAATTGATCATTGTAAAAAAAACCTTCTTGCCTGAAAAAGCAATGAAGTTAATAAGGTGCTGCTGAAACCTCTGCTGTTGCTTTACCCATGGCATCTTTTCTCACTCTCACAGGTGCCAATGTTGCTGGCCTCACCGCCACCTGTAGTGAAGAAGTGACAGTCACACCAGAGGCTATGATAGAAGCATTGGCATGAAATGAGGTAGCAACAGGAAAAATTACAGTGTCAAGAAGCAACAGTGAAAGATGACAAGAAAAATAGCTCTTGTATGCAGTCTATATGATGGAAAATATGGTTAAATCCTAAAAGATTCCTCTGAATTTTTATTTCACTTATCTTTTCATTAGCGTCATTTCGTGATGTTTTGAGGGTTGTTTTTTTCTTAAATATCAGTTTCCAGTATAAAAACTTTGCCTACTGGAAATATTGTTGGGAAAATATTGGACTGCACTCTTCATCGAAATCTGCGTGTTTTCATTCCAAACAGCTGGTGTTATTTAGTCTGACAAATGAAACACTTCAGACAGTTTCTCAATTGTTGTAATTAAAATCAGGAACCAGCAAGGTAAATAATGTAATCATGGGATCAATAAAGCATTATTTTAATGGTGATCTCAAAAGCCCACATCATAACGTGCTAGGTTTCAAATTGCAGGAAATCTTATCAAGCACACAGTGGTCTCTGATGGAGCTCTTGAGCAAAGAACTGAACAAAAATGAAGTGTCTTGCTAAAATTCAGCTATTTGAAAATAACAAAAGAGATTTCTGGGGAATTATCATAAATGAGGAAACTGCAATAAGATTGGAGGGGTGGAAGATCCGACAGGAATCAAGACTGAAAGGGAAGATAGGGGACAAAAACCTGAAATGAATGTAGGGAGAGGTAGCACCAGTGATAGAAGTTATCATATACCAAAGCATTCTACGTAAGGTATGAGGAATTCATGCTTGTGAAGGGAAATAGAAAACTGAAACTATTTTCAGTCACCTTGTGCTTTTCTTGGAAAACAAGGAGGCCTAAGAGAGGCTTCCATCGTGTTAGATGCAACAAATTAATATCTCAGTGGAATGATTGTAGACTGTGACAGAGACCAAGATAAGGACACAGAATACACCACAGGATCCAGTGCAGTATCACGGCTGAGGGACTGCTTCCTTTCAGTACTTCCTTCTACATGGATCTTGCAGAGAACCCACACTTTCCTCTCATTCCCTCTGTCCATTTTCCCACACTTTACCCTTCCCACCCCCTGTGACTTGGCCAGATGAACTGGAAGCATTAGTGACACTGCACGTCAGAATTTGCCTGGTAGACAATATGAATAGTGAGAATACTTGGGTATTTCTTAAGATAGGTTTGTACTTTTCCATCATGCATTAATATTCTGGTAGAAACTGTCTTATTGTGTCAGTTTTTCTATGTTCTTTGGGCATAACTTTTTAAGTGTTTAAGTCTTAAATTTCTAACTATTATAAGAGCTACATACTTGGCAATCTTTACATGTTGCAACTTGAAACTGATTGCTGAAGTGTTTACCTCATGAGGGTCAATAATTTCACTATGTATTGCAGAAGTACCTTGGCAACTTAGAGATTTAGAAGAACTGTAAAGCATTTGCTTTACTGATACTGATGACCTTCAGATGAACTAACAGCAGGCTTACATTTTTACAAAAAATGTTTAATAGTAAATGCATTCTGCAGTATATGATTAATGTTGAATATTTTTCTCAGGGGTTAGTATTTCTTTTTGATTTCTTTAAGAACACTCACACGAGGTCAGATTCTTTAAAAAACATGCTTATAAATCCAGTAGAATTTTTGTGAGAACTTTAAGCATTGTGAGGGAAGTGCATCTTAAAGCTAGCAGAAATACCATTGTAATCAATACATGTCTGGTGTTAACCCATAAGCTCTCAGTTTGTGGGTTTAAAATACAAACATACTTAAAGCTGAAATTAACTTTTACAAAGCAGTAAAATGAAAGGCCATCCAATGTGTTTGTGGGTGTTCTAGTGAACAAAGAGCAGTTCAGAACTCCGAATAGAGCAGAAGGTTGGCAAAAAAACTTGGTGTAAAAACAATGCTGTGATAATAGACTGAAGCTAAGAGATAGATATACTAGGGCAAGAAACAATGGAATAAAGAAATGATTTAAGAGCAAGCAACAGTCTGCAGAAAGGGTAAGCTTGAAAGGGAGAGATGGAATACACAGGAAGGTCTGAAGAATCATGAAAAGTATACAGAGAAATATTCACTGAGGAGGAGAAGCTGATTATCAGTGGGTTGTGCAGATGTTCCAAAATCAGACTCTCTAGATGAGAGAGAACTTCCTAAGGAACTTGCTTTCTGGCAAGACTTTGTTAAATCAAAAAACAAAAGCTCAAGAATATTTCTAATGATGTGTCAGAGCAGGGACTAATAAACATAAAGTGTATGTTAATTGCTCATCATTACCTGAATTATTCATATCCCTTAAAAGGATACTGCTCTTGCTATTCTGACAATATCTAAAATTCTTTCATCTTCATCATTCCCCCTACCACAAGAAAGACATTGAGGTGCTGGAGCAGGTCCAGAGAAGGGCAACAAAGCTGGTGAGGGGTCTGGAG
>JAOQGH010000001.1:193629871-193656626 GCA_025769975.1 Gallinago jamesoni
TAAGCTTATTGCTATTGATCTTACAAAGCTCTCCTAGATCTTGGCTGTGGCTGCCTTTAGAAATGGGGGTCAGTGTGCTGAATATCCAATTAACTGAAGAATAATGAATGAAATCCATTCAAATAATAAAGTAATACCTGTCAATTCTTCTAGAAGCATTAATTTAAGATACAGTGGGAGGACAGAGTCCTTTAGTTTATGGGTTCTGAATAACCTTTTTTAAACTAAAAGTCAGACAACATTCTTATTATGGAACTGGCTATGATTAACCTATCTCCTTTCCTGCTTTTTAGTGAAAAAATGAAAGGTAGTTGACTAGGATGTGTCTTATCTACAATGTGTCCAACTATGATCACCTTAATGAAACTGCTTGGATATACTCCATTCTGAGGTCTGTCAGGATGTTATCCTTTCTTATAAATCACAGGGAATAAAAGAGTGTTCTAACCTAACATTTACACTCTATACATTTAATGTGGACCTTTTACATTAATTAGAGAGGAAGGAGAGTACTGAGATAAAAACTGAATTCACTGTGGATCGCGTTTGCCTACAGTGAACTCAGTGAGCACAGTCATTATTGAGATCAAAAGAGAGGCAAAAAGTGAATTTTTTAAAAGGGCTATATAAATTAAAACCCTCAGAGTTAAAACCGAAGAATATTCTGTTCCTCAATTAGTTTCGATCAAATCTTTCTAAATGTCATCTGCAGTTAATAATATTTCAAGTTTTCCTTCAAAAGAGTGGTTAGTGGTTCTATTTTTGAAATTTTAAAGGAAAAGGGAGGGGGAGTCCAGAGCTGGTCAGAGTGTTATCCCTTTTTGTGGTCTAGAGGAGCTTCACAAGCAGCCTTACCATATCTCCTGGTTATGAATCACTGTATCACTTTGCTCAGTCCATTTCATAGGTACTGTCTGATCCATTGCTTCTGTTCTGTTCCATATTTCATGATTGCAAGTTTTTGTCCAGTTTTTGTGGAAGCTGTAGATACATCTTATTTCTCATTCCTTTATTGTTCACTGATCAGGACAGTGCCAATTCTTGAGACGCTACTGTCTTTTGCATCCATATGCTTGCCATAAAGTGCTTTAGAGCTCCATAGTCCTTATGTAACTTTCTAGAATAGTATTTTTACTTGTTTTTAAATAAATTTATTATATCTTTTTTTTTTAACATGAGCAGTGATAGATACTAGTAGTCAGCAACCTAATTTTCCTATTAAGCAGTATTTTATTTATGTAAAATAATTTAAGTAATGTGAAGATTGCTGGCAAATAATGGTCCAGATTTGATGCATTAGCTCATAGAGCACCATTTTTATAATCCAGATACCTTTTTTTACCCTGAAACACGGCCGGATTGTAGATAACCTGGACTCAAAAAAATTAGTTTAAAATTATGGTCTTGAAATCCAATTAACTTTGTGGTTGTTATAATGGAATTTCTGATTTATGATGGACACATTTGATATACCAGCATTTTGTACATGACTATACATGCTTGGCTGCTGTAGTCTCGATAAATATACATTATGGAGAGTGAAGCTAATATCTCTTTTCATGAGACATAAATACATCAGCTTCAACTTTGGACCATGTTCCACAGTTTTCTTAAAAATGCCATATGGTCAAATAACACACCATCCTTTGTTGTATATATTCTCTGTCTTTCTAGAATATTCTGTCCTATGATCTTCTTCACAGCATTTGGTTTATGCAACTAATTAAATAAGAAAAAATAAGTGGCACTACATCTTAGAAACAGTAGCTTTCAAATATAGTTACCTTAGCATTAATGGAAGAATCATATTCTTCAATGTTTTAATTTTAAATACCACTCATATTAAACTAGAATTTTGATAGCATAAATCTTACAGAATGTATCTTGAGAAAGAGGTTCTCTTGGTATCAGTATGATTACTCACAAATAGAAGTCAATAGTTTGGGAAGAGGAGGAGTTTGATGTTCCAGCAAAACCCCAGTGCTGGATATAACTCCAACACTGGTTGTAATATAAAACAACAAAAGCCAAGTTTTGTTACAGAGTATTCATTAGAAAAATGAATTTGTTTACTGCTTGTTGAAATACTTGGGGGGGTTTGTTTGTTTGTTTGTTTGTTTGTTTCCAAAAGAAAAGATGGAGTAGATGTTGCAAATACCGATGCATCACCATGAAGACTAACAACAATTCAGTCTAATAAGTAGAGGTGAAATGAGAAAGCAAGCCTGAGTGAATTTCTGTGTTTTCACTAATTTCCAAAGTACTGTCTAAGGAGATCTTATCAGGATACTATCAGTTAATAAAGTCAAAACATTGCTGAGAGACATTTTGGAAGCCAAATGCAGCTATGTTTAGAGATTTATCCAGAATGAGAATAGAAGGCATACCATTTTTTCAACATTATTGTACATCTTGTCTCCTATATATCACTTTACAGTTGCACAAGGAAATGCAACATAACTATGACTCTGTCACCTTTGTCACATTATTCCTCTTGGAGGTTTAATATATTAAGTGTTTATAATGTCACCATCATAATTTTTTACTTGTCTCTCAGAAATCTAACAATAGTTGGAGGGAAAGAAATGGCAGAAAGCTTCTGAATGCCAATTTCCCTGAAAACCAGGCAATGTGTACTGAATGAAACAATCTCTGTTTTATTCATTCTGTTGTACTGCCATCAAGAAACTCATTAACCATCTCCCCCGTTTCTCTAGCTCAACTTTTCCTGAAGAGAACAAAGGATAAAGAGCCTTCCACAAACAGGTAACAGAAAAAATTTACCACTTTGGGTATTATGTTTTAATCTCTGTATCCCTGCAGCATCGTAATTTCTTTATTTACTTAAATTTTGCATGCAGCTCATTCTGCACATCTGCCATGAAGTGAGAGCAGCTGAGGTAGATTTTTGTATGAAGTGGCAATTCTCTTCCCTTTGCAGTCACATGGAGCTGCATGAGTTTAATAGATGTTGAACAGAGACCTGCTGAATGGATCAGATTTAAATCACATATTCCCAAACATGGGCAGGTTACCAGCCTGCTGTATGGGTATTTTCCTTAATAACAACAAAGCAGAAACTGCACCTTTGCTCTGTGTTGGCTAGTGAGATACAGTTTTGCACATAAACCATGAAAGAGATTGCAAATTTAAAGTTTAAAATATAATTTTAAATGAATGTTTTCAGAATTTTATTACATCTCTGCTTTTTTTTATTTTCATGAAAAGAAAAAAAAATAAAATCTGTGCTTAATTTTACAGGCTGGTGTACTATTTTTTTTTTATCACATTCAGTTGTACCAGCAGTACTATGTTCTGCTATGCCAATAGAGAAATGAAACATGACACAGTAATGAAATAGGCTACAAAATATAACAAGTTGGAGTTTTCTGAACAAAAAGAGAAATAAAAAGCCTCTATATTTTTGTGATTATAATGCAGTTTCTTACTTGAGCATCAATTAAAATACCTGAAAATATTTTCTTCGCTTTAAAAAGACTTTTGTATTGAAATCATGGGAATTCTCCATGCTTGACCTGGACTTGTAACAATTGTGCTACTTCATGGTGAAGGCATTTTTTAATTTGCTGCTTTACATTTAAGAATCTTATTGTACTACTGATCTGAATAAATGTATGTACATATGTGCATGGTGTATGTATCTATGTATACGCAAATGTGCACACACACACATGCAAAAAGGCAAGGTATGAAAGGGCTAAAATGTATCTCTAAGGCCAAAACTACACTGCTCCTCATGACTAGCACAGTTAATTCAGTAGAAGACATACTGATGAAGTGTATTTTCATAGACGTAACTTATTCTGACTCTGAGGATTTATTTTATTTTATCAACAAACAGCATAATTTTGTTGTTCTCTGATACACTGCACTAATTTTCTTGAAGCAGCAAGTCTGTCAGTACATCCTGTTCACATATGTGGGGTACAGTAGTGTTCAAATTTGGAAAAAGACATGAATCTCAGTCATTCTCAAGGGCTGATACTGAAGCTGATTTTGGGTTGAACAGCTGCTGGGATGACCAATGGGATGAAATGTACCTTCAGAAAGTATGCAAATGATATCAAACTGGGGGAAGCTGGCAGGAACTTTATGGAGTTGAATAAAGCTGAATAAGACCTCCTGGACAGGCTGGGGACATACTGACTAGCAAGCAGCTTAGCAGAAAAGGATTTAGGTTTCCCAGTGGACAAGCAAAACACTATTCAGCAGTGTGTGTTTGAGAAATGAAGAATTACTGCCATGTTGGGCTATATGAGGAAGAGTGTAGCCCTCTGTTTGGCACTGTGCAACATCCAAACTATCATGGCCAGTTTTAGGTTCCCCAGTACTCAGAAAACATTGACATGGAGGAATTAGTCTGTACAGGGCCACCAAGATGTTTAGAGCGCTGGAGCACAAGATGTACAAGGAAAGACTAAAGGAACTGATTATTTTTCAGTATATAAAAGAGAAGACGAAAGGGAGCTGTTTTCAACTACCCAGTTGGAGAGTGTAGAGAAGATAAAGCCATATTCCTCTTGGACGTGCACAGTGAAGGTGTTAGAGGCTATGAATATGAGCTGCAACAAAGGAAATTCTGAATAGATGTTAGGAAAAAAAAAGGTCATGATGTGAGTGGTCAAAATCTGCTAGTGATATTCAATGTTTCAATGTGATCTAAAGTTCAAGCTAAACTTGGAGGTTGGCCATGCTCTCAGTGGCAGTTTGGACCAGATTACTTCCAAACATCCCAGAAGACCTTCAGCTAACCCATAAACAAAATATGAGACTCCCTGAAGTTATATTAGCAGGCTCCATCACAGGCTTTTGCCTTGTTTTGGATGTTCTGTTTCAAAAAAAGTCTTCATTTTTAAGACAATTTTCTGCTATTGCAGGGACTTAAAACATTAAACTAACGTTAAAATTCTCTTGGTACCTTTAATGTTTTCCACAATGGGAATTAATGAACCAAGAAAATCCTTCTAGCCCTGTCTTCCTATGTTGATCTGTCTTTGTGGATATTCTACTGTCAATTACAGTTCTCTGAGCCCTGGCTACAATTATCCATGAAAACGAGCAGGAAACATTATTGAAGAAGTTTGTTCTGGAAAAACTTTTCTTTTATCCTCTTCTTTATATTTTCATAGCAGGATAAAAGAATGAGGAGACATACGGTATCACTCGTATACTCATATACACTCCTATACAGTCTCATTCCCATTTTGAATAGTAATTTTCCAGGATTCCTTTACTTTTATGTTAGAACACCTTCATATCTCACAGAATCAAAACCCAATTACATTGAAGAAAATATCCCCATGTTTTTTCTCTAATCTCGGAATTTTTATATGTCAGTGAAAAACTCTATGGAAGTGGAAAATCTACAAGTACATTTTATTTCCTAATATAGATTTTATCTGATGTAAAAAAAGCTAAGGGCTCAGTTTCTCTAACTGAATTGAAGTGGTAATGATTTTTTTGTCTTTATTTATTTTTTTTTAAATTTGCCATCAGGCTAGAAAATGGTTCAGTGCACTGAACTGAGGGAAAGTTACATCCAAAACATTAATAATTTGTTTATGGGATATTCATTTGTATTTGGAGATTATTTCCATCTGTTTCTGTTTTCAAAATACAACCATTTGCTTATCAAAGCTTGAGAGATAAATCTTAAAACTAGAATCTTGAATGTTATGACATATTTAATGGGTAGTTATGTGGATTTCTTTTGAGGGAGGGATGATGGTTGTTTTTTCTTGGCATCTTTTTGTTTTGGTTTGGTTTGGTTTGGTTTTTAGTTTTGGTTTGCCTATTTGTTTGTTTCTCCTCAGAATTCATCGTATTTTCCACTTGCTCAAATTCCCCTTTTTCCTCCTGAACAAATTTCCTTGCTACCATTTCTGAAGAGTCATGCAGCACACAGGGATGGTACAGACACATATCAGGAGTTTATGCTTAAGAAAATGGTGAAGAAAAGACCACTACCCTGTGTTTCAAGAAAAAGAGGAGTTTATGCTGTGGACTTAAGTGGCAGGTCATGACCAAGTGAAAGCACAGTGTAGGGGCCTTTAATATGCTATGACCTGAATACTGTTGGCCAGAAGCTGTCATTATGAAACACAGTCATTACAGAGATTGGCCAGCTGCAAGGTCCTATTTAATCATGGTGTCCTGGGTGCCTTGTGATCTGCTTGCATGGTTTCACAGACCATCAGCAACCTATGGACTCATGCAGGCTGGCAATCGATGTTATATTTTCTGTTCACCTGCTGGATTTTCTATCTTGATACTTGGCAAAACTGGCAATTTCTGTACCAAGAAAAAAAAAGCAGGATGCTAATTTCCCTTCCTGTCTGTTAACCAAAAAATATGGAAGAATGTCATTCATTTTCATAACTTGCACAACTTTTGAAGGCCTTTCCAGACTTTAAGCAGAGCTATACAATAAAGTTCCTTCCTCCTGTAAAATTCCCACATGGATCATTACTTTCTACCTAACCTAATTTCCAATTCACTTTCAAATGTATGAGTCACTGTTGAGCTGAACACGTATTTTATTTTGAGTTCTGGTATTCCATCAAAATAATATCAACAGCAGTGCATCCTTCACTTTCTGCCTTATATTTACTGTGTGCTGTTGTTGTGCCCTGGTGAGTAGTGTATAGTAAGGTGCAATATGGAGCATAGCTTGTACTCTATTGAACAGTGCTTGTGTTTCACCCTACAGAAGTAAGTCTGTGACCAGTGAAAACAAGAAGGTCTGTAACATGAAAACATCAAAAAAACCCCAATTGTTTTAGGTGGACATATGAATTAAATTGAATATATGTCAAAAAACATAACAGTACAGTGTGCAGAATGATATAAAAGGATTTTGTATGGTGGCTTTGTCATTTAACTTCAAAAATTGTTCTGGTGACTCATATGAAAGTGCTTATGACACAAATTATTTAAGTATCATGTCTTCTGATTCAGTCACAAACTAAGCATATGCAAAGTTGACAGATACTTTTAAACTAGGTTTTTCATCTTTATAGGTATTGGGGGTTCTAAAATATGCTTTTCAAAAATGTTTAATGCTATTTTATTTTGTTGCAATTCTTAGCAACAGAGAACTAAAAAAATGTTGCTTGATTGCTATAAATCCAATCATGGAGTCCTCATATGACTCAGAATATCTGTATGAAAAAAAAAAAACCTCCAAAGTGATTACCAAAAACGTCTTATTTTTAAATAACAAGCTGATTCTGATCTTTATAGACTTATTTTTTTCATCTGTCATGATGGACACTTAGCTGCATCAAAAGCAAACAAAAAACCATAAAGAAAAACAATATCTATTTTAAATTTTAAGAGTTTTTGAGCCACATACAGAGATTCCTTTTTGAGCCTTCATATCAACAACTTAGTAAGCCACAAAGACAGAGAGAATCAAGTGCCTACATATTCCTAAGCTCCTATCATCTATAGCAGTGTATCCTACATTTCATTCTCTTGATGTGTCATAGACACTAATGCAATCATCTATCATGTATGATGCATGAAATACCATGTTCCAAAAATGAAGTATGGAGATAACAGGCACTCTGTAGCAGGTGGCAGAGTTTATCGTCTAGTGAGCTCCCTTTGAGACTCTGATCATACGATACGAGACCCCAGTTGCCTGACCTACTGAAACCTTAAATGACTGACAGACCATGAGTTTGGGAATCTTGGACGTGTATGTTCCTGCTTATCACTCTTACAGTTACTGCCAATTACTGTGAAACTCATGGGTTGTAGTAGGTCAAGTCTACATGTGAAAGAGTGCAAGCGAACATGAAAGCACTGCAATTCACCTCTGCGGAGGTGGAGATGTGACAGGCAACCAGGCTGTACTCCTAGAGTGATTATGATAGCTAGCTATTATCTAGTTTGCTTCCTGTGGTATTATTTCCTACATAGTCAACCAATTTTTGTGAGGAGGAATAGCATAATAACTAGTTGTGGCACCATGTATGGAGATTTAGTACATCTCCTTCAAAGTTATTATCAACTGGTGTTAATATGCAGCCTGCATTTAGTCTTTTGCTATTTCATAATAATAAGATGTTCTGTGAGGAAGGTATATTATTCTTTTATCTTTTTTTTTTCTTTTCTATGATTCTGTATTTTGTTCTAGAGAAGACTTCAGACTTTTTTTTTTTTTTTTTAATAACCATAACTAGACATACATTTTAAGATAAGCCAGCAGGGATTACTAGACCAAAGCTATGATGATGAAGTAAAATTTTTAAGTCCTTTGAATGATTATCCTGTTTAAAATATCCTTCATGCTAGGTATCAAGTCCAAAAATCACATTATTTTTTTTAAATAAGACAAGATTTGAGTAATTTGATATCTAAAAATTTCGTTTCATCTGGTTTTGATTTTGGTTTTTCTTTTCTCTTCCAGATGATAACAGATAACCAGGTTTTCTGTATTTTGTCCCGTAAAGGTTTATGAAAAGAACAGAAGAGGTTACATCATTTTTTACTGAAGGTCTTGACTAAGAAAGATGGTATGTATGGATTTCTACATTCTCTTACTCTACTGACAAAAATGCTTTTAACACACTTGAATGTTTTATGCACAATCATCCATACTGAATAAGTGGCGTAATGAGTGATGTGTGGTATATTCAGATCCAGTAGACAATTTTTTATCTGTTTTAAAGAAGATGTGCAAGCTGTTCTACTGTCTTGAGAACTTTGGTGTAGGGTTGTTTGGTTTTTTTTTCCATAAAAATACAAACCAAGTTATTCAAGTGGAATATATGATTTTGTCCTTTTATGTCTGATGAAGAACCCAGAAGGGAACCCAAAGGGCACTACAGTAAAATTTGCTTTCAATATTCTGTTTATTTATTTATTGAGAAATCTGCTCTAAATAGCCTTGGATCTCATTTATCTGTTATTTCACACTTTTGTTTTCTCATGATATAGGTAATATAGAGAACTGTTTGATGCACACTTCTTCCCTTCCACCCTACCTTTTCTTGTACATCATTGAGCTTTTATACACAAGATCATAAAAAAAAACCAAAGTAGTCAGGTGCTGATTTTGATGGATGACAGTGATTTAAGGTCTGGTTCCACCTTTTTACACATTTTAACACAGCATTTATTCACATAAGCAATGACTTTGAGATCAGGAAGGCGAACTCTGTCACAGTCGTCATAGCTCTTGAAACAATAGGTTCACTCTTTCTCAAAAGCAAAACATCACCAGTCAACTTAATTAACAGTGAAAAAACCCAGTGCATTTAAATTATTCATTGGGATAAAAACTGAAATGACAGAGGATGAGAAAGGGTTGTCTGATACTTACAATAGTGGTATTAGTGTTAGAATTCCTCTTGCTTGTGCGTATTTCTGCTTAACACTCCCTGTGAGAAATGTGTGTGACACCCTCTGATGATCTCCTATGTCTAGCAGAAAAATACAAATACCCATTTTGATATAATAGCCACAGGAAGAAAACATTAACATTAACCAGAGTAGGTCATGTGCATGATAATTCATTTTTTTAGATCATCTACCCTCTGTTTTAGGATGTTGACAAGTACTTGCCTTTTATTATCCTCATGCCTCATGAAGAGGGACATGTAGAAGTAAAATAATATGGAGGTGATGAGCTGTGATGGCCTATATAAGAAAGTGCACAATTTCAATTGTCTCCATGTGTCATAGTGTGTCAAATACAGCACCCACAGCCTCTGTTTGGCATTAGCTATGTAGCAAGGGGGCTGAAACCAGAGAACCTGCTCTTGCAGAGATCCTCCTTTTGTAAACAGCCACTGACAGTCCAATGATCCTTAAATAGCTGGTACCATGCCGAGATTCTAGATGCATACTAAGGTCATCAGTGCTTAAAGGGACACCGTGATCTAAATCAAAAACTCTGTAAAGTATGTTCAAAGGCTCTTTTCTCTCTTTATCACTTGTGCCATCCACACCCCCTACATTCCATCAACATATATTAAAAAGGTTGGACGCTTAAGCTATTTTAAAATGGTAGGTAGATGTTACTTACAGATCCATACGTTCAGAGTGGCACATCATTATTATTTTCCCACTAGAATAAAAAAAAAAAAGATAGCATTTTTAAGTGCCTAACACCTACCTGAATTAGGAGTCAATCACCTCATGAAACAATGTTGAGAATGGGACACATCTGATGGGATGAAATCACCTTTTGGAGATGACTGTATCTCCCTTCACCATATAGGAGAATGTCCATAACCTAGATACCCTTATTTAGGTGTATAAAGTTATACAAAACTTTCAATTCACTGTAAGCTATTCAGGGAGCATAGACATTGATCTTAGGGTACTTAAAATTACCTGTTGATCTTCCCCTGCTTTTCTTTCCACTGTGCTCAGACTAAGTGATACTAAAAGGGATGGCTTATCCAGCAAAAGGGTATTCAGAGCTTTCATTCAAAATATGCTTATCTTTTTTTTTTTTCTTCTTTGCCCATGGAATGTTATTTGTGTGGGTTTAGTCTCCTATAAAAGCTGTTGCAATTCCTTTTATCTTTTTTCATTGGCTGTTTTTCTCAGTTTCATGTTGTTTTCCTTCTTGCAACATCCTTCCTTCCTTTTCCCTGGGCACCCTTGCATTCCTTCCTCCAGGGTTACCACAGAAATATACAATCACAAATTTCAGCAGAGAAACTCAGGCTGAAGCAATAAAATGAAATGTCAGGAAGAACCACTTTGCATAAGTCACAAAACAAATTGTACATTTGGATAATTATTAATTATGTGCTATTTTTACAGAATTTGGGCATAGCTGTAGGAGCTTGCTTTTAATGTTGTGCTTTTCGTTTGTGCTCCACTATTTGAATTAATTGTATTGGCAATAAATACACTGATTTGAAGCGAATCAGCTTGGCAAGACCTTTTATCTTCTGCCTACAGTATTCATTTTAAACAGCTACAAAATTAAAACTTGGCACTTTCCAAAATAAAACTACAAACAAAGCTAAATATACTATGCACAGTATGTATCTAAGTGTGACACAAACACTTCATTGGATACATGTTGGTAATTGTGAATAGGAAAGGCAGAGGAGTTCCCCTCACATAAGACATCTAGAATTAACTGGCTGTCCTTGTTCTAAATATTAGGATATGAAACTTACAAGGGGGGAAAATAACACCACATAATTAAAAAAAATAAATGGTGTTTACTGCTAGATGTGAGGACATTATGAATACTTTTTTTCACTAGACATATAGCTAGTTAAACTATTTTTTGTAAAGCTATTTATAAATCTGGCCTGGTTCTTTATACATGTATCGTGAACTCACCTCAGATAATGTAAAATTTATTTGATGTGCAGCAATGCTACAGTAAGAGTTTGGAGTGGAAACATCCAGCCTTGTGGTTATTGGTTAATTGTTCAATTTGAGAGTTCATTCTTCACTTGTTATGGTGTCTCATTGGTCATCTATTGTTTTTGCTTCTTGATGAGTTATTGAGAACTATTAAAATAATGGAATAATTAATATGTACCTATAAATAGAACTGAGTAAAATATCATTAATTTATTAAGATATATGCACACTAATTCTACACAAAGAAACTGAGACAAATTTTTCTGTTTCAACATTTACTGTTCTAGTCAATTGAAAAAATAATGTAATTATTTATGCAAGGAAGAAAATAGCATCCTAATTAACCTTATCTGGATACTAATTTTGAATATTTTAAGACCCAGATTTTGGATCTTGAAATTTTTACTGGATAAGGTTGGATACATTAGAAGACAACATCTGAAAGCATCTTTTGTCTTTTTTGGAGTTCAATACAAATATAGACTTATTGTTTCTTGCAGTGCAGTTGGTAAAAAACTTTGGTTTACTATTATTCATATTGAAATATAAAGAATCTTGGGAGGAGAAGCAAAAAGGTAAGGTGTAATTTTTCACAACTGAAATTAGAATAAAATTTAGGTTAATTTAACCCTTCCATTGTCAAAAAAATTACTCAATATGGAATTGGGATAAAAAAGAGTGACTCCTTAAAAAAAATAAACAGTAAAAAGTGTTCGTGTCAATTAATTTTGTATAATTTAATTCCCTTTTTAAAACTAATTTCTCTAAATTTTGCAAAATTCAAACAAAAATATTACTTTCACTCAAAAATTTCCAAAATGGTAAAAAAACCCCAAACAACTGTAATTTATTAGAAGTTTCAGAATTGTAAAGGATACTTTGACTTATGAGAGTTATGATCACTTACAGAGCTTCTAGAAAAATGTCAGTTCAACAAGTTGGAATATTTCAATCAAACATCAAAAAATTATGAACCAAATTGTTTTGAGGTACCCAATAACTTTGAGTGCTTCACCTCAGTGCTCAGTGTATCTCAAAACTGTAATTTCAAAACTAAAGTACTCAAAATTAAGGGTCAAAGTGCTTCAATTCCATATTGTATAGGAAGTCCCTCCTTTATTTGTGGGTTTGGTTTTTTCTGCCAAGAAAAAGGTAGCAGGAATGAAAAAAGCTGGTTTGAATATTTATAAATATTCATGAATATTCAGTATTCACCTTTAGCTCTTAATATTAGACTTTCTTCATGGACGAGTACCATGAAGGTAAAGGCTACCTTTATTTTCAAAGAGTAAAATAGAGATCCTCAAGTTTTAAAGCTGATCTACAAAAAACCTATCAGAATTAGGGAAAGAGTCTTAGCCCTTAATGAAGCAGTCAAGTCGTACTAGTTTGTGTCTGCTCATCACAAAGTATTATAGACTTCTTTGATGGCTTAGATGGCATTTAATAATTTTTCGAAATGAAATCACTTGTTCACAAAATCACAAGAAGCGTAAGGGAAATCTCTGAGTTCACCAAGGCAAACCCTGTCTGTAAGTTGCTTCTTACAGACACTTTAAGATGTATTTTCTGCCAATGTATTTGGCAAATTATTCTAAAGATTGGCTGTACTTACTGCTAAGAAAACTTACCTTAATGGTTAAACTAAGGGCTGTGGTAGATTTGCCTTGGCAGACAAAATCAGATAGATGAAGCTGTTAAAGCTCAGAAGTGTTTGCCTCTTCCCCTCTCCATTAATGCAGGGATGCCTGATACCACAAGTGATCAACCTCTGACTTATCACAGTGTTCAGTCCAGTATATTAAGGTAAATGAAAACTAAATGTCTAATCTTAATCTTCTGCCACAAACTTGTCAGAGTCCTAAATATCTTTTGCTGCAATATAAGACTATTGCCTCTTATCCTGTCTTCACAGAGCACAGGGAGCAATTTATTTATTTCTGTTATGCCACTTCTTCTTACGCATTTGAAGACTCAGAAGGATGCAGAGTTTTAAAGTGTAGATTTGTCTGACTACCCACAAGGAATTGTGTGTCAATACATCAAGAAAAAGCTGGGAAGAAGAAAATGTGGGATTAAGGCAAGCTGTAGGGCTGGTGAGCCCTCTGGGAAGGTTGGGTGTGAAGTGTTTTGTCAGCGATGAAGGAGGAGTTTCATGTCTCACAACATTTGTGGAGTGCACTGCGAGGCAGATGAGACAGATAGCTGGCCTTTTTTTGTGAAAATCTGGGTTTGGGTCAGACAATTTAGCATAGCTGGTGGAGTTTTCCTCACATGATTATCATGAGCCCCTTTAATACAATGCCAGATTGCATGATTTGACTTAGGGATGCAGCACTCCTTGAATGAGTCATCCTGGTGCCAGGTGTTTGCATGCTCTGGAGATTCAGAGATATCTCTACTGAGTGCTTGCATTATGTCTAACTAGGATACAAGAGAGGGTGGAATATTTATCTAAGGCAGAGAAGAGTGCACTAAGAAAAACTATAAGGAGACAAGCCTGAGAATAAGGGATGCAGCAATGTGTGTTTAATCATCATTCCTTAAAAAAAAAATACTGGGAAAAAAAGAAGAAAAAGATGATAATATATCAGAAACACGCAGCTAAATTAGTAGAGGGAAATCAGTCCATACCGTTGATCTGTTGCCCAGCTTCTCACTGCTGCAGTACGAAGCTGTACCAGAGATCTGGGAGGATCTCTTTCACCATTAAACAGAGTTTTAGCCACTTCATAATTTTAATTTCTCTGCATACGCCTTGTCTCACTGTTAATCAGACTGTCCAGGTCACTTAGCTGTCTCAATTATGTGGAGCGTTAAGGAAAACTTTATTTCTAGCCTGTTTCAAGAGAATGCAAGTTATTGAAAAATGTCTACCTGGCAATATCAGCCTGAGTGATAACTGTTGTCTAACTATATTTCACAGGAGGCCTGTGCAAGCCGAAGCAATGAGTGGGCAGTGTCTGGAGATTTATAAATTCAGAAAAATATATCCTCTTTTTGTAACTGCACTGATATCAGTCATAAATACCTTTTAGTTATTGCTGTAAAGTAGGGATGGCACTAAACCAATTGTATTTTACAAATGTTTGTTGTTTTGTTCACTGTGCAGCCAGATAGGATAGTTTATGATGTTACAAAGGATCATCATAATATGTGGAAGACATTATGGTCTTTCTGGCTAGAAGATGTGTGTGACTGCAGGGAATAGTAGAAATTCAGAGCCTCAGTCACAAGGAGGCAGACATGGGAGTCTGGCCCTCAGGAGAGCTGAACGTTACAAACACATCACAACTAAGCACCAGAGAAGTCAAGAACTGATAAAATTATTTGATATCAAATCTAGTCTTACAATTAGTTCCTTAAACTAAGGAGATGGCTTCCCATCATCTACCCAAGGACAAGCAAGGACACAGGTTTCATCTGGGGGCTGCAATGGAAGAAAGGTTCTTCAGGATTTCAGCAAGCCACCATCACAGCTCATCACAATTACATGTCTTCTTCAAACAATGGAAAATGGACTAGACCAGGACAGCCCACATCCGTTAATGTGAATGTTGCTAAGGCTGGAAGTGAACTCTCAGGCTGCGACGGAGGCCCTAGCTCAGGGTACATGATGATTGAACAGAAGGTGGAAATCTGCTGGACAGGACACCAGAAGTTGCTGAACATTACAAGTACCAGCGTGGGAAGCCGGCAAAAGTTAGAGTTGTGAGGGACATCTGAATCTCACAGGTGGTTAAGTGGGAGGTATGTGAGAAACTGCCAAACTCCACAGATAATTGGAGCGGAGTGTTGGGAACCTTTGGGGGAGTAAAATCTTGTAAGGCCAACACAGCACCCAAATAGCCATCAGTACTACCATATAATGTCAAGATTGCCTAGGTAACAGTATCAGAAATAATATATTTGGCTATGGATGAACCAGAACCAGGAGAAGCTGGGAAAAAGAAGTTATGAGTTGAGTTGTTCTCCTGGGGGGAAACTGGTAGGAGAAAGGGACATAAAAAGGTGATGACAAGGAAGGCTGAAATAGGGGAAAGGGATGCTGAGGTATGGAAATGTTGTGAGGGAGATGTGTGGGTGCTTGTCGAGGGGCCTGTACTTGATGGCAGCAGTTGGAGCAGAACAGGAAACCAAACCCTCTGATCTGACCCTGAAGCAAGGGTTGGGCCTGTGCCCACGGTCAGTGGGTCAGGTGTGGGCATGAGACAGGTGCTTTCCCTCTCTAGTAAGGGAACACACAGATGGATGAATCAAGCATCCCAGTGTCACTGTGTCTGTGCCTGTTCCAGGCCTTATGGCATCAGCAGCCACCTCACTTTTCATAATGCAAGTGGCTTTTTATATCCTCACATGACTTCAAAACCCATCACACCTTGATTTCAAGGCAACAGAAGCACAGACTTCCCATTTTCAAGCATCTGATATTTGATCTCAGTTTGCTCTCTGATCTGTGACTTTCACTAGCCTATCTCATTCATTGGGATGGCAATGAGATGCTGAGAGAACACTTTTGAAGTGACAGGTTTTGTCCCCAGAGTTCTCTTGAGTGAACCTCTTCAGTTCACCCTCATGCTCTGTATTCCTAAACCACTTATATGGTTCCAGCTTACCCGCTGTGCCGCTGTTCTAGCCTGAACCAGAGTCTTCCATCTCCTGGAGCTGCCCTTTCTGTAAAAAGTCTGAAAAAGTCTGTGAAAGAGCACAATCCCTTGAAACAGGTCCTTTAACAAAAAAAACCCCAAAAAACAACAAACCCCCCAAAACCCAACACACTCCCAACCACCCTTTCTCTTTCCCCCCAACAACAACAATTAAAACTACAAAAACAAAAAAGAGAGTGAGGGAAACGGTAGAAAACAGAAGACCAGTATACATGTTACTATCCAATGTGAGCATGAGGCCTTACTTGTAAGTTTATTCAGAAAGAGTAGATCTTGAATCTTATCTTTCCAGGAGAGAAGGTGGAAAAACACATTCAAGCTATGTCTTAATTTGTCTCTTTGTAATTGTCACTGAAAATTCCCTGCTTAAGTTCACAAATTGTTATTTTATGATTTTCAGAGGCACCCTGCCCCCCCCCCCCAAGCTCTAAATTGGTCTCCTTCAACATTTTTTCAGTAGATGAGTGGGCAGCAGTCTTCCAATGGGCTTTCTACAGTATTCTTCCATTGTACTATATCCAGCAGTGGAATTACAGTCATTACTGGATTTCTGCATAGGCAAATCAGGTTCCAGAACAATAAACATTATACTATTGCTTATAAAAAAAAAACCCTACAACACACTCTTCAAGCTCCAACAGGGTAGGTTTAGACTGAACATAAGGAAAGAATTTTTCACAGAAAGAGTGGTCAGGCATTGGAATAGGCTGCCCAGGGAGGTGGTTGAGTCACCATCCCTGGAGGTGTTTAAGAGTTGTTTAGATGTGGTGTTGGGAGATATGATGTAGGGGAGAATCTTGTTAGTGTAGGGTTGATGGTTGGACTCGATGATCCCAAGGGTCTTTTCCAACCAAGATTATTCTATGATTCTATGATATTTTTACACACTATTCATAAAAATAATTCATAAAATAGTATGTTCTTGGTAGACTCCACGCTGAAATTCAAAGAAAGAATTCCAATCTTATTTACTCAGGAAAAGATTGCTCACATCAGATTGGATGGATTTTATCTGTAAAGAAACAAGAAAGTTTCACACTGCAAAGAAAATTATTCTGTGATAAGACTGGGGGGAATGAGTCAAATTAAACAATTCTACATGCAGACAGTGAAAGAGACCTTGCAGAACTATTGCAGTTATAGCACAGCCTCCTGCTCAGCTAGACATTCCCTCAGCTGCTGTGTTTGAGTCTTGCTGCTCTACAGATGTGTTCCTGTGCTTCCTTGGGTCTGGGAGGTTTCCTGGCATGTTCATAGCACATACATTTCTGATACCTCACCATAGAAATATGACTATGTGGACCAGGTGGCATCATCCCATAGAACAGGTGCTGATGACTTTCACCCCTCCATCTTTTGACTGCATTGCATTTTGCAGGTAATCCAGGATTGTGGGGGCGAAAAGCAAATAAAGAGAGCTGTCAAGGATTTTTAGGTACCTTTTTCTTTTTTTTTTTCACTTTAGTTAAAGAATGAGACTTACAGTTCTATATAAAATCTTATGCATACCCCAAGATATACATGTACACAGCATGTAACTGTTGCAAACACTGCAACTTGAAGTTTCTTGTAAGGTCTTTTCTCTTGCAAGTAGTTTCTGGTGCTTGAGTTTCTATCTTTCTCAGTCATCTGTTGCTGTTTTCTCATTTCCTCAGCAATGGTCACACAGACGTCTATGAGACCAATTATGCATTTCTTCCCACCCCTCCCAGCAACACCTCTGTCCTTTCTTGAGAGGACTATGTTTTTAAGTTTGGCAGTAACAGTCCAAGAAATTGCTCTGCCTTTGTGAGAATGTTTCATTCACCTGTTCTCGTCTACTATGAAGAATTTAAAAATCGAAGAAATCAAGATTATGTCCAGCCTCCCCCGATTTCAGTCATCCCACAAGTGTATCCCAAGACTGCCTGTTCCAGATTTATTCACTAGTTAGTATCCCTTCTCAAATACTTTTTATTAATGTATTTTTATAGATGTCTTTCCTTTGTTTCCTGGTGTAAAAAGCATGCAGCAGGTAAAAAAATACAGTCAGAAAGGGTTCCATGTTATCAAAGACTTCTTCATACGGCAAGCAGCTATGACACAAAACCTAGGGCAGACCAGTGCCTTTTAAAGCAGCAGTTACAATTCAAGCAAGTCTGTCTTAAGTGGTAATAAATGTTTGTGTGAAGACAACTGAATTTATTTTCTGGCCTGTGCTGCCAGTGGAGCCTAGAGGGTAGCCCAGCCCACCTTAAATGAGGCACAGAGGATGGGATTAATACACCTAAATGTAGGTATCTAGTGCCATTTTAAATGATATCGCAGATAACCAGCAGCGTCCAGCTGCTTTACCTTAGGGCTCAAGTCTCTCATGGATGACACCTTCTAGTCCCAGATACTTATCTTTAATATCTTTGCATAATTCAGATGGTACTAGGCAATTCTGAAGCAGATGGTGCCTGGTATACTCAGCCAACTAGGCTCTACTACCCATAATGGCTAATCATAGAATCATAGAATGGTTTGGGTTGGAAGGGACCTTAGAGATCATCTAGGGGGCCATGGGCAGACCACCTCCCACTAGAGCAGATTGCTCAAAGCTTCATCCAGCCTGGCCTTGAACACCTCCAGGGATGGGGCATCCACGACTTCCCTGGGCATCATCATTGACTACGTTGGTAGCACAGAAAACCAGCTCACATGTGGCATCTACAAATAGACTCTTAAAATATGACAACTTAGTTTTGAACTGAATCTCAAAGAAAAATCAGATTGGTCCAAAACTGGAATTCATAACTTTTATATAGATAAATTTATTCATTTTGTCTCAGGAACCAAAACAATCTTCTTTCACACAGACAAAATAGCAGAAAAGTTCAGAAGCTCATATGATTTTTGGTTTGGAACTCACTAATTCCTCTCCAGGCTTGTCTTTCTCACATCATCTATTAGAAGTCCCCAGTAAATGATAAAGGATGGAAGACTAGAAAGAAGTGGTGAGTATCTACTACCAGCATGAAAAATAACCCAAGTGGAAAATTTAACTGTGAAACAGAAAATAGAATCATGGAACACACTTGGCTGAAGTTTCTTTAACAATGTATGCTCTTATTGTGTTTTACTAAATGTAATGTAGGCAAAGCTAGGAGAATTACAGCAATCATCTGATTTTTTCTGCTGTCTGGCTCCCCTACGGTCTGTTATCTATCTCTCAGGCAGGCATAGAAGGACACTTATTTTTTGGTCAGTGCTCACATATAATATTAGTTTATTTGATTAACTTTGTATCTGGTAAACTACAGGGTCTGTAAATCCATTTTAAAGAAGTTTTAAAATGGAAACACAAATTTCACACTTTTTTATGTTAGTATACCCCAACTGGCACTTTCAGACAGCTCAGTATTGTCAGAGTTAAAAAAAAAGAAAGATGGAAAAAACCAGATGAGTGTTTGGAGAGGATGAGGAAGAAAAAGACACATTTCACTGAAGATTTCAGCATATTGTACTCCAGCTTTTACAGCTTTTTTATTATCATTTCAGTGTAACAAATTTCAGAGCTTTCAAAGCATCACTCAAATGGCTAATTTCTGTGCAAAGTGCAATCTGAAATGGAGTGAATGCCTATTATGTTTATTGGGAAATTTCAAAAGGCGAAATAATATGGGCTTTTTCCTAATAATTAATACATAAAAATTTGGTTTATATTCTTTTTGCTTGAGAAATTCACATGATAATGTTTAACAAAGGTCTGTTTCTGCTCATAACTACAGAAACCTATTGATTTTAATGCTCAGACAGCAATAGGTTCATTTATTTAGGCTCTTCTTCCCCAGAGGAATAACAGATGTGTGGAGACATTAAAAAATACACTATTTTTCTGCTAAAGTGAAACTTTTAACTCTTTGTTCACAAATACACACATTCACTGAAAGATAAAAGGAATATCATGCTCCCAGGAATCTGAGTTTTATCATTAACCTATTAACGTCAAGATATGAGAGTTTAAATCTTTATCAGAAAAGACTCATGTAGTAGCTTTTAGTTTTTTTTTCTTTCAGTAAAAAATTCATTTGCAACTTTTGCAAAACCAGATGGGATAACACAATCGTTTCCTCATGTCTATACAAGCAAGATTCAATTCTGACTGTCAGGGTTCAACTCCAGGGATGGGGAAGTCATTTGCTCTCTGGAGCATACTTAACAGGTGCTAACAAGAGCAGCTACCAAAAAGAAGATAAATCCTTCTGGTGTATGTTTGTTTGTTTGTTTGTTTGTTTGTTTTTCTTGACAGTTCATGTTCACACCTGCTCACCAGAAATCTCTTCCCCCCCCCCATTTAAGTCATCTGTTTCACTATATTTCAATGGAAATAAATTAATAATGCTGCATTTGATGCAAATGTAAATTGGTCTGAACCAGCATGTGTCAATTTTTATCTTGTATTTCTAGCTGCAGTTAAGTAGGGCTAGTGTTCAAAAGGTTTTCAAACAGATTAGATACCATATATTTTAAAAAGTTCATATACTGAAACCTGTCTGTAAAATTGCATTGCACCCTAACAAGAAAAACCCCAACAAAGGTGAATGTTTCTGATTTTTCCCCCTGTATTTTCCCAGTATAATTGTTGATTTTATGGAAGGGCCAACAGTTCAACATGGGGAAATAGAAGGTTAGGTAAGGAAATGGTCTTGAGACACCAAAGCATTCAGAAAGCAGGAGGTTAAACAAGAGCAGTCTGTTTTAGGCAGCTGCCTCTTCATCTCATTCCTTATGGTGCGGGGAGCTGGAGGAAGTGTAGATACTGATTCTAATAGTGCTGGGAAAAGGGGAATTTTATCTAACACGGAGCCAGAAACTTCTACAGCATACTAAACCAGCTCTGCTGCAGCTTGAGCTGCAGTTTGAATGCAGTTAGCAACAGTGTGCTGGGAAAGCTTCATTTGCCTTAACAAGATGTGATTCGTCATTCATAAAATAGAGTGCTTACTTTTATCTTAAGGCTGCTTATTGACAAACGTTCAGCCAACGATAAGTCAGAGTCTGATAGCTAGATAGTCTTGGTAGATATTCAGTAGCAATAGCAGAACATGTTAAATGGATTTGGTGTTTACCAAATGCATGGACAGTAATGTATAGCATTCTTGATTTCCAATAGCTGTGCAGGTTATCACATTCCCACACATTAACATAATACTTGATCTTAACCACATTTCTCTCTTTCGTTAGGATTGCTAGCAGTATATGCAAGATTTTTACTGAAATACAAATACTGGAGTTCAGCTATTCAGTTCCACTTCCATTGGCATTTGCAAGAGTATTGGTTGAAAGCCTCAGATGTGTTTATTATTTTTATTTTTGTAGCACAATTAATTAACCTTATCAGTTCTTTATAGCTTTGCAAGTTGCACATACACACATTGACACAGGGAAATGCATATATGAAGAAAGATAATGAATAAGGGAGAATAAGGTGTTTTCTGACTTTCTAGCAGTCAGGCTTCCAAATGAGAAGTGTGTAAATGTTTGCTCTGGCACTAACTAGCCTTTAATTCTGTGACTCAGGTTGTCTGAGTCACAGGTACAGTCAGTAATGTGTCATGTAGCCTGTCACACAAGATCACTAGCCGTAGTATTTCAGGTGTTATGTGCAATGTAGTTGGGCATAACCATACAGATAACAAACATCATGTCAATATTGATGTTTTTTAAGTTATTCTGTTTTCAGCCTTCCATGTGCACACTTCTTCATTAGATGCCTCCTCAAAAAGAGATTTCTCAACACAAATGTATTGTGCTACAAACCTGAGGCAATGTGAATAAATAATTTTCTAAATATTGGTAGCAACTTCCCTTGCTGATATTACAGCATGCCTTAATTAGATGCAGTTACCACTGCTTGCGGGGCAATATATTGGATTATATTCTGACGATCTAGTGTATCATGAAGAAGTCTTGGAACCACTACAAGTTCCATGTGGTATGTTCTCATTACTATCCAAATATTGAATTATATCAATTTTTTTTATATATGAATAATATAATCACTGATAGGGATTCAACAGGAATTGCAACATTCTTCCTGCTTGTTCAAATTCTGGTTTTGAATTAACCTCATTTTCAGAAATAACTTCCTCCTGCATTGCAGATATTTCTGAACTTCTATCCAATGTCATGGCTAGTCTACCAATTATTGCAAATAGGTTACTAATTTCAGGACCAACTAATTTATTGTGCTTGAACTCCCAGTACAAAAAGTACAAGTGAAGTATGTCTAAACCTGAAATTGGATGATGAATCTACGTATTTTGATTTAAGCTAGATAGATAACTGATAGATGTAGTGTTATCAGAATTTTAGCCTCAGTTACAGACTTCTGAGTTGCAAGCTCTGTATTTGATAACTGTTTTGCAGATATTTGTGACCAAATTATTGTGAAGTATATAAATTGAAACTTCATAATATCATATGTGTTTCAATTGCTTATTCCCAAACTCTGATAACATGAGTTAAGTTTGATAAATTAGCCATGGAGGCACTGTAAAGGGCTTCAATAAATAACAGTTAGGAAGAAGTGACCTTGCTCAGTAAGCAGGATATTAGCAATAATGAACAATGCAAAGTGTTCATAAGGGAATATAGCGTTCATGTTTCAAATAGGTCTCTAGAAGAGGTCACAGCTATGTGATGTCTATGCTTTGCAGGTCACAGATTTGAAGAGGTAAAGTTACAGGTCATCTTGCATGAGAAAAATGTAACCATTTTATTCTATCCCTCCAGCAAACACACAAATGTTGAAAAAAAGTTGAACATGAACCGTAAACACTTCACTGTTAAAACACAAGAAACCAAACACAGTCAATTTGCTATGATATATAACTGAAATATAAACATTTTATGGAATCAGGAAGCTGTGTGTATTCAAGTTATATAAAGAAATAATGAGGGAACTTGTGCCTTCATTTTGTTTAGAACTGAAAATCAAGTATACACAAGAGAGGTGAGGAAAAATATTTCATTTATATAACCTCTTTATGGGCTATATCACCTCAGAATATGACACATTCTTTTACCTAATTGTATAGTACTTTACTGCACTTAAGTGCCGTATGTTGGAATTAAGAGTGCTCAAAAGTGTTAGTAATTAGCTAATCTCAGCATATAACATGATTTACTAAGGTTCATCCGTGCAGCTACTTTTTTCACATTTACTATATCTGTTAGTGCATTCCAAGATTTTACGGGGAATCCTGTCAACGCAGTATTGATAAAATGTTTTTTTTTTTACTCTGGTGCATCTGAGCAATAAAATAGATGCACAAAAATGTTTTGTCATTTATTCATAGCAATGTCCAGAATAATTGTTATCATTACTGTGTGTACAAATAAGTTATAGTCTATGGTTAAGTGAAACAGCATTTAAAATCTTTTCATTTCCTGATTAATAATAGCTGAATTCTAACAGGACACTGCTTACAATAGATAAATTAATTAAAAACATTACCTTGTCATATTCAGAAAAAAACACATTTTTGTTATATGAGAGGTGTCATTTGGCTGATCTGGAGACTATACTTATTTGTTTACATACCAATCAAGGGCAACAGGAAAATTGTAAGTGCAAGATCCCTACAACAGCCCTGCCCACATGACTAAGTTTTGCTCTACGTTTTCCTTCAGAAATATTGTGGTTATTTCTCAGGGAAATTCTTAGCCTCTTCATTGAGGCAGTTCACATGTGTAAGTGTCAACTTCAATTGCACCAGAGAGACCAGTGAAATGTATGATGCTTTTGCAGATTTTTTCTGTATTGTAAAATTTCTGTGTTGACCTCATCAGAGTATATAAAATTCTGAGTATCAGAAAATTCAGATTAGGTTTAAACTCTACAGGACTGTTTTGACAGGTATTTTGTTCATTAAATAAAATATAAATGTTTTACACATAGTTTCTTACTAATGCTAGTTGTGTAGTTTCCAGATCTATTTATCTATAATGTATAGTATATCAACCCAAGTCTGAGTAGGACACTAAGAAACAGGGTTACTTGCATTCATATTGTCTGTACTATTTGACTGAAATTTCTGATTAAATTGACTTACCCTCCTTGTCCAAATACAGAAAAAAAATATTAATTTTAAATATATTTTAATATTAAAAGAATTTCTGGGTTACAAAGTTGCTGAGTTGCAAAGTTGCAAAGTTCCAGAGTCACAATAATCTAGTTTGATATAGAAGCTGGTGACAAAATCTCCAAAGGCATTACAAGGCTGTATGAGTTAAAGAGGATTGATACTGGATGTGAAGAAAAACAAAACTAACAAAAATTTCACAGTGGCAGATTAAAAGCAAAGACCAAATCTGAAAATAACTCTATGAATGAGTTCAATTAGCTACCTTTGAGTCAAGCAATTTTAAGAACATTTGAAATGTCCCTTAATGACAACATTTGTTTTAGATCTATTAAAATTATCCAGTGATGAATAGGGTTTTGATTACAAGCATATAGGCCTTAGTTTGGATCAAAAATTGATTGTGCTGGATCTCTGCTACATAACGTGTCA
The DNA here is from genome assembly GCA_025769975.1 of Gallinago jamesoni. Classification (NCBI taxonomy): domain Eukaryota; kingdom Metazoa; phylum Chordata; class Aves; order Charadriiformes; family Scolopacidae; genus Gallinago; species Gallinago jamesoni. The sequence continues at coordinate 193,654,449 of JAOQGH010000001.1, forward strand.
TCTACTAACTATTCCATTTGAGATTTTCTTACATAGCCTAGGTGAATCAAATTGTCCATCACGCTTTTATGTATATTTGCAGGACGTCTTCTGTCACACATTTTTATTATTTTCTCGAACTTTCCTAAGTTTATTGGCAAAATTAACTGTGCATCTAACCGTGTGTGCTCCTATGTTACCAATAAACTAAAAACTGTTTACGTGTATAAACATAAGCAAGAAGTCTTATTAGCACATATGATCAAACTCATTTCTGCTAGAAATGAGTGAAAATTCTCTGTAGCTAGCAAGTAAAAAAGAAGGCATTAATAGCACAGCAGCTTTTAATTCTGTAAAACATAGAAAAATAACACCATTAATTCTAGCAAAAGAACAAAAATAACTTTCTAGGAAACATAAAAAGTAACTGTCTTCCACTAGCTAAGATTTGGCATCATGGTATGAACTACAAGAGCAGAATGAACTTCAGAGTTCCAAACAGATTATTGGTACTAAATTACCCTGTTAGTGTTAGGTTTATCTCTTTAGGAAACATAATCTGTAGTAAGAGATACATGTGTTTTCTGCATGTTCAGTATTATGTACAAAGGATCACAATAGCTGTGAATGTATTAACATGGAAATGAGCAGAGTTAAGTTAGCCTGAACCAATGTCTTGGCCACTCTATCCAAGTATGCAACTTGGTGATCTGTAATCTCAGTTGCATCATGATATGAAGTCTTAACATATATTCTGAACTATTTGCTACTAGATACTGCATTATAAATAAAAAAAAAACCTAGCAAACAGTTTGCCACAAAGCCATGTACTAAATACTGTTGACAATTATTATTTCATTGATGTGACTATGCAATGAATATTCTGGAGAAAACTGCACTCTTGTTGACAGTTTATGAGGATCAAAATTCATTTTAGTCTATGTAGCCTAGGATATTGCACTACTTAGCGTACTACCTCAGCAAATTCTAGTCAAGCTTTCTGTGGCATGACTATGTGAGGAACAAATTTTTTTCTTCAAGATCAAATAGTTAAATACAGCAGGGATACACAAGTTTGGAAAAGTGGATACATTAAATGTGAACTTCAAAGGGGAAAAATTCCTTTGCTTGAGCCCTTTACTGATTCTGTATGTTTTGTAAAGAAGGCCCAGTGGCTTACTTATTTATGTATTCTTTATATAAGATGGTGTTGACTCTGTTTTTAATCTTAGCTATGTGAGAACTGCTGTAAGTTCCAGGCTTTTTTCTTTTCTTTTTTTTTTTTTTTTTTTTTTTACTTAACAGGCAAAGAACTATAGTTAAATAATTTTTATCTCCAGTGTGAATCTTAGACAAGGATAATGGTTTTGGATTCAATGACATTTAGCATAACAGCAAGAAAATTATTTAATAAAATTAGGGGGTTTTTACATATATACATTCATTTGATAAATAGAACGTTTCAATTTTTTTACTATTTACTACATTCAGACTTCTGCAAGACTATATTCTCATTGATTGTCATCTACAAGCATTAGAACAAGAGGTAGGTCCAGTACATGGGCATTAAAAGAACGCACAACATCCATTCACCTTGCCCTTTTTATCCTCCATATACAACATCAAAATTATTCAGATTACCTAAACCAAAGAGAAAAACCCTTTTCATCTGTAACCCTCACAGCAGACTTAATTATGTAAGACTCAGAACACTGACCTGTCACTGGGGATGCAAATTCTTCTATGAAAGTAGGGTTTCCTAATTAAGTATTGGGAAAAAAAAAAAAAAAGAAAAGGGAAAAAATGTAAGAGAAAAACACAGACTAAGGCACTTCATATTTTGAATTTCAGACTGCTTTTAGACTGTTTTCACTACTCTGTGGTTCATGGACAATGATTGTCCCCCTGTACTCGGCACTGGTGAGGCCTCACCTCGAGTACTGTGTCCAGTTTGGGCCCCCTACCATAAAAAACACATTGAGGTGCTGGAGTGGGTCCAGAGAAGGGCAACAAAGATGGTGAAGGGTCTGGAGAATAAGTCTTATGAGGAGAGGCTGAGGGAGCTGGGGTTATTCAGTCTGGGGAAGAGGAGACTGAGGGGAGACCTTATTGCTCTCTACAACTCCCTGAAAGGAGGGTGTAGAGAGATGGGGGTCGGTCTCTTCTCCCAAGTCACAGGTGACAGGACGAGAGGAAATG
>JAOQGH010000001.1:193656726-193676199 GCA_025769975.1 Gallinago jamesoni
TTAGGTTGACGGTTGGACAAGATGATCTTTAAGGTCCCTTCCAACCTAGAAGATTCTGTGATTCTGTGATTCTGATTTTGTTGTTGCTTGTGGATATTAAAAAGTTAAAGAGCTGTGTAATGGAATGAATTGTGGTGTGCTTGAGCAAAGTTTGGGGATCAGAATCTGCTGGTACATTATTTCTCATGTGTTTTAGCTTTCACAAGTAATTTCTGAGTAAAGAAGTGCCTTTGTAAAATTTCTGTCTTCATTCTAGCTAAGACTGAGCTGAATGATAAAGAATTTACTTCTACACAGGTTATGATATTACGTTTAAATATGGCTTTCCAATTCTTCATGCAATTGATCCACTTGTATGAAGTCATAAAATAGAGTGGCTGGGTTGTCCTATCAATTAACAATCTGATACTTGATGATGTTGCAGAAGGACAAAAATATACTTTAATATAATCTCCTCATGTTCTCTTTCAGATACTTACTGAGCACATTTTGAAACCCATTTCTAATAGTCTCAATCTAATTAGCCTCCTATTGGCTTAATTTTTCTTTGCCTATTTAAATACTGTATTATAAGCACATTTGTAAATCATATTGTTCTTAGGCCAAAATGTTTCATTCGATGAATGATTGCTTATATACTGTAACAATTACCCTGGCAAATTTTTGAATAAGGATGGCACTTACTGATGCTTTAGTTCTTTAAATTCCTGCATTTATACTGCAGTTAAACAGGATTTGTCACTGCATTGTACTCATAACATTAACTCCTACACTATGAAGAAATAACAACCTATCAATATTATTCTTCCCCTATAAATTAGCTCCAAAACAAATGATCTTCTTGGATAGCTTGTTAGTATAAGAGTTATTTTGTTAAGATTTGGTGGAAAGAAAAAAAGTGTAAAGAAAAGGGAAATGATAGCACTGATCCTAACTCTAAGGCACTGCCACTCCCTGAGGCAAAGATACTTAAGGTCAGAATTGTGTTTTGCTTTAGAGTCTTCAAAACTTACATTTCATACATGCTTGCACAACTACTGCAGAAGATAATTATGTGAAGTTTGTTTGGCCAGAAAAGGATTACCAGGATGAGGTTATAACCTTCAGTAAATCCGTTTTATGTTAGGGAACTTTATTTTTTCCATAAGAGCAGTCATAAGGACTGTGTCATCATAGTAAATCCTGCAAGAATTAAAATTGATAATGTTGCCTGTCTCCAGGGCAGATGGCGAGGCAAGATTTTGAAAAACATGGCACACATCACTGAAAAGTAACTGAAGAAGGAATATATGCCTCTGGATTTTTTGTACTCTTAAAAGGGAGAGATGCTTGGATAAATAATTCAGCATTTTTAATTAGCACAGCTGGACCATTAGGATCCAAACCTAGTCTGAAATCTTCATTTTACAGACTCCAAGGGTATTCAGGCTATGGGGTTTGGCTGAAGATGCATATCAAACTATGCAAACCCCCAGCATCTCAACAAAAGAGTGTTCAACTTTTTTATTAGATACTTCATTTTAATTGCATAGTGTGATCATTAGTCTGGTTTAAGGTTTCTATGGTTCTGATTGATTATTATTTCTATTTTTGCAGGGATATGATACTTATATAGAGAATTTGCATGCTAACACTAGGACTTCTTAACACTTTATGGACCTAACCCAAAATACTGAAGATACTAGACATCATTTTGAAAAGAATTAAAGTGAAAAGGAGTATGGAAATAATCTTTGGGAAAGTTAGTCTTCATGGCTGGCACCGTCACATTTTACAAGTTGCTCATAATAGCTGTTAATAAGGTGAGAGTTATTAAAAGCGGGAATGCGAAATATAATATTAATGATGACCCCAAATAATAAGAAATAAGGGTTATTTATGTGGAAATATTTGTCTAATTTATGGAAACAGACTCTGAAAATAAAAGCAAGGCTCAAGACTGAGCAAAGCAGAGCAGAAGCACCAAAGACAGACATAATATTATTAAGTGTTCTTAATTCATGAGTATTTCAAAGGATATAAGGCATTACAGAACTTGGCCTTCTGTTCTACAGTAGATCACAGATATCCTCTTGCTTAAAATGCTGAGAGCACCATGATAGACTTTGCCTATTAAGAGTTCAGAACTGTATTTTAGTGGGCTGAATACCCAAAGCACTATATTTGTCTATTGCGCTCATTAACAGATCTGCTTTCAAATTATGTTCATGCCACAATGCATCTTTACACAGAAAATAGTAAAATTTCTTCTCCAGGCAACCCATGAAAAACAACTTTAACTATAACTCTACCTATCAACATTTTCAACTAACTTTTAGATCTCTACTTAATTTATGTGGTGCAAGTTAAAGCATCTGTTAAAAGATTTTTATTTATTCACTGCATTTATCCATTTGTGTTGTTTGTATGCTTGTGTAACTTGGGCTCTGTAACACCCCATGTCATTTAGTCTCAAAAGTACAAGCAAATCAAGCAAATACCAAACAGAGTAAACAGAATAACTTTCTAGAAAAGTGCATGGTAGAGACGTAGTAATGAAATTTAATTGTAACAACAACAGGAAAAAAGCAATATATATATTAAAAAAAATAAATAAAGCAGATGCATTTATAGATAACATTAAATGGTTTTTATTCACTTAGTCCAATCCTAGTCAAAGGATACTGAAATGCAAGTGAATTAGATTGATCTATTCTAGTTAAGTTTCTGACACTGGAATTTTAGAGCAGCATTCAAAGCATGGGTCTTCACCCATCTTAACAAAGCTCTCAAGGGGAGGTGTTCAGTGCCATCTTGACAGAAGGGAGTTGGTAATATAGCTCTGCTGCAAACATTACAACAAAACTTTTATGGGATTACAATTGATGACAAATTATGTTCATATTATTAAATATTTTAACAATCAAGAAAAAACTATTAAGCCGAATTATGCATCTACTCTCCATGACAATCCTGAAAATCTATTTTAGGGATTTGAGTTTCTGAATGATGATTGTAATCCAGCTGTGTTACCACCCAAAGCAAAATTCTAATGCTTAAAAAATACTGTATTGAGCCATTTGGTGATTGTTTCAAAGAACAGTAATAAAAGTACAGCAGCTTTAATTATCAGTTCAGTATAGCAGTCAGTATAGATAGCAATACAGTCTTATTTCTTTTCATGGGTAACAAGGAGTTTTAGAGAAAGCACATAATAACAGGTGTTAAATCAATTTATTTACTCTCCTGCTTTTAGCTGTCTCAGAATCACATTATAACCTTCTAATTTATTCACACCTTTATTCATTTAAATTTTCATACTGTAGTACAAAAGATAAAAGAGGCAGAAACTAACAAGAAGTTTCACTGTTTCTAAAAAAATTACACTTACGTTAGCCATGAAGAGTATGATTTCCAAAATTCCATGGTTATTATCCTAGCAATTTTTGTGTCTAGATTTTATTTTATATATTGATTTCTCTTAAGAAGCCAAACACTACTCTTGGCTGTGGTAGGAGATAATTTTGGAGATATTCAACTCTGCACACTTTTTTCACACAATCTGTCAGTACAGGCTTGGCCTGTGCTTTGACATGTGTGTACCAAAGTAGACATAATACCTTGATGCTATTGGATGATCAAGTATAGTCTTAGATTTCCAAGGTTAATAAAAGATGCACAGTCTGAGTTCACTGTGGCCTGAGTTTTGCAACTGAGTTATAGTGGGTATTAACCACTAGCATTGCCAAGGCACGTGTAATCTAATGGATGTAACTGATGGATGTAGTTCCTTGCAGAGGTAATTATTGGATCAGAATCTAAAAGTACAGGGAAGAGTTGTTTTTCTATATGATAGAATTGAATTCTGCTCCAGTGCTCTCATTCTGCTGACAGCTGTAGCAAAGAAACACCACTATAGCAGTTGGCTCTGATTGATATTAAACTGCTGTTTATTACTGTTAAAATTATTTTAACAGTAATATGCATATTACTGTTAAATATGCATATTTAACATATGCAAAACACAGTTACTGTCATAGGTAGTATCTTGTATTGTCAGAAGTACTTTATGAGAAGTCACTAAAGGAAATTTTATGCTTTTGTTATAAGCCACCTATTGATCAGTTAAAGAACAAGATAATGTAATTGTTCTGAACAGCAAAAACACCATCAATATCTGGTAAACCAACTTTCTACTATTGAAATATTAAACACATTGCTGCTATATATTTGGCAAGGCCCATTTCTCCTCTAACCACTTGATTTTAAGTGATGAAATTAGAAGTATTACAGATTTAGTAGTTAAAAACTAGGAAGAAAGCTACTAACCTCTAGGAAGACCTTGTGGGGGACCCAGTGGTTCTATGGCATGTGTTCAAGAAATCAAGCTCAGGTAGACAAGGAGTAGTGTTCTGACTGAAGGATTCAAAAACCGAATTGCTTGAAGTGGAATATTAAGTATTCCTGGCTGTGATAATTTACATCTAACAGACCTTCATTTGTAGATTTGTGTACAAAGAGAATATGATTCAGGAATGGCTCATGTTCCCACTACATTCTAAAACATTCCCAGTGAAGGTATAATACACTGGTATAATATAGGTATTTTCTAGAAAAGAGTTATGGGCTGAAATCCTCTTGAAATCTTGACTTTGGATAATTTCCTGTCGCACTCACTAATTATGAAAATTAATCTTGGACTTAGAACATTTACTCTGAGGAAGTAGAAGCTAAAAGAAAGGAGTTAAAAATTCCATGATAAGGTGCGACTTTGCATTTAGCTGCATTTTGTTACTATTATTCGCAATGAATACTAAACATGTTAAAAAGCAAGGCAGGCTTCACATTCCTCACATTACACTTTCCTTACAGCTTCAGAGTCTTATTTTTCTTATTAATATTTGCTTTGCACTTAGATTTCTTTCATGTCAAAAAGTAGACTGGGTTACATACATGCATCATGTATAACTTTTCTTAATATTATATTCATCCTTATACCTTTTATTATTCTGCTCATTTCTAATGGAAAAGAAAATAAATGCTTAACATTTCAGCTATATTTCTAATTCTGAGCCAAAGGAGAAGTCAACAGTAAGGTTTTAGACTCCTGCAGTAATAGATCAAAAGCTCTTTAAAGAGTATCATCAAGAGTATCGGAGCCTATAGGAGAGCCAGAGAGGGAGTCTTTGTCAGGAAGCATAGTGACAGGACAAGGGGCAATGGGTTTAAATTGGAAGAGGGGACATTTAGATTAGATACCAGAAAGAAATTCTTTGCTGTGAGGGTGGTGAGGCACTGGAACAGGTTGCCCAGAGAAGCTGTGGATGCTCTGGAGGTGTTCAAGGCCAGGCTGGATGAGGCTTTGAGCAACCTGGTCTAGTGGGAGGTGTCCCTGTCTGTGGCAGGGGGGTTGGAACTCGATGATCTTTAAGATCCCTTCCAATCCAAATGATTCTATGATTCTATGATTCTATCACCTGAGACCAAAGATATAGAAAGGTTTAGGAAAAAGTTATGTTGAGAGACAGTTGAAGAGCATCAGTGGTAACAGGGAAAGTAGAGAAGTCATATAGCTGTCTAGAAGCAGAAAGACAGCAATTCTCCATGAGTGAGGGTGAGCCAGTAGCCAAGAGTAACCTTTGCACATGCAGTGGTCTCAGTAATGGGGCACAGTCCCACAGGAGCAAAGAAAGGCTGGGGTGGCAACACGCTGTGTTGGCTGTCCTGTCTTTATCTACCAAGGAGAAGTAATGAATCAGGCTAAGGTCCAGGAAACCCACTTAGTGCAGCAGAAGCCAGGAGCAGAGATGAAGATAAGCAGAGCATGGCTCAAGACAGGTCTGCCAAGACCTACTCTGAAATGGTAATGATAATCACCTGGAGATGATTCTACCTCTCTGCTCTGCCCTCGTGAGATCTCCACCTGGAGTACTGTGTTGGAGTCCTCAGTACAGGAAAGACACAGATCTGTTAGAGCAGGTGTAGAGGAGGGCCAGAAAAATGATCAAAGGGCTGGAGCACCTCTCCTATTAAGACAGGCTGAGAGAGTTGGGTTTGTTCGGGCTGGAAAAAGCTCCAGGGAAACCTTATTGCAGCCTTTCAGTACTTAAAGAGGGTTTATAAAAGAATCTGAGACACTTTTTAGCAGGACATGTTGTGAGAGGACAAAGAAGAATGGCTTTAAACTCAAACAGGATAGATTCAGACTAGACATAATGAAGACATTTTTTATGCAGAGGATGGTGAATCACAGAAACAGGTTGCCGAGAAAGGTGGTCAGTAACTCATTCCTGGAAAGGTCAGGCTGGACAAGGTTTTGAGCACCTTCTGACATTTTGGGGTTAGTTTTTTTTGGATTTTGGTTTACTGGGTTTTTTTTTAGGTGGGAAAGTAAAGTTTTTTATTTTACAAAGGTATTTCAATGATGGGTAGCAACATTTCTAAAGTTCTTTGATCATCTGTGATCAAAGATCCTCTGTAAGTGCAAAATATCAATTATTGAAAAGAAAATTAGGAACTAATAATTATTGAGGTATGTTTTCTCTGGTTTACGGCAGCTGTAATGTAGGGAACTGTCTGATTCTTAACAGAGTATCTTCTCAGTATTCATTCAGAGGTTAAAAAACACATCCAGACGGGCCAGATGGAAATTGTAACAGACCTTTATGTTACATCCTGTTAATTTTTCCACTTCTTCCAACGCTTTCTTAAAGGGCAGATCTCATCGTATTGTTTTAAGAACGCTTAATTATGAACAGTTTCTATTTCTCAAATATTACTGCATCAAGAGTAGTCTTTTGAAATTGTTTCTGATAGATTTAACCCCGCTGTGCAAGGAATGGCAAGATTAGTGTGTAGTTAACTTTAGTTTTCTGAGTTTTGTCACAGGATTAGGTAAATAGAAATAAGAAAATGTACCATCTATGACAAAAAGTAATTTCTAATTCCTTTTTATAGTTCATTTACCTTCCCTTCTCCCTCACCTGGTCGGATTTTCCACAGTAGCTTTAAGGATATTGCATTTTCTTCTTCCCACTCCTCCCACCACACCCCTCCCCCAGCAATTAGGCACCATGAGGGGCAGGTTACCAGAAATTATATCAAAGGCAAGTGTGTTGGTAAAATATTACCCACATACAAAGAGAGCTGTTTCTCTGAGCCCTGTGGATGTGTGCCAGCTGGGAGATTCGGAAGTATTTCCTAGCTCCTGTGTCTGAAACCTGCTTGTGGCCTTAAATGTGCAATTGCAAAGAGCCAGAATGAGTCCCTGGTCTGTGTGAATAGGACACTTCAGCAGTAGTTGCAAAGGAGCTGCTTGTATAGAAGTTAAGTTACACTCTTGGTTCTTATATCCCAAATAGTCTCTTCAGTCAGAACTTTTCTCCAATTATCTCTTTTAATTTCCAGATACTTAGGTAACACAACAAATTGGCTTTCCCCTCCTCTAGAACTGTTTTGGAGTCTTAAGGCTTTTGTCATAATGCTTTTAAGCCTTCAGCTCCAGTTATTGGTATTTCCATTTAATGTCATTGTGAGTTGGTAGCTTCCATTGTTTTGATTACTGCTGAGCAGAGGGTTGTTTAGTTATTCCTTAGTGGAAACCAGTCAGTATTCCTCATAGGTTTAATATGGTTAGTAATAAAACATGGATAAAATATAACTATGAAAGGCTTACCCAGCAGAATACTTGTAGGTAGAATTCTGAAGCCTTGTTGTTTACAGAATTTCTAAGAAGAGTATTAACCATTTCTGACTTTTTATTTAATTTTATATATGTGTGTGTGTGTCTGTGTGTGTGTGTATGTGCATATGTGGATGCCTATAGACATTCACATACAACCTTTTACTAAACCCCTACAAACTCTAAAATAGGTATTCAAAATCATTTATTTTACCAAAATGTCACATGTATTTATCAAAGGTCATTCAAATATCAAACTAAGTTTAATTTCCATTTCCCAGGCTTTGACTTCACTAAGTACCAAGATATTTATATACTTGGCACTTCCAGAATATAGTGGAACACACATATTTTAGAGGCATCACAATTACTGTGTGATTTCTGCATAATATACAGTGATGGAAGTTCTGAATCAAAGAATGAAATTGCAAAAATTAGAAGAGGAAATTTAATCATTATCTTAGATGGCAGTAGACATCTAGATCCTCATTTGGATTTCCCATCATATTTTCTGAAAGTACCACAAGGAAATTAGTGAATTTATCCTTGTAACAGTGTGAAATAACATTTTTCCCCAATCAAAGCAAAGGATGATTGTAGAGTTGAATAAGGAATTTTTTTGTGCCCCATGCAATTTTACTTGTCATAGAAAAGTGCACTAGGTGCACTATTGCAAGTTCAGAGTATAAGCAATTCTTTGAGGGTAACACTGATGTTGTCTTGGATACTGGAGCAATGTCATTAGCAAAAATTTCTCATTCAGCATTCTGTTTCAGACCTTCAAAACATTGTGAAACCTGTATAATTTGGTCTTGGTTTTCATCAGAATGAAACCCGTAACATTCAGAACTTATCAGCCACACATGAACATATCAATAAGCAAGTAGTAAAGTCATGATCACAGAAAAGGAACCCTTGAACCAAACCTCCTCTGCCCAATATGAAAATAAAACTCCATTTTCACAGTCTGTTATTCCATTTTATTGAGAATAATATCTACACAAGTGCAGATATTTCATAATCTTTCATAACAAAATTTTCAATTATACACTTCAGCTTGACAAACTGTTTTTCTGATAGATAAAATATCATTATGTTAAAAAAATCCTCGACGAGCTGCACAGCATTTGAACTTCTAATGCAACACAAGGATGTTGATTGCTATCTACTGATAAAAGAGCAGAGTTTCTATTTCAGGTATCCCTGATCAACAATATATTCTACCTACAAAAAATATTGACTACAAAATCCAGAGTTTTTTCAGAATGCAATCCATTTTTAAGCTTGTAGAGGAGGTTATATTTGACAAGATCTTCTTTGCACGTATGCGGATGACAAAATTCTTCTTCTTGTTCATCTTTTTTAAATGACACCTCAGATTCCCTGGTAATTATGAGATTCTAGGAGATTTAAGGAAAAACAAATCAGCTAGAGATCACACAGTACTAAAATGGTAATCTTCACAGAATTCTCCTGCTTCCTTTTGCTTCTGACAGAAGCACCTTAACCACAGTGTCACCATCTTATTTTCTATGCATCTGCCTACTTTTTATCACTGCTTCATTTTACATCTCAGCAGGCCTGACTACCCTGAAAAATACACCTGCATAAAACCTGCAAGGAACAGAGAACATACATAAGTAGGGGTGAAAAAGGAAAGGAGAGCTCTCTGCACTCTTATCACACATTTTAGCATCTATCGGTTTCAGTTCTCCTGTGATTCATTCAACCCTTCACTATGTAAAAGGCCAAAGAGAAGCTGCAGTGATACTAGTACTCAAGATGAATATCAAGGAGGCAGGGACTCAGAGGAGAGCAATATTCAAAAATCCCATAGGAATAAAGGTCACAGGAAAAGAAGGAGAGATTAAATAGGAGCAGCATAGAGCAATCAGTCAGACAAGTTCCTGCATCAGAGTGGTCTTTGAATAGTAAACGATAGGAAAGGAACCATAAAAACAAGAACACAGAGCATTTTGTGAAGATATTGCTTTCCTGTGTTGCATTTGGGCAAAGTATTGTTTTGTAATAAAGATAAGCAAGCTTTCATTTAGGATCAGTTAAAACAAATGCAGAGGAAGCTGTATTATGCTTTCCTAAAGGGCAAGGCATATTTACTTGAGCCCATTATTGGGTTCACACAGCTAGACAGCTTCCACTTTGTCTTCAACCAGAAGGTGCAGGGCAGGAACAGAGCAGTTTCTTCCTGTGAGAGATCATCTGGGAGCCAATACATGTGTCCTGACCCACCACAAAATTATTCTTTTGTCTGCTGCCATTTGTTTTCTGTTTCCTTATTGTATCAAGGAAATTTTTGCTGCTGCTACCAAACACCATCAGTGGGTCATCATGAGAAGTTTGTGCCTGCCAAAGTGTTGAAGTTGAAAAAAGTCAAAACAATTCTGCTTTTCCTTTTTGTTTTTCCCTTAGCTCCATCTGTGACACTGAAAGCTGTTTTCATACATCCAGAAAACAGATTTTTGAACAGTCAGGTGGTGTAAATTTTTAATTTGGGGAAAAAAGAAAGAAAAGCAAGTTTTATTCCATGTGATAGGTGGGAAATGTGATGAACTTAGAGGAATATCAGGGGATGCTGATTGGCCACTTTGATTTTCTTTTTCAAACCTTTTGTTTATTTTTCTCTTTTCCTTCCAATTCTTAAAAATTGAGCAGAATTTTTGGTTGTTTCTCTTTTTGACTCCTCCACTTGTTTTATAGAAAGCATGAAGCCACTGTCCTCTCACAATCAGGTCTTATTTGAAAGTGTCTTTCTTAAAGAAAATATGCATTAATGTATATGCCACTATGTGTTGTATGTGATACTGTTGTAGGCACTAAAATAATTTAAACTGTAAATGCCAGCAGGTAACTGGGGTCTAATGTGTGTGTGTGTGGTAGATGTCCAAAACTGAACTTTTGAACTTTCAAGCAGAAGACTGCTACTTGTTAGCTGCAATGCGTAGGCTGGCTGTAACTTTTATTAACACCTGCACTGAACAAAAGTGTCAAGTCATGAATCCTCTAATTAATAAAGAGTCATAAGACAGAGTCAGTAATGAGAAGGCTGATCACATTTTGTGCTTCTGCAGACAGACTATTTAGCTGAGAAAAATGTCAGGCTAATAGTGGAAAAGAAGGGTTCCCAAAACAGTGGTCTTAGAAGGAAAAAGGGTACCGGTAAAGAAGTTGAAGATCCTGGATAGAGGAAAGAACCTAGAAGTGGAGAGTTCTTGGCGATGGGCGAAATGCATGGAGAGGAACACCAGGGGATGCCCAGCGCCAGGGACACCTGGAACTGACAACTGTGAGTGTGCAATGACACAACTTTCTGACTGACCTTCCCAGATCAGCAGTGACCTCCATGTTGGGAAGGTAAGTTGAGATCTAGTGAAGATAGCACTGGTGGGGAGCAAGTGAGGAAGTGAGTATATAAGGTAGCCAAATAGTGTAAAAACTCTGATCTCTTTGGCTCTTGAATAAATCCCAATATCCAGATAAACTATGAATTGTGTTTTACTTCATCCTGCCTGCAACAGGTACTGTATTAGTACCACAGCTAATCAGTTGACAGCTTCAATGTTTATCTGTAGATTCATTAGCAGTTGCTGCTGTGACTGCAATTAAATATCTCATAAAAATACTAAGTTATCTGAAATCTCCACTTTGCAGTATAGAGAACTAAAAATGTTGATATTTTTAAAGCAAATTTATTATACTCTTTAATATTATTTTATATTTTCATACTTTTTTCCCCAAATACATATATATATTAATAAATTTTAGACTATTACCTCCTTCTATTTTTAACCTTTACATCCTTTCCATCAGTCTGAAACCCTGTGGACTACTTTTGGAAGCTGCCTCTTTGTACATGTTTCCCAGCAGGCAGGCAGCTCCTGAAATCTGCAAGTGAGAGCTCTCCTTCCCAGCTAATGGCTGCGTGCTGACTACCTATAGTTTTCTGACCCTGTTTCCACAGAAACCACCAGAACATGTTAACTTTAAGCAATCTTATTTGAATAATGGAATGTGTTCAACTTAAACAATATCACTTTTGGTAAAGAAACTGCTGTTCTTTTGTTTTTAGTTCATCATTATGTGCCTCCCAGCCACTTCGTGATTCTTTGTCACTCCCTTCTTTTTTTTTAGATAGTAACATTTGCATCAAGCATCTTAAACTAATTAGATGATGCAGTATGTGGTCTGCCTCTAGTAATGTAAAAGTCTAAAGTTTCAAAAGAGTACGCCAGTTTTAAAACCAGTCTTACCTATTATTATTTAGGTATGAACAGAAAGATGAATGAATATCAACCTGAATAATTACTTTTGGAAGAGAACAAAGGAATGGACTCCAAGTCTCAGTCCCATCATCTATTGCAGACAAATGTTATATAATCCCTCTGATAAACCAATACATCCCCATAGGAAAGTACGGTTTCTCCCATACATCTCTGGGACGATGTTTGGAATCTCACTTCTGGCAAGTCCAGACACTTCCTTTAGACTTTTACCTTACATTTATGAGCCTATTTGTTCTTTTGAGAATTGCATCTTTCAGGTTATATCAGTAAGAACATATTTTTTTAATTTTTTTCCCCCAGGGCAATCAACACTACTTATTAGAGAGACATCTGAAGTATGACAAAGATACCATAGTCACACACATGGAATTATAGTATCATTTAATAATTTGCATTGGAAGACACCTTTAAAGATTGTCTAGTCCAGCCTCTCCTGCAATGCAGAACCCTTCAACTAGATCAGGTTGCTAAGAGCCCTGTGCAGCATATTAATTCGTAACCGGTTACACCTACTCCTAGCAAAAGACCTGACCTGTGATCTCTGTGATCACACCTCATTGCTCAACAGGTTATTCCTCCGCCTTCATTTCCCACTTCCACCTGTATCTTCCCACATCCAAATTTGTACAAGGAGTTGCCTAAGGGGTCAGAACAATTCACACAACTCAAGTCTCACTGTTATTGTCATCATGGGAGATTTGTCTAGTCAAAGAACAGATAGTGCTCAAGTATTGTTGCAATTAGGTAGAGAAATTGTAGTAAATTCTGGAAATACCGATGTTTTACTTATTCTTCTTGGTATTCAGTCACCTTGTCAGATGGACACTGACAACATCCTCTCCATGTTTCTCATTCAGTTTGGCAAAACTACTAAATGAATTGCATTTCATTTCATAGCAGAGACTCCCCATGTGTCTGTCTGCTTTGGCTCACCTTCTGCAGATAACATTTTGGTGGTGCTTCATGCAGCAGTCTTCATTTTTCTTAACCTCTATCTGCAATATCATAACTGAGATCTTTCTGTATTGTGTGTACATCTTTTTCATGCATACAACAAATAGTTAACTCACTCTAACATGAATTTCTTCCTTTCTAATTTTCAACTAATATATCCCCATTTATAACAGAAAATCTTCTTATTAATTCCCAAGTAGATAATCTCACATTCTGTACTGTAGCACTCCATACAGTTTTTAGTATTTCAATAATCCAGTTCTTCTGATATACTCTTATGATTTCCCTCTGGACCGATGATGTATCTTCAACAAGTTCAATTTTTGTGTTCCTATTTTTTATTGCCAACATGCTTAATTACAGTATTACCATTAATGATATTGGCCAGAAAAAATAGCAAAATTGTATTATTTGATGAACTAACCTTACCTAGATTCACTAGAAAAAAAATTGAATGCTAATCAAATAAATGAATTTGAAAGTTATTAACATATAAATGAGAAGTTGAGGAAGGTAAGCATAGCCCACTGTATCCTGCTGAAAGGTAGGACTACCGCTACTATTACAATGCAAACTGTGATGTTACTGAACAGTGTCCATTGGGGCTATTATGATTTGGTGATTACTATAGAGAATTCGGAGTAGTACCTTTAACACAGCCTATCAGTCTGTATTAAAATAAATAGGTTAATAAACCCAAATAAATAAAAGAGTAGTAATGGAAGATCTATGTGTCTTAAGTGAACACCAATGTAAGAGGTAACTAGTAAGTTCCACAGTTTATACTTCAAGCCACAACTGGATTCAAGATAGGGTAAAAACCAATATGTAGTATCTTATTTTTTGATGATTGCAAATAGTTCATATTGAAATAATGCAGTAAAATGTTATGTTACTTATCTCCATTGCTACCTTGCCTTATGGTAGACAACTAGTGCCTTCATCATATGTAGAGAGTCAGCTTTGTAGAGGTTACATTTCCCATGAAGTAATGCAGATTTGCAAGTTTTACTAATCCGGTGGGGGCTTTTAGAACACTCATAAATATCATGGTCTACTTCCATGCCAGTTAAATAAATTATGACCAGGAATGTTCCTGGGTATTAAGGACAACCAATAGAGAAAGGTCCAGATGGTGGTAGTAGCAAACTCTTTTACTTCTAAAGTACTACTTCTAAAGTAGGCTGCACACAAACTCTACTCAGAGTGATTCCTGAGGTGTTTTAACTGTCACAGTGTTCCTGGAAATTGCTTGAAAAAGTGACAGACTGAATGCACCAAAAGCATGTTGGAGTATGTCCTATCAAACCATGAGGATACATAATAATTTTCTTGAGACCAAGGATGTTCCCAGGTTAATTTACTAGGTGAGATGTATCATCAGCAAGTTCGCAGATGACACCAAGTTAAGCAGGAGTGTTGATTCACATGAGGATAATGAAGCTCTACAGAGAGACTTAGATAGATTGGATTTTTGGGCCAACATTAATGGTATGAGCTTCAACAAGGACAAGTGCCACATCCTGCACTTGGACCACAGTAACCCCCATGCACCACTACAGGCTTGGGGAAGTGTGGCTGGAAAGCTGCTTGGCAGAAAAAGACCTGAGGGTTCTAATTGACAAGTGGCTGAATATGAGCCCGCAGAGTGCCCAGGTGGCCAAGAAAGCCAATGGCATCCTGGCTTGTATTAGAAATAGTGTGACCAGCAGAAGTAGGGAGGTGATTGTCCCCCTGTACTCAACACCGATGAGGCCACACCTCAAGTATTGTGTCCAGTTCTGGGCACCTCAATACAACAGAGACATCGAGGTGCTGGAGCAAGCACAGAGGAAGGCAACGAAGCTGGTGAAGGGCCTGAAGAATAAATCTTATGAGGAGCGATTGAAGGAGCTGGGAGTGTTTAGTTTGAGGAAGAGGAAGCTGAGAGGAGACCTCATCACTCTCTACAACTACTTGAAAGGACACTGTAGAGAGGTTGGTGCTGGTCTCTTCTCGCTGGTAATTAGTAATTAGACAGAACGAGAGGGAATGGCTTCAAACTCCAACAGGGTAGGTTTAGACATAACATTAGGAAAGAATTTTTTACAGAAAGAGTGGTCGGGCATTGGAATAGGCTGCCCAGGGGGGTGGTTGAGTCACCATCCCTGGATGTGTTTAAGAGTCATTTAAATGTGGTGTTGGGGATATGGTGTAGGGGAGAACTGTAGTAGAGTAGGGTTGATGGTTGGACTTGATGATCCCAAGGGTCTTTTCCAACCAAAATTATTCTATGATTCTATGTCTGCTGTAGCCCACAGTGACCATGGGGAAGGCTCCCAACACACTGTGGGAAGGTCATGGTCAGGCTCACTCACAAACCATACCAGAGCAAGCTCCCCATCATGATGCAGCCATGCTTGATGCTGATGATGGCCTCACTGTTCAAGGTGCCAACGCATGGGCTGATGTCCTGATCCAGCTTTGACCTGTCTTTGTGCCCATGGAGGTGCCTGATGCCTGTTGCTGGGGTCAGCACCCTTATCCAGAGGGAGCTGCTCCAGTCCCAAAGATGCCCTAATTTTTACTAAGTAGCGGTAAAAGAAATGTTACAATTTTGGGGAGATTTTATTTAGCTCTAAAATGTATAAACAAACTATGTATATTTCCAAATCAATTTTAAAATTTATATGAAACAGTCAACACTTCAAATTTCCATCTTGATTTAGTATTCAAACAAGAAGATTAATTGTCAGATTTCATACAAGGAGAAAAATGCAGATTTTCTCAGTTCTACCCATAGCTAAGTTTTAAAATGCCAGAGAAGAAAAGGAAAATATCTATTGATGATAAGAAAGAAAATTCAGTAAAAAACCAAGCTTCAAAATATTAAGTATTCTGCAAATTATAAGCTAAGGCTGATTGTAACTTTGCTTGTATAGGTATAAGCCATAAACAATATTAACTTCATCTGATATGTTTCTTTCTACCCCAGTTCATGTTTTTCCTGTAGCTAATTTTATGCAAATATCATTATTGAAACATCACCTAAGTATAGAGATGCATGTACAATGTTTCTCCCTTCATTGATCCTAAGAAATAGTATCTTATTGCAAAGGGCCTAGGAACATAGACAATGCTTGCAAGTCAACTATTTAAATCAAGATATTTACCTATTTTTTTTATCTTGTTGCAAGATTTTATAATTTTTTTTAAATATTATTTCTTTCCAATTATTTGTTTCTTAGCTAGAGGCTTCAGAGTGCTAAGGCTTCTATTAAAATTACTTTATGTCCAGAGCAAGCATAAAAATAGAAGACTGGATTATTTAATATAATATATATAATATGCATATCATATAATTGACCGAACAAAGTAAAGGTATCTACTATTTCAGCAGCTAGAGCCGATTGCCATTTACCAGAATAATACTGTATTCTAAATTATGGGCTACATTAAGGGTTTGAATAGTCCCGTAATAACTACAAAAGCTCAAGCCCATCACAGAATTCTAAAGAAAAAAGGAACATTCATGAAGAGATACTTACTCCCACTTACCAATGGGATATCAACATCCATGGGAAGAGAGAGGCTGATCAAAGAGATGATATTGCTCTTCTCAGACAATATTCAAATTATAGGCATCCAACAGATTGTCTGGGAGGTGCGCATACTGAATTCACACCTTCTGACACTGTATGGAGAGTCTCCTTCTTGTACAAATGCCATCCTGCAGTCCAGAATCTACAGTTCTTCAAATCTCATATTGAAGTGATGGGGCATAGAGAGCAAACGATCTCTGAAGAAACAGCATCTTAAATTATTTAAGACTTTATAGACGATAATACCCCGAACAAAACCCAGAGTGGAACAGGTATAAAAGGTCTCTCTGCTGTATTGAAACTGTCCTGGTTTGAAGTAAAGCAGAACCAACTTTCTGCTCAGTAATTTTACTTCTTAGCTAGGCATCTTCTAACTCTCTGAAATTAACAGCATAATGTGCAGAAAACTGTTCATTCTCAGAGTGATAAGACGTGTTCATAGTTGATGCCAAGGAATGGTATACAGAGAGGCTCTTGCTTATACTTATTGCTATAACAGCTAAGGTCAGCTAACTTTGCTACTTGCACGGCTGGAGGATTGGAAATAGAAAAGCGTAGAGGGGTCCCACCTGCAGGGAGGAGTGAACAGGACAGGTGACCCAAACCTGACCAACAGGGTATCCTATTCCATCTGCCTCATGCTCAGTATAAAAGCTGAGGGATCAAAGCCCTCTTTCTTCAATGACTGATGTCTGAAGAGGACCCTGTCTGTTCATCTGCTTTTGATCTGTGTGTTCCTGACTCCAGAGCTGGAATCCAGTTCCCATCTGTCACTGGTCTCCAGTGCCTGCTGCTGACGTCGTCCTGGGGGCTTGATACAGTTTTGTATATATTGTATCTATTTCATTATTTTCTTTTATTTTTATTATTAATATTTCATTAAAATAGTTCAGTTCCTTCTAAACTTGTAAATCTCTTTATCCCTCCTCTTCCTCTTCTTGGAGCGAGAAGTGGGGGGAGAACATCTGTTGCCCGTAATTGGCCAATTTGGCCTAAACCACGACAGAAGCTTAGATGAATAGTTGCATTTAAATCCTGATTGCATAAGGATTCTTATAGAGGGGAGCAATTAACTTGCATGGATTTACACTGAGAAGGAATGGAGATGAAGAGAAACATCTTGGAAGAAAGAGATCTTAAAACTGAAATGTTTTCACACTTTCTGAAAATATAATTTTACTTCGCTTATCATCTAAACTTCAATTCCTCTATCCCTCCCTATCCCCTTAGTAAATTTAATTTGATTGAAAGGAGATTGGGGGCTGAAATCACAGTAGGGAGGAAACAAATGAGAAATGGCATAGTGTTGAGAGAGGGGGTAACTACAGGAATATTTTTAAAATTAAAAGTGAAATTTTGTACACTTCACAAAGGTCTGAAGGGGACTCTCACCTTTTTTGTTGTAGACCCTTCTGAGGAATAGGTTGTGCCCAATGTGTTCAATTTTTCTTGCCAAATGGAAAAAAGGAATAAAAAGTGCAATTTTGAACACAAATTGTTCCATTTGATCCAAGTATTTCAGTTTGCACAGTTTGTGAGGTGTGCAGGGAGGTGAAGTTACATGTTCACAGACCTTGAGACAGCTGCCCTCACACAGTGGCTGCAAGATTGTAGCTGCATGTGAACCTTAAGGTTCATAATGCTTGAAAACAATGCAGGTGAGGCTCACACTTTGACATTTAACACATGGCTGGAACAAAGGGACATGCATGTACAACACCCCAAGTCCTCCCTAGGGAAGGAACTTGAAAAGTGCTGAGGCTGATGTTATCAGATTATTCCTGGCCTCATGTATACAATCTGTTCAGTTTGGATCCATCTCAGAAAAGATTAATGGGATCTTTGAGAGAACTATTCCCCCTGCCCTAAAGCATGATGTTTTCAGTAAATTGTACAGAATATCCAGAGAATTAAAATGGATTTATGACTCAGATTCAAGTTTATGTCCTTCCTGATAACATTCCTATCCATTGGGATAGTCATCAGGACATAAAAATCCATTCTACATGTTACTATTATGGAAGGACAAATGAAACAATTGCTATAACTCTCTAAGTATTCCCTGTGAGCTGGAAGAGTTCCAAAGGGGTTCTGTAAAGCTACCAACCAAGAATGTCTTTTGCCTGGCTCTGCCAAGTATGAACCTATTCTTTTTCTTCTTCAGAGATTCGAATAAAATTCTTCATGTTTTCAGGTGAGCGTCCTTCTGTCAGAATATGGAAATTTCCTTAAGTTATTATATTAGGAGCTCTTTCACTATTTATAGTCAAGTTAAGAGTCACCAGCATAGACTGAAGTCTCTGAAACAGAGAATTTACAGCTCTCATATGCCGAACTAATATCTCAACTTCTCTTCTTTTTGTTCCAACAGCTTGCACATATATCTTGTTTTATCATCTCTATATGATATTATAATCATATATATGATGTGATAATCAGATATATTACATATATGTGGCATGACAATTTTATACATATATATATGTAAAGCTAGCTAATCATAGAATCATAGAATTGTTTCAGTTGGAAGGGACCTTAAAGATGATATAGTTCCTATCCCCTGCCATGGGCAGGGACACCTCCCACTAGACCAGGTTGCTCAAAGCCCCATCCAACCTGATCTTGAACACTACCAGGGATAGGGCATCCCTGAGAAACGTGTTCCAGTGCCTCACCACCCTCATTGTAAAAAGTTTCTTCTTGATATCTAATCCAAAGCTACCCTTTTCCAGTTTGAAGCCATTACCTATCCTCATATCACTACATGCCCTTATAAAAAGTCCCTCTCCAGCTTTCTTGTAGCCACAAGATTCTTGTAGAACCATAGAATTACAGAATCGCCTAGGTTGGAAGGGACCAATAAGATCCTCCCCTCTCTACAGCCTCCTTTCAGGTAGTCATAGAGAGCGATAAGGTCTCCCCTCAGCCTCCTTTTCTCCAGGCTGAACAACCCCAGCTCCCTCAGCCTCTCCTCATA
>JAOQGH010000001.1:193676299-193694717 GCA_025769975.1 Gallinago jamesoni
CACCTCAATGTCTTTCTTGTGGTAGGGGGCCCAAAACTGGACACAGTACTCAAGGTGGGGCCTCACCAGTGCTGAGTGCAGGGGGACAATCACCTCCTGGGTCCTACTCACCACACTGTTCTTGATACAGGCCAGGATGCTCTTGGCCTTTTTGGCCACCTGGGCACACTGCTGGCTCATGTTCAGCCAACAGTTGACCAACACTCCCAGGTCCTTTTCTGCCAGGCAGCTTTGTAGCCACTCTGCCCCAAACCTGTAGTGCTGCCTGGGGTTGTTGTGACTGAGATGCAGGACCCAGCACTTGGCTGTATGGAACCTCATCCCGTTGGTCTCAGCCCATCAATCCAGCCTGTCCAGATCCCTCTGCAAAGCCTTTCTACACTCAATCAGGTCAACACTCTCACCCAACTTGGTGTCGTCTGTGAACTTGTTTCCCCTCATCCAGACCATTAATAAAGATTTTAAAGAAAACCGGCCCCAGTACAGATCCCTGTGGGACACCACTTGTGACTGGCCACCAACTGGAATTAACTCCATTTACCACCACTCTCTGGGCCCAGCCCTCCAGCCAGTAAACTTTCCAGCACCTTTCAGATACTGGAAAGCTGCACGGGATTACTGTGACCCATGAACAGGACCTTACACTTGGCCAGATTGAACATTATGAGGTTTGCACGGGCCCACCTCCAAGACTGCCCAGGTGCCTCTGGATGGCATCCCTTCCCTCCAGTGCATTGACTGCACCACACAGCTTGGTGTCATTGGCAAACTTGCTGAGTGTAAATTCAGTCCCACTGCGCTTGTTGCTGGCAGAGATGTTGAAAACACTGGTCCCAGTACCAGACCCTGGGGAACGCCACTTGTCACTGCTTTCCACTTGGATGTCGAGCCGTTGACCTTTTGACGTTTTGAGTGTGACCATGCAGCCATCTCCTTACCCACCAACTTGTCCATACATCAAATCTCTCCAATTTAGGGACCAGGATTACATGTGGGACAATGTCAAATGCTTTGCAGAAGTCCAGATGACATGAGTTTCTCTCCCTCTGCCCACCAATGCTGTAACGCAGTCATAGAAGGACACCAAATTTGTCAGGCATGACTTGCCTGGTGAAACCCAATTACCTCCCCATTTTCCATGTGCCTGAGCAGAGTTTCCCGGAGGAACTGTTCCAGGTTCCTGCCTGGCACAGAAATGAGATGGACTGTATAAATAATAGCATTTGTAAATCTGTATTGAATTCACCAAACAGTTTTCCAATGACTAAATTTTAGCAAGTCTACTCTTCACACAGAGTTTTTCTCTGATGTTTGATGAATACCTAGTAAACATCCTTATTAGTAATCTCTAGAATCATGACCTAGCAGTTTGATATGTTTACTTTCATTGTATTTGTATTTTAGATGATTCATCTAGCAAAATTTCCTACAAAGGCACCAAAATCGCATACACTTTACACACACATGCTTTGGTAAAGTGATCATTGGTTGGTACAGGAAAGATGGAAAAGGAGGTTAAAAAGAACAAAGCAGAGGCTAAAACACACAGCATCACCGATACATAAATGTTAAGGGTTTGACTGGGTTTTCTGAATGACTGGAGTTGAGTCACTTTTCCAAGTCGTCTTTTTATCAGAGCCAAGTCCCTGCAACTGGTATATATTCCCAGCCTCTTTTCAGCTTCCTTTCCACACATACTCTTGAGAATCTTCATCTGCCTACTTAGTTTCTGCACAGCCTACAATCCTGTATATGAGTTTCTGGGCAAATACAATGATAAACAATACTAACGAATTGTAAATATGCTGTCTCCTGCTAGCAAAATTAATTTGGGTTACAAATATACAGTTTAAAAAAATATAAAAGAAACAAATATACATTCTTAAATGAGTTAACACCAATTAAAGGAAAATTTATACACAGAGAATCCAATTTCCCAATCATTACCAAGCTAAGAAATACATATTTTGAATGACAGAGTGTAAAAGGCTTGCCACTTGAAAAGCTCTTTTGAAGTAGTTATCATGCAGCTCATCTGTAAAAAATGTTCTCTTTCCAGGAAGGTTTGTACCCCTCTTTTTCCCTTTTTCTCAAAGGGCTTCCAAGGTAGAGTTTGGAGTATTGCAAAAGAATTACTTTCAGGTTTCTGCCAAGAAGATGCAAATGAGGCTTCAAGGCCCCCCATTGCTAGGTTCTGCATACACATGTAGTAAAGATTTAAACTACAAGGCCTTGACCCTGCAAATACACAGCTGCTGCTTAACTTTGTGAATTTTAATAGATTCTTTGAATTAGCTAGTCAGGTGTGTAAGTGTGTGGGATCGACGCCTGGTTTACACAACTCAGTGAAGCAAAAAATAATATGTAGACAAAGATATGCAACTTGATAAGCTGTTACTATCTAATTTGGTTACTAAGCCAATACTTTGATATTGGAACGGAGATTGTGTTCTTATCTTCTGCCTGTAGAGCAGTGACATTCTGATCTGCAACAGGAATTATTCATACACAGAAACCACATATACAAAGAAAACTTTCTGAAAAGAAAGAAATATTTTTGAATCAAACTGTGTCTTGGCTTAGAGTTCCTCAAATACAACATTTTGTTCTATTGTCAGACTGTTCAATTCATACCGATTAAAAGTATGTTTGCCATTTAAAAGGTGTATCTATAAATGTGTATAACAAGCAGTCTACATTATGAAAGTAAAGATTTGTTTTATGAAGAACAATTAAAATAGCAAATAAAACTCATACTGTGAAGATTAGATTGTTAAAAGTCAAATGATGGCCAAGACTGGAAATCTAATAATTAGGAAACAACCCATTATTGCAATGTAACAATGTTTAACTATCCACACCATTTATTTCACAGCATATTTTAACTCACTAGAGTGTTAAGACCTCCAAAATATTCTTTTTATATTTCCAGTCATATCTGTACTTCACTGTGACTTCTTGTTTTCACAAGACAAGCAGCTCCTAGCCAGTCCTTTCAACTTCAGCAAAGAAAATGATAACAGGATCATCCTTGGTTACACTGTTCCTAATGGCTGGTTGGTTTGGCCTGTTTTTCCAGACAGGGTGATTGCTAAAGGAGAAGCTGAACTGGGGTGTTAGACAGTTCTTTAGTTCAGTGATCTGGATATTTTCATAGGAGATAGGAGCTTATATTCCCTATTTCCTTCAACTGAGGAAAGTCTAAAATCCTTATCTTCTTCTGCACCATGTGTTACAGTTATTAGGAAATCATCAGGGAAAAAGAGAATCTGTTGCTCTTCTGGCAGATGTGTTTCCAATTCCAAACAGCGACCTTGTTGTCCCCTCTCAAACACAGTTCTTTGGAATAATAACAGCAGTCATTTACCATCTGGGAAGCCATTGGGCTTTGGACTCTTTAGAGGGCTTAAAACCATTTCTATAGGCCTGAAAGTCTGTCTTCTCTGACGATAAAGAATGAAACAGAGACACCATTCCCTTTTCCCATGCTTAGTTTTTCCCAGTGATTCTCTCTCCATAATGAGCTCAATATATGGAGGGATGACTGTCCTTATGATGTAGCTAACTCTTTTCTTACCCTGTGCAGAAAGACATGCCTATCTTCAAAGACATTGCACTTTAAAGGTAGAGTCCGTTTCATCTTCTGTAGTCTGTCGTTTGCAAGCACTTACATATCCTATAATATTTATTACTGGATTGTAACTAGACAAGTATGCAAATATTTACAGAAGAACTGGCTGTCAGTATTTATATTTGCTAAGAAACATCAACTTTTCAGAAAAAAAGGTCTCAGTACTAGAGCATTTTTTTTTATTCTAAACTACCAGTAAAGTATTTTTTCAAAACTATTTCATTTAAGCTCAATTAAAGTATTATACCTGATCTAATAGTGACCTTTAAGAATAAATTATTTGTTCAGACACACTAAATCTAACTCTAGCCTATACACAACAATTAGATTTCCAAGCGAAAAGGTTCAGACTTCTATTCTCATATAATTAAATTTCTGACTCACACAATATTCTGAGTTGGATGAAATAGTTTTCTAATGAAAAATATTCCATTTTTTTTATAACTCTATTTCTAAGGATTTGATTCCTTAGATTTTCCTGCTGTAGTGAATATAAATTTATTTGTTTTCTGAAGGAAAGAAAAATCAAATTCTGTTAATACCTTGAAAACAGAAGAAAATGGTTATACATCTTGTTATACGTAATTGTTATATGATCTTTATAGATCATAATGTGAGTTTTTTTGAGGTACTAGAAAGTAATTTCAATTGATGTAATCTGGCATGCTATTGAGATATTTTTTTAAAGTGGCAAAAATGCCAGATTTATACATCAGAGTCTCATATTTTCCCATATTTTTACTTTTTTTGTGTATCAAGACTTTTTTCTTATTTTGCATTAATGCCACATTATAGCATCTACTAATGAAAATGGATATAAAATAAATTGTATCACTCTGATCATACACATGCACTTTCAAGCTCTGAAAAATTACCAGAATAACAAAAATTAGCTTACCTTAGATGAGAATCAAGTATTTCATATTTATATCATGTCAAACATTTATATATTTTTAGGCAGAAATCTCCCTTGAAGTAAGAAAAAAATATTTTCTTTTTAAAAGGTTATTCTGTGTTGAGCTCACAAAAATGGCAGCTACCACTATGTGTCTGTGAGCTATTTTGAAAGTAATTTTCCTGATGGAACTGAAAGAGATCAAACATTTAAATGATAGGCTTTCAGGATCTCCATGCTTCAGTTTAGGTGTGTAAATGTATGCATGTTGAAGAGAAATGATGTGAAAAAATGTTGTGAGCATTTTTTATTTTCCCAGGAGTGGAACCTGAATCAATATGGCAGTGAGTTTTAATTTCCACATAGTCAAAGAGCAGCTAGTTTGCAGATATGCACTGCAACCTTCTGAGAGCTGATGAAAACCAGAAAGCCTTTCCTTTGTTTTATAATACTGTAACATTTATTGGGGAGATAACACAATATTGGAGAGATAACACAATAGAAACACAGTTTGGTGAGAATAAACTTGTGTTGAATAAGTAGCTTCAGTCCCAAATATATTTTGTGGACAATCACAAAAGGTATTTTTTTTCTCAAAGTAGAATTCTCTAAATAGTTGAGGATTTCTCTTAGCATATAGGAGGATGAGACTTAAATCCTTGCTCTTTTGATTTGGCCGTGGGATTTGAACCTAGAGATTGAATATGGTATGTCGCCTCAGTCCTGCTGTGTGAAAAGCTGGGTTCTAACTAGCAAAACAAATTTTAAACTATTTTTTTTTATTTGAATACATCCAGAGAGTTCTTATGACAATAAGAACTTTAATACGGACCTTTCAAGTTCTGCTAATATCTATCAGCTAGTTGGAGACAAAATATTCTAGTTTATTTTTGATTTAAAAATAAAGAAAGAAACAGACAAAACCAAACCAAGCCCCAACCAAAACCAAACCAACACAAATGGACAAAACCAAATCCTCGTTTTTTTTTTTTTCCACAAGAAATATAAACCACTTCCAAAATCCTAAAGTTTTACATAGAAAATACAACTTTTATTTTCTGGCCTTCCCTACTGCAGTGGTCAACTGCTACAAATGGTAAGTGCAAACACTTTTTATTTGGTTCTTCCTGGATGTACTGATTGAGGTAATGAAGGTTTAGAATGATGACTTGTCTTTTGTCCATTCTCCTACTGGGTGTCTGTCATTTGTCCTTTATCCTACTGGGTGCCAAGTCCCAGCTCTAGACTTTACCACTGCCATGTATTACCCATGCAGGTCAATTTTACATTCAGGAAGCAGAGATGTAGTGCTAGGTAATTATGGATCATACAGAAGGATGAAAGGCATAAATATTTAACACAGAAGGATGAAATATGAGAATAAGACAAATAAAAGGTATAAGAGCTGTGAACAGAATGTGTCTGGAAATAGGATGAATTTCAGGAAAAAGATGTAGAATAAAATAACATACACATAAGTCAAACTAACATTAAAGTGGGTTGGCAACAAAAAGGAATGCAGCAATGGAAGTCTTGGTTAATCTGAAAATGTTGTACTGCACATCTCATAAAAGGGATCATGCTCTTCCCAGGTTGCTTGCAGTGCTAACAGAAAAAAACCCAGAGAATTCAAAGAAGTTGAATTAAGGTGCAGAGAAATCAAGTCCTGATAGTGCAATCATTTTTCTTAGTAAGAAGATGAGGAGGACATGATGGTACCCAGCCCTTCTTGAGAAGAGATATAGGACAACTTGAGGTGTGTTCTCAGATCAGTATCCTGCAAGGTGGAAAGAGCTCAACCAAAGGGATGACATATGGTGCCGTGCTCCTCTAGACTCCTTAAATTGCCCCAAAGCCCATTACCTCAGAGGTCTCTGCTTTTCATTAAATAAAGTACCTGTCCTGACCTCATAAAAAAGTTCCTCTCTTATGCTTCACCTGTGCCTCCTAATTTATCTGAAAGTCTCTAAATTTACATTCAAAAGCTACCTCTATTTAATTACACCAACTTAATCCTCACTCAGTCCTTTAAACCTCCCCCCCTGCCCCCCAAGGGGTTTAGCATTTGATTCATATGTCCCCTGGTCACAGCCTTCTTTCCCGCATGACATTAGTATTGCCAGTCATCCCAAAACTGTAGCTATATTGCATCCTGCACCACCTTAGTTACCAGGAACTTTTTCTGCTCTCCCTAATTGACTACTGGGGCCCTGACTCTTTTACTAACAAAAATGGCCCAGTTCTTGGCCATTTGGCATTTTCTGAGGAATGGCATTTTCTGAGGATTTAAAAGTCCAGGATGAATAAGACAGTTATCAAAATCTACCTGAACAACAGATTGGGGCAGAATTGGCCTCTGTCTTTCAAAAGACACTATTTTCCCCAAAAGCAACAAAGTGACTTAACCCTATTCTGTGGTGGTAGTACTACAGCTTTACACCAAGGGCTTCTGTCTTGCAAAAGGCCCAGCTCTGAGGAAGCTTGATTTTTTTTCTAAGCTGACCATATATTCACTGTAGTCAAGGAGAAATATGAATTGCAATGCTCCAGTTCAGAAACAGCAAGCTGTCGGAAGGATGATCCCCCTTCAGGAGTAGCTGCATCTCACCATTCATTCTCCTCCTCCCCTTTGTGTATGTAAAAACTCAAATCACTGTGCTTTCCTTCTTTAAGACCAAGTAAAACCCAACAACTTTGTGCAAAATTGAGCTGGTTTTTTTTGTGCAAAGTTGAGCTGTTTTTCTGGCAACCAAAATGTCTCGTGTAAAACTAGGCAGATCAGCTACCTGGGTGAACATTAAGGTAGGAAAGCACATGCCCTGATGAACTTGAGGTATAAAGGGAAAGCAAAACAAGCCTTCACCGCAAAGTCTAGAGAGAGGGATGTCCAAGAAGGGAAGGTCATTCTGTTGACATTTCATCATCTGGTGGAGTGAAAGACAAAGAGACAAAAAAGGACTGATGAACAAACTAGGAGAGATGATAGTAACATCTGAGGCACTTGAATATAAAAAGAAGTTGAAGGCAAATGTTAGTAACACAGAACTGTACCAGACAGCTCTGAATGTCCCTGTAGTGAGTCCTCACTCAACTGCTGGCTTTTACTTCCAGAACTGAAGCACAAAGGCTAAAGACTGGAAAGGAGAAGAAGGTGGCAGGGCACCATATGCAACCTTTATGAGAAACAAGAAACTGCTTAAGATTTTTTGTGAGCTAAAGAGGCTGCAGTTAGTTCATAACACTGCAGTGGCTCTGCTGAGAACTGAAACTGCAAGTAAAGCTACCAAAGTTACCTTGATCACCTCGTGAAGTATCAGTGTGGTGCAAGGCATGGCTTGTAGAAGCAGGTTGGAAGGCAAAAAGTAGCATTACGTGTAGCATAATGTATGTTTCTTTTTTTTGTTTTTTAAATGAAGATAATTTAAAATGGCATATTATGCTTCCTAAACTGGTTATCATTATCATATTCATCTGAGTTGCAAGAGTTTTCTTTAGTTCCTCAATTAAAATATTGCTTCTTAAGCTACTTTATTCACATTTGTGTGAAAAATTAGCTCCCAGACCACCAGGAAGTTTAGTATAACTCTCCCAGGAGTTTTTATAGTAATCTCCTCAAATTTGAATCAACTCTTGTTGCTGCCAATCAAGACCCGGAAGAAGGGTTGCCGAGGGAAAACTGGGCATGTGGAATAAGAACCTGTAGTGCAAATAGAAGCTAAGCTGAGATCTCTTCAGTCCCAGTCCTACCTTAACTGCAAGACTACCACATGCCTCATATTCAGCAGATGTGGGAGATTATCAGCAGTAAAACTGACCTGCACAAGATGTCAAATAAGCAACTGAAATGAAATTATTTGTTGTGTGTAATTTCTTATACTTAACAGAGGGACATATTTATCAGGGAGCTAGCTAATACAACATGCATTAAATCTAGCACCTGATGAAATTTTAGCTCATAAACATCTACACTATTATAAATTTGTGCTTCTGCAGTACTCACAATACTTAAGTGGGATTGATTCACAGTGAGGGAAATATATTATGGTTTAAAAAAGCTAAAAGTCCATTAATTCAAGTGAGATGAACTCCTTTTTCTAAAACCAGACCTATAAAATATGTCACTAGAAATGGAGAAAATTTGACAAAGTACCACTGAGGATTCATTACATTTTTGGAGTGGCTCTACGCTACAGAACGCAAAAAACATTGACCACTTTTCATTTTTAATGAAAATATCCACAATTTTTGCCATGGTCAGAGAGTTCACTATGCTTAATTAACTAATGATTTCTGTGATGCTGATTTTTCAGCCATGAAATGTTGTTTGGCCAAGTTGGTCCATCATACCTATAAAAAACAGCAGAGAAAAGGATTACAAGACTGATTTTAGGCAACATTTCAATTCCCTTAATCCTGAAAAATAAAACTAATCATGCTAGTCTTCTCTCTTGCTGTAAGTGAGAACAATTTCAAGCAGCCCTCTCTTGTAACAACTGGTATCAAAAGCTAGTCCCAAAGGTGGAGAAATGACAGTTTTGCCTGCCAATCCAATCGTATTTAATTCAAAACAACTTGAGTTCAGCTAACTTCTGTAGAGCTGATGGCACTGTTTCACTGGAATTTACCTACATTTTTTGCAGGTCTGAGACCTTGAAAAATGAGGGGACCCTAAGCCAAGGGCAGACATGTCCCAGAACCCTGGTGGTTGAAATATCACAAAAAAATAAATTCTCTTGGTGCAAAATGAAATCTAGTGTATACATCATTTTGAGTGGGGGAATGTAGTTAATTCACATCATTTTGAAATAAAATAAAGAAAAATAAACTGCTGCTGGTTCAGTCTGAAATGGTTGATTCGGTTGCCTCTGAAATACTGAAAAACTGTTTTAGTTTAAAAAATGAAAAATGATATTTCAAAATAAATTTAAAAAAATATTACCTTACAACTGTCAAAATGACACATTTGGACACTTATTCCTGAAACAAAATATTAAAATGAAGTATATTTACAAAATTTGAAATATCCTTTTTTCTCATATATGTACTAAAAATTTATATCCCTCTAAAATTTATTTTTTGGAACTTAATTGCCACTGGTTAAAAACATTTCTAGATCTGTGGATAGGGCACAAGGGGCCTTCACAAGAGCAGTATTCTATTGTTTTGGAGGTTTGTGTTTTTTTAATGCACTTAGTATTGTAAATATTTATTAATTAGGAAATCTCTCTTGATTTTTTTTCCTGTCTGTCTATTACACTGAAATTTCCCACATGATACTGCCTTTTTAGGGATTCTAGAGAGAAATCCTTTGTTCCTTATTATTCTTTTGCTACTCTTGGTAGCAATGGTCTAGAATCATAGAAATAGATGATATTTTACAGGTTTTTTTAAGGATTCTAAAAAAGCCCCAAACAAACAAACAAACAAACCCATTAGTCTGTGATTACATGGCAGTTTTCACCCAGAGCTTACCATCATCTACAGATGTGTAATATAAAGCATGGTACCACTATGCTCACCCCTATGGGGAATTCAATAGCTGATCCTAAGGAAACCAAGACTGTTACTACCCAATATACAGATTTTCTCTGAAGTGCTACAATGTGGAAAAGCACCCAGTTCCCAGTGTATCTTACAAAAATTGAGCTCATTACTATAACCTTTCTTGCACATGGATTTACCTTCAACTGTAAGAATTCTCAAGAATCTCATGCAGAGCCAACAATTCTGTTTTATCCACCTTTTCTGCCCTGGGAAAAAATCACAAAATGGCTGTATCTATGGAAATTTAAGTGCTGGTACATTATCACTTCCTCCACTGAAACCAAAGAAAGAGTATGTAAAAGTAATTATAGTAGCCACAGACTGCCCTAGTTTATATTAGTACCTGCCTTCAGTCAGTCTGAATTATTTTCACCATTATCATTTAAAACATTGAAACAATATATTTCTTTCAGTCTGCAGTCTTGCAGGACTATCTCGACTATCAGTGCAAGGAAGGGAAATCCATTAAGAAAATTATTAATTCTGAGAAATGGCAAATTGAATTATTGATTGAGAGGTTTCCTGATACTTCATCTAATCCCAGAAAAAAATAATTTGTCTGCTTTTGGAAAGCTTTCAAACATCCCAAAGTTTTCTTTCCATTACGTAAAGGAGGTGTTGTATAAATATAATACACAATTATCTTAGATTGTGTGCAATGCTTAGTCTTGGGAACTGGCCATTATTGATGCTGTCATGGATAGTGTAGTCCTCTGTAATGAACTTTTAAATAAAATAAAGATCTTTATTCTATTATGCATTATATGTATTTTTGTTTTCACCACATCAAAAATGAAGGCAAAGGGGCCCTTATCATACACTGTTTAGCTTTTACTGAGATTCAGTAAAACCCACAAAACTTTCTGAAGAATATTCTCCTTTGCAGAATATGTTCCAACAGAATTCCAAGTGAAAAGTAAATATAATGTAATACCTCAGTATGAAAGGGAAGCTATTGAACAAATTTATTCATTTTCATAATTCACTTGCTATATCCCTACCTAACTTTAAATCTCAGTGATGTCAACAGGAGGCTGCAGTCTATCAGAGAAACCCTCCTCTAAATCTCTTGTAAGAACATATGTCCTGCTTGGAACTGCACAGAGCTTTGATTGTGGATTGCCGTAATTGATCCAGGATGCAGAGAGGTGATAGTCCAGGAAACAACAGAAAAATTAATGAAATACCCTGGAAAATCAAATATGTACAGCATGAAAATTATCTTTCCAGCTGTGTGTTCAGCAGAAAATTCTCCAGGAATCGTTCTCAGTCCTTAGTATAGTAATAACACAGAGGACACACAGAGGAAGCTGCCCAGCAGTCCACAAAGCAACGCTTAGGGAGAGCTTAGCAGGAGTAGGTTCCTTGACACAGTCCTCTGCTTAGTACTGCATACTACTTGGCTTCTGGAAAGTCTGATAAACTCATGACTATTCCATAGGAGATTAAATTTTAAAACAAAGAGAACAAAATGTTCTTAAGGAAAGGCCTAAGACATTTTAAATAATAATTAACTAGTCTAAGCTTGTCATCTAACCTAGTCAAAGTTGTCCATAATACAGGAGTGAAGGCTACCAGAATGGATTCATCCTACCAAAAACCAGTTCCTAACAGAAACAGACCTGGTGATGTGTGGTCTTTTCCATCAGCTATAGATGAACCCTTGAAAATACATTTATAATATGTCTTCTTCATTATTTTAAATAGCTGAAGTTACGTGACATTAAACTCATGATACGGGTAGAGAGTAGATTGCTTTTGGACAACAAAATTATTTTGGTTCAGTAGAATAGGACTGAATTTATTTAACCTGATCTGTTTCTAAACTAAGCAATCTCAGCACAAAATGCATGTGTAGATAAATCCGGACAAAGCCAGAACTGTGCCTGTAACTTATATTTTCTAGATTTTTACCTCCATGAAGTATATTTCTAGGAGTGTTAGATGGAGCCTGAGATGTAAGACTACTTATTACCCTACAGAAAAGCTGTGACAAGTGCAGCCGACTGGAAAACCGCTTGCTTTATTTTTCTTTTCTAGGGAATTCAGACATTTTCTTGTTCTGCGGCAAAATATAGTTAGAGGTGAACAATGAGATATGATGTTAAAGAAGTGTGAGTGTGAGGGGAATAACTGCATCACTCTCCAAAGAAGCCAGCACTCTATCTCATGGAACCATTATGTGGGATGCAGATGTACTACCGAAGTTGAATACCTTAATCCTAAATTCTGAATCCTTGGGGACTGTTTGTCTCAAATTACTGTTGCTTCTTTGGTCTTTCCAGAGCTTCAGTTCCACAGGGCCAGAGATGAGATCTGGGTAAAGCTGCAAAACCCAGGTCTTCTCGTTCTGTCTTCTGCGGTATCTGCGTGTCCTGAAAATTACCCTCTCAAGCCTGCCCTGCCAGGCAGTGTGCCTCACGCAGGGCACATAGGTACTCTCGTTGAGGGAAAGCCTGCAGCCAGGCTGATTTAAAATATCAGCAGGAATCGGACATTTCCTTGAAAGGAACTGGTTTTATTGACAGAATCAGGCTTGTTGTCTCATACATAACAGGTACAATGCCAAGTAGAGCCAGCAGTGTTAGGAATGCAGGTGGAGGTGTTAGCATTAATACATTAGGTGTCCCAGAGCTGCTACGCTAGGAGTAATATGCCAGGAATCTCGGCAGACTTATGTGGAGTTTATTGTATTTTTGGTGAAGGTTTGCTCACTTAAAGCTCAGGAGGCTTTCAGTGAAATATTTTAGACTCAACCAATGCATATTTTCCAATGAAACACTGTTTTATCAAAAAATATCTCAGCAATTCTTGTACTATATGATGTACTTAAATTTTTGTCTCAGAATTAGCTGGTGAACAGACTGAAAGGGAAAAACACCTCCTGTGGCCAGATACAGCTTTATTTTTTTAATTATTATTTATTTGTGACATCTGGAGTTATGCTATGCTTGACAGCACCCTTGGGCTTTGCATTACCAACCCCAAACGCTACTGCTTCCTGAATGCTGTTACTGTCAAAGGAAGCAACCTCCCACCTTTTTTGTTGAATACACACCTGGCCACCATAGTATAGCATCTGCCACAGAAGTCAGTACTACCACAATAAAATGTATATAACTAAATGAATGTGCTTGCAGAGTGCAGAAAAGAATAGCTCTTTTTTTTTTCTTAACTCAGTGTGAATTTTTGTTTTTTGATAATGGAAAGCCTTTCCAAATATGATATCTGCAGAATGCTTTCTCTTGGTTTGAATTCTGTTTTTTCAGCACAGTTTAAAATTGCACAGTCTGACATTTGTGAGCTGTTCACACCACATACTGTTTTCAATTGCTTATGTTGCCATCTTTTCAGGCTTCTGTGCTTTTTGCTATTTATGACTTCGGGGACTCTTCTAATAACATCCTTATTATCCTCCATTATTTTCAGGAAAAGGCAGTTGCAGAACTTTGCTGATCATCCCACAGAAAAGGCAGAACTCGTTGTAGCATAGGGTGGCTTATTAGCCAATATATAAACAGATGTGCAAATAAGAAATGGAATTCAGGTATAAAGCTTCTTCTGAAATGTAGGTACCTCCACTTGTGTCCAAGTCAAAATCTGAAAAGATAATGCTAAGAAATCAAGTACAAGTTGAAGATCTAGAGTAGTTTCTTTACAAATACGTCTTCATGGATAGAGATATCCTTCACAGCTAATATGAGTAGCTTTGCAGTCTACTACCTTATTTTCTAATGCTTAAATTTATAATTAAATCCATCACAGCTTTTCACATTACTGAGCATCTCCAACACTCTCTGTGCACACTGTCAGTTCATGTCAAATGAGAAGTCATTCAAGTTAGGAAAGCTAACTATGAAAAAGGGGGAAGGCAAACTGCATTGCCATGCACTGGTCATAGTGCATATATGGACAGGTACTTGCAACCTGGCATATGATAAATTGCTAAGCTGTAGCAATTTGACAACATGTTGGAGTCCCTAGAGTTGAATACTTTTCAGTGTTAGTGGTTTATATTTGAGGCTCTTCAGGCTCATTAGCCTAGAGTGTGCACTTTAACAGTATGATGCTGCATCAGCTCTTGCTTCCCTTTTAAAACAATGCCTACAGTCTACAGGGTTAAGCTCCACTGGTAATATAAAAGGGATGTTTTATTGATAATTTATTTAGGAATATAAATGCTAATTGCAGCATAGAATATTTGGGGATTTTTTTCCAGAAATGTTGTGCAGTGACTTCACTTCTGATTGAATTCCGTCCTAACATCATGATTTTGTGTTTCTAATGACAAGGAGTATAACCTTATAGGATTGTCTTTAATTTCTTATGGGAAGCACAGTGATTGAGCACTACATTGAAGGCATAAAGTAATTTAAAACCTAATCAGAGCAGTTAAAAATCAAAATACAAGTCAGGAATATCTGTGTCTAAACAGTAAAATGAATGAAAGCACTACATTCGTTACTTATCTACCCTGATTGCGTAAGACAAAAATACAGACACACGGATGATCTGGCAGGAGGAACAGGCAAAGAAAATGTCTGGGTTTAAATTGTTGAGAATAGTCCCCATCTTCTTCACAAGAACAGACCCATGTTGACCATAATTTTTGTTGTAGACCAAGACATAACATAACATAAAATATTTAATACAAAATATTGGAAGTCCACGTATTTCATATAGGTCTGTGGATTAGATTCAGTGACTACCGTTTCCTGGGCCACAGTTTGGAAACATAAATTGGAAAATTTAAGGAATTTTATAATATCTTTTTAATCCTAAAAAATACCACAACAGCATGTTAGTCTCTTCTTAGGTCTCTTAGATTTTTCTCCTCACTTAACCAATTGTATAATCAAAGAGACCTTAATTTTCAGTTTGAATCCAAATACTCCAAATTGTTCAAACACTCATTTGGGTATTTCCTTTGTGAAATAATTCATTTCAGGATCACTATTACTCTCTATCTAGATTTGTTATTTAGATGTAGTTTTCCTTTTTTCTCTGTTTACACGAGGTGTTAAAGAAAGCCAGATACACAATAAAGATCTTAGCCTTACACACACAAGAATGTGTACCAGATTCAGCTCTCATAAATCATCTTGATTCTAAAACTTAAAACAAATTAGAAAATCTAGATTTTAACAATTACATGTCAGGTGAAAATGAAGGGGAGAAAGCTGTTCTTGATTCTGCCATATTTATAACAGTGTATTTCCACTGACCTAAGATTCACAATGGGAAAAGGTAGATGAATGATACTCCCCTAGTCTTTACCCTGAATAAAATATATTTTTAGAACCAAAATGTGTCCAAATGCCCAGAAGTTGCTTAGGATTCTACATCCTTTTTACTTCCAGTGTATATCAGTACTTAGCAACCTAAGATTCTTTTTTTTCTAATTAAAGATAGATTCTTTAATCAGTTGGATACCATTAAAATTTTTATCTTGTGTCTGCTTTGCTCCCCATGACCATGCATTAAGAGGCTGATTCTTCACTATTGCTCACTCCCTACATAAGATACCCCTTATGAGTGACTCAAATTGCCTTTAAACCACACAGCTCTCAGCATGATTACTTTTGCAAAGAAGTTGACTTCCTATAAAAAAGAACTCAGTGTGTTTCCTTTTTCCCTTCTGTGTGGAGAATATTCAGATCCCAAACCTGTAATCACTATGGATTTAACCCCTTTTTTTACCTTTCTGAAAAACTCGCATGTAGAGTGCAAGTAGAATTATTCCGTGGTGCAATGTATGGTTGCAATTAGTTATGTACGTCCTTTTAGAAATATTGTCCTCTCTAACAGGAAACTTGATCTCTGTGCTACTTGTATGCAGTGTCTTTTTGCATATGTCAAGCAAGATGAAATTTTTCCTGAATCTTAAGAGGGAAAAAAAGGAAGAAAAGGTGAAGGTCTGAAATAATAAGCCTTGGGAAGATCCTGACGGAGCCCAAGAATGTAATATAGAACTTATTTCCAAGAGAAGAAAAAGAAGAGGAGGGAAGAAGGAACAGAAGGAAGCTATGGGTAAGAAGAAGCATTATGAAAGTCATAAACTAAAGTCAAGATACTAGTAATGAGGATACAATACAAGATCAGACCTCATTGTGACAAGAGTTGTCAGGTAACATGAATTTCTCTTCCTTGCTTCCAGAAGTACAGGAAAGAGAGACATTTTCCTCATTTGATCTAAAATAATTTTTTATTATCATATTTATAAAGCAATTACAGCAATGGGTAAGTGGGTACATGATTTTCTTCATCTATAAAAAAATAAAATATGTTTACAGCATGTATATGAAGAAACAGCTTTCTTCCATTTTCAGAAAAGAGACTGACACATCAGCCTCTTGTCTCAGTAAACAAACCAAACAAAGCAAAAAACTCCTGCTTATTATTTATACAAGAAAGAAACATTAGATCAAAAACTGTGATATGCAATGCCGGTAGCTGGGTTGCAATCTCAGCTCCTCTAGGACTGGTGCATTAGGAATAGGCAATCTTGACACATTTGTAGTCACACAGAAATTCTGGAAGACTTACTGGAGTGCACCACTGCCACCTTAGGAGGGCCTTCTACAACATTTTCTCAGCTTGCAAAAACCTCTAGAACTAGCACTGGTGAAATTTTGAAGAAAAAATGTTCTGGTTGAAAAATATCATTTCATTGAATGCAATATTTTTGCAGGTAAATATTTGGTCTTAATAAATATCTCCAATTTAAAAAATAACTTCAAGTCTCTTGTTTAATATTTTTGAAAATGAATAAAAAATTGTCTTATTGCAAAAAGTCACAATAGTGCACAACCTGCTTTAAAGATATACGTATTAGAGAACTTTAAAAATAATTAAACATTTTGGTGGTAAGGCAACACCTGAACTAGACCAGCTGGCATACTATGGACTTCCTTGAGAGACATAAAAAGACAAAGACGTAAAGACAGACGAAGAGAGAGACAGGGAGAGAGAGAATTGAAAGGAAAAATGTTACATAATGGAAGTTTTTTTCAAAGCAGTAAAATTATCTCCCTTTCTGGACAGATGCCCTCTCTGCCCCAAACATAAGGATATTCATTGATCTTGAAGGCAACAAGTCTAGATTCAACTGTTGAACAGAAAAACTCCCACAGAGATGACATCATTTACAAAATCCACTTAATATTTATTCCATGTTTGTCCCTGAAAACAAAACAGAGCTGGAATAAATTTGGTGGGTGGATGAAGCGGACTGAAGGACGGAGGCTGACCATGAGCATGACTTAGTATAGAAACCACTGCTGGGAGTGTCATGAGGGCAGTAACCACAGAGCTGCGCGGTCCCTCACGTCTGTCCTGAGTACATTTCTGTGCACCATAATGACAGTGAGGAATGTATCTGACTTGTATCAGCTGCAAGCAGAAATGAAGGCTTTGTCCCAGAACTCAAACTGTTAGGGAATTTCTGTGTACCAAGGCTGGCTGTTGAAAGACTTTAATGGGACTATAACAATAACTGCATCAACAGCCTAAATTGTTTAAAAAGACATTGAATAGATATGAAAAGGACTGGAGTGTTAACCTAGATGTATATGTCTAAGGATGGAGAGAATTAGGGTCTAGTTTCTCATTGTAAACAGGTATCTTCCCGAGGGAAATATTTGTTAATTACCTGACTTCCAAGGTAATTGCATCCAATTGTAAGCACATTCCACTAGCACTTCAGAAATACTCTGTGACAAAGACAATTTATGTGAAGACCAGCAATTTCTAACAGTGACAGAGAAGTCATAGTCCCGCTCACTTACCTGTGTGCTAAACTTTACCAAATTATTTTGATTGTGTTCAGGATTAATGTTCAGGATGTCACTACCAAGACTTCTCAGTCAGAGACACTCTGACTCCTTTCTTTGAACCCCTAGCTCTGTTGTTGGCATAGGTGAATGTGTGGCGTCCTTGGTGGGCATGCCTTAGGAAGGCAGAGTATTCAAAACAACACACAATCAAAAAGCTTTCCCAGTGAACCACTCCAGAATAAATAAAATAAAGTTGTATAAAAAAGTCAAAATGGAAATAAAATTCACACATTAATAGATTTTTATCACATAGACTAATTTAAGGAAAATCAAATACTGGTGAGAGATTAGTGAATGTACAGCCAGCTCTTGCTCTCTCAATTCAAAAGATATAGAACCCAGCAACTAATCTGCCCCAATTAGAATCATAGAATCAATCATATGGGGTTGGAAGGGACCTCTGGAGATCATCTAGTCCAACCCCCCTGCCAGACCAGGTCTACCTAGAGCACATTGCACAGGAACTTGTCCAGGCGGGTTTTGAATGTCTCCAGAGAAGGAGACTCCACCACC
>JAOQGH010000001.1:193696405-193724436 GCA_025769975.1 Gallinago jamesoni
TCTGGACCTGCTGGCAACACTTCTTTTGATGCAGCCCAGGATGCGATTGGCCTTCTGGGCTGCAAGTGCACATTGCATTACAGTTTCACTTGGTTTAATCTAAGAAGAAAAATCATCCGTGTAAAGTTTACTTCCCAGGGAGAAATTAGTGACTTGGGGTTCCAAGAAAAATGCAAGAAAAATGGTTTAGGTTTTACTTTTTCTTTACTCGATTGTAAGGTAAGTGCTGAATTTCCAGCCCCTCAACATATTTGTCACTAGCTTGGAAGTGAGAGCAAGATTGTCCAGACAGTGTTGAATTAGCAGGGATTAGAGAAGAAGAAATTAACAACTAATCTAGCTACAAAAGGATTTATATTAATTAAATATCTAGTCTAATAAATAGAAATATATAGTCGACCAGATAAAACTGAAATAAACATGTTTTGGAGCAATGAATAAACAAAGTTTATCTGTTATAGCATGAGTTGCTTCTGACAAAGGAATGCGATTTGACAGTTTCAGAAAATTCCCCAAAGCTTCAGCTTCGGAGGAAGTAAATATTGTTAGGAAGGAAATTACCAAAGGAATACAAGAAATCAGCAGAGCATATCACTACTATGCAAAGCTGCAAACCCTCTAGGACTGATGAGCAGAACTCACTAGGGCTTTCATAAAACTTGTCCCTAATGCATGGAGAGGCAGCACTACATTTTCTAACACAGGGCTTTGGCAACACTAAACTGTTCTTGGTGTCCCATGAACATGTTAATTAAAGAGCTTGAACTCTAATAAGAGACAAACATTTTTTTTTCCCTTCCACTGATAAGAATGCCTGAGAGGTGGGGATATTTACATTCCCTAACAGGATCCAACTGTTTACTTGAAGGAACTAAAAACTCAGCCAGTACCTTCACAGCTAAATGGCTTGATGCCAAATCAGCATTTAAATCATTCTACAATCTACTTTTATCCAGTGCAGGTAAAGTGATATGAACTTACAAAAAGACTATGCCTTGACCTTTACAGAACTGAGGTCAGTAGAAGAAATAAGGAGGCACCCATGAATTACAAACAAGAAGCCAGGAGTGGCCAGTGGCAACCAACAGTTCCCACAATATAATAAATTTGTTAAAAAGGATGCTGTGTACTGGGTGTACTGTGCACACTGCTGTGTATTCCTGAACTTGGATGGGAGGGAGGGTTCCTCCACAAGAGCACAAAGCAGGGAGGGCATAGGGTCAAGCCTGTGCCCTCAGAGAGATCCAGCCAAGTTAGTGTCATACTGTGATCCAGCTCTGGCCCTCAGCAACATCAGTGCTCCACTGAGGTGTTTTTACTGCTTCTAGTTCTGCAACCAGTTTTCTCTAAACTGTGCTCTATTGCCTGCTATACTTATGGCCAAACATTTTTTAAATATTTAGTGGCTTGTGAAATAATGAAGCAAAAGCAAACTATAAGTGACAATAGCCAATGTAGAAGAGGTCTTGGCCCAGTAATGGCCCAGTGAATGAGGTTCTGTATAACCTTGGAGTACATTTGCTTTGTTTTTCCCACCAGTGTTTGATTCTATAGTTTCATACATTTGATTTTGGGTGGACACGGCTTCACCTTCAGCTGTGTACAACTATTTCAGCTCTTCCTCCTTATATTGACTATCTAACAGAATTACTTGCTTCTCAGGTATCTAAAACATATATCAACTTACCCTGAAGTTTCTAGGATTTTATTTACCTTGAAAACCCTTTAGGTGCTTGACAAAAAGTTTCAGTAATGTTAATAATTAATGCTCCATGTCATAAACCATTGTCCGTCTGGCTAAGGGCTAGTACTCTTTTTGAGAACTAGCCTCAGCTATGTTCCTCGTAAA
The DNA here is from genome assembly GCA_025769975.1 of Gallinago jamesoni. Lineage (NCBI taxonomy): Eukaryota > Metazoa > Chordata > Aves > Charadriiformes > Scolopacidae > Gallinago > Gallinago jamesoni. The sequence goes on from JAOQGH010000001.1 coordinate 193,698,255, forward strand.
GACCTGTGTTCTTATCTTAGACCTTTTCAAGCAAAAGCTTTGGCTCTGCAAAGGAGATGACAGGTCCCAGCACAGTTACTAAATAGCAATTATGCCTTATCACACAATCATGTAAGGGACACAGCATGAGCATGTAAGCATCTGCCACTCCACTGTAAAATGATAAATAAATTACATGGAAAGGCATAGGGAGTTACATTCTAAATACTTTATACTCCCACCATTTATTGCAACTCATCTATATTGCAAAGGAAATTAGTGGTCAGAGTCTGCATGTGCCAAATCTTACTGAGAATGGCAGCAATTCAGAAAGGAAAATAAAAGTTAGAACATTAAAATGAACCAAGCCATTCATTGCCAGGAGTAAAATTCCAGCACAAGTAATAATGCTACAATTTGGACAGTGTTGATGAGGTATTGTTAGAAAGAAACAAATATTTCCTGGGATAACTTGGCTGGACATTAAGAACTCTCCCACAGACCAGCAGAGACACCTTTTGCATGTAGTATTTAATATATCTGGTTGAAACATAGAATTTTTCTTCCAGAGGCAAATTGGTTTTATTCCAGTTCATTGTCCAAAAAAAGTTTTGTATGAAATTTAAAGAAAGAAACATTTTGAACCATTGAAAATAACATTATTTGACAAAATCTCTTCTGCTTTTGTCTTGAGAAATATATACCATGATTTTTGGGAAAATAATTGAGAAGAAGGGGATTTGACACTGTATCCCACAATATGCTTGTTTCCAAATTGTGATTTTACAGTATGAATGTCTGGACAACCAGATGGGTAAAAAAACCCACTGCAATAATCATGCTCAGAGGGTGGTGATTAACGGGATGTTCTCTACCTGGAGCCCAGTCACAAGGCTCTGTCCAGTGACTGTCCCATTTAATATTTGTCAGGGACCAGAAGAAGATGACAGAGTACATTCTCATCAAGTTTGGAGATGATACCACTTGAGGGGGACTAGTAGATAGATTTTAGGGCTCCACCACCATTCAAAGGTGTCTAAGGCACATTGGAGGAGTGAGCCAGCAGGAACCAAATAAAATTCAATGCGGAGAAATGTAAAGCTCCTCACCTGTGAAGAACAAGCCCCTGCAACAGCACAGACTGGGCACCTCTTGCCTGGGAAGCAGCTCTGCAGGAAATTCCTTGGGGGTCCTGCTGAGCACCAGGGCTGAGAATGGGCTTGCAGGGTACCCTGGAAACAAAAATGTTAACAGCACCCTGTGTTGTATGAACAGGGCAAAGCCAGGAGATCCAGGGAAAGAAATATCCTCCTCCACTCACTACTTGTTAGATCATAGACACAGTGCTCAGTCTGGGTCTCTGCACTACATGAAAGACACTGGTAAACAGTAGAGAGTTCAGTAAACTGGAGCAGCCACCATGATGGTGGTGGCTGGAGCACTTGTTTTGTGAGGAGAGGCTAAGGGAGATGGACTTGATCAGCCTGGAGCAAAGACAGTTTTGGGGGGACCCACTAGCGACCTCCAGTGACCAAAGCGAAGTTATCAAGAGCCAGAGCTGTAGCTGATCTCTTCACAGCAATGCATTGAGGGAGAAGAGGCAATGGATACAGCTAGAAGAAAGAGAGGTTCGGACTGAAGAAAGTTTTTACCCATAAGGACAGTTGAACACTGCCATTGGCTGTCCAGAGTCATTGTGCAGTCTCCACCCCCAGCAGTTTTTAGGCCTTGACTGTATGAAGCCCTGAAAAGCCTGGGCAGATATCTTGGGAACTCTGCTTGGAGCAAAAGGGTGTACTACACACCTCCTGAGCTCCTTCCAACCTGCATTATTCTGTGGTCCTATGATTCTCTAATTAATAATGTGGAAAAAAAATCCATGGTTTTAATATGAAGAAATAAAAAATCCAAATGCTCAGTTTCAATAAGAGAAATGAAACTTCATGGTTGTTTTTGAAACGTTTATGACCTTTTAATTTCAACCCGTATTTCAGCAAAATTGTCAAATTCCCAGGGGAAGTTTGATGCTGATGGGGCAGCAAGCTTGGATTGAGTATGGTCCTTTAGAAACTTTTCAAATGTCTCCAGCAGGACTATTTACATCAGGAAATGGGACCTTCGTTTTCTGAGTGCATTATTAACACAGATTGGAAGTGATCACTGCATGAGAAAGCTACTAATCTTAAAGACACGTGGGAGATAACTGGGGGAGACAGGAGTCTGACAGAGGAGATCAATGCATTTAAGATTTGACTTGCGTCGGCATAGCTTGGCAGCATGCTAAAGGCACTACTCTGGCAACATGACTCTCAGAACTGGTAGCTTCAGGAACTGTTTGGGTTTTTTCTGACCACATCTATTATGTCTTTACAAAAGCTGTAGGAAAACATAAAGAGGAAAGTCACACTCTAGTGGCTGGAACTTTTCTATTTTTTTTCTTCATGTGGCCAGAGGGAGGAAAAACAAGAGCTTGAGATCTCCCTTTTTCCTGCTTCATTTACACTAACGAGGGACCTACACAACAGCTGCATTCACAAAGTGGAAAATAATGTTTGTTTTCAGTGATCTGATGAAGGCAGCTTTGTGATAGAAAATATTAAAGTCTTCTTCCTGAAGCAGTTCAGCAGTGCTTCAGGAAAAATGGCTGGAACGTCCCTACTCTTAGTCCTTCTCTACTTCTGCTCTTCAGAGCAGAGCCTCCTCCACAGTGTCTGTTTCATGATGGAGCTGACTAGTAAAGAAAGCATACTTATATCTGTGTGGGAGCAAGTTAAGAAAGTCACATTCAAATAGTCTGTTCCAAAAAAACCCTCATTTTAAGACCTAAGTTACAACGCTAAATTTTTCAAACAATCAAAGCAAAGAGGCAGGTTTCTAAGCAGTGGTTTAGATATGGTTGTGCTACCGAACCACTTCTTTGCCTCAGTCTTCATTGGCAAGGGCTCAAACCACAGTGCCCAAGTCATCGAAGGCAAGAACAGGGGCTCTGAGAGTGAAGAACTGCCCATAGTGTGAGAAGATCAGGTTCGAGACCTCTTAAGGAGCCTGAAGGTGCATAAATCCAAGGGATCTGATGAAATCCGTCCATGGGTCCTGAGGGAGCTGGCGGATGAAGTTGCTAAGCCCCTTTCCATCATATTCGAGAAATTGTGGCAAACTGCCAAAGTACCCGCAGACTGGAAAAAGGGGAACATAACTCCAATATTCAAAAAAGGAAACAAAGAAGACCATGGGAACTATAAGCCAGTCAGTCTCACCACTGTGCCTGGCAAGACTATGGAGCAGATCCTCCTGGAATATCTCCTAAGGAACATGGAAAATAAGGAGGTGATTGGAGACAACATGGTTTCACCAAGGGCAAATTGTGCCTGACAAACTTGGTGGCATTTTACGATACTGCCACAGACTTGGTAGACAAGGGCAGAGCAACAAATGTCATCTACCTGGGCTTATGCAAAGCATTTGACACTGTCCCACACGACATCCTGGTCTCAAAGCTGGAAAGTCATGGATTCGAAAGATGGACCACTCCGTGGATAAGGAGCTGGCTGGATGGCCACACTCAAAGGGTTGTGGTCAATGGTTCAATGTCCAAGTGGCGGCCTCAGGGGTCCGTACTGGGACCAGTGTTATTTAACATCTTTGTTGGTGACATGGACAGTGGGATAGAGTGCACCCTCAGCAAGTTTGCTGACGACACCAAGCTCGGTGGCGTGAGGGTGGTGAGACACTGGAACATGTTGCCCAGGGAAGTCGTGGATGCCCCATGATGGAGGTGTTCAAGGCCAGGCTGGATGGGGCTTTGAGCAACCTGGTCTAGTGGGAGGTGTCCCTGCCCATGGCAGTGGGGTTGGAACTCGATGATCTCTAAGGTCCCTTCCATTCTATGATGGAACCATTCTGTGATTCTATGATTCTATGAAATATTTCTTCAACTTTTTAGAGTTGTTGTAACCACGATGGTCTTGTGATATAAACATGCTAGGTTTGTAATAAATGAAGTATCTTTTATTAGATTACTGACTTATCTAGGTAAAATAGATGAGCTTTCAAATACATAAATCTCTCTTTCATCCTTCATTGGTGTAGCCAGACACTTGTTTCTTTTTTCAACTTTTTCAGGCATAAAAAGGAATTGAAAAGAAGCATGATTTTAACAACAAGGTCTCTTAGAATTAATTAAACAATGCCCATAAATAATTGGCACAGGGACTCAGATGTGTCTCTTCCAATACTTGCTGAACTACCAAAGTCTATCAGAAATTTTCACTCCCTTTTCTCACCACGTTCTAGTGAATATTTAGGTGTAAATCCCACTTCTACCATATACTTTTTTGATATGTACCCCTCCTTTTATTTTTTTTTAAATTAGCTTAGATAGAGTCTTCAATCAGTGTATGGAGAAAATCTCATTCTTTGGATTCTATCTCTGTAACGTGCAGCATAAAAAAACTTAAGGGTCTAATTTAGGAGTTTGAAGTGGACCCAAGGGATGACTTGCCTGAAGGTATGTTTTAAATGCTTACATTCTGTATTAGAATGAGTCCTAACACTGGGGGTTAAGAAAAGCCCTAAGCAACAGGATGGCTTAAATTTACGTTTAGGAATGCTAAACCTTAAATCCCACTGTGAATCTAGCCTCAAGAGATTAGGTGGTATTTTGAACTCAGATTCTCCAAGCTGTGGTGTAGAAAGCCCTTTCTCAACCCATAGCATATCTAAATTTAGATTAGAATAAATTTATTTCCATGAATTAAAGTAGCAGTTTAAGAGGAATATTGGAACTCTCTAGCTGTAATACATAGTATGTGAGCAGTTTCATGGTCTTACTACAAGATGCTATAGGGACACGATAACCAAATTCATCAATCATGATACATCTTCAAAAAACTCATCATTCTTCCACAGAAAAAAAATGCATACATAGGAAAGAAACTAAATCCAATAGGAATAACCCAAATCTCATGAATGTAGGGAATTAAAACAAATTTTGAGTCATTAAAAACACACAGAGCTCTGTGGAACTTATTCTCCTCTGTCCACCACAAGCCTATCTGTGGTAAGATAGCTCTCAAGAACAGGAATACTCAAGACCAAGGCATGAAAGAGTGTTCAAAGATTCTCAGAGCTGACTGATGAAGACAGTTCAGGCTACAATTGACAGGAAATATGCCTACCTTTTTATAATTTTAGAAGTATATTTCATTTTTCTCTTTCGGATAACTCTGTATCTCTTTCGATTGCTCGACAGTCAGTTTGTCTACATTCCTGCTTATGGGGCAAAATAAATGAACTTTTGAACCACAAAGATGCTACATTTTGCAAAAGCCTTGTTTAAAGGTGCATCTTCACAATGAAATTACCACAGCAGTGCAGTAAGGAATGTCTTTGTGTCTTATTCAGACCTGTTGCAAAGGCAAGGTTACAGGACTTCTTTCATTATGAAGGAACTAAGTTTCCTTGCATTTGTCATAGTTTGAATGTCCAGACATAGGTAGCTATAGTAGCACAGCAAATACGAAGTTGTTAAACTATGATTGCGAGATGACAGGTCTGTATCATGCATATTAGAAGTTCCTCTGCATTGATTTTAATGAAAAATGTATTAAGCAGTTACCTCTTTTATGTACACATTCCTGAAAGTTGTAATTCCTTAATGACAGTGGAATCTTTTCCAAGGGAGCAATTTTTATTATTGTTGTTACTTTTTGTTTTGCCTCAACAGCTGTGCAGCAAAGGGAATTTCATGTTTCCTGTTTCAGAATTGTCATAAGGACCTGAGTTTATATACTTCTTATACTTAAAGTCAAGCCAGATGCCATCATACAAAGTCTCTTCTGCTCTTAGACTATTTCTTTCACAGATTTACATTTTTACTTGAGTGTATCAGTTCTCTTCATTATATTCCCATTTTCAACTAGAGCTGAATTTGCCACTTTCCCATTTCGACATAACACCACAAGTATTAACTAGCTCATATTTGAAAAACAGTTTGAACATTAAAACATTGTTATACATGATTTCAAAGTGAAATCAATTCCTATAAAATACACTGTTGATTTTTTAAATCTTTCTAGCCTTACAGCACCAGTGGTTTCTGGGAAGGACAGCTTTAAACTCCACTTGGCAGTCTGGACTAGCTGTTTTGAAAACCTCTCCTCTTTAAAAAGCTCACAGTGATGCCTACTTGTCATTTTCAAGGAAACAGAAGTGACTCTTCGCCTAAAGAGTTCAGGATTTTGCTGTGCCAAATTATTTAGAGGATAAGATTACTTGACCAAATATTTACTTGACCTCTTATTTGAGTTTGAATTCACTACTGAAATCCATTGCTTCTGTGGGTTTAAGTGTGCACTGGACCAGGCCCTAGACATTTGAAGAACTTAAATCTATATGCATAGATGCATAGGTACTGTATGTAGACTGACAAAATAACATTCTATAGCAAACTCTACAGCACAAAGAACTATTTTTTGTCATGAGCTTATTCTGTCACTGTCTTAAAATAAAAGTTCTATTTATTTATACCATAACCTTCCTGAACGTGCAAGGAGGTAGTATAAATTCTTCCAGTGTGACATTTTAAAAACAGTTAAGTAATCTTCTGCAATAAATTTGATATGTCTGAAATAATTCTATGAAAATCCCGTGAATCAAAAAGTATGACTCTTCTCAAAAAGATAAAATATTTACAAATTAATTCAAATAGCTGAACATCAGAGCAGAATCAATGATCTATTTTAAATAAGAAAATCTGGTACTATATAGTTTATACAGTTCATTGCATTTTCCTCAATTCTTATTTTTACTGTTTATTCTAGAAGTCCCGTCAGGTGCCACAGCAATTCCCGTGTTGCATTACCAAGACAGGTTTGTACGAACCCGTGGTGGATTCAACACCCAGGTGTCAATGCATGAAAAACTGATTTTTATCAGGCAGATACTTCTTCAGTGGGTGGATCCCTAAAGCCAAAGGACAGCTCTCCAAAAATTGCATTAATAACAGAGGAAAATAATGTTTGAAAAATTGTCATAAAATTTTTTTCCAGATTTTTACTTATCATTGAAAGTGAATAATTCACAACAAAATATAAAAAAATGGAAAAATGCAATTACTTAGACCTTATTAAATGAGACTGAGACACAAAACAATGTAACAGGTTTGACCAGCATTATATTATTAGTTCAAAATATAATCTATAAGCTAGAATGAAATTTTATCACATTTTGATCATATTAATATTCACAATATAAATTTTCAAAAGAATAAAATAATCTGTTTACTTAGACATTGCGATGAACTATGTAGTATATTTGAGTGGAAGTTTCTTGAGGTTAAAATTTACATGGGTATATGGTTGCTTGATCTAAATAGTGAGGTTATGGATTTGAAATTTTGCCAATTTAATTTGAATTCTCTGTTTTTCAGAATGTCCACTGCTGTAGTAGTATCCAATTAAGGAGCTATATTAAATTCCAGACATTAGTGTAGTACTATCTGTTACTAATTCAACTTTTATGGGTACTATCAGAAAGTTTTATTTCTAACAGGTTGTATGTATAAATTACTTATAAATGAAAATTACCTAAGTACTGCTTTTTACGATGCCTTTAACAAGTCTGAAATAAAGAACTGTGTTAAAGGAAATAGCTTTTTTTCAGTAACTGTCTTTTATAGCTATTTATATAGATTTTAGACAAATGTGGATTTGATTTAATCATATGGAGATTTTATTTGTACAAAAGGTGACCAGCAGTGAAGAGGTGCACATATAACATAAGCTATTTTTAATTTTTCTTGCATTTCATGTCTGATTCCTTTAGCAATTAAAATATGAATGCCTCAAAGTGCATGTAATACTTTATCCTATTCTTAAGCTAAGGTCACTTGTCAATTAAAAAAAAACAAAAACACATAACTAGTCTTATTTTTAAAGCTATTGTAATGAACATACTCCTGTATTAGCAAAGGACTTAAAGTGCACTGTGTTTTAAATAATATTTTTCAGATACTATTTAAAGCTATTCTACTGGAATAGAAGAGATTAATATTGGATAGACAAAGTTTCCAACTTCTATAGTTGAGTAACACTCCAGTAAGGAATGCATCAATACTACAGGAGAGATTTCAATGATTTAATAAATTGAAGTGTAGAATATTTTTAAGCTGAAGTCCACTAATTGTAACATGAAGTATCTGTAGTTGGTTCTAGACTAGGAAGAATGCAAGAAGAAAGCTATGTACCATTGTATCTGAATGTGTAGCTTAATAAAGTACTAAATATTTTCTTCTTTATTTTTCCTGCTTAGACAATCATCTGTTTATCTTTGCATGGCAATTCTATGTGGCCATGTCTGAGGTCAGCATCTATGGGTAAGACAGAGCAATTAGGGTATAAAATATTTATTTATTTTTTTTAATGACACACAATGCTAATTGTACTTTCACTGAATTTCACTGAATTTTTAGAGTTGCAAGGGACCATAGAGATCATCTAGTCCAACTCCCCTGCTGAAACGGGATTGCCTAGAGCATGTTAGAGCATGTTACTCAGGACTGCAACCAGGCGGGTCTTGAAAATCTCCAAAGAAGGGAACTCCACGACCTCCATGGGCAGCCTGTTCCAGTGCTCTGTCACCCTCACTGTAAAGTAGTTTTTTCTCATATTTGGGTGGAACCTCTTATGTTCCAACTTATGCCCGTTACCCCTTGTCGTCTCACTGGCAACCACTGAAAACAGTCTGGCTCCCTCCTCCTTCAAACCACCCTTTAGATACTTATAGGCATTTATAAGGTCTCCCCTCAGCCTTTTCTTCTCCAGGCTGAGTCCCAGCTTTCTCAGCCTTTCTTCATAAGGGAGATGCTCCAATCCTTGAATCATCTGTGTTGCCCTTCGCTGGACTCTTTCCAGTAGCTCCTTGTCCATCTGACCTGCGCAGCCCAGAACTGGATGCAGTATTCCAGTTGTGGCCTCACCAGTGCCGAGTAGAGGGGGAGAATGACTTCCCTCTACCTACTAGTAACATTCTTCTCTATGCAGCCCAGGATTCTGTTGGCCTTCCTGGCCACAAGAGCACACTTCTTGCTCATTGTCATTTTACTGTCTACCAGGACCTCCAGATCTTTCTCTTTGGAACTTGTCTCCAGCAGGTCCATGCCTAACTTGTACTGGTGCCTGACGTTCTTCTTCCCCAGGTGCAGGACCCTACACTTTTCCCTGTTGAACCTCATGAGATTCTTCCTTGCCCAGCTCTCCAGCCTGTCCAGGTCTCGCTGGATGACAGCACAGCCCTCCGGGGTGTCAGCCACCCCTCTCAGTTTGGTATCATCAGCAAACTTGCTTTCCTGCCCAGTGGGAGGGAAGATGGAACAGGAAACCATTGTCACACTGGTGCAAGATACTAATGTCCCATGGACCAGGAGACTACAGGGACTCTCTCTTTGCTACTGCACTTGTCCTCAGATTCAGTGTTTAGGTATCCCTATGACCAGTGCTCTGCTGCTGCATACTTGTTTGATTGCCATGCTGCTTACCATTGTCTTTGAGCAGAGGAGAATCATTTGTGAGTTTTTGTTGAAATGCTTAGTTTGAGACACAGTTTTGATTGAAGTGCTGTCCAATTTAGTTCACTTCGGGAGTTTGAAGAAAGGATGTTCAATGAGAAGGCAGTGAAAGAAGACAGGCTGTTGCAAGACATGATCAGCAGCTATATACGAGCTGCTGATATAAGAACACACATTTATAGGCAATACTGCTTGCATATATTCTTCAATCTGTGTGCAAAAGGGAAAAGGTCATAAATAGAGGATTTAAAGACGTATGGATTAATTTGCCTGTCAAGAATTCTTTCTCCAGTGAAGTGAGACTCTTTGCTGTTCTTTTCCTCTTTCTTTACTGCTGAATAATATTTTAGTTAGGTAGAGGTAAACACACTTTGAGTTTATTTAGTAGGGAAAACTTATTAATTCAGTAGTTTGTCAGAGGGACGTTGAGGACCCACAGAGGTTATTGAAATTGGAACAGCTCCAATCTCTGTACATCTCAGCCAACTGCTGTAAACTATTGTTCTGTCATATTTTAAAAGAGGACAGGCAGACAGGTGAGTTCTGTATGGTCCTCTATGTATATCTTGAATTTAACATACTTATTAAGATGTTTAGGAAATGTTATAGAGCAGCAGCCAAATCAGGAACCAAATAGGAAGTTTGTATTATTTTGTCTTCTTAAACTGTCCCTAAAAGTGCACTAGTTTAGAAAGTGGATAGACCTTTATATTTAATTAGTACCTTGTAGAACAGGGAAATGTTAAGGGGCTGAAATTATATAAGTTGTGCTGGCCCTCAGACTGTCTGTTGTCAGGATCCTGAAATGTTTGGAAATTCACCGAGACAAATGATCAGGACAAATACTTTTATATTTTGCTAGTTTCATTCCACCTTCATACTCAAATGCAACCTGTAGAGCTCAAATATACCTAAAGAAAATAATCTCTGAAGGGATATCAAAGAACTGATTTACGCGTATTATTAAAACAGAAAGGTTCACATAAAAGGATGAAATATTTCATTTAAATTAAAATATGTAACAGGAACTATTATCTAGTGACACATAACAGGAAAGTTTGTAGAAAACACACCATCACTTTTTCACATTAGATTCCTAACAGTCCATCTACTCAAGTATCTAGCTACCAAGCATTATTACTACAAATATTCTACCTCTTTAGTTGCTGCCTATCCTATATTATGTACGGAACCTTTTTTCTGAAGCTGAGTAGAAACAGTTAACAACAACTTGAATTAAGAATGATTAGGGAGGGAGAGAGAAACCAGCAGCTCAGCGGACGAGCTATGGACAGCCCCCTCACTTACTATGTTGGAGGTGAGACACTGGAATTATCTCTTGGAAGTATCCAAGGCCAGACTGGGTGAGGCTTTGAGCAACCTGGTCCAGTTGAAGGTGTCCCTGCCAATGGAAGCATAGTTGGAGCTAAATCATCTTTAACCAACTCCAACCATTCTGTGATTCTATGATGAAAGCATTGCCAGCAGATTGAGGGAGGTGATCTTTCCCTTCTGCTCAACCCTGGTGAGGCCACACTTGGAGCACTGTGTCCAGTGCTGAGCTCCCCAGTACAAGAGAGACATAGAATCCTAGAATCATAGAACATGTTTGGAAGGGACCCTTAAGGATCAATGGACATGGACATACTGGAGAGTCCAGTGAAGGGGCACAAAGACGCTGAAGGGACTTTTCTCCTATGAGAAAAGACAAAGATCTGAGACTGCTTATCACTAAAGAGAAGGCCCAGGGGAGTTCTCGTAAAATGTGTATAAATACCTGAAAGGAGAGTGGAAAAAAATGGAGCCAGGCTTCTTTCAGTTGTGCCAGTGAAAGGACCAGAGGCAATGGGCACAAACTGAAACACAGGAGGTTGCCTCTGAACATCAGGAAACACATTTTTACTGTGAGAGGAATCAAGCACTGGCACAAGTGTCTCAGGGAGGTTGTGGAGTCCCCGTCCTTGGAGACATTCAAAAGCTCCTGGACATAGATCTAGGCAACTGCCTCTAGGTGGCGATGTTGTAGAAGGGGTTGCATCAGATGACCTCCACAGATCCCTTCCAATCTTAATCCTTCCGAGATTCTGGGATCCTGTGACTGTCTGAAATCAGTATTCCATATACTATGGATGCCTAATAGTATGCAGTGTTTCTGAGAAATTGTGAATAAATTTTGTGCATCTCTTCCTTGGACTTCTTCTTTACTGTCTCTTCTACTTAATGAGAAGATAAAAACCTCTGTTTCCCAGTCTCTACAGAAAGTTATTAGTCATTTATCTTGACTTCGGGAAAATATTGAATTAATTCTTTCCATACTAAACAAGCTTGATTCATGCATGTTTTTCAGTACTTCAAATTGCCCTTCTTACCAAGAGATGAAAAATCTTTATACAGCTTTAACGCCTTTGCACAAGAAACTGCGATCGCACAAGAAACTGTTTGCGATACTTTCCATGTTCTTCACTGATGAGGACAGATCACTTGAGTTTGTACAATGCTTCTAGCCAAGCGGTTAGCAGGTGTTTACACACTCAGGTTGTGTTTCCCTTGAAAAATATTGCAACATAATATTTCTATATCCTTATTAATTGCTTTGACCAGTTCTTGATGTCATATGGATGCCTTGCTATACATCTTTGTGTCTGAATTTTTATCAGTTATCATTAGTATGCTTTGCCTTATTTTTTAAGATAAGTACTCTCATGATTATGTTTTCTGGTTGTAGTTACACAACTACTTTTCAAGTTACTTTTGTCATTGCAGTGTGGCTTTCCATACAAAGTTCAAACATCTGGAAATCATAACTGGGATAATTAAATCATTTTTTTCCAGATTCCTAGTTAAAAAATAGAAATCCACAACAGATAGTCAAGGCATGGAGTAAGGCAATAACAGCTCAAAGGAGAAGAAATTGACAGAACACCACACAATATTTAGAACTGGCAGTTCAATAGTGGCCTATCAGTGTTGGTCAATAGATGTTGATAATGTTTTCCTTCTCCAGGCATCAGTGATGAAGTTGTCTACTCTTTGTTTTTGTTTCCCAGTTTGTATTAATATTGCCTGATCATCAATTGCTCTCTGAAAATCTGATCTGATCATGGACCTTAATTGAGGAATGAATTGTCATATTTTTTCTGAAGAATGTATATTTGACATTTTCATGGGTTTTTTTTTCATCTTTGATAATATCGAATGTCTCCACATTCCCCATAGATGGTGAACTGTATCACTTTAGGTGGTGAAATGCATCCCCTGATCTCTGACAGTCCAACAGCCAAAATGCAAAAAACACCCCTACTATTAGAAACTTGATAAACTACTATGTTTATATATTGAATCTGCTCCTTACATACTATGTACTGAATATTTGTGCCTGGTTATTTTAATTGGATAGTTCCCCAGTGAGTGTCCTAATCACATAATCAGGCTTGAGTTATAAGCAGTGCCTTGTGTTCAGTTAATTCTATGTATTTTTTAATATATAATATGTCTTGTTTTTCAGTACTACTAATAAGTACATCATGTCTTCAATTGCACATCTATAATAAATTAGACCTAAGGTCTGTGTGGCACTATTTATCTTATTCTAGGAGGGCAGAAAATTAAAGACGTTCTGCTTGTTTTGTAGTCATTTGTAGAACTAAAGGGAACAAGTGTACTTTTAAACTATTAACCTTCCATTTTTTTTCAGTTTTGAGGTCTTATGAAGGTTCTATTTTTGTATCAAGCAACCATAATAATTTCACATATATGTTTTTGCTTCGGTATGATTAGCACTCCACCTTTAGTTCTGACAACCAGAACTCCATGACACACATTAATGTAGCTATCCACTTCTTCAACATAAGCAAGTCGAGTACAGAGGGCTACAAAGATAGTCAGGAGTATATGAAATATAAGAAGATGCTGAAAGAAATTATTTTATTCAGCCTTAGGAGGAAAAGGATTGGAGAGAGGTTACTCTTATCTTCAACTCCCTGGTAAGAGGATATAGAGAAAACAGAGCCAGATTCTTCAAAGTGGTTCTCAGTGACAGGAAGAGAGTCATTGGAACCAAGTTGCACACCTGGGAATTCTGATTGGATATATGCAAAAAATGTTTTTGTTGTGAGTATAGTGTATCATGGACATAAGTTTCACGGGAACCTCCACCCTTGCAGTTATTCAGGACAAGGTTCTGAGCAACCTGCTTCAAAAAGACCTGCTTTGAGCAGGTAGTTGGACTACATGACCTCTGGAGGACCCTTTCAACTTTCATGGTGTCATGATTCTCTGATGTCTGAAGCTTTACAGAACTGAGATCATCAAAATCACAATCAAATTTGTTTTCAGAATCTTGTGCATAAGTGTAAGAGTTTTTCGTGATCCTGGAAAGAATTATGAACACACTTCCACTTTACAGAGTTTGAACAGTATAATTGACTTTATGGGATTCATTTACAGAGCTCTGAATGACGTATGAGTATAAATCTTAACAGTTGTCTTATTCCTCTTTGTAAATGCAAATAAGTGCTATTCTTGAAGCATATATATAATCCCTTTGGACTGCTCTCATTTTCAAATTTTAGTACTAAATTGCAAATAATACGAGATAAATCATGAAGGAATGTATGTTTTGTAACTTATGGTTCAGTATATTTAGATTATTTCATTCCAATTTTTCAAGAATTAACAGGCTTTTATCATTCAAGGTATGGAAGAGAAAAGTTGAAGAGTTTCAAATTCAACCTCACTGAATACAGCCTTCTGAAATGTTTCAAAAAAAAGTGATTTAATTATGCAGAGGAAACACTTTGAACTTTCATTTTTTGGAAAACCTGCAGATAGATGGAGAGTTTGTATAGGATAGGAACTTCCACAATACACCAAAAAAAAAAAGAAAAAAAGCAACATACTTGGTGGGTTTCAACTGAAACTTTGAAACTCCTTCTGAAGTCTGGTGTAAAATACTTCCTGACTATTTAAGAGATTTTACCTAATGCTTTCCCCCAGCCCTTCCATTTTCCAATCAAGTTCCACTGTTAGAAATCTGATCCAATGGTAAATTCACAGATTTCAAATAACATTAAAAGACTACCATTTTCTTCAGAATTGGAAATGAAGAGCCTAATGAAGGTATGTTTATTCAAAATATTTTCCTGGCTGATCACTTGAAATATTTCTAAAGACTTCCACCATAACAAAATTAAATTAATTGGTTTATATGTTACCAATGAGTCCCTGCAGTATTTTGTTGTTGGTTTTTTTTTTAATTGGCATAATGGTAGATATTGCTCAGTTTTGAAAACTGTTTAAATATAGCTAGAAGTATAGAACAGTTTTCTTCATAGGGGGTTGGGGGTTGGTATTTTCTATATGTTTAACCAAGACTAGCTTTTTGAAACAAACAAACAAATAAACAATTAACAAAAACCAAACCCCAAACAAACAACAAAAAAATCTATTTCAGAATGCTTGTTAATATTCAGAACATTCATTATTTTCTTCCCTAGTAATTTTGAATTCAAATCTAGCATTTTTCCAATAAAGACATCCAAATATTTTATTTATGACCCTTTATTTTTTTTAAGATAGCAAGTCATTTCCATGAAACAGTTGTCTCTGGCATCTGTGCATCCTTTTATTACTAGCTGAAACTTTCAGAGTTATTCGCTCACTCAGATGAGTATATTTAAACTACGACCTATTTATCCATCTTTCTTCGAGATCTGAATGCTCTCTCTCCCATCTTCTTCTGTGACATGTTGATATGTTTATGTAATGCATTGATGGAGGTGCAGATGCCAGTCTTAATTCTTCCTACCTTTGCTGAGACTAGCAGCTGTGTCTGTGCTCTGTTAAAGCAACACCTTTAGAAGTAAAGACACCAGAGTTCTTTTTCAATTGCTGATTTAGTACCAAGTAAGCAGCTGAACCAGATGACTAGCTGCATGTAGATGTATAGTAAAATAATGAAGGCTTTAGAAGCTGTTAAAACGTGATAGTGATAACAATGATATGATTATACAGACCAGTGGTTTTACAATGCTGAACAGATACTGTGCAATGTGGAGCATTCTCTCCCCTAAATAACAGGACCTGGAAATATGTAGGGAGGTATTCCACGTTCTGCAGGACGAGGCCAATATGGTTAGGTATAGTGTCTAGCTGTTAATACTCCCAGAGAAGACAAGAATGCTGTCCTTTATTCTGAGAACAAAAGAGACAAGAAGAACGCAAATGCAGTTCACATCTTATGGAGCAATGGGCTAGAAATGTTTGAGACCTAGTTCTGGCAATCAGACTAAACCATGCTTCCTAACAGACGTAATTAAATTGGCCTGGAGCTATAGCTAGAGAAAGTAAGTTTATTTCTAGGATAAAAACTTCCATTAATAGTTTTGTTGACAGTACTTAAAATATGATCTATCACTAGACTTGAGTATATAAAACCATGTCTGTGAGTATTCCCACATGCTTGAAGTTCTTCATATGTCTAAGAGCCTAGCTAATACATGGCCCTAAGCATGTTACTGCATCATGGCCCAAATAGCTTAATTAGCTATTCTAAAAATACTTCATCATTGAAAAACTAAGAAATAAAATCAAAGTGCTAACAACTTTAGTATCAGTTAGAAAAAAACCCATAGCTTTATCCACCACCATCAATTTCCAACAGTCTGCTCCCAATTTTTCTTTCTCCCAGCCACTCTCTCACAACTGCCACTCGCCCTCCCAGCCTTTGAAATTTCCAATGAGTTCCCCATATCCCTCAATGACTCCTTCAGCTTCCTTTTTCTTCTTAGCTCCTCAAACCCCATTCTTCTCTTCAGCCCTGATACCTTACCCCTGGCAACAAAAATCCCAGCTCTTTCTTCCTCTTTCAGAACTCTGCTACCTTTTAAAAAGCGAGTTTAGCCCATGTTTCTGATCAACAAAGAACTTGTTCTGTGCAAATGTTTTGAGCAAGAGCTGCCTTATTTGGCTTGTCTGATATTAGTCAAATCAAGGTTTTTTTGGTTGATAAAGAAGGACCAGTGAACTGAAAAGATTAAACCAAGGGAAATAGAGAGAAGAAAAATGGACTCCAAAAGTATAGATTTTTTCAAACAGATACTAAATAAAATATGATAATCCTGAAATTTTTGGTTTATGGAGCTGTATTAGATCTTTGTATATTGACAAATGAGTAAACAACCCAGCCTTTTCCTGAGATTCCTCCATTAAAATAAGACCTTCATAATGAACAGATATGTAGTATCACTTTTCTATGTTTTCTCACAGTCCTGACTGTAACAGCTATTTTAGTTACAGTGCCTTATCAGCAGCATTCATCTAATCCTATAAAATTTTGCCTTTTTTATATTGAGGAGTTGTCTGATTTTTTGAGAATGTTGTTACTATCTGGGGCTGCATACAGTTGGGTGACATTAATATGTTTCTTAAGGTTGTAGACTAGTTTGCTTTTGCCTTAGCATAACCATTTTAATTTTAGAGATTAAAATTCTTTTTTTAACTTGTATAATATACTGTAATTGCCTGACAAATCATTCAAAAAACAAGAATGAATTAGACAATTGGGGAGGAGGAGGCGGGGAGGGTGAGACTAAGGTGTTCCCACTTCTTTCGGCTCTGATTTTTCCTTGTAGCATATTATGAAGCTCTTTCACCTATTTTGAGATGTCCTGGTCTAAGTAGGTAATTTTTTTTCATGCCTTTAATCCTTACTTTCTACTGTTTCTTTTCTAGCAATTCTTAAGCCCTTTCAATCACTGAAAAATATCTGGACTGTTGACTTCCTAGTCTAAGCTAAATAATGGTATACTTGGGCAGTAAATCATTTAAATAAAATGTCTCAATGTCTCTTCACAAAACTATGAAGAAAATGAAAGAAAAACATTCTCTCAGTATCTTAAAACTAGAAATAAGATTGTTTGAAAATGAGAAGATGAAAGCTTTACTTGTCTAGAGTTGAAACAGTGACATTTCTTCACTGGAGATAGCCTGCCAAATGAAAATGAGTGCTCTGCAACTCTTGTGACAATTACAGTTGCAATATTACAAGTCCTGGGAAATATGATCACTCCTCATTAGAGAAAATAATTCAGTTATCAGTCTGGGGAAAACCAAAAGATGATTCTTCTTATAGCTGCTCTAATGTTACTTTCCACCTCTGCTTTGTTGAAATGACATGTTAGAAGATGCATTCAGGCTGGTGTCACAGCATAAAATCCATACCTTCATAACAGTCACTCTGCATGTGTGCTCCTTCAGCTTTAGTCCTGGATACAGTCCCACCTATTTCTCACATCTCCATAAAGTACATTTCAGTTGGTCTATTCTGAACCAGTTCCATACGTGTTCTAAAGTCCTTTCTAGCCTTGGACTTCCAGACATTCCACTTTTTGCTTATTAGCTTTTCATGTGTCTTCAGTTCTGAGTCCGTGGCTTCAGCTAGTTGTTTTCTCACTTTCAGTGAGTCCAGCATAATGTAAGGTCTTATTAGAAATCAATCAATCCTGAAAGACAGACAAGCAGCAGACATTCATTTAGTATCACAAAATAGCTCTTTTTTTCAAAAGAAACAAATCAAAATTTTGTAGTCAACTGCAAGACAATACCTATGTATTGCAGAAAAATTCATAAAGAATGGTTCATATACTCGCCAGTATTAGCACTATTGGCACTATTAAATGATGTGTCAAATTTTCTTCTCTGCATAATGGCGAGTTCTTAAAACAGCATCATGGTATATTAGCGGTTTGGGATTTTGGGGTTTGTTGGTTTTGTTTATTTGTTTTGGTTTTGTTTTCAGATTTTATTAATGTGTTTTTTATATTCATTATTCAAGTTCTCTTAATTACTTTTTTTTTTTTTTTTTAAATCATGGAGGTACCAATGTTTTGGGCTGAGATTTCTCTCTTATCAAGCTCAATTGTTAATTTGACAAATTCTCTTCTTATCAGAATTCAGAAAAGAAATTAAACTCTTCAGGCATAATAGGTACGGTGAAACAGTAAGTCTAACTGAGCCAAACATGCTTTACCGGAAAATGCAGATTTTGTTTTTATCAGTTCTGTGGAATAGGTCATTTGGGTCAAATACTGGCTTGCAACTTGGCAGACTTAAGGATTCCATGAACAAAACCAGGATCAGACACCTGGCTGGGATTCACATGGCCAGATGTAAAGTCAATAATGTAAATAACTCTGTCTGAGTGAGTTATGTTCCTTCATAGTTTGACTGGAAATAAACTTTTATAGTTTAACTGGGAAAAAGAATATGTCAAAGGAGGGGTTTATCTCATTGCAAAATATCTGCCTAAAATAGGTCAAATGAATAAATGCTCTGTAGGTGTCTAAAGCTGGATGGGGTGAATCATGCTCTGATTCATTAGGAGACATGAGTAAGCTGTGGACTGCCCATTAACTCAACTGTAATTTAGCCAGGTGCTTGACTGACTGAAAGAGAGAAAAATTGGATGGTTTTGAAAATGAAGTCCTAATAGGGCCAGATGAAGTAATGTTAAACAGTGGCAAGCAGAAAAGATGGGTAGACATACAGGTAAGATAAGATAAGATAAGATAAGATAAGATAAGATAAGATAAGATAAGATAAGATAAGATAAGATAAGATAAGATAATTCAATATTAAATTGACTGTTAGCTTAGACACAGAGTGAATTTTTATTACATAGAATCATAGAATCATAGAAAGGTTTGGGTTGGAAGGGACCTTAGAGATTATCAAGTCCCAGCCCCCCTGCCATGGGCAGGGACACCTCCCACCAGACCAGGTTGCTTAAAGCCTCATCCAGCCTGGCCTTGAACACTTCCAGGGATGGGGCATCCACGACTTCCCTGGGCAACCTGTTCCAGTGCCTCACCACCCTCACTGTAAAGAATTTCTTTCTAGTATCTAATCTAAATCTCCCCTCTTTCAATTTAGAACCATTGCCCCCTGTTCTTTCACTAAACTTCCTGAGTCCCTCTCTGGCTCTCCTATAGGCTCCCTTCAGAGATTGAAAGGCAGTTATAAGGTCTCCCCGGAGCCTTCTCTTCTCCAGGCTGAACAACCCCAACTCCCTCAGCTCATCTTCATAGGAGAGGTGCTCCATCCCCCTGATCATCTTCATGTCCCTCTGCTTGATCTGTTCCAACAGATCCATGTCCTTCCTGTGTTGAGGACTCCAAAGTTGGACACAGTACTCCAGGAGGGGTCTCACAAGTGCAGAGCAGAGGGGCAGAATCAGCTCCCGTGACGTGCTGGCCACACTTCTCTTGATGCAGCCCAAGATGCGGTTAGCTTTCTGGGTTGCCAGTGCACATTGCTGGCTCATGTTGAGCTTCTCATCCACCGACACCCCCAAGTCCTTCTCCCCCGGGCTGCTCTCCAGCCATTCTCCACCCAACCTGTATTTGTGCCTGGGCTTGGTTGAACTTCATGCAATTTGCATGAGCCCACCTCTCCAGCCTGTCCAGGTCCCTCTGGATGGCATCCCTTCCCTCCAGCGTGTTGACTGCACCACCGAGTTTGGTGTCATCTGCAAACTTGCTGAGGGTGCACTCTATCCCACTGTCCATGTCTCCAACAAAGATGTTGAACAGCACTGGTCACAGTATGGACCCCTGAGGAACACCACTCATTACTGGTCGCCACTTGGACAATGAACCATTGACTGCAACCCTTTGAGTGCGGCCATGCAGCCAGCTCCTTATCCACTGAGTGGTCCATCCATCAAATCCGTGACTTTCCAATTTTGAGACCAGGATGTCATGTGGGACAGTGTCAAATGCTTTGCACAAGTCCAAGTAGATGACGTCAGTTGCTCTGCCCTTGTCTACCAAGTCTGTGGCAGTATCGTAAAATGCCACCAAGTTTGTCAGGCACAATTTGCCCTTGGTGAAACCATGTTGGCTGTCTCAAATCACCTCCTTATTTTCCATGTGCCTTAGGAGATATTCCAGGAGGATCTGCTCCATAGTCTTGCCAGGCACAGTGGTGAGACTGACTGGCCTATAGTTCCCTGGGTATTCTGTGACTTGTGCAGTGTGGTTTGAGCCCTTGCCAGTGAAGACTGAGGCAAAGAAGTGATTCAGTGGCTCAGCCTTATCCATATCCTGGGTGACCGGGTCTCTGGTTTCCTTCTGGAGAGGGCCCACAACTTCCCTAGTCTTGCCTTTGTCCCTGATATATCTGTCGAAGTTTTTCCGATTGTCTTCGATGTTCTTGGCTAGATTTAGTTCTGCCTGGGCTTTCACTTGCCTGATCTTGTTCCTGACTATTCGAACTGTTTCTCTGTATTCTTTCTATTCTACCTTCCTTTTTGGTCCTGAGCTTGTCCAGCAGTTCTTTATTCATCCACGCAGGCCTGCTGGCTATTTTGCCTGACTTCTTTTTTGGGTTGCACCTCTCCTGAGATTGGAGGAGGCGATCCTTGAAAACCAACCAGTTTCAGTCTGGATCATCTTACAGTTTAGGCATCTTATAGTTTGGACTTATTCTCATTTTGGCTATAATATTTTATCCAGCCTTAATTCAAAATCTGTCAGCGATCAGCATGAATCATTTCTTTTTTTGATCAATAATCTATCAGTTTATAGCTTGGTCACAAAAATGGCCATCTCCATTCAACCCGATGTTTATTCCTGTTTGTATTGTACAGAAGCTTCTGATTATACTTAATTATTATGTAATAAGATTATAATAATATTGTACCTTTATGGCAGCAAACATCATGTTTACTGCACTTGTACCTTATGTAAGCAAAGAGAAAGCCTTTGAATTTGTATGTGTTTTTTGAATTTATACTTCTTGTTTGTTTCTTTTCAGTCATTAGATTAAGTATTCAGTAACTCTTCACTTTTAAAATGTTGTTTGCTGCATCTAAAACAAACGCAGACTTCCTGCTGACTTGTGTATACCTCTTGTGGTAGGTTTTTAAGCATGACTTATTTTCCATAAAATGGACACAGACCCCAGTTTCATATTATAGACAGAGACAAATGAAAAATATGGTTTTATTCATAACACAGTCTTAACAGTAATTAAATTATTTTTTAATTGGAACATGGGAAAAAAATGAATTAAAAACCTTAGTTCTGCTCCACAGAACACACTTACATATCAGTTTTGGAAACCAACAAAATATAACTGTGTTTAGATAGAAAACAAAATCCAAGTTACTTTGATTTGTAATACTAGTGTTGGGATCATTTTAGGAGTCTGAATTTTTTGACTTAAAAAAACGTACTTTTAATATTTTGTTTATCAGCTTAATATACTGCTAGATCTGTCAAGCAAGCACAAATGTCAAATAGGATTCAAACATAAGATGCTAGTGCTTTTCTTTTCATTTGTTCTAGAATTGTTCTTTAATCCTTCTTTTGAAGTTAGTAAGCTTCTCTTTCTCCTTAAAAAACTAGAAATGTCTTTTGTGAATTAGTCAGTGGCATCTAGGAAGTGGGCCTTAGCACCCAGCCTGACGGAAAATACAATGGCAACTGGCAGGATAGCCAAAAATCTATATACATAATGTAATATTATAAATATCATAATGTAAAAATCTATATACATAATGTAATATTACTTTGTGATTGTGCAGTGTATAACCCCAACTGATGGCTGGAAAAGCCTAAAAAATGTTAAAAAAAAAACCACAGTGAGCCATAGCAACAAAGTATTCTACTCTATAGTGGGACTGACTGAGAACAGATGAACTATTTTTACATTATTTTGTTAAAGTAAATTAGTTTTACTGTTCTAGTGCTTCCTAAATAATTGAGCATTAGTTCTGTGATGATTTAAATAATCTTACATCCTGAAACAGAACTATATGTTGATATTTCATCAAGTTAAACATGTATGTAATTTTCAGCAACAAATCATTGAATAGTAATCCTTCTCCCATTCATTCATTATATAGTACAAAATAACAACATGATCAGATATTTAATTTTACTTACTACACATGAGCTGAAGGCCATCACTTGTGTAATAGCAATGGCTAACAGTTCTCTTGAAGCTTGAGCACTCAGAAGTTGGAATGAGGGTTTCATATGAAATTTTAGCATTTTAAATTTGAATTAAAACTTAGAAAACCATCCATAAAACATCATGCCAGAAAAATTACTTAGAGTGAATCTAAAATGAAAAGTAGTCCATAAGATTCAAAAAGCAGGTAATTAAACTGATGTTAGCTTTGTATTTTTGCTGCTTCTAACCTTTGAATAGAATCCATCTTTGTCTGTTTCTTTTAATACTTAATCATTCTAAATTGTAGTTTTATTGTCATTTGAGTTTGTCTGACTTTAAATTGCAGAGCAGATACTGTACATTCTATTGGCTACTTAAATGCAGCTTTTTCACTTTTCTTCTTTATAGTTTAAGAATGAACAATTAGAGAGAATGTATAGCCTAATGATCTCTACTTTAAAACTTGTAATTTGCTCTCCCTTTCTCATTATTAGTGTATAGGATGGATTTTCAAAAATGCACATGTGATTTAAAACCTTTTTTCCTACTGCATTATATGTGGTTGTTTACTATTCTTCATATTTCTATCAAATTAGAACTACAATAATAGGTAAAGCCATGATGAGTTCAAAATAGATCATGTGTTTTCAAGTTTTTACTGGCATCATCAAAAAATATATCTATGTATGTCGAAAATAAAATAGCATGCCTTATCATGTGTTTGTACTAAACTGCTGTATCCATATGATATTTCAGGAGTCAAAGTACTGTGTTTTCATTGCCTCAGTAGTCTATTGCTCTGAAAAAATGATGTCCCATTTTAAAAATAACTTAGTGAATTAAATCCATCCTTCTGAATTTAGATTTAAAGTGTGTTCAGCTTAAATTGCTACCATATAATTTTCTTTTCTATTTAATGGAAAAACTACACTTGACCTGGGAAAAAGAATTAGCATATTTCTTCCAGAGAACTTTATCATTGTCTCAGATGAGTCTTAATGAACCCAGAGAAAACAATGGCAATATCTCTGGGAAGAAAATGGCCACTAAGGGGAAAGAACAGTCTTTAAAAACAAAACATAAAGGTTGCAAGAATTGAGTAATTTTAATAAAACTCAGAAAAAAACTTATGAACTGGTAGAATGTAAAATTCTTCTGGCATGAATGTTTGCAAGATGCAAATTGCTGGTTTAGATTTGGTACTAGATCATATTTGGACTATCAGTTATACAAAAAAAGATTGACAATTTCCAAGTGTCTCTACTTCTAGGAATTTGAAAATGGAATGCAGAAGAAAGGCTTTCATTATTAGAAGCCACATTGCAAGAATGATTACAAATAAAAATATCAGATATGTTGTTAGTTTAGTCCCTACTACTAGTTCCACTAGTGCATTAGAGAGTCACAGTTTTAATACAGGAGTCAGTGTGAACAGGGGCAAAAAAAATGCCAACAGCAACAACAAACAGAAGAAAAAAAAATAGAGAAGAAGAAAATCCAAAACAAATCTAAAAGTACACTGAAAATTAGTCAGAAACATCCCACTACATTTTTTAAATTAATTTCTGAGGACATATGCCACTGTCTGTGCTTCTGTCAAGCCTTGAATAGAAAAACTCTAAAAAACCAGCTCAGATCAGTAGGACAGTTTTGGTGCAGACACCCACATGATCTTCACTTATCGTTTGATGGTTTATTTTGAAAAGTAGTTTTAGGGTGTACAAACTAGATTCCTTTCTGAGGAAATTAAAGTGGAAGATCTAACTTGGTGCACACAAAGAACACTCTCATCTCTGGCAAAGATGCAATGATGCAAACTGGTGATTACTCTTTCAGACAATTTCAGAGTATACACATAGTGTGCATATTCAGTCCAGGAGACCGGAATATGTGTAATTCAAAATAAAATATATATATTGCTGCTGTAACTGTTACCATTTGTTTATCTGCTCCTTCTGCACTCAGTCTGCTCCTCCATAGACACAGCCATTAACACACATCCTGTGCCATGCTCTCCATTCACTCGGAAAACAGTTCAAAAAGTATAAGGAAACAGCTTAAGCATTCAGGAGTCCTCATGTAGGGCTGGTTAATGGTCTGGATGGATCTATCTACCTTTATGTCTACTTTGCCATGTCTCAGAAGGTGAGAAAAGAATATGCCAGATAAGCAAGATCTGTGAGTTTTGGGTCTCAGCTCTTCTACTTCCCTAAAGATCCAGATTTGTTTTCTTACAGTGTTTTTACATGCTCTTCTCAGTCATTTACTTGCTTGCTTTTCTTTTTTGCAGTTATATCTGATGTATCAAGAATTGTCTGGCAGACATGGACTGTACATTTTCATTGTTTGCAACATGACAGATCCTTTCCACAACCATGTAGCAATAACCGTCCCTGACATATGTTCCTCACTGTGCAGCCCAGAAGAACAACAGTCTTGGATTCACACTGTTGTCTGTACAAGTAGAATATGCTGTCTATTGCTAGTACTTGGTTAAGTGCTACTAAATTTGTCTTGCTAATAATGTGTATTAAATGATTCTTGACTAAATAAAGTTGAAATGAGGTTGCAGAAGATGAAGATGTATTCAGGCCTGGCAGAAGAAGACTGACCTTGTTTTGAAAACATCCTCAGAAGAAATTTTTTTCTCCACTATTCTGTTCATTTCCTTTTTACGATACATGTTTCTGTCTACAGAAAAGAGGAATCATCTGACATATGTCTTCCTATTGGTCACTGCATACTGTTCTAGATAAATATAAATAATACAACAGCAGAAAATTTCCACTCCCACATTTTCTAATTTCATTTCCTAATTACTCTATACACAATGGCTGCCAAGCAATCATACAGGTTTTTTTCTACTGTGCTGCTAATTCTAATGTTTATTGTCCAATTTAAAGAACTCAGGAGAGTGAGGGATATTTCTACAAATAATTTCTTTAAGATTTTATGTATACATATTTTTTTTAAGCATGTGGCTTGAAACTGGCTAAATGACCAGGCCCAGAGGATGGCTCAAGGCAGCAGGAACTCTGGGTGGAGGCCAGTAACTAGTGGTGTACCACAGGGGTCTATAATGGGTCCAGTCCTGTTTAACACCTTCATTAATGATTTGTATGATGGGTCACTGTATGCTCAGCAAGTTTGCACATGACACAAAACCAGGAGTGGTTGATACATCAAAGGGTCATGCTGCCATCCAGAGGGACCTCAACAGGCTGGAGAAATGAGATTACAGGAACCTCATGAAGTTCAACAAGTTAAGAAGTGAGAAGTACAAAGTCCTGCAGGCCCCAACACATGCTGTGGGCAACCCAGCTGGGAAGCAGCTTGGCAGAAGAGGGTCTGGCGGTCCTGGTGGACAGCAAGTTAAACATGAGGCAACAATATGCCCTAGCTGCAAAGAAGGCTCATGCTGTCCTGAGCTGCATTATTCCAAGTATTGAGAGCAGGGTGTGATGAAACGGGGGGGGAAAGGACTTCACTGTGAGGTTCAAATTAATTTATTTGGACTACACTCACAGGTCCAATACATCACTATTGTAGGTCCTATGTGTACAAGGACGATTACACTATTGCAATTAAAAAGCAATCCGCGGAATACAAGTGATCCCGACAAGTAACACCACCAACCACAAGCGCGCTAGATATGAATACCTTAAAAGAGTGCACCAATCA
>JAOQGH010000001.1:193731860-193757336 GCA_025769975.1 Gallinago jamesoni
GTATCCTGGTCTGCATCAAAAGAAGTGTGGCCAGCAGATGATTCTGCCCGTCTGCTCTGCACTTGTGAGAACCCACCCGGAGAAGTGCATCCAGCCCTGGTTCCCCCAAGATAAGAAACAACATGGACCTGTTGGAGTGAGTCCAGCGGAGGGGCACAAAGATATCAGAGGGCTGGAGCACCTCTGCTCTGAAGAGTGGCTGAGAGAGTTAAGGTTGTTCAGTCTGGAGAAGAGAAGGCTCTGGGGAGACTTTACATCAGCCTTCCAGTAAGTGAAGGGGGCCTACAGGAAAGATGGGGAGGGACTCTTTATGAGGGAGTGCAGTGATAGGAAGAGAGATAATGGTATTAAACTGAAAGAGGAGAGATTTAGATGAGATATCAGGAAAAAAATTCTTCACTCTGTGGTTGGTGAGGCACTGGAAGAGGTTGCCCAGAGAAGTTATGCATGACCCTTCCCTTGAAGTGTTTAAGGCCAGGCTAGATGGGGCTTTGAGAAACCTGTTCTGGTGGGAGGTATCCCTGCCCAGGGCAAGGGGGTTGGAACTTGATGATCTCTAAGGTCCTTTCCAACCCAAACCATTCTATGATTCTGTGATTAATATCTGCTTATGGTATATCAATGAATAATTTGTTACGATTGTCAAATAACAATTTGACAAGATAAAAAAGATAAAAATACTTTTACTAATTTTTAAAGCCATTGAAATAACTTAAAAATATTGTAAATAATCAGAAAATACAACTGTCAAATTTTCCATAAAAAACACTTACCCACATAAGCTTTGGCTTTGCAGAAAGTAAAATAATTTTATTCCAACACTCCAAATCCTCTGTCTGAACAGTAGGAAATTATCAGCATCGTTTTACTGCTTTTTTTTTTTTTTTTAAAGTGATAATCCATTTGGCACTTTATGGACAATCTTGTGTCTTCTGCATTCTTCTGCAGGCATGAACAAGTATAGTATCACTTCATCTGGCTGGTTGAATTTATGGCTAAATACATTATCTAAACACATAAACATAGATACATATACACATGGAAAACTTTGAAAGATTAGAAGTAATATTTTATTTAATAATTTACACATATGTATAGACTTAAATGCAAGCTTTAATAGCATTTTCTAATTTCTGACTGAAAAATCATACAAGAAAAGAATGAAGTAGAATAAATTAATGCATTTTTAAACTTTATTTCAATAAAGAGTTAGAATATGTTTAAACCAAACATTATCAAGAAGGAAGTAATCCACATGTTACTGTAATATGACTTTTTTATTAGTAGATCATGGAACTTCTTTGTATACGTTTTTTCTCAGTTACATACATTGAAAATATGCATAGAAAATAAGAATGTCCATAGCACAGCAGACAAAGGTGATTAACATAAAAGTAAAACCAGGTAAGGGTGTACAAATTTCTTGACTGGTGTTTGCTTTGTTAAGCCTGAACTGAATCTAAGATTTGCAAGATGAATAAATATTGCAGATTTGAAATTAACAGCCATCAGGAGACAAACTCTAGAGGTTCACTCACCCTTAAAATCTAGCTTAATGATGTCTAAAAAGTTTTTTATTGACAGTAAAAAATCCAATAGAGTTCCTATAAAAAGAGTGCCCCCTGAGTAGAGAAGCTATTGGAAATGACAGCAATTAAATCAAGCTTATGAAATATTTAGACCCATTCTAAGGTGAATTTGTTTCAATGAATATCAGCTATTAGATCAGGTAATAGAAGAAAGAGAAGAAAGAAATTTATAAAGAATTAATAAATTTAGGATTTTAATAAAAAAGGAGGGACTATATTTAATCAGGAAATATGCTAAACATTTTGTGAAATCCCCTCTAGCTGGATGCAGAAGAATAAGGAATGAAAGAGTTATTGCAAAGAGCAGTATAGATGTGTAAGCAGTAGATTGCCATAACTTACCAAATGCAAAATATGGTACTTTTTACTTTTACAAAAGAAATCACATACCACTTTAATTACTTGCAAATGCTTTTGATGTCTTTTCTTTATTATATTTCTTGCAAAAAATGGAAAATTTCTAGATAGCAATTTTTATATATCTCTTTTAACAACTGTATTACGCAGTGGTAAAAGATAGCATATTTATCCAGCTTAACAGGCCACTCTGGGAGCAGTGATAACAGAAAAATCCACCTGAAGCAAGCAGGGATTTTGATGTTCTTTATACATGACGCTGATGTTGTTTTGGGCTCATAAGAAGAGCTACTAAACAGCTTGTATGGAAGCAAATATTGCAGCTAAAAAGGAGTATTTTATGTATAAGGCTCTCATATAACAAATAAAGTGTTTTTATCCTTACCTAATTAAAATTCCATTTTCACAAAGCAAAGACTGTAACCTAAGTCATTGATAATTGGGTTTTTTTTTTGATAGAAATTCTGTTTCTATGCATTGCAAAGGCTTTCTTTATGCTCTAGGGTATGTCAAGACATACACAAGCATGAGAATTGAAAATTACTGTAATGAATAGTTGTCTCTACAAATGAAAAAATAAAACAACTACCAAACCAACCACAGAAACAAGCAATGGAAATCTAGGAGCTAAGCTACAGCCTTTTGTATTTCTGCTTGAGAAAGCTTCCAGCTGTGACTACACCTTCAAGGAGTTCTTCTTCTGCGTAAATTTAAGTTATAATTTCAAGCGATCCTCTTCATCTAAACACTGTTCACAGACAGAAGCTTGTAGTATCCTTTTGGGTTAATTTACCAGCCAGCAAAGACAGTTTATACCTGTTAAGATTGTGCTACTCAAATTTAACTGGTTTTCTGTTTGTTAACATCCACTCACATAAAAGCCCTTTCTGCAAGTAGATGGAAATGAATATGTACAGCAATACAGTCTCCTGTACCCACTGCGCCGTGGCATGAGTTGTGGTCAGACAGTCCTCCAGAAAGTCTGTAGGGTTGCACACCTTTGAGGATCTTTAGAGTGCTTTGAACACAAGACTATTAACAATGGTCTGCATGCTTTTTTTGACCTCACACATTTCTCGTGGAATGCTCTCAACACTTATTAGCCATTTAAAACTGCAAATGCTACAGGTGACACAATTCTGTGGTGTAGAAATTGTCCATGTCCTGTAACTTGTAAAGCAGATACTGGTAGAAACTCATCGACAATTTTATTCATGGACACTTTTGTACGAAGAATTGCAATGTAATTCAGTGTAACAAAATTAGAGTGGTATTGTCATTAATGATAGATCTAATTTTGCATTCAACCATTTAATGAATTAAGCCCATGGCAATTGTGCTGATTTCTCTACTTTTTGACTTAGATATTTGTAATATTGTTTGTTTTAAACAAAAAATAATATGTGATCTAGGAATACATATATATACATAAATATAAAATAAGAAAAATAAAGGTAATTGCCACCTTATATAAAGGTTTCCATTTGAGCAAAACAGTAAAATATTATAAAATAAAATTATTTGTACAATGGAAATGTATTTCATAAGTACCTTTAAACCACCAGAAGAACCAATGACAACCAATATGGAGAAAGTTGCTGTATTCAACAATATTTTTGCCTCACTTTTCAATGGTAATCATTCTTCTCACTTCTGTCAATCTCAGTCTGAATCTCAAGGCAGAGAATAGAGGAATGAAGTCCTTCCCATCATAAGTGAAGATCAGGTTAGAGACCACCTAAGAACCTTGAACATACATAGGTCCATGGGACCTCTTCACACTCTGTTTTCTTGATGTAGATGGCAATGTCTCCACCCCTCTTTCCTCACCTGTCCCTTCTGAACAGCCTGTAGCCATGGATCCAGCTGCACTCCAGTCATGGGATTCGTCCCACCAAGTTTCAATAATGGCAACTAGGTCATAGCTTTCTAGCAGTACAGTAGCTTCCAGCTCCTCCTGTTTGTTACCCTTGCTGCATGCATTGATGCATATATTAAAATAAATATATTTATATTTCTATGAATGCCACATAAGTTCGGTTTAGTCTCCAGGGTTTCCCCCATCATTCTTATTACTGTGATATCCATTTTCTTTACCTTGTTTCCTCATGAAACTCAGTGTGATGCATCATGTGATATTCAGTGTGGATACCTCATTATATTTTACAATAGGAGGGATTGTACAGTCTGTAAAAAGTCACAGAAGTAGTTATTTGGATAACTGGAAATCAAATCAAAAGTGCTTGAGTAACACACTAATATTTCAGCCTTTTTCTGTATGCAGCAAGCAAGCTTAATTTAACTGGCAAATTGGCATGTTACGTGCCCGCATTCATTATTTCACCAATACTGAAAGAGAAGGACCTGTTACTGAATAAATTTGTGGGCAGATAATCTGTGTCCCTGCAGCATTTCAAGTTTCCTTTACATCCGACAGCAGGTTTGTTGTATGTTCCTTCCCTGATAGTCCTTATTTGGTCTAGTGAGTTTGACTTTTAAAAAAATAAAAATAAACTATTACCAGGTATTCAAAACACTAGTAAGCAAATCTGCTAACTGTAGCTACAAATAATTTTCTGTTCAAATTGCTATTCATTAGTTCAGAAATATTATAACTTTCATTAGCGTTTGTCTCCAGTTTACCTAGAAGAATCAGCTATTGTTGCTCATGTTGATTAGTGGAACCACAATGAAGCAGTAATAGTTCAATCTTTGTATATCCGTATTATTTGCTTTAATAAAATAACACTCTACATATTGTTTACTAATTAGCATCACAAGTCTATGTGTTAATGCTTCCTTTTCTCTTACATCCCAATGACTTCAATAACCCTTTCTACCATGGGCTCACTATTTTGTTTTCTATGAGAGTCCTTCTTTCCCTAGTCCAACTTCAATTGAAAAGATATTTCTATCTGCTAAGTTAAAGGCTTGAAATGTCTTCTTGTCCCACCCAAACTACAAGTTCCTACACTCTGCCAACTGTAAGTCCCAGGAGCAAAGCTGGTCACAGATATGGCTAAGAATATTTTTTTTTTTTGAAAGGAGGCACTTTTGTAAAATTCCAAACTTTCCAGAGAAAAAGTTAATGTAAATAAAGGTTGCAATCTAACAAAGTGTTAGAACAAACTCTAAGGTTACAACATGATCTGTATTTTGTTGTCCATTATGGTAAGGGTAGACTTACCAAGAGTTCTGCACATAAGAGAAAGAAGAAATCACAAATAATACTTGACACTTGTGTTTAGGTAGCTGAACTAATTTCTAGATATGGGAACCACAGTCTTTTTAAAACCATACAGCACTGTGAGAAGACTTGAAAATAAATGTTTTCAAAACTTCTAGGAAGGCCAAATTGTAACTAGAAGCGGCTAGACACTGGTTGTGCAGTATTGCTTTGTGTTACATCGAACTTTGTGTTACTTTGTTCACTTGGTTCTCTATGTTTATTTATTTACTCTCTTTCTTCCTCTAAGCTCTTTGGGAGAGATTTTAATTTTTATTATGCATATAAAATGCCTAGAGCAAAAGGTCTCCCTTGTTTGGTACTACTATTGGTAGTATTGCATAACTTATAACCCAGTTGATGGGTGAGGAGGAAGAAAAGGAGGAAATGACTTTCAGAGGTATTTAAGTAGCAACCTGTGAGCTCTATAGTTTAATCCATTATTTCAAATATGAATATTGTTTTCATTTTTAGGAGTAAAAAATCAAACTTGTGGAACAAAATGGAGCAATGTCCCCAGACCAGACTTTAGAAATGAAGGGTTGAAAAGACAGAAAGGTTTGGAAATAAATCGGTTCTGGTTAGTGATGATAATAGAAACTGATGTGCAGAACATGTGGGTTATGCAGTGAATAACCATTCTAGTTTTGATGCGCAAGGAGACCAAATCTTCTCTTCTTTTTTCTTCTAGAATATGATCTAGCTCAAAGAGGAAAGAGGCTATTAAAATGCTAAATTACAATGTCTTGGTATGGCGGGTAGCAATTAACAAGTTAGACTTGAAGAAGTGTTGCAAAAAAAAAAAAAAAAAAAAAGGCCCAGTGCCCTAGATATTGAAGATCAACTATAGGCAAGACTGAATATTTTATAATAGAGAGAATAAGCATTGCTACGACAATAGTCAGTTCTATTTTAAAACTCCAAGATCATAGCAATCTATGAATATTCATAATAGCATTTTTGCTGCTACTCTGGGGAAATCTTTCCTGGGCTCAAAATACAGATTAAAACTGACAGTAAAGAAAGGGGGTGCAGGGAAGAGAGAGAGAAAAAAAAAGGCAAAGACAAATTGTTGAACCAGTGCTGGAGAGAATGAAAGATCAGGCTTATTTGGGGAAGTATGTAAACAACCTGGAAGTTTTCCGTAATTAGGAAGAATATCTGCAGAAGCAAGAAGGAATTTGAGACATAAATTTAGTATAAATTCACTGACCAAGTGAACCAGAGCAGTGAGATAAAAAATAAGTCAGAGCAGGAGAACTATGAGAAATAGTGCTTCTGCTTCCTAAGTATATGTATAAATACATAAATACACAAATAATATATACATATAAGACTATATAGGTTGATATTTTAAGCTTTTTTTCAAATTCCATATGAAAATTAAAATCCTTCTCCATCAGTTTCATTGAGTTCAGATTCTACACTTGTGGAATATTTTTAGAATGGAATTTTATTATTCCCAAACCCAAATATTTCACTCTGCTCCTTGGGTCCAACTTCTTTTTCTTTCTGCATGTCAAAATAAAGGTAATAATCATTGCCTGGAGAACTGAGACTGTGGATACCTGGTGACATTGGTAGTCAAGCTGTCAATTATGAAGTACGTGAGCAACATGAGGAAAATTCACTTAGGCATCCCCTTGGTCTAATTTCTGGAGATGCTTTTTTTTTCACCTAGAGAGTAAAACAATGGAGAACCCTATCATCAGGAAGCAGGACATCAAGGTTTACCACAGGTTACACAGAGCACAAACTGCCAAAGCACAAACCTAAGCTGATGACCTGTGTAGCCCATCCGTACTGGAAGCAGCAGAGCTACATCCACACCAGTCAGTCTAGAGGAAAGGCAACACTATTAGCTCATGTGCAATGCCATGCTGAAATCCCTGCACAGGACAGGACCAGACAGGACTTACTTCCAGCTTGTTCAATGATGTCTCAGACACCTCAGTATCATTGTACTGTGTAGACATGCCTTAAGAGATCTGAAAGCACTGTGAAGAGCAACAACAAAGTGGGCTTTATTAATCTACATGTTTGTTTTCCAGCCCATTTTCTAACAGAAACCATGTAACCTTGAAGAGGGTGAGGAGGATGAAGGCATAGGTGGTGTTCTCCTAAATCCTTGTAGTCACTGGAAAATCTCTATTAGAAGCCATGTTTAAGTAGGAGTTTAAATGGAACAGTTATTTATTTCAAACAGCAGGGATGATCAAGAACGTCATGTATCCTACAGGAGATGAAGATTGACTTAATATTGAAAAAGAGTCTCTGGATACAAAATTACTCTGAATAAGCTGTTTGGATCTCTGAAGTAGAATTAAGGAAAGGATATTAAAAATCTGGCAGGTAATAACTGTCATAGTACTTGATTATTTGGAGAGATTCCTCAAGGGATTAAATACTTACAAAAGTAACTGGGCATCTTTCTTTCTGATGGGCATGTAATATGTTTAAATCTACTGTAGACACCATCTTTACATGCAGTGGCAATCATTGAACTCTCTAGTCACCAAGTATCATGTTATACTGGGTGCACCATTCTCAGATAACACAAAAAAATGAACCAATTCTGGAAGTGTCATGGTTTCAGCTGGGATGGATTTGACTTTCTTACTAGTAGCTGGTATAGTGCTATGTTTTGAGTTTGGGATGAGAATGGTGTTGACAGTGCATTGGGGTTTTTGGTTGTTTCTAAGCCATCAAGGCCTTTTGCTGCTCCTCACACCACCTCAACAGTGAGGAGGATGAGGGTGCATAAAGAGATGGGAAGAGATACAGCTGACCTCAGCTGACTAAAAGGATATTCCATGCCATATGACACCATTCTCACTGTATAAACCTGGGTGAAGAAGAAGGAAGTGGGAGAAGTTCAGACTTATGGCGTTTGTCTTCCCAAGTAACTTTTATGTGTGATGGAGCCCTGTTTTCCTGGAAAAGGCCTAACACCTGCCTGCGAGTGGGAAGTGGTGAATGAATTCCTTGGTTTGCTTTGCTTGCGTGCAAGGGTTTTGATTTACTTGCTAAACTCTTTATCTCAACCCACCAGTTTTCTTACTTTTACTCTTTTGATTTTCTCCCCCACGCCACCAGTTGGGGAGTGAGTGGGAAGCTGCATGGTGCTTAACTGCTGGCTGGGCTTGAACCACAACAAAATGTCTGTCTCTGTGAAAAACACCTGCCAATGTTCTTCATGCTGGTACTTTTGAAAATCTGAGCTGATATGAACCTAAGGTACAGGAACTATCCATTTGCTCAGGTATGGTGCTAATAAGGAATAAAATGATGATATCATGCATACTGGAGAGATCAGGAATAAATTACATGTTAAAAGCCTGTTCTCCAACTTTTTTCACAAAGCAAGGTCATGTAAAGATACATGGAAGAGAAACATCCAACTATTTGAATAATAAGCAAGATTTCACTAAACCAAACAAGAAACCCTAAGTCTTTAGAATCAATCAAACCTATGTATTGTATAGGTCATCATTGCCTTGATTCTGACATCGCCTTGCTGATATTCAAAGCCTACAAGATATAGTTTTTTCTAAGAAAAACAAAATTGGACAATGGTGAAACTGTTCAGAACTAAGCAATTGAGACTAATATCTTTTGCTTTTATGTGTGTCCACAGAGATTATATTGCAGATCAGATATTTGAAAATATTTGAAAAACATAGACTAGCTTTTAAATAAATTTTTGGGGAGATGATTATTAGAAGGAAGAATATCAGCCACAACTGCCTATTCAATGTCATGGTGTTCACTTCTAGACACCACGGTTGCTAAAAAGGGAACATGTAAAGTATTTACCCTACTAGACAGATCCTATCACCAGTTAGCCTATTTCAGTGTCTTCCTTGCAAAGTCAACAAGGTTAAGAAATGACAGCCTATACTTCAGAAAGTTTAGCAATACTACTAGCATGGTTCAGTGGTCTGAATTTAAGTGCTTATTTTAGCTGTTATGGACTATCCCTCCTGGCCTCAAGAAGCTTCTTCATAAGGGTAAGCATGACCCATTGTAGCGGCCTGTTACATCAGCTATCTCACAGAGAGTCTTCAGTGGCACATGGCACTTCTATTTAGGCAGCTGAATTCTGCATTTGTACTCCTGGTATCAATACAGGCTGGGGGATGGAGGGATTGAGAGCAGCCCTGAGGAGAAGGACTTTGGGGTACCAGCGGATGAAAAGCTCAACATGTCAACAATATGCACTTGCAGCCAGAAAGCCAACTGTAACCTGGGCTGCATCAAAACAAGTGTGGCCAAGAGGTTGAGGGAGATGATTCTGCCCTCTATGATCTACTCAACTTTTGTGAGAACCCACCTGGAGCACTGCGTCCAGTTCTGGGGCAATCAGCACAGGAAAAAAATGGACCTGTTGGAGTGGGTCCATAGGACTGCTATGAAAATGATCAGGGAGATGGAACACCTCTCCTATGAAGACAGGCTGAGAAAGTTGGGGTTGTTCAGCCTGGAGAATAGAAGGCTCCATGGAGATCTTACAGTAGCCTTCCAGTACCCAAAGAGGGCTTATAAGAAAGACTTTTTATTAGGACCTGTAGGTATAGAATAAGGGGTAATGGTTTTAAACTAAAGGAGGGTAGATTCAGGCTAGATACAAAGAAGAAATTTTTTCTATGATTCATATTTCCTATGAAAGGCAATGGAACTAGGCAACTAGACTTTTCTACGAAAAACAACTTTTAATCAAGGCTGCGTGCTTGAGTAAAGATTTGTGTCTTTTTTTCAGACATTTTGAAGAAAATTTGCTGAATTAAACTGAAATGCAATGTTGTCAAGGCAAATCATGACCATTTTACAAAGGGTTAAAGTGAGACATATCAGAATCACAGAAGGGCTGGGTTTTGAAGTGATCTCTGGTCCCCTGCTCAAGCAGGGCCACCTAAAGCCCGTTGTACAGGATCATGTGCAGACGGCAAACTTTAGACAGAAATAAAACACATAGTCTACCTAGTCATGTGGGGCTTTTCATAGTCAGCATACACAGAGCATCATGACTCCATGGCCTAATGAAAAGTCAGATTCAGCTCCAGACTTAGACACCGGAACTTAGATTTCTGCAGCCTCTGTCAACACATGAGTAAGATGTCTAATATTATCTGCAGTCAGTAAAGACCTACTCAGAAAAGTTTAAAGAGCTAGTCAGCAGACTACATAAAGTTATTAGCTTTAGGATACATTCTCTAAATTCTACCAACTGTCATGACTAGATCTCCACAGAGACACTAAGGACACTTGTAGACACTTACATTGCAAAGAAATTTCGATGTCCAAGTTCCAGCCCTTCTCTTCTCTGGGAAAGTTTTTATAGTTCACTAAATTTTGTTTCCTTTCTATTTTTATATCTTTTGCAGTAAGTAAAAGAAAAGAAAAGAAAAAAGCACATGTGGAAATATCTAGATGCAAATGGAAAGAATCTTCTAAAAATAAAAAAATACTTCTGTGAGCAAAGGAATCAGCTGAGACACTACTTGTGAATTCACAGCTTACATATTAAATTGGCAATACTGAATGAGTTATTTTTCTCCACTAGTTGACACCCTCTCCTTTACCCAAATTTCATGAGTTTAAAGTAACACTTTTGTGACCTCTATCAAATTTGGCTAAAATTGGTAGTAGTCTTTGGGGAATAAATAACATAATCTTATGAGTTTATTTAAGACACCAAAGTAACAAATGAACTTGATAAAATGAATTTCATTTTCTACTATCAAGCCCCTCTCAAGAGGTCTCTTCTTTGCAGTGGTGAGAAATAACTATCTCTTTTTCCTTTTTGTATCTCCACACACACTGACATTCTCATTCTCCAGTGCTATAGAAGAAAAGGTAAAACCCTACAGTTTTGCCACAGAGAAGTTCAGAAATTGAAACAAGCAAGCAAGCAGTCTCTGTCTCACAGACAGCAGCGGCACACAAGTGAAAAAGAGTCGTCTTCATCCTTGGATTCTTACAGCTTGACTACATATGGCAACAAATTAGCTCAGAAGGATCTTACATTCTTAAATGGAGTTGGGGACTCTGCTCTCCTGCAGGGACATATCAATGGAAAGGTTTTGCTATGTCGCTGTCCTGGGACAATATTTGAGAAAAGAGGAAAAAAACTCATAAGAAACAATGACTGAGTTGCAAAAATATCATGTCTAATTTTGGAAAACAGCATTTTAGAAATGACAGAAACGTGTAATTTTTCAAAACTTAATTTAATGGCTTTACCTAATACCTCTAAAAGTTTTGGGTGTTTTTTTTTCTGTCAGTAAACATGAGTTTGGATTGCTGTTACAAAAGATATCTGTGTTCCTGGATGCAAATCTAACCTCAGTGACATCCATTCTCTAGGAGAATTCAGACAGCTTCAGTGAAATGAACACGAAGAAAGAAATCACTAACTGGGTTTTCAAACTGTATAGGAAATGGGTCGTGCAAATTCTAGCTTTTCACCAACTAAGGACTGACTTGAATAGAAAATGAAAGGGTGATGACAATGTGGATGTAATAATTTAAAAAGCTTCAGAAGTCTTTCTGAATTTTTTTCATCATGAGCATTATGGTGCTGCACTCCCTAAAAGCCTATTTGTCTTAAACTAAACGGAAAGATTTTCTTGTAAGTCAGGGGATGAGTGCTATTTTTTCTATTTTTTTTTTTTATTTCCATGAGCTATAGGACAAATAAAGACAGTTTTCTCATTTCCTCTGCAAAGATAAAACCGAGATAGTGTCCCCCAAGGCATGCTGAAGAAATAGAGACAGAAATTTAGGCCAAAGCATTGTCAGGTTACAAAGCAAGATAGCAGTCAATGTACAATTATCTTTCGGTTAAAATTGTCTGCTGACCTGGATATTGTCAAATGGGTTTTGATAGTTGAAGGTGACTGACAATTACTATTGCGTAGTTTATCTTCATTATTTCAGGTTAAAGTGTTTGTAGTTGCGCAATTCTCTAAATGAAACTTTGAATAAGACTTTTTTGGTGTCACAATGAATATATTTAGCAATTTTATGACCTTCATGCAGTAATAAAAGGGTAAAACTCCATCATTAAAGCTAGTCTGATTGTATGTAGCACAGGACTTTGAGATGTTAGAAAGGAATCATAGAATCATAGAAATGTTGACCTCTGGAGATCATCCAGTGTAGCTGCCAATACAGAAATAAACTACTGTACTGGGTCTGGCTAGGATGGAGTTACCTCTCCTCATTAAAGCTTATAAGGTGCTCTGCTTTGCCTCAGTGGCTAGAACAGTGTCGATAAGACGCCAATATTTCGGTGCTTGCACAGCATCAAGGTTGTCTCTCCACCTGCCCTCTCAGACCTCAAAGGCTAGTAAGATGAGGATGGGCAAAGGATTCGAAGGGAATATGCTCAACAATAATTCTTCCCTTATGAGGAAAGGCTCAAAGAGCTGGGGATCTTTAGCCTGGAGAAGAGAAGACTGAGGGGAGACCTTAGCTATGTTTACAAGCTCCTAAAGGGTGGGTTAAAGGATGCTGGAGCTGGACTCTTTTCAGTGGGTTCCAGCAATAGGACAAGGGGCGACGGACTCAAGCTGGAACATAGGAAGTTCCACTCAAATAGGAGGAAAAACTTCTTTCTGGTGAGGGTGACAGAGCACTGGAACAGGCTGCCCAGAGAGGTCGTGGAGTCTCCTTCTCTGGAGATCTTCAAGCCCTGCCTGGATGCAGTCCTGAGTGATGTGCTCTAGGTGTTCCTGCTTTAGCAGGGGAGTTGGACTAGATGATCTCTAGAGGTCCCTTCCAACTCTGTCAAATCCGTGAATAAAAGCTAAGGGAAAGGCTGCACTGGAAGAACTAATTTGTTTTCCAAAGCAACACATGCTGAGGCCCTGCTTCCCAG
Organism: Gallinago jamesoni; assembly: GCA_025769975.1. Taxonomy (NCBI): domain Eukaryota; kingdom Metazoa; phylum Chordata; class Aves; order Charadriiformes; family Scolopacidae; genus Gallinago; species Gallinago jamesoni. The sequence continues at coordinate 193,744,915 of JAOQGH010000001.1, forward strand.
GAAGTGGCTGGACATCTGCCTGCAGATAGGAAATATTGAATAAATTTATCTTTTTCCTTTGCTTCCATGCATATCTTTTGCATTTCTTCTTAAACTGCCTTTAACATAAACCATGAGCTTGTCAATTTTTTTCTTCCAGCTGCCCTGTTCAGAAGGGAGAGTGAGAGACTGGGTGGGAGTCTGGCAGCCAGCCAAGGTCAACCCACCACAGCTGCCACCAACACTAGCCTAGATCAGCCCTGGCTTTTTCAGGCAAGGCATGAAAACCTCCCAGGCTGGAAATTTCACCACCTCTCTGAGTAACCTGTTCCTGGGCTGCACAAGCCTCCTACAGATTTTCCTTTTACTGATACCCATCCTGAAAGACCAAAACAAAATTTGCAAGTATTTTCCCATATTATATTATCTGCTACTACCCAAACCAATCTTGCTATAACATCTTCATAACTCTCCTTACTTCTATCAACTAAATGCTGAATGGCCCCGTGGCCCCAAATATTAATGTCGATAGATTGTACTGCTTCTGCAATTTGCATTATTCTGAAGAAGTTGTGACCAAATTAAAAATGAAATCACTACTAGTTCCCATTTATAGATGTAACACAAAAAGATTAAGGTCTAGATCAAAAGAGGAACTTGTGATGCTTAGTGCTGCAATACCCAAAAGTCAAAGGTCTTTCTCAGTGTAGAACTCCGAATTAAAGGTAAGCATTCCCCACCTCATGAACAGAAAATATTTAGGTCTATAGGAATAGGATCCACAATAAATAGCTCACAACTTCTTTTTGAAGTACAATACATAATTTGTGAAGAAGGGAGAACTTATATGCTTAGATCTTCTGAAAAAATGAGCACACCATAAAGAAGGGAAGTATTTGATTTCACACAGTCTAGAATTGTTGGTGTGACAGTCTGCCCTGAGAAATATACCCCGTAAGGTGCTTTTTTCCAGTATGTAGATGGATCTAGGCTGTCTGGGATCCAGGTATCAGCTGGTTCACCTCTACTAATTCAAAGCATAAATGAAGGAAATCATACTTGTCAGTACACATCAGTATTCTTCTATGTCTCACAAAAGTGCAAATTTAGGTTCTGTGTCAAAATGAATTCAGTCAAAACACACTTCCTGGCTCATTTCTTTGAACATGCATCTCAGTCTTCTCTCCTAAGAGATGTGCTGTTACTGTTGCTGAAGTCTCTGTTTTATATGAAGACTAGTAGTTGCAGCATTGCCCACAGAATCTTGAAAGACTTCTTCAAGCCAGAGCTTATGTTTGCCAGGATAGCACTCTACCTGTTGAAGGGCAAAACCCTTCTCTTCCACTTGAAAAGCTGTCTCCATGGATTCAAAATGCAGCATGTGTGGCAGCTAGATGCAAACAGACAAGTGAAATTATTTCTTATTAGTTTATTGGTACAGATAGGCAAAAGAATGTCTGAACTAAGGTGTTGTTCTTGGTAAATGTGTATTTTACTTTACACCATGAGCAATTAAGGAAAAAAATATATTTTAATCTCACTGTAACTGACTTGCTTGTAGCACTCAGATTTTGGCAAGTCTGGTAATCAAGGCTGTATTATCAAAGTGCTAGTCTAGTGACTTGCTTATAAAGTCATCTCTCCTCTTAGTCCTGACTATATAATAATGATGATATATTTTCAGTGCATCTGGTTGCATTTGGAATTCCATTTCCAGGGGAAATCCCAAAATGCTATTCAGAAAATTGATACATACAGTTATAAGGGAGGAGAAAACAAAATACCTCTGAACTATACAAAGAGAAAAACTTTTTAATTTTTAATTTGCTTTCACAGAGTCCAACACTAAAACAACTGTCTGTGTCCCTCACAGGTGTGAAGCACTGAGGGATTTGTGTACAGTGTGAACACTGCTAATGAAAACGGTGGAAAGATTGTTTTCAATGTTTCAAAATTTCATGTGCCTTGTGTTTAATCTTATTTCAATTGTCTCACCAAACAATAAGCACCTGCAATGAGGATATATATAGAAGATCATGGGCGGCTGGATCACAGTAGCTATATAAGAAAGTAAAAATGAAGGTTTGGTTTTCAAGTGAATTACTTCCTTCCTGTTTTTTTCTGAACATGAAAGTTGTTTGAGGGTGTTAAGCACTGGAGTGGACATATTGGTCTCATATGGAGACACTGAATTCAATTTGTCTTTTAAATGCATGCCAATGGAGTAAAAAGAACAGCTGATGTATAGATGTAATTCAGAGCATAGTTTAAATTATTCTGTGAAGGAGATACACAAGTGAAAAGTTATATTGTCAATGGGACTCATGGGAATAGTGCAGGCCTTGACTAATATTAAGCATTTCATCCCCTATTCAAAACATCAAAAAGCATTCAAAACATTCAAAAGCATCTGATAATATTAAGCATTTCATCTCCTATTCAAAAGTTTTCCATAATATTTAACCTAAGTGTTTATGTGCTTGCTTATTTTTCTGGTGTTACTGAATCTTCTCCATTCCGAAGACAACAGTATTGAGATCAATAGGCATCTTTTCTCTGATTTTCTCAGGATTAATGGTAGTCTTATTAAAATAAAGTTTCTCATTTCTGTGTTCAAACATACCTTTATAAGTGTAGCACTATAGTGTCAAGAGAAAACTGTCTGTACAGTAGTTCTTGTTTGTTAGTTTGTGTTTCACATAGCCATAGTATGTGTCTGATTGCCTACAAATATTTAAATACATGTCCGAACACAGGAGTCTTGAACATGAACCATGAAAGGAATAAACTTTATCGAAAGGCTTCTCTGCAGCCTCTGATTACTACACCCATGTTTGCTTCTGCAGAAGCTTTCTTGTCTCACAAACACTGACATCTCTGTTGGAAGTAATTGCTCCCCTGAGCTTGTCAACAGCTTTTAGAAACAAGAAGCTCTGGGGATACAATCCTTCTGGTGCCTCGGAAATAAAATGTTTCCCTCTGAATTTCCCTCTCATAAAAAGATAAGGAGTTTTTTAAAGATTTTTTTCCCCTTTAAATTGTAACTCTTTGTCCCATCTGTGAGTTAGGTAAGAGAATGCATAGACAATCTATAAAAGCATGTCTGCCAGCATGAGCTGTCACAGCTGCTTCATGAGCACATGTTTGGGAGGCCTAGGGACACACCTCAGTTCTAGTCCCATTTAATGTACTGTACTAATTGGCATGTAGCTCTCTTAATTAAAGTAGGTCTGGGTCCATTTTCAAGGATCTTTGCATGCACAAAAAACCCTGCTTCTGGAGCCTACCTGAAAATCCACCTAATTGTACATGGCAGGATAAAAAAACACTGGTCAACTGATGTTAGCTGGAGCTAAGTTTAGTTATTATCCCTTCTTATTTTGTGTTTAAATGGGGTCTTGACTGAAGGGAGCTATAGATAAAACAACGAAGCCAAGGAAGTCTTCTCACGTGTAAAGAAAAAGGGATGCAGTTCTGTAGGTCACATTATAAATGGGGACTCATAGTCCCATGTAGTCATGAACTTTCTTTATCAGTATCAATTGCATCATATCAGTAAGCACTCAGTGTCCACTGGCACAGGGAATAAGAGCCTTCTGCTATTCTCCTACACGGCAAAATGCTTTGCTGATGTTGCTAAGTCACATGGCAGGCACGATCATTTTACAGAAAGGTGAATGTATTTGAGCTAATGAAGGTCAAGGGACTAGTTGTATTTTAAAAATTTTCTCTGACCCTGATGTCCAATAAAAAAACTTTTCTTAAGGGAGCTTAGTGCTGCGGACTTTGTGAACAGACCTGTCACTTTTGTTGAATTAAACCATAAAGGTTTGAGCCATACACTATTTTCTGAGCAGCAGCTGATGCTACAAAATTCATTTCTTCATGCTATAATTCAGCCACAGTTTGTACACTAAGGCTTTAAAGACTGGTGCTCATAGCAGGTAGGTTGGCAAGACCACTTTCAAATGTGTTTTTTTTTTTTTTTATCAACTGTCTCACATTGCTTAAACAGAATACATCCATGGATGTATAGTTTGTAGTTACACCAACATTCTGTTTAATAAATAGATTCATTACTTGACTTTTTTTTTCCCTTAGAAAAAAAGCGTCATTTGCTCCTGAGTTTTACTTAGCTGTTTGACTGTTTTCTGGGTAAGAACTGAGTAAAGGATCTCAAAAGACTTTCAGGTTTGTTTTTTTTTTTTAAGCTCATGCTATGTCTGAGTATTTGTATGATTCCTTTGCCTGTACTTTTATCTTCCTCATACAATATTAGTGGCATTTCATCCTCTCTATCAGAAGTGATACGCATCTTAACAGTTCCTCTCAGATTGTGTTAACAGTTCTGCTATGTGTGTCTTTTCTACATTTTCAAAACATTTTTAGATGACATATAATGTTTTCTTTTTGTTGTTTCACACATGGTATGTTGCCACAAACTCAAAGCCACATAGCAGTCGTCATGTAGTACCACCTCAGAACAACCGTGTGTCTACTGAAGTATAACTCAAATGTACTTTCTCAAAAGTAAGACTGCCATAAAAAAAAGCTTTGCTGGAAATAAACAGGAAAATATACAGAAAATTATGATTTTTTTTTTTCTGTATTTTGCTTGAGGAGAAGATTTTCCCCCCAAAAATCTACTGATTACTAACCTGTCTGTTTTCTCAAATTTGGTGTCATAAGGTCAAACTTTTACCACATGAAAAGTTCAGAGAATCAGTGGTTACATTCTCAAATCTACCACAGTCTTTGGGTAGCACAGTGAGTTAATGATATCACAGCTTGCTGCTATAAAGGCATTTTCTTTCATAACATGATTTGAAATCTTTTTTCTAATTAAAGAATTGCATAATATCACTGTATAATTTTCTGTATGATACAGATAGGAAATATTGCCACGACATCTCAACCGTGATTAAAGATCTTTGGTTTGAGAGAAAAAAAGAATAGTGTGATGCTGTGGGGTTTATCCAGGGCAATAAGAGGCCTATTGACTCTCTTAAAATGCAGGAAAAATATAGATCTGCAGCTGCCACAGAATTCTTTAGGTGAGCTTGGCACTGGGCAGCACGCGTTCCTGTGCAAGTTTCTGGCAGCTTGGCAGGAAGCACTCACCATACGGGATCCTTAAAGAAGTCTTAGGGTATTTATTCCCTCAAAGGTGCTTGTACCACTTATAGAGACTTTACTGGGAAGAGTGGCTACTTTAAGATCTCAGTTCCATCCTCAGCTCACCTCCTTCTGTAAAGATTAGGCAGTCTTTAAGACGAATAATAGATTTATTAAGCATCAGGGCTCCTCCCAAAAGTCTGCAAAGAGTGGGTAATTCAAAAATTGATAGAAACATAGAATCCTTTGGTTGGAAGAGACCTTTAAGATCATCAAGTCCAAACATTAACCTAGTGCTGCCAAGTCCACCACTAAACCATGTCCCTAAGCACTACATCTACATGTCTTTTAAATACCTCCAGGGATGGTGACTCAAGCACTTCCTTCAGCAGCCTGTTTCAATATTTGATAACCCTTTTGGTGAAATTTTTTTCCTAATATCCAATCTAAACATTCACTGGAGAAACTTGAAGCCATTTCCTATTGTTCTATTGCCTGTTACATGGGAGACAGACCCCCACCTCACTACAACCTCCTTTCAGGTACTTGTAGATAGCAATAAGGTCTTCCTTCAGCCTCCTTTTCTCCAGGCTGAACAACCCCAGCTCCCTCAGCCAGTCCTCATAAGACTTGTTCTGTAGACTCTTCACCAGCTTCATTTCCCTTCTCTGGAGATGCTCCAGCACCTCAAAGCCTTTCTTATAGTGAGAGGCCCAAAACTGGACACAGTATTTGAGGTGGGGCCTCACCAGAACCAAGGACAAGGGGGTGATCACTTGCCTAGTCCTACTGGCCGCACTGTTCCTGATATATGCTATTGGCCTTCTTGGCCACCTAGGCAAACTCCTGGCTCATATTCAGCCAGCAGTCAACCAATAACCCCAAGTTCTTTTCTGCCAGGCACCTCTCCAGCCACTCTTCCCCAAGCCTGAAGCTCTGCACGAGGTTGTTGTGACCGAAATGTTGTACCAACGCAGTACATCATACCATTGGCCTCAGCCCACTGATCCAGCTTGTCTAGATCCTTCTGTAGAGCCTTCCTACCCTCAAGCAGGTCAACACTCCCACCCAGCTTGTTGTCGTCTACAAACTTACTGAGGGTGCACTCAATTCCCTCGTCCAGATCATTGATAAAGATATTAAACAACATCGTCCCCAATACTGGGCTCTGGGGAACACCACTTGTGACTCGCCACCAACTGCATTTAATTCCATTCACCACTACTCTCTGGGCCCAAATCTCTAGCCCCAGTGAAGCGTATTCCCATCCAAGCCATGAGCAGCCAGTTTCTCCAGGAGAATCCTGTGGGAAAAGCTCTACTGAAGTCTAGGTAGACAACATCCACTGCCTCTCCCTCATTCACTAAATGGGTCATCTCTTCATAGAGGAGATCAGGTTAGTCAAACAGGATACATAAGACTATCTTCAGCTCGTTGAATAACCAGATACTCCTCTAGCTGTACCGCCTGGAAAAAAAGCCCCCCATTTTTAGTGTAAACAGCAGCATAGTCTTGTAGACAGCCATAAGACCTGAAACCTAAACTACCCTGAAGTCCCCCGCACCCTGCTGCAAGCTCTCCTTTAGCAGTTTCCCCAGATTTCTACTTGGTTTCTATACTTTAAAGATCTTATCACCTGGGCATAACTTATCTTTTCAGTGTGGTGGTTTTAATTATTTTTTCCTCTATTTTTCTCATATTTGTCTCCTGTTTGTAAAACAGGCACAACTTGCTGATTCATCTCTCTCCACTTCCCTTGTCTTTCAAAGCTGATTTTAAGAGATCTGTGCAGTTATTCTTGCTGGCCTTCCCTTGAGCTGAATGCCTTGGGTACTTACAAGTTATTATATTTGGGTCACTCCTACTCAGTCCAATAGTCAGCTACCTTTGTCAAACATGGACTGTTTAATTAATTCCCTAATCCCAGCTGGAACCTCACTACCTTATACTTAGTACTAAACAAGCAGAGACTGACTTGGTGTCTGGTATATTACCAGCTCTTTGAAGAGACCACACATGATTCACTTCAGATATGTTTAAGAGACTGCATATCCCTCCCCTATCGTCCTGCTAACTTTCTATTTATCAGTATTCTCTTATTACAGTTACATACAATTTGCATTAAGCAGAAATTTCTGGCTGAAAAGAATAAAGAGTATCTAAAAGCTGTGAAAACGTCCCAGATGAAGTGGGCACAAACATAAATAGTAGTAGATAATAAGTAAACCAAGATGATTATCAACACAGCAGTAAAAACCACTGATCCAATCTTAAGAAATGAACCGAAAAGAAATTTTAATGCTATTGCAATGTAGATTTTAGAAGGGGACTTCAAGGGCTAGAAGCTGAAAACCCAGCAAACTCCCTATATTACTCCAGATTTGAAATGCTGAAAGTAAACTGGATATTATCCTAAACGTGTTCTCTTAAAACTGTCTACACAGTGAAAAAATCTTGCCTGCTAATTTTTTACAGTCAGAGTGAGCAATGATGACATAATTTTTAAATAAATTCCATGGGAATAAAACAGGGAAAAAACACAGCTTCTAACCAGTACTAATTGTGAAATTAATGGTAACATATTTCCAGAGAACCTAAAGATTTTATGGGGAAATACATCCTGAATATATTCAGTTCATGAAACAAAACAACCCTGCTTTGTTTGATAAAGTAGCAATAGCAATACAAATTGTATCCAAGGAAAAGGAGCCTGATTTTTTTTAGAGGAAACCTTATCACTTAACCTCATCAACCTATCCCTTCCATTGAAGGTAGCCCCAGTATCTTTGAGTATGGTTAGCTCTACCATCAATCCTGTTGAAAGTGCAGTGTGCACTTATTTTAAGTGCAGTGTGCAGTATGCACACAGTAATTATCGGTGCATCATACTGTTTTTTACTGCCTGATACGGTATGATTTATATAAACATCTTATTTACAAAGGTATTTTGCAATAACATGTTTTTTCCGCTTTGAGCCTTTTGGACACAAGACAAGGAATCACACTCCTTTGCTCATTTATCTTATAACTAAACGATATTCCAGACCAACCCAAAGTGACTGGAATATGTCATATTTAACTTTGTTTGCTATGTAATTACATCCTGCTGTCCCCTGTTGGACCCACACTGGGGGCCTAAATTAAAGCTTTGGAAGCACTGGAAGAATTTCCATTAATGTCACTGTTTTTCTGGCTCAAGGGTGTAGTGTTTAGACCACATTTTCTAGCACTAAAAGTGTAGCCAGAGGTTTTCTCAATCAGAAAGGTTCATTTACATGTTTTAGAGAGAGAGAGCATCAATTACTAATAAACGTATTCATTTTCCCCTGTTCTTTAGTCTGCCCGTTCCTATGAGCAGCAAAGGAACAGATGTATACTTTGGGAGGTTTTCCAGATTCTTTATTTTTTTCTCCTAAATGAAACATTAAACAATGACTGCTGCATACAATGTTCTTCTGTCTGTATCAGTTTCCTGAAGAATCCTAATACTGTGCTGCATGTACTGTGAATATACCAAATGCAAGGGAGATTTTTCTGATATATATTATTTCTGGACATTTGAGCATCTGATTTTTAACCAGAAATGTGTAACTCTTTACAAAGTAGGTCCTAAAACATCTATTTCTCTTATAACAGCAACTAGTAAATGCTTTCACTAGTCTCTCCTTTCAAACATCAATTTCATACTTAAGGTTTATATTTTGTTTAAATGTAATCCTAAACATAATATTATAATTATAATGTTATATAAAGATTATAATATAATATCCTGTGTATAATATAATAAATTGTATAGAGTATAATATAGAATAGAACGATAGAATCATAAAATGGGATTTGGGTCAGATAACCACCCCTCCATGGGCAGAGACACCTCCCAATAGACCAGGTTGCTCAAAGCCCCATCCAGCCTGGCCTTGAACACCTCCAGGCATGGGGCATCCACAACTTCTCTGGGCAACCTGTTCCAGTGTCTCATCACCCTCAGAGTAAAGAATTTTGTCCTAATATCTAACCTAAATCTATCCTCTTTCAGTTTAAATGTGTTACTCTTTGTCCTATCACTACATTCCCTGATAATAAGCCCCCCTCCACCTTTCTTGTATACCCCCTTTTAAGTACTGAAAGGCTGCTATGAGGTCTCCCCAGAGTTTTTTCCTCTCTAGGCTAAACAACCCCAACTCTCTCAGCATGTCCTCATAGAAGAGATGCTCCAGTCCCCTGATCCCAACATAATGTAGTTGTGGTATTTTTATAGTAACTACAGAATTATCTGCATGTTCAGTCTAATGGGGCTGGACCCAAAGTTCTTTTAAGCTGATAGTTCTGTTAAGCTCTTTGCTCTATTTTTTACTCTTAGGGGATGTGTCTCAATTTCTAAGGGGTCCAAGTTCAAGGATTCTAAGTCCCTAAGTGCCAAAGGATCCTAGTTCAGATTCTGTGTTTCCTAATTCAAATTCTGTGTTTTGTATTCATTCAAAAAGTGGAGAACTTAGAAAACTGCAATAAATCTGAGCTAGAGTTGAAGTGATCTGGAACTTGGTTTTGATGGAGATGTTCCCAAAAGACTAGATGGTCTCTCTATACATGACCAGAAATCCCTCCAAATCTGATCATGTCAGTACCTATCTCAAAATAATGCACAAGTGGCATCCAGAAACTATTTCAAATAAGAACAAAAGTTGCTTGAAGCAGTGCTAACAGAGTGCAGGTAACAGAAAAGTGTCTGAAGGGCAGGAAAAATTACTTTCTTCAAACAAGGAGGTTGTGGAAGGTTATAGTCATAGCCAAGCAACTTCCCCTTCCCAGAAGTACAGGGTATGTAACAAAATCAGCATCAAAGGTCATCCTCCCTCTCAATACAATCAAAGCATTTTACTTGCCTAAACAAAAAATTAAGCTAAGTGTGTTTGGACAAAAAAACAGAATCACACAATCACAGGATTGTCTGGTTTATTCCTCTTGTTCAAATCCGGGTCATCTAGAACAGGCTGCTCAGGACACTGTCCTGTTTTTAGTATCTCAGAGGGTGAAAGACTCCACAGTCTCTCTGGATAACCAGTTTTTTTCTGTATTTCAGTTTTTGCCCATTGCCTCTTGTCCCATTCACTGGACACTACTAAGAAGAGTCTGGCTTTATATGATTTACTATGTCCATCAGGTACTTACACACACTAATGAGATCCCCCTGAACCTTCTATGGGCTGAACAATCTCAGCTCTCTCCTCACTAGGCATTAAGCATAGCACTCCAGATGTGTCTCACCAGGGCTCAGCAGAGGGCAAGGATTACATCCCTTGACCTGCTGGCAACATCCTTCACAAGAGTCCAGAGGCTTCTTTGCCATAAGAACATATTTCTGGTTCATAGTCACTTTGATGTCCACCAGGACCCTTAGATCCTTTTTGGCAGAGCTGCTTCCTCCAGCCCTTCCCGGTGTGTGGAGCTTATTCCTCTTCAGGTGCAGAATTTGACATTTCCCTTTTGTTGAACCTCATGAGATTCCTCTCTATGAAGTTTTCCATTCTGTTGAGGTCCCACTGAATGGCAACAAAAGTAGTTGACTCAGACACTCCTAGTTTTGTGTCATATGCAAATGACTGGTTACACAGGTGCAGATACCAGTCCAATTCTTTATGCTTTTTGACATTTCTATTTACAATGTTTGGTACCACAAAGTTCTAGAGTAACTATGGAGGATGAACACCTCCAAGTGTTATGGAATGTATGCAGAACAGATTTTTGTAATAAATTCATGACAAGAACACTGCAAGATAGGATTTCAAACTATGATTGCAGTTTACTTATTTATGAAGGTAAAATAATGAAAATAATAAATGCTTTTACTTCTATGGCAAGATGAGAACAGAAAGAAGTTCACTGAAGTGTAAGAACTTTCAAACTGCTGAAGCACAACATAGCAACTACAGAGAAAAGCTCCTAGGAGAATTCAAGGGTCTTAAATACTACAGTGATCAGCACTTGATGGTAATTAAATTAAAGATCACTGTTGCAGTGCAGAAAATCATTATTACTGTAGTATAAGAAATATAATATCAGAAACTCAGATGGAAATCTGGAAATATAAGTATTAAAATTATACAATTGGATATTCTTCTTTATTTATTTTCCATTAAAAACATTTCCAATTTCAAAGCTAAATGCCTTCACAATTCAGAGTATTAGAGTTTAAGGACATTTCTTTGAAAACTCCAAGGACTTAGAACTGAAGAGAAATATTCAAGATAACAGTGGCTACAAATACAATAAAATTAATGAAAGAGCTTAACTGGAATGGATCCTCACTGTAGCTTGTGTTGCATTTCAAAGACTGCATTTAGGTTTTCTCTGTAACATTAGAAATGATTGCAAGTAAAGTAATACTCCAGTAAATTCCAAAGGGAGTTGCTATTTGTGGCAGTTTTCTGTGGACAGAAGAATGAAAGCAGAGATTTTGGAGAATCCTCATAATGTGATAAAACGTTGTATGCAAGGGAAAATCATAAACATTGTGATTAGTAGTGTGATTCATTCTTGTGTCAGTGATGGTGATGGGACAGGATGATGATGATGAAGAAGAGAATACAGAGCAAAAGAAGTCAGGTGTTAGAAAACATGCCTTGTTTCCAGGATACCAATTGATGCTGTATAAAATATCTTTCCCTGCCTCCATCTTCTCTCCTGTACATCTTCATTTATTGGCATGGCCACTGCCTGCTCTCAATCTGACAAGTAACTGGACCTTTGTAGACACAGCAACCTTTTCTTATGCCAGATTAATTACAGAGGATCTATCCTTTAAACCACAATACATGGCTGGCAGAGAAATTAATAACAAAACCAAAACAAATAAACAAACAAAAAAAACCACACAAAAAAGAGTTCTTCTTTGAGCTGAAATATTTAAGATTTTTTTTAATTCAGTTCATGTCAGATTAAATAAGTCCTTTTTTTTTTCTCTCAAACAAATGCATGTGAAACTACCATTTTTTACATGATCCTATAAGAAGGAGAAAAAAAAAAGGAAATTAAATCCTACATTTTAAAACAAGGAACAAGGTGAAGAAAACTTTTTATGATTAATCTGTGGAGAGAATGCTTACAGTGGCAGTGGAGACGGTGAGATCTTCTGCCAGGTTGGGAAAACTGAAAGTGGAAATATGCTCATGAAATCAGGAAATGAGGACTCCGGATACATTTGTAAAAAGATATAGTTTCCATCCAAGATAGATATATCATCATCATCATAGTCATTATCACAGAATCACAGAATCACAGAATTGTGGTGGTTGGAAGGGACCTCAGAGATCATCGAGTCCAACCACAAA
>JAOQGH010000001.1:193768324-193779293 GCA_025769975.1 Gallinago jamesoni
GAAGGGAAGGGAAGGGAAGGGAAGGGAAGGGAAGGGAAGGGAAGGGAAGGGAAGGGAATGAGGGTTAAAGTAATGATGAAGCTGATGGAGACTGCCAATAGTAATGGAGCATGAAAAGGAGAAAGGAGATCTGGAGGAGAGAGGAATCTACAAAAGAAGAGAGGATTACTGAGTGAATAGGGAGCAGTCTACAAGGAGAATAATGGAAGAATAACTGGAGTCATCTGAAGTGTCCAGAGTTGTGTTAGTTTTGATTCTAAGAAGCAATCACAGAAACAGAGAAGTATTGAATAGTTTGGGTTGGAAGGACCTTTAAAGGTCAGATAGTCCAAAGCCCCTGCAATAAGCAGGAACATCTTCAACTACATCAGGTTGCTCAGAGCCCTCGAATGTTTTCAGGCATGGGGCATCTGTCTGGGCAACCTGCCAGTGATTCAGGACCCTCAGCATAAAAAAGTTCTTCCTTGTATCTAGTCTAAATCTTCCCTCTTTTAGCTTAAAACCATTACCCCTTGTCCTATCGCAACAGGACCTGCTAAAATGTTTGTCGCCATCTTTCTTATAAGCCCCCTTTAAGTACTGAATCACCTCCCTTGACCTGCTGGCCACGCTTCTTTTGGTACAGCCCAGGATGTGGTTGCCCTTCTGAATCACAAGTGCACATTGTCGGTTTGTGTTGAGCTTTTCATCCACCAGTACCCATAAGTACTTCTTGTCAGGGCTACTCTCAATCCCTTCATCCCCCAGCCTGTATTGATAACAGGGGCTGCTCTGACCTTCACTTGTCCTTGTTGAATCTCATGAGGTTCACAGAGGCCCACTTTGCAAATTCGTCTAGGTCCCTAGAATACCCCGGATGGCATCCAGGCCCGCACATGTGTCAACTGCACTACTCAGCTTGGTGTCGTCTGTAAACTTGCTGAGGGTGCACTTGAACCCCCTATCTATGTCACTGATGAAGATATTAAACAGGACTGGTCCCAGTACAGACCACTGAGGGACACCGCTTGTCACCAATTTCCATCTTGACCTTAAGCCATTGATCACTACACTCTGCAAGTGACTATCCAACCAATCCACTGAACAGTCCAGCAATCAAATCCATATCTCTCTAATTTAGAGAGAATGATATTGTGGGGGACCACGTCAAAGGCCTTACAGACACCCAGATAGATGACATTCATAGCTCTTCCCTTGTTCACTGATGTAATCACTCCATCACAGAAGACCACAAGGTTGATCAGGCACGATTTGCCCTTGGTGAAGCCATGCTGCCTGTCTCAAATCCTCTCCCTGTCCTCCATGTGCCTTAACATAGCTTCAAGGAGTATCTGTTCTATGATCTTCCCAGGCACAGAGGTGAGGTTGACTGGTCAGTAGCTCCCAGGATGCTCCTTTGTACCCTTTTTAAACATGGGTGCAATGTTTCCCTGTTTCCCAGTCATGTTTATAGTCACTGGGGACTTCACCTGACTGCCATGATTTTTAAAATTTCATGTAGAGTGACTTTGCAACTACATCAGTCAATTCCCTCAGGACTCTAGGATGCATCCTGTCATGTCCTATAGACTTCATATATTCAGGATCCTCAGGTGATCATGAACCTTATCTTCTTTTACAGTGGGAGGGAATTTTCTCCCCTGGTCCCTGCCTTGCAGTCCACCCACTTGAGAGGTGTGGGGAGAGAAGTTGCCAGTGAAGACTGAGGGAAAGAAGTTGTTGAGTACCTCAGCCTTATCCTCATCCATTGAAACCAGTTTGCTAGTCTTGTTCATCAGGAGGTGTATGCTTTCTTTGACCTTCCTTTTCTCGCTGACATACCTATAGATTACTGTATAGTCTAACCACAAAGAAAACACTAGCATATAAAAACCCGGTCAGAAATCTACTTTTTTAATTAAAACATCAGAAAAGTACATAATGATGACATCTGTTGATTAAATTGCAGACTAAATGGCATAAATTCAGATTTCTCATTATATTTGACATGAGTGAATTCAATATGACTGAATATCACTGAGTAAATATTCAGTTTTGTTTTCAAAACCTAAAAGATTTATGCTCTATAGAATTTGCATTAATAATTTCACCACTTAAGCACTTTCTCTTCTTTATGACTAAACAGAGAGATGTAATAATATGATAATATTTTTATGAATCTAAATATGAATTTTCAAATTTCTATGGGAATTTACGGTGTTCCGGCACTGCTTTTGTGAAAGATGCACTAATCTGCTCCAAGATCATTTTTTCCATTGAAAAATTGGAAAAAATTTTAAATCCATTTAGTATTTTATTCGTTTGGTCACAATCTTACAACCTTATGAACATAGTTTGTTGATGAGTACTCACAAGTTCATGGATATCCAACATGCAGCTCATTGGAATTCCAACAGGAATTTTGAGGAAGATCTTTTTGTTATGATTATGATTGAAGACATTAGACAAAACAAAACTGACAGTAAAAAAAAAATAAATCCCAGCCACCTTTCAAAACCAATGCCTCTAAAATAGGAAAAAAATATGTAAACCACAACTTGTGTTGAATCTTAAAATTGCCCTTTTTTATTTTACTTGATTTAGCTTTACCTATGCGTCCATCCGAGTTGGGCTACATTGGCAACTAGTGACAGATAATCTTCAGCCATTGCCCAGACATTTGATAGGAAATAAACTCTGGGCATTACTCCAGCCAATTCCTAGTTGAAATCACAGAAAATGAGGATGTTATTAGCCATTTTCCTTCCTTCATTTTTTTTCTCTGAGTCAGCTTAGTGCACAAAAAAAAAAATAAAAAAATTACTTGGTTTATTTTATGTCATTCAAGTTCTAATTCCCTATGTATCTCTCCAGTTGGTAAAAAATCACCAGTACTGTAATTTAAGGAGCCAGAGCATGGTTTATATGTTCAATGGGACCATGTGTGGGTGAAAGTGTCCATCTACTCAGATGAGTCATAAGAACCATATTGAATTTCAGCTGTTAAAGGAAAAACAATGAGCAAGATTGAGCAGTATTACTACTTAGATA
This sequence comes from Gallinago jamesoni, assembly GCA_025769975.1. Classification (NCBI taxonomy): domain Eukaryota; kingdom Metazoa; phylum Chordata; class Aves; order Charadriiformes; family Scolopacidae; genus Gallinago; species Gallinago jamesoni. The sequence continues at coordinate 193,771,355 of JAOQGH010000001.1, forward strand.
ATAATAATAATAAATTTTTGTGAACATAAGGATATTCTTTTAATAATCAGGTACATCTTCAGTTTGAAAACAACAAAACTTTGCTGAAAGGAAAAACAATTTTCAGGTTTCTTTGATGTACAGGGGAAGGGCTGACACCACCACTACTACCGTTTCTTTCTGAACTCAGAATTTCACCATGCATATTTGAATCGTGTTCATAGAATACCAGGTTGGAAGGGACCAATCAAGGGACCACGTGGTCCAACCTTTCTTGGCAAAACACAATCTAGACAAGACGGCACAGCACAATGACCAGCTGAATCTTAAAAGTTTCCAGTGTTGGGGAATCCACCATTTCCCTGGGAAGAATATTTCAACGGCTGATTGTTTTCATTGTGGAAAATTTTCCTCTTGTGTCCAATCGGAATCTCCCCAGGAGTAATTTGTACTTATTACCCCTTGTCTTACTGCATGTGTCTCACAGGATCACAGAATCACATGGGGCTGAAAAGGACCTCTGGAGATCATCTAGACCTGCCAAAGCAGTTCCACCTAGAGCAGGTTGCACAGGAACATATCCAGGCAGGTTTTGAATGTCTCCAGAGAAGGAGACTCCACCACCTCCTGGGCAGCCTGTTCCAGTGCTCTGCCACCCCCAAAGCAATGAAGTTCCTCCTCGTGTTTAGGTGGAACTTCTTATATTCAAGTTTGTGCCCATTTTCTCTCATGCTGTGGTCTCCTTGTAAAATATTTGAAAGCATGTGTGGCAGATGGACCTGCCCTGACAAAGACCTGACAAAGACCCAACAAAAGCCTGTGAAAACTTCCTGCCACAGCTCTTGTCATGCCCACACGGTGGTGGTTAGCACACATGCATTTCAGTTGAAAGCTGAGGAAGTTAGGGTCCTCAGTCCTTTGAGGGGCAGGCTACATGACCATAGTTGACTACAGATTAGATTCAATGACGGTATAAATGGAGTCTGAGGGGAGATTCATTTTGCATCAGTCCTCTTCAGAGCATCAGGTCTGCAGCTGGGGACTCTCCCCTTGGGTTGGGTTGCTGCCCAAGGAAAATCCTCAAGGTTTAAAACCATCCTGTGTTAGGTGAGTAATTGTACATTTTGGATCATCAGCCATAAACCTTAAGAATTCTTAAGTTTGTTGTGTAGTATTAACTCTTGAATGACATTCTGAATGTGTGGATTGTTAAATTTGTCAGAGTCTTAAAGTGGTTTTGTTTAGAGTAAAACTTAATTTGATTTTGTTGCCATCTTTTAAAAATAAAGCTCTTTTTTTTTGTTTTTTAGTTGGCCTGGCTTGGTTTTGTGAGGTCCTACAACATCAAGTCTGTAAAAAAAAAATCTAACTGTAGATAATTTTTTGGTATCACAGTTAACTAGCTGTCTGCATGCAAAAAGGAAACCTTTAGCCAATGAAATTGTGAAAGCCTGCAGTTAAACAATTTGTAAAATCTACATTAGAAACCTGAAGTCTATTTTAAACTATCATTGTATGGAATTATCCTTGCTTTTAGAGGGCATGCACAGCATTTTGGAAAAAAAAAAGTGTCCTAAAGTATATGAAAAATGTAGAAGCCGCACTTAAGAAAATGTAAATTCAAAATTATAAAAAGCATAAATTCAAAACAGCTATTGCTACCCTTTTGTATCATCATGAGGTCAAACTCATTCCTTACTAGAGTGTGTTCTTTGACTTCTTTCTGACTGTTTTGATTCCCCAGAGGTGCTGGATTAGTAGACAACATAAGACACTCTCACTTTATTCCCTATAGTCAAGCTTTACCATGTGATTACCATGTGATACCAAATTATTATGTATGGAAAATTAATCTCTAGATGCAAAGCTACAAGCCTGTAAGGATTTAAAGCATAAGCTAAAGCTCTGTGCAGTACTGTTACTACTTATCTGGGATGTGACTACACAAATATAAATAAAATTGCATGTCCTTGGTTAGGGTCAGACTACTTCTTTCAGTTACTGTGTCCTTTTCAAAATACCTATTTAACTTGGATCAATTAGAGAATAAATGAGTTACTAGGTGATCTGTCTGCACAGCTAATTGCTTGTCTGGTGTCTGAAGCTTTATCTTTAATATCTCTTCATTGCAAGAAAGCTAGTATCCCTTTGAGAGGGATGACTAATGCCTATTAGAAATATTTTAATGAATTTCTGAATTGCTGGGGAAGGTGTCATAGTTTAATGGTAGATTTTTGCTCACACAGCTGTCTGTGAAAGATTTTAGGTGCACTATTATCTATTAAGCTCACAGTGGGTAACAGCATAGTGCTAAGTATATTTGCTGGCTTTGCAGGAGATTGAAGCTGTTGGACTCTTATTACAAACTTAAACACGGTTTTCTAGAAATGAGACATAGCTACCAAAGTGTTTTGGAATCTGGTCTGTCTTCTGGGGAGTTTCCTTTCACAAGTTGTTAAATGTTCAGAAACTGAAAACTCAGAAAGTTTAGCAAGGGGAAAATAACATTTCCCTTCATTTCCATCATACTGACTTTTAACATAAACTAAGACTACAATTAAGATTTCATTCCTAAGCCAGTTTATATTTACACTATTGCCTGAACCTAAGTCCAAGCAGAAGTGCCCTGGACTTCAAACCTGCAACATACACTCAGGTCACAGTTAGATTAGATCACAAGAGCAAGTGTGTGCTCTGCTCTTTACTGAGACTTAATAACCCCACACTTTAGGTTAATTGCTGTAAAAACTCCAATTTGAAATGAACTTCTTATTCCACTTTCTTACAGCATGCTCTTTTTCAAAAGAATTGCTAAGGCAGTGTTATTGAGTGGATTGATTTAACAACAAAACACATAATTAACTGGTCATTTGTCTATAACATGTCAGTAACAGTTCTGCAAAGATCAGTCTCTTGGATACCCAGCAGAAGTGATAACTGCATGACACGATATCATCGAAATCTAGTGAGATTGTTATATTATATCATATCAAGAGAGAAGCAACATATTGTGGCATTTGTGTCTTTTCTGTGAAGATTTAGATGGGGATAATAGTGGAACCACTGAAATGAAGAAAATGAAAAATTAGCATTATTATGTAGTAGTCTGGTGTCAGTAACACAAGATCAACAGTACTATGTTACATTTTATGTTGGATTCCAGAGGACAGGGACCCTGACCTTGATTATTGGTGAAGGTTACCCTAATGCAAAGAAGAAGACCTGGACATATATTGACTGAACATGAGGCTGTGTTGAGTCACAGCTTGTGTTGGAAAAATAACATGAGTTAAGCCAAAATAATACTACATGGAACTGTGATTCTCAGTAAGGGTGCACTGTCGTACTCTGTAGAGGAAACTGAAATTCAAGCCATTCATGTATCTGATTCCTCTGTACCCTGAAAAGTAAACTGTAACTCAAATAGCATATAGTTCCAGTATATTAAATGAAAAAGAGCTCTGTAGATAAAAAATGTTTTATGAATTTTAGAAACTAGCTGTTACAGCAGAAATTAATTTAATTTTTTTTTGTACAGTCCATAAGACCAACCACTAACAAATATAGTATGGATACCACAAATCACAGAATCTGAGAATCACAGAATGGTTGGAAGGGACCTGTAGAGATCATCTAGTCCACCCCCCCAGTAAAGCAGGTCCACCTAGACCAGGTTGCACATGATCACTTCCAGGCAGGTTTTGAATGTCTGCAGAGAAGGAGACTCCTCAACCTCTTTGGGAAGCCTATTCCAGTGCTCTGCCATCCTCAAAGTAAAGATTTTTTTTCTCATGTTCAGATGGAACTTCCTGTGTTCTGGTTTGTGCCCTATAGCATAGGGACCATAGAAAGTAAGCCTATAAAGTTTTATTCATGAACTCTTTCTTCTCTTATTTCAAAGGATCTGTAAGGAAAGAGCTGGTCAGTATTTCTCATTTCTGACTCAAAGTTAAAATTCTTCTTTTTCCTCTGGTATATCCGGTAGTTTATTACAGTGTAGAAATGTTCCAGTCCTATGTCTCAGATTTCTGTCTTTTCTCAGCAATATGAAGAGGTTTTAAAAGATGAAGCAAAAATGCTCAGATAGTCCAAAAAAGAAAGAGGTTTTATTTAGATAAAGGTTTCTGATTCCAATGACATCAATCTGAAGAAAAACATGCTTGAAACAGTATGATAATTAAAGACGTAACTTCTTTCAGAAACCAGGAATGGACAGAAAGGAGGGGTAAGTCAAAGTTACATGCTGAGGAAATAATTGTGGAAAGGAACAGGATGCAGAGAAAGGAATTGAGAAGAATGAAAGTGATGTTGCTGAATTACTGTAAATGCTGTTAGGAATTTGCACAGGACTTGATAAGGAAGAACGGAGACAGCCTTGGAACAGACTATTAAAAGCATTTTATCCTTTCAAGAATAGATATTTGATTATAGGTAAGCATACACTGGTATCCTATTTGCCAACTTTTTCTCCATCCACTGTTTAAAACCAGAAAGTTTCTCCAATCTTTCTTCTCTACTTCTTTCTTCTCTTTCTTCTCCTCTAGTTAGAAGATGACTAATAAAACATTCTGAGTAATCTTCAGTGCATTAGCACAAGTTGAAGGCCACACTACCATAAAGAATCCTCCCACTTCCACTCCACTTAGAAAACATTTTTAAAAGCTTGCTCTTTCTCTCTCTTTGCACGTGTTTGTTAGAGTTCTATAGCTCTATAGAGTGCTATATTCCTTTCAGAGCAAGTCCAGACATAAATTCTTCCAGTTTGTCATGGCTGTATTGGTAACAAAAAGCAGAAAATCTCTCAGATTTACCTACAACGTGCTGATGAAGACATTCTGGAAACCATCTGCCTTGCCTAAGTAAAGCAGGGCATCTCATAATACTTCATTGTAACTTCGTATGTAGTATTTCTTCCACATTTTGGTTACAAATCTTTCTTATGGTGCTAAATTTATTCTGGGAGAGGTTTCTTTTGGGGAACATTTCCTTCTCTTTTCTATTTCATCTTACCTCTTTTCTCCCCTCTGTCTATGAACTCTTTGGGGGATTTAGTCTCAGCAAGATATATAATCTCTTAATGATCTTCATGCTTATTTATTTCATGGCCATAGTTGAGGCTGATAACATTGTTTTTGTTGAAGTGATTTTCTTTATACAGACATATTATTTTTTAGAAATCTGTCTCAAACAGATTGCTTCAATTGAACTGTTGAAGACCCTTCAAAGGGTAACAAGTTTGAGGCACTATTAAACTAGGTTAAAAATCAGTGATTTACAGCTGAAAGCTTAAAAAACTAGAGCTCATTAATCCTCAAAGCTTAAAATGCTTTCTAAGCTTCCATGAACTGTACTTTTAGTTACTTTTTAATATTTATTTTTGCTTTTAGAACTTATAAATTTAATTGAATCAGGCCATCTTGTATTTCAGTTCTGGATATCATGAGAAGGTGGATTGTATTCAGGTATCATTTATTGGACACTGAGTGCAAAAATGACTTTAAAAATCTGGCTTACATGTATACATAAGTCCTACTGTGACTGAGCTTGTGGTACAGAATATTTGTAAGACAGAAGGAAATTTTAATTTCAAATTTTGGAGAATGTGCTTAAAAAATATGGTAATATAAATCAAGTATAATGTGTTGCTGAAGAATAAAAAATAGTTAAATCTTGTGTGTGTTTCTATACCTCTGTTTTGTGTCTATGCTTACAATTAGTAAGAAAAATAGAAGTAATTGGGCATTATTTCTTACTCATTTTGTGACGATACTTGTGTTTTCTGTACAGTAACTGCATTAAAGTTCTTGCCTTCCAGATGAGTTCAGAAAAGAAAAGGAAAGAAAATTCCTCAACCATAAAAATATTATAAACATTTTGCAAGACTATGACAATATTAGGAAATAGAATTGAGATCCTTATGATGTCACCAAGAATATCACTTTTTTATTCTGAGTGGATTTATTATCCATGAAAGATACCAGACCGATGATACTGAAGATGAAATTACCTTATTCATTGACATATATGCTTCAACACTGACCTGCAAAAGCTCTCTCAAGGGAAGGGAAATAGTCAGATATTCACTTCTGGCTAGACGTTATCATCTTTGATGAATGATATCTTACTGTAGAAGGACTCCATTGGGACTAAATATAGTAAAAAGCTGCTGCTAATGTAAGGGTAAAAGAATCTTTCTTTCAGTTGTGTCAGATAGATGAAGTCGTGAACTTACAAAATGTGGGCTTTGCACCCCCCATGGATTTTGAGGAAAATCTGTATCATGACAGTCATTTATTCTGGTTGACATAGTCAAGAGAAGTCCCTTCACCCTACGCAAGGCCACCTTTTTGGGCTTAGGTCTGGTTCATATGTCAGAGTGAAGCCCTTTCAACAATTATGACAGCTCTGATGATAGACTGGAGAAGCTACAAGGAGGTAAATTCCATATATCCTAGCTGCCACTGTAATCCCAAACTGCATTTATTTAGACAGTTGTTATTGCATCAGTCCCGCTTAACTGTATCTGCAATCAGAAAAACTGGCAGTAAAATGCTCATGTATTTACATTAATTCTCCCAAAGTCAGTGACTGGATAGAGGGAGCCATTATCAGTTCACTTTCATACATAATTCAACTTTTCATAGCTTATTTTTAGAAAAAGTTGGCTTGATCCTCTTTTTATGTAGAACACCATCCACAAGGCTGATGGGAAAATCAGCGCTGAATGAGGTGTGACTTTTGTAAATGTGAGGAAAAATCTAAGAAAACAGTTAGATCAGGGCATTTTGTTTTGAAATAGTAGTCTTAAAATAGTAGGGTTCTGGGTATGGTCATGTCTCGTTCACAGAACATTTCTATTATTTCCTTCTTGATAAACAGCCTGTCTTGTTCATATGGAGTAGCATAAGGCCAGAGATGGCTCAAACCATCATACAAGGACAAGAAAAAATGAATTTTGCATTGGAAGAGGAGCAGCTCACCTGAGGATCAGGGATGTAGAGGCTGCACCTGACAATACCAAAAACTGCACAGCAACAAGGAGTAACCCAACTGGAGAGCGAGGAGAGAGTGGCTGACAGAGGGGCTGTACATGATGTTCTATCACACTTGTTTAATGCACATCTTTGTGATAAACTCACTATAGGTCAGGAGCAATCTGCCTTTAGGGCTTGTAGAGGCAAACTGTGTTCAAGAGCCCTGAAGCCACAGACTTTACACAGCTTTTGATGCCTGCTTCATTCTGTTCCCAGGTGCTTACAGGTGCTTTTGAGTAGGATGAGGCCAAACCCTCAAGATGATGCAAGAATATATGTAAGGAGTAAGGATTTTATCCAAAAGTCCACTAAGATCCAGTTAAATCACAACATAAACAACTGGTCAAGTATGGCTCACTGACTTTCTACAATGTCTCTCTCCAGCTATCTCCCTCTTGTCACCATAGACCCACCACAACAGACCCAGCTGGCCTCTGGTATCTATGATGTACGTGCACCTTTAATGGTCTTTTACAATGACATCTTTCCTTCATGCACTTCACACTGCAACTAGAATACCAGAAATCAAAACAGTCTTATTTTTCTATATTGTGGGCTGTCTTATCCTTTTGTCTGTCCAGTACCATCTCTTTATTTGTCCTGGTTTGGAGCAGAGCCATTCAGCGAGCAAGGCTCTTCCTTATACTTGCCGTGGCAACTAGGGTCAGCTGACTTGGTTGTTTACCCCCTGGAGGGGTTGCATCTGTGGGGAGGAGTGAACAGGTCAGGTGACCCAAACCAAGACACGACCAGAGCAAATGGTGTAAAGTTGCAGCGGGGGAGGTTTAGATTAGCTATTAGGAGGAATTACTTTAGTGAGAGAGTGGTCAGGCGCTGGAACAGCCTGCTCAGGGAGGTGGTGGAGTCACCATCCCTGGAGGTATTTAAGAAATGTGTAGACATGGCTCTTCAGGGCATGCTCTAGT
>JAOQGH010000001.1:193779393-193801365 GCA_025769975.1 Gallinago jamesoni
AATGCTTTGCATAAGTCCAGGTAGATGATATCTGTTGCTCTGCCCTTGTCTACCAAGTCTGTGGCAGTATCGTAAAATGCTACCAAATTCGTCAGCCACAATTTCCCCTTGGTGAAGGCGTGTTGGCTGTCTCCAATCACCTCCTTATTTTCCACATGCCTTAGCAAAGTTTCCAGGAGGATCTGCTCCATGATCTTGCCAGGCACAGTGGTGAGACTGGCTGGCCTGTAGTTCCCTGTAGCTCTTCTACTTTTAATGAAAAAATCAGCAAATAACATGGCTGTTTCGCATCTTTCCTGTGTGGTTTTGCTATCTTTTCAGGTATTGTTGTGATTGTTTCACGAGTTTCTCATTGGACTATGATTCTTTTCTGAAGATAATGGGACATTTTTATTCAGATCATAACAGCCTAACAAGACATTAGTTCATAATTTTTTTCTCTAAAATATCACTGTTCAGAACAGAATGTCACGTTGTGAAAGTATGTTCATAACAATCTTGAAGCTTTTAAGTTGATGTGTATGACTTTGGAGGCAGGTAGCAATTTTGACAACTATGTGGAAAAACACAAGGACTACCAAAAACTTTATTAAATTAAAAGTTGTCCTAATATTGCTGATTGTCTTTACTGAAATTTACGCACAGATATGGGGATTAGCCCACAAACATGTAGTTGTCTTTCACATTTCAGTTTGGTTTCACTGCATCCTTTTTTAGGGCTGAAAGAGTTTTACGGATTCAGCCAGTTTATTTTGCAGCAGTAGTCAGGCACTGGAAACTTCAGAGAAAAACAGAACTTTCCCTGTGATTTGCATATAGGAATTTCTGCTATAAAATTTCAAAATAAATTTCGTTCTAATCTTAGGCAAATTCTGATTGTATATGCAGAAGCATGAGGATTTTGCATGTTTAATACACCTTATGCTTTCACATGTACATAATCCTCTGTGTAGCCTACTAATTCATTTGAAACAGAAAAATGAGATAGTAATGAATTCCATGGCCTAATTAGAGAGTAGTCATTTCTGGCAGTTGCCTTTGAATATCTTTTGCCTAGCTGTCATAAGATAAATAGGAGTGGTTGCATGACCATTATATATGTACAGTAATACATTTCCTATTATTACCTGTTTCCAAAAACTGAGCTGCGCACATTTATAAATATTATTGTGTAAAAATCATTCTGTCCTGCTGATGTCCATCTAATTTCTTTACCTGGATTATTTCTCTTTTCTCTGTATCTTGAAGATGGAATGATCAGAAATAGAAGTATCTTCTTACATAAGAAAAATATTCTCATTTTTCCTTTTGTTGAATTGAATGATGTACAGGTGTGGGTAATTTAATATGCAACTTATACATCTTCAACTGTCCTACTTGCCTTCTACTAAAATGAAGAAATGTCCAGTCAATGGGACCGGAAACACAAATCAGAGGAATTAGGTCTTACTGCAACAAAAGGTTTTTAATCACCTTACATATGTAGAGACTGCCCTCAACAGGAGATAATCACTAAGGAGCCCAGTTTTAGCATGTAATATTCTAGATCACAAGGGAAGGCTATACATGAAAATTTCAGTTAATGAAACAGTCTGTTCACTTTCTTACGTGATTTTTTTTCAATATATGTACATCCTGATTAATAAAATACCAACTGTTCTGCACATGATATTTTTGCTTCATCATCCTTTAGTAGCATTAGACTTTCCAAGACATAAGGGATAAATTTACACATTGAAGAGACAGCCATATAACTACGTTTAGAACTCTAAGTCGTCTTAATCAACACATAGAAAATAAGGGTAACTGTGTTTGTTTTTCCTCATATCAGCACAATACTATGAAAAGGATGCTTGGAAAGTCTAACAAGAGGTCATGGGCAATGATTTTATTGTTCTGCCATTCCTCTCTTCTATGCCATCCTTCAGAGGATTTGTTGGAGAGAAATGTTACAATAAACTCAATTTTCCTCACAAATTTGTTCAAGGTATTTATTATTACTACCCTTTGCCGAAGTTTATGTGTTTTCACATCTTCATTCTCCAGTATGATGTATTTTATGACAAGCTGTCAGACATTTCTGTTTTTCTCTTTCTATAGGGTCCAGCGAAATTATGCTTTTACTGTTGCTGTCAGATAGGAAAAAAAGACACATGTACAACTTTATTACATAATCTGTAATGCTCTAGTGTTGAAGAGCCCAAACCACTGGCTGGCTCCCCACTATGCAAGATGCTGCACAAACATGAAAAAAAAACAGTCTTTCCCAGAACTCTGGCTATCAGATCTGTGTGCTTTGAAGGAAATAAGTAGTATTCTAAGGGAATGGTTAGGAAAGTGAATTGAAATATTGCCCTTATGTTAAGTCCTTATTTTCTCATCTTACAAGGCACTTGAGGTTGGCTGTCCAGGAAAAAAAAAAATGTGGCATTAAAAGGAAATATCTTGGGATTTCTTGATTTTCAGGAAAGGACAGTTACCTCAGCCTTGCCAAGTACTCCAAGAAAATGCATGTTGTGCTTGGGTGCACTGCAGTTCCTGCTCAGCACACCTGGTATCATCAGAGCCTACAGCAATCTCACTGTCTTTCTATACTATCTTGTCATGTTTGATTTCAATACAATATCATGAATACTATTTGTGATGAAAGTTCTTTTTCTGAACACAAATGGCAGTCTAACAAATAATGCCAGCCTGAAGCACATCAATGTGTTTCTCTTCATTGAAGAGATAGAGCAGGCATGAAGCCTTCCCTCAGCTGCAATTAAAAAACACATTTTCTCTGTCCAGAGTTCTCCTTGGGCTATCTCCCAGAATGATCCTGTTATCAAAGTGATCAAGAGAGTTATTAAACACATAACACATGCATTCTTTTAGAAGCAAATAGGAAAAGTTGAGAGACTCTACTCCTTGCCAAGTGACTAAACTAGGCTAAATTCATACTCCATCATTTTTCCTTCTTTTCTTCCATTAAACTTGTATTCTTTGCTTCACAATGGGGAGTGGTACAGGTGGAGAAGGTTTTCTTCCCTACCTAGACCTATGACATGGTGATTAGTTCACCTTTTTGTAAAGTTTTGTGTCTGAACCTCCTCAGGTTTAAGAGAAACCTGAAATTGGATTATCTAAGCTCCAAACATATTCTGGATACGTTCTTAAATGAGCTGTTGGTGTCTTTATTTGGAAAATTGCTATGCAAATAACAACACTCCACAAAAAATGTAGACATCGTGTAATTAGAGTTTTTTTGCTATTTTGGATTTAGGTATATCAAGACTGTTGGTTTTGTAGCTCTTGGATTGTTTAAAAAATGAACTGAAAGTAATATTTGTGGCATTATTCAAAGCAAAGTCTACAGTCTAAACTCAGGTCACTCACTTTGGGATAGTCAATATGTAGTACAGTGTTCACGTATTTTGTGTTATATATTTCATTGTCTTCTAAAAATACAACAGAACATAGAGACTATTTACAAAGTTTGAGATTTTTGTTTTTGTTTGTTTATTTTCTAAAGGTTTAAATAGCTGGGGAAAAGGGCAGACTACAGGGGCACGATGACTTCCCTACTCCTGCTGGCCACGCTATTCCTGATACAAGCCAGGATGCCATTGGCCTTTTTGGCCACCTGGGCACACTGCTGGCTCATGTTAAGCCAGCTGTCCACCATCACCCCCAGGTCCTTTTCTGCGGGGCAACTTTCCAGCCACTCTTCCCCAAGCCTGTAGCATTGCCTGGGGTTGTTGTGACCAAAATGCAGGACCTGGCACTTGGCCTTCTTTAACCTCATGCCATTGGCCTCGGCCCATTGATCCAACCTGTCCCAATCTCTGTAGAGCCTTCCGACCCTCAAGCAGATCAACACTCCCACCTAGTTTGGTGCCATCTGCAAACTTACTGAGGGTGCACTCAATGCCCTCATCCAGATCATCAATAAAGATATTAAGCAAGACTGGCCCCAAAACCGAGACTTGAGAGACACCACTGGTGACCGCCCGCTAACAAGATTTCACCCCATTAATTAAAACTCTCTGGGCACGGCCATCCAGCCAGTTTTTTACCCAGTAAAGAGTACAGTTGTCTATGCCATGATTTGCCAGCTTCCTCAGGAGAACGCCATGGGGGACGGTGTCAAATGCCTTACAAAAGTCCAGGTAGATAACATCCACAATGGACTTCCCCCAATCCAGAAGTCGGGTCACATGGTCATAGAAAGAGATCTAGTTGGTCAAGCAGGACCTCTCTTTCATGAACCCATGTGGGCTGGCCTTGAACCTCTGGCTGCCCTGCACTTGCCATGAGAGCTCACTCAAGATGATCCTCTCCATGATCTTTCCTGGTACTGAGGTGAGACTGATGGGCCTGTAGTTGCCTGGATCCTCCTTCTGTCCCTTCTTGTAGATGGGCGTCATGTTGGCCACCTCCAATCATCTGGTACCTCCCCTGTTGACCAGGATTGTTGATAGATGCTAGAGAGAGGCTTGGTGAGCTCTCTTGATACCAGCTGATACAGCTTTATAGTTCTCTGATGTTTCCACATTTCCCAGCAATGTCGGATGAATCAGAGTTCTTATTTCCTTTGCCATTTCTGTGAAGGAGAGCTGGTTTGCCTCTCTCCTCTCTCAGATGGGTGGTAGCAGTAGTGTGCATTTCATTTTAATTCCCCTGCTTAAATTTGAATTCTGACCAAGGAGACAGAGAGGAACGTGGAGACACTATCCTACCCTCTTGCACCTTTCCCTCTGTCAGCCTAACTACCTGAAGATATATATACATCTCTGAAAGGAAAATGGTTTTATCTCACAGTGCACCATGAAGATAGCTGGCAGGCAAATAAATGACTGACAGATTTCTAATGTTCTTTTTTTTTTTTTTTTTCCTGTTAGATTCTTTGCCTTACAGCCTTAAAGCTCTGGAAATGGACCATTTTTAACTACTGCTTCATTCCAGAACTCCTTTGTTGAAATGTGTTATGTTTAATCACATGAAGTGATGTGATATGCTATGTTGAGCAAACACTGATGAGTTATCTACTAGTAATCTGTTTTCTCCAACAGTCGGGCATTAAAAGATTTCTCTTATGGTATTATGTTCAAGAAATACCTTGTGTTTGAATCAACACAGCTGAAATGAGAGAAAAAAAGGGGGTTTCTGGTGAAAAGAATGACAACACAGCAGCATTTTTCTGTATCATTCTTGGGGATTTGGGAGAATTGTACTATGTTTCTTTTTATATGCTTTGTGCACAGTTTTTTAAATACTTTATAGCTGCAGAACTGAAAAAGTATACTCTATTTTTTTTGCAAATGACTTTTTACTTGGGCCACTCTAAACTAAGAAGCAACATTCTGATTCTTAGCCGATACTAGCTTTCATAAACGTAGACGTTTAAACCAGAAAAATCCATTTTTAACACATGATTTGGTAGCACAGTTCACAGAATTTCATGCAGCTATGCATAGCAGAACCTTTCAACAGTTCAGTAATTGTACGACTTGGTACTACAAATGTACACCAGTGTAACCTGATTAAAATCTCTAATATAAAGTGAAAAACTGTTGAGAACTAGCTTGCAGTCTCTGGGTTCTTGTTCAAGGAAAAAGACTGAGGATAAAAGACTTTAAGGATAAACAGAAAGTTCTGATATATAAGTTTATAACTGTCCATACTGAAACACACTACTCACTGGATTTTTCTGAGATATCCATACTGCTTCAGATCAGTGTGCAGCTCTTTTTTTTTTTTTTTTTTTTTTTTTGCCTATTTCCTTCTCCTTTTCAATATCAGCAGACTTTCTCAACTGTGTGGTGGTTTGTTTTTCTTCTTCTGCAGATCATTGTTAAAAATACTACTCAACTTCCATATTATTGCCAGTATGGTTTGCATCTGCAGTCAGATGATTAATAACAGCCATAAACTCGCTGCTTATCTCTTACTCCTCCCCCATTTTCTTTATGGACTCTTTTTTCCGTGACTTTAATAGAAATGTTACTGGTTGAATTGTTTGACTTCTTTCCCATGCTTTTCTGTTTCTATTCTGTCTAACAAATAAATGAAACAGAAACTATTATCCGTTGTCTTACAGACCTCCAGTAGTCCACTGGCCACAAACAACAAAACAATACACTGAAGTACTTCAATGTGTCAATCAATTTCTAACCCATTAACAATTACCTTTAAGAACTCCCGCAGGACCAGAGAAGATGGATCTATGGCTACTTGCAAAGGAAACCTTTGTGAATGGAACAATATAAATATTAATACTGAAGCCCATAAATATACCAGTGAATGTACTGAAAAATCAGAAGCACTTAACAAACGAAAAGGTGATGATAAGATAAACATATTACCAGACATTTGTATAAAAAACATATTGAGAGACCTAGTCACCCTCTATGAGGTAGTAATTGACACAGAAAATAAGGAATTTGGAATCTTTTTAAAACCTTCTGATAAGCATTTTTACATTGTTTTGCATTACTTTAATAGGAGATTGTCATAGAGATGATTGTATTACAACAGAGTGACTATAGTACAACTGAAAAACATATTTAAAATGTTGCAGTACTTATTTACAAATTTTGAAGGAGGAATCAAGTGTTTTAAGTCCTATACTGTTCAATATTTAATTAATAATTAATTTTAATTACAAGTAGAATCTTTGAATACATCAATGAATGTGGGAATGGGAGAGGCAGTTCTAGTCTCCCATCTTGGAAGAGATCAATAAGCGGCACTGAGAGACAAGAGAGACGATTTCTTAGTTCTCTTTCCTCTTACAGCAGACTTCAGGGAGTAGAATGTCAAATTTTAAGCACAACATGTTACAAAACATATAGAAAATTAGAGACCAAGAAAGAACAGCAAATAAAAACATGAGCTTTAGAAGAATAGGAGGGGCATACTGAGAAATTACCATTTATGGACATGCTGAGAATTAACCACTTATGGACTTAAATTTTCCATTTATGGACTTATGAAGGTTTCTTGTTCTAAGTGTCTTTTGAAGACAGAATGAGAAATAATGACCTTTTTAGCAGAAGAGATTTTTTTTGGAGGGTCTTTCAGCCTGAGTACAGTTGAGCTCTAACTGATGGAGGCTGTAAAAGTCTCATCATTAAAATGAACACAGTTTATACAGCCACCTGACTAGGACAATCTAGATGTACTGTGTTTTGCCACAGGATGGGTGAAGGGACCACAAGACTTCTGTAAGTCATGTTGTCAACCTGTGATTTATGTTTCACCCATCAGAAAGACAATTTGCTAAGAATTTTTGTTAATGGCCTCTGAATATTTAAGGTGACTAGCTAAAATGGGTGTTGTCTGCTTGTCTCATATGTATTTAATTAGGAGAAAATCACTTACATTGTCTGACAGATTGTAATTAGTAATTAGGCAAAACTTTGCCTTTTACAAATTATATTTAATTTAACCATGTTGCTGAGATATTGCCTAAGTCATCACTTTCCAATGGAATGCCATTTTTATGGGAGTTGAACTGGTGTGTACTGCAAATACATTTTCCCTCAGACAGAGTGTAAGATACTTAATTAGCCTATAGTACTAACACCATCTTTTCTGAAAAAGAAGTTACCATTATTAGTGCTCAACTGAGTAACCATCATCAAGGTTTCTTAGTGTGGTTAATATTTTTCTAAAACAAATTTACACCACCAGTTTCTTTTGGAGATTTTTCAACCATTCAGCATACTGGAATTTGCTGGAATTTGTTTGTGTCCAGTTTCATAAAGTACAAAAGCTGCTAGGTCATCTGGCTTTACAGCTGCATGCCATGTCTGGGAATTAAATGAGTAATTAGACAAAAATAAATCAGATTCATTTAAAGATTAGACATGGAATCTTTTTTTTTTACATGATTATGATATAACAGCCTGATATATGAGCTGCAAACATGGTCAGACTGCTTATACTTACCTAATTAAGACTGTAGTTTTCCCCTTATATTTATCAAAGATTTATTGCACTTTTTCCAAAATGGTCTTTTTTTTCATATGGTATTAAAGATATAAGTCTATTGTCTAATATATGTTATTATTTTAATCTAAGAGGAATATCCCTAGGTACTTCTACTGTCTATTAAAGTCATTATTTGGACATGTATTGAATTGGAGACTATGTTTTTCACTTCTAAATCCATCATTGTCTTGTCATTCAGATCTTTTTCTAGTGAATTGTCTGTACTGTGAGAGCTACAATTTGTTATAAGATATGCAATCAAAGCAACTACTAATTAAAAAAAAATTACTTTGCATTTTCCTCTGCTTATTTAATGTCACTTGCTTTATCTTCTCTTTCTGGCTGTTTTTCAGCTCTTCTGGGCAGGAATTCATACTTTATAGAATGCATTACAGACAATAAAGCTATGATACATCACATTCCAGTGATCTCAAAGATGTGTCATTCATTGTGTCAGATATATCTTTAGCAATTGTCTTCTGCCTCCTATTCTCTTGCATAACAGTTTAGGATGGGGCTCTCCCATCTGATAATCAGGAGCAGTTTCATTACTGTTTCCTACATTCATTCAAAATCTGTCTATGCAACACTAATTTTACACCAGCTTTGCTATACCTTCTATTCTTAAATCATATTTAAATAGAAAAAAACATTTTATTGTATAGCTGGGAGAACCTCAGCACCTGGACCTCTGTGGGTCTAGTTATGTATATACAGAATAGAAGCTGGCCTATCACTCTCTCAAAGGTTGTAATTTAAATCATTGAGAGGGGTAGGGAATTGTGGCAACAGAACATGTATAATCAGAGTAAATACATTTGCCAAGGGCATAAATGCTAGTAGTAAATCATTTTTTCCAGGGAACTGGAAGTCCACAAGGAAGAATATAAGGTCAAAAACTGAACAAGTAATAAAATGAGCACTCATGTAAGATAAGGAGTAGAAGACTGATTTAGCTTTTCATTAGCGTTCACAGTCTATGAACAGAAGCTTACAGAGACTCTCATTTGAACCTTTCTCTACAGGGATTGCTTTTCAATTTGAACTGCAGGCAGAATTTACCAGGCAAAAAATGAAAAGTATCAAGTTGCTGCCGATATTCACTCAGAATTTAAAATAAATAATAATAAAAAAATCCTGTTTAAAACCCTATTTGCATTATGGGACTGGAAGATACAAAGGTGATGCCAGTTTTACCAATGTTGTCCATAAGGAATCCTAAGAATTATGAACAAGTAAGTTTTATGTCTGTATCTACCCTATTGGTAAAGAAAGTGTAAGAAAAGGTAGAATTTGTGGCTAAATGTGAAATTCAAGAAAACAGTCTTCCCCTTCTTTGAAAAGGAACATCATACTTGACAAACTCATTAGTTTCTTTGGGGGAGTCAACACACAGATGTTTGACAAACTTCCTCACCAGGTGTTCTTCAAGAACGTAAACTACTGTGGGGTAAAAGAGAAGGCCACTGCATGGAAACATGGCTCTTCAAAAGGAGAGAATCAACAGTAGGAGGTAATGGTCTATTTTCCTGTGGACACAGTTCACTACTGGCCAAAGGTCCCACAGGGGTTTGTATTGGTGCCTGTGCTATTCATAAACACTCTAGAAAAAGTAGAGACAGTGAGGTGATGAAGTCTGCTAAGAGCACTGAATATCCATATAGAACAATTCAATGTGTATATACTTAAAGTTATGCCCTTAGGGAAAAAAAAATCCAAATTTTCCATGCACATTGATATTGATAGCTCTAAGTGAACAATTAGAACTCGGGAAAGAGATCTTGACTTGTAATAACTAGCTGTATGAAAACATCAGTACAGTGATCAGTAGCAAAGCAAAACCATACATATTAGGAATCATGAGGAAAAGATCAAAGTTGTTTGTTTGGTTTTTTTTGAAAAAAAGAGAAGACATCATGTCCCACTGCAAATCCATCCTCTCTCATCTTGAATAATACGTAGATATCTGACTTCCTTATTAAGGAAAGGTTATAGTAGTTTTAGCAGGACATAGAAAAACAGCAGGAATGTTTTAATTCCAGACAGTAAGGAACGTTTCCCATGCAAGGAACCACTAAAGACATAGACATTCTTTAATCTGCTAAATTGATCTGCAAAATTGACGGGGAAGAAATGAACAAGGAGATGCAACAGAGTTCTGCAAAATCATAAATGACACGGAGAGTAGGAATGGGGAAAGATTTGTCACTGTCTCTTCAAATATAAACATTAGAAAGCACCAGATTAAATTGACAGTGGAGCTCTCTGGCACAAGTCACTTTGAATATCAATAGGCACTAAAGACTTTTGCAAGCAACTTGCAGAGAAATTCATAGGAAGATAAAAGGTGTAAAGATATACCACCTTGCTCATAAAGTTCATGATTTGCAAATTTTTGGGAGTGTATTGAAGACTATGCAAGTAGAAGCATTCTATTTTCACTAGTCTTTTCCTCATACTTTCACCTACGCATCTATTATTAGCCATTATCATAGACTAGATACCAGATTTGACAAGCTTTTTATTTGATTATTTATTACTTTTAACAGTTGGTGTATTTTCACACATGATTTCCAACTGTTTGTGAAATAACAGATTCTTCCACTTGTCTCTCTCTTCCTAAGCCTCTTCTGGTTTTATGGACTCCCTAAAAGAAAACAGGAAGTCATTACTACTGAATTTTTTAAGTGCTGCTATAGAACATTTTGATAAAAATAGGAAGTTTTTATTTATACATAGTGACTTGGATAGATATATAAAGGGAATATAGCAGAAAAAAAATATAAGTAACTCCTAAATGATGATGATCTGTATTTTAGAATAGGGTTTCAGTAGATTCTTTGTCATATTAGTCTTTTTGTAATGCAATCAGAAGTTACAGGATTGTTAAAAAAAGTACTTGATGAGATTTCTTGGTCTCTATATGCAGATGGTCAGACATCATACCCTTAAAATGGTTGGATCAATGAGTAATTATCTCAGTTCTACACTCTCTGACTTTGGGGTTATGGTCCCGAGATTCATCAGGAGGTCTAGACACCAGTAGAGTCTACTGAATCATTCTAATTGTTTTCTCTGAGTTTTATGTCATGCCTGTTGCCATGAGACTGAACACACAGATAATGAAAAAGTACTCCTTCCTTCAGGTCAGCCACTTTATACAGAATTCTTATATTTCAGCATCCTCAATGATTCCCAGAGCCTTTGCTTTTTAACTTATCAAATGGATCATTATAAATCATCTTTTGCTTAAAGATTTGGAGATCACACTAACTTTGTTGTTGCAGTATGTATCTCTGACTAAAGAAAACTCAGCGTACAGCTTATTTTAACTGTTGATGTCCAGACATGAAACAACATTATTCTACTATGATTATGCTACGGATTTTTTACCTGCTTTCTTAAATGATGAATTCAACTATATTCCTGATGTGCTTATCTTCTTGAGTCTGCTAAAAGAAGAACATGAAACATCAGGTAATTTCTGCTTTTACATTGCTACTTTAGCTGAGTCCTGTATTAATAAATTATTTGCAAGTCTTTCACCTTTTTTTAGAATGCTTTTGTTGTTGCTCTTCATTAAAAACTCCTTTGGTCTTTCCAGGGTGTTTACCATGCCATCTTTCTGTTTTCTCCTATGAAAAATACCTGTTGTTTTTAATGCTCACCTAATATCAGAAAAGACTCTAAAAAGGTCCAAGGACAGTTACTGTCAAAATTAGACTGCAAAGGAGCTTTCATGCAAACAGAAGACATAGGAAGACCAAATTACTTTATGTTATATCCTTGTCATGAGACTAAACCACTGTGAGACTGTATGCAAGCTGGAGCTAAATTTTTTGTTGTGACTATAATGTACTGTGGCTACAAAGATTAAAAAAGGTCAAAACACGTTAGTATGCCAAATACTTTTGCTATGTAAATGTAGGTTATCATGAAGATATAAATCAGTATAAAATTAAGTCTTGTTTTGAAAGGAATGATGCTGTATGCTACTGATTTTTGTCATCTTCTGGATGCGTATCATTTTCTGGAAATTATTTTTAAAACTATAATATATGTATGAACTCTTGCTTATCTGATTTACAATGCCACCATAACTTTCATGAACACCAGTTTTCTCAAGAAAAAAATAATAATCTAAAGCTAAAAGTTTTAAACCACATTATTTCCCTTCCTTATTCTTAGAGGACAGGAAAATCAGAGCAACAATATTTCAACTGGAAAGGTCAATTTGGCAACACGTTTTTTGTGATTAAGGATCTGATTTATGTTGAAGGAATTCTGCTTGAATCAAGTATAAACAGAATGTATAATTGGGACTTCAATTCTGTAGAAATGGAAAATCTGTAATACTGACAAGGCAAAGGCATCACAGTGTCCATTGTGTGAAGGTCTTCCTGTTGTCTTCAGGAAGCAATTTGATTCAACTTTTAGTGCATACTGTGCCATAGAACTATAAACAACTTTATTCATGCTCAGAAATGCATACATAGAAATACAGCTGTGTAAAATTCTTGGGATTGATTGTGAAAATGCCTATATGCATAGAAGCTTTTTGCAAAGTGAAACTAAAAAAAGCAAATTTCAGGACAAAGCCTGCATAATTCTGTGACCTCAAAGATTCCCATGCTTAGCTGAAGAAGCCCCATGAACCTGTTACTTGGAATGGTTTGTTGGGTGTTCACTTGGAGACATTTGGATAAACTATATTTGCTGACATAATCAGGTCAGAGTTTGCTTCTTATCAAGCAGCAATAATTTTTTATTTCAGTGGAAGACTTCTAACTTGCTACTTCCTTAATGCAAGCTCTTCCTCTAGTGAGCAGTAAGCAAATTTTTGCTAAGAAAGGCTTAGGGTTTGCAGAAAATCAGAATCTCAATCAGAAAAGCTTCATGAATTACAGTAAGATTTCAAAATTGGTATATTGCCCCTCAAAAAGTAGAAACGGTAAATAGGCAGCAGTAGAATGTGGACATTCTCTCACGTTTTATCCTGATCTCTTTGCTCATAGACTATTCATAGACTATTTGTATCGATTGAATTTTGCTTTATTCTTAGTAGCGCCTTTTATTTCACCATAACAAATTGAATAAAACATTGGGTCTCTTATTTAACACCAAGTTCAATTGGCATCAATTGGATTTTTAGATTATGTTTTACATATTTCAGAACAAAATTTCAATGGCAGTTTCTGGTTGAAATGCCTCCAGTTCATCACATGTACAAATACTTGATGCTGAAGTGAGCTTCAGAAATTTCTGAACTGTTTTACATGATTGCATGGAGAAGGTATTTTCCATTGACCTGGACTGAGTCACGTGCTAAAACGCTAAATACCTGCTCTCAAGGCCGTGTCAAAGTTTTCTTCGAGAATTTCTGTCTTTGAAACAGCACAGGCATAATGGGTAGTTTTTAGAAATATTAGAGTATTTGAACTTATAAATTGATGTAAACTCTTTTCTGCTCATAAAAATAAGTAATGACAACAGTTGGAGGGAAAAGTGAGTAAAGCAATTATGAAGCTATGCACTTTAGGGACCGTCCATCTTCATGGGCCTAAACTGCATCTTAATAATTTCACCACCATAATAATGTGGGTTGCATCCTAAGGGGACACTGTTTCCCTTAGGCTATTTTCTTTTGTAGAATATACTCTTGAAGATGTTTCCCCAGCAACTATACCCTTAAGTAGAATACAGCAATACCTGTTATCTTGTATCTGTATCAGGAGTCAGTGAGAGAGCTGGCTCATCATCTTGAAATTTCTCTTTTGCTTTTTCTCCTTTTCCTCACAAAACAGCATAAATTCTGTCCTTAAAAAAAAAAAACAAACCAAACCAAAAAACAACCAACCAAACAAAAACAACAACAACAAAAAACAACCAAACAAACAAAAAAAAAAACAAAATCCACCAACCAAAAAATGTCATCCTCTCAACTAAAAAGCAGAGTGAGTTAAGTCTGTGTGGATTGGAGCCTATTAATGCATGACTTAAATTTTATTGGAGATTGAGAAATACTGTTTTTATAAAATAATGTTTAAGTGAGGCAGAGTGACACTGAGCAAGAAGTTCTGTTCTGCAGCCTGTGCACAGAATGGTCTCAGTAGTCTTGGAGAACAGGTTTCTCTTTGGCATAAACCACATGATCTTCATCTTGTGTCCTGAAATGGGGACCATGATGCTTCTTCCTGAAATTGCCGTTCAAAAATTTACTTAAACTCATGTATTTGATCTTAGGTGTTAGGTTTATTGACCCTCTGACCAGGATCTCTGCTACTCAGAGAATCTTCTTACAGAGGTAGCATTAGAAGCTTTACTGATGGCATCATGCTATACAGTGTACGTGGTTCACATCTACCTCTTCCAAACTAGGCAAATCAGAAGATTAAAAAAAAGCAATAAACTACCTCAAAGATGATTTTGTGGAACACAATGCACACAAAGGCCTTAGAAAAAAATTAATTTATTTTATTGATTTAAGCTGTTATTTACTTGCTGCGCCCATGTATTTATTATTTAATTTATCCACATGAGTCTGTGGAAATCAACCAAGGGAACAGGACTGCGTAAAGGAGTTGCAGATGAGGAAATGTTTCTTTTGGACAATTCCCCAGTCATCATAACAATAACTAGTATCAACTCCTCTAATGCATTGAAAGGAACAAAGGGGACACAAAAAAAAAGGGTGATCTGTCATTTTACACTCTTCTTCCCTTAATTGCATTGAACACCAAATTGTCTGTTTCGAGTATCCAGTTGGATACTCAAAATTCCAACTCCTTAACACTTTTGAATCTCACCACCAAACCGCCTTTTTCTTTTACTATTCAATGGCGATGTCAGGTGTTCAGTGGCAATGTGAGCATAATGCCAATGCATCCAGTCTTTCTTATATTCCGGAAAAATAAGTCCTATAAAGTGATGTCAATACACGGAAATTTCTAGTCTCATGTAGTAAAATAGTGAGCAGTCTGTGGAACTAATGCACACCTGAAGAGGAGATAGTGCCAGCATGTGTCACTAATTTCAATTCTGTTGTTTTCTTTATGTGTCTGTGATTATGAATTTTTAATTGAGGCTTATCTTTAAGTATTTTGTTAGTAAACATTGTTGCAAGCAACAAGCATATTTTCCACATGAGAGATTAAGATTATAAATTCTTTAAATCATTTAAAGTTGATCCCCCTTGGGCTTCAAAACTTCTATGTTCTTTGTACTTATCTTTGGCAAACCAGGTGCTCAGCAGGTGCAATTATTGTTTCTGCAGGTGGTGTACAATTAGGGAAACATTTTAGCTATTAAAGTATACATCAGTTTTATGGTTCACTTTATCATCTTTGTTATTGCATGACACTCTTCACAATTAAAACACAAATATATATGTCTTCCTTTAAAAATACAAATATTGTGAAAAAGACACCTTTTTTTCCTAATTTGGAACATTTCCTAGGGTATATAAATTCCTAGAAAGAATTCCAAGAAGTTTCTGAGGAGGTGGGATGGAAGTTCTGCTAGAAAAAAACGCTCCTGCATCAAAGCACTTTGTATTTCAATACAAGGTACAGATGTGCTCTGGTACAGATGTGGTAACCCAGGCTACAAAACTTCACCTTGTTTTAATAGAACAAGGATGTGAACTCATCTCAGGTGAGTGACCCACCAAGTCAAATAGGTAACTCCTGCATATGATGTCCACTTTACCCCAGTGAACTTTCGTTTCCTTACTGCTGCAGAAGACACTGATTAAAATGCTGTAAATGACCAATAACTACTATAGTACTCAGAAATCATCTGTAAAAGGATTTTAAAAAATATTCAAGTCATCAAGTCTTAATTCTGACCTTATGAAAAGCTCTCTCAGTGGTTTGGTTTAGATGAGGATTTGCTGTAGGAAAACATGCAATTATCATAGTGCCTTTATAAAGGTCAGCAGAGGAATAATTTGTATAATAATTCCTTAGAATAATTCATAGGAAGCAAGGAGATAGATTCAGGCTAAGTATCAAAACAAGCAGTAAAGCTAGAGAAGGCTTAAAAGTTAATAGGCTTTATAAGCTTATAATGATAATAATTAAAAAAAAAAAGAAGGCAGTAATTACCAATTAAAAGCTCAAGTGCCTGACTTAGACTTTCATATACCTTATCCCTCCAGCATTGATCTTTCCGGAATGCTCATTGCAAAGAGTT
Organism: Gallinago jamesoni; assembly: GCA_025769975.1. Classification (NCBI taxonomy): domain Eukaryota; kingdom Metazoa; phylum Chordata; class Aves; order Charadriiformes; family Scolopacidae; genus Gallinago; species Gallinago jamesoni. The sequence continues at coordinate 193,795,564 of JAOQGH010000001.1, forward strand.
AACATATTTTGTTTAAGTACTACAAGAGGAAATCCTAACCTTAAACAGAAACCATAAATACTACAGTTTCTTCTGAATCAAATGTTTAACAACTTAAAAACTTAAATACCCCTCCTCTTTGTGATCCTCAGATCTAAGACTTTGGCAGAAACTTTTATGTCTTATTGAACCTCAATTCTTTGTTTTTGATTAGGTTCTTAAAAGCCCTAAAAGGAGAGAAAGCAGTTTTTACCAAAATAGAGTTTTACGCTAAGGAGCCAATGGAATTGTTTAATCAAAATCTACATATTAACATAGGAAGACGGAACTTGACATGACCTGCTAAGGAAGATATTGGTCTTGTTGCCTACTATTGCAGGCACTGTGGCATCCATCACTTTCAGGTATTACTCAAACTTCCATTAGGTTCAGATTTTGTTTTCTTATGGCTCAGTAAATATCCTACTGCCACTGGTAGTAAAAGGCTGTAGGCATTACACTATTTTTCCTTGTACTAATTTTGCAAGGAATCAGGGATAGAGCCTATTTGACTTCTTGTGAACTTGATATCAGGATTGGCTGTGGGAATCAAGGAATGGCAAATCAGTACTTGGTGTCTCTTGTTACAATGTGGAGTTTAACTTTCAGAGGATTTGAAAATAAAGGCACAAGCTCAGAACAAAAGCGCCACGTCTATATACAACCCACTGACCATCACTGAAGATGAGAAGTGGGAAAAACTACTTTATGTATTGGGAAAGGGAGAAAGGGAGAAGGAGAGAAAGAGAAAGGGAGAAAGGGAGGAAGGGAGGGAGGGAGGGAGGGAGGGAGGGAGGAGGGAAGGAAGGAAGGAAGAAAGGAAGGAAGGAAGGAAGGAAGGAAGGAAGGAAGGAAGGAAGGAAGGAGTAATCAAGCTAAATAGCAGCTGAGCAAATGGAATAAGGCAACTTGTGCAGCCTGAACATGTAGCACCCTCCATCATCATGAACAGTATAGACCAGTTGCTAAACTACATCTTAGCCAAAGGTAAAGAACTCAAACTATTTTATAAGAAAGTAAGAACTCAGCACTCAGGAGCATAGATGAATGATGGGGTGGCAGAACCTGCAAGTTTTATGGCAGCACAAGAATCTCAATTCCTTCCAGCTGTATCATGAACCCTGACTCTCGAACAGCCTTTTGACCTGCCAGCAGGTTGCCCAGAACTGCATATGGCAACTTGAATCCATTATGTGCCTCAGGGTATGTTTTCTTAAAAAAATCTGTGTCTTTTTCCTCTCTAAGAAACTCACACACTTCTCAAAAAATAAAGCCTTTTGTATGTGATAAATATACCTTAGTGCATGTAAATTCAATTTGACTAGTTACTACTTCAGTTAACAGCTTGCAGGCTGCGGAATACCACTGATGGCATTTCTGTTTGAAGGAAAGAGAGAAAACAAATGCACAAGACCCTTTAAATCTGCTCAAACTACTCTTGAACATTTTAAGCCTAAGTGAAGCAGAAAAAAGGTCATTTTCCTGTTTATGAAACTTATATTGCCCAGTCAGAAAGAAATAGCTCTGCTGCATGGTTTAGATGATTAATAATACAAATAATTATGTGAGTTTATGTAGTTAATTATACAAAACATCCATAGAGTAAGAGACGTATAGGTACACTAAGCAGTGAGCAATCATTGCTACTGTCAAATATATGAAAATAATGATGTGTTTTAGACAATTAAGTGAAACAAAAAATGAAATTATTACTAAATTCCTATTTCACTAGTTTTCTGATGTGTTTCTCAAAGGTAAATCTGGGAAGACATGAAGTAAAAAGATATATCTAATTTTAATTGGATATTTTGAAGCATGGGTTTAGTATTGGAAAAGAGTGTATTTTAGGGAAAGGTCTTCCCTTGGTGTAAGTAAGTGTTGACTGAGATGAAACAAAGAAAATTGTTTGCAACTGAACTGTTTAAAGAGTGCAAAAAGAGAAATCTCATGCAAAATGTATGAAGAAAACCAAAAGATGTTATCCAATTTATCAAAATAAGAGGAAGCATATCTTAGAGTACACCTGAAAAGCATAGCAACCTCACAGGAAACTATTTGGGATCTTTCTGAGGGTTATGTTTATTTGGGAGGTGATTTTTTTTTTTTTGGGGGGGGGGGTTGTAGCAAACTTTTCCAAGCAATAGCTGAACAGAGTCCTTTCCCACAAAATAATTTTCATTAGGAAGATGTTCTGTCAATGCTGGGCAGAATAAATGGTTCAAAGGATCAGTACAAAATTTGAAGGATAGTTGGCTGAATGATGGTAATGAGTGTTTTAACAATAAATGCAACTGAGTTTAGGTTTTGAGTGAATTCAAAGGAAGGAATAATGTGAATACTGAAAGAATAATTTGGCACTCATCAAACAGGAAAAAATGATTGAATTTGTAGAGAAAAATCCATATTAATGGACTGAATTTTATCTGAATTTCTATTTTATGCTGGAATTACATATTCTACACCAGTCCCATATGATTTATTAAATCATGAAACTGTCTGTGACTTGTTTGTGGAAGACATATTGTGTGAGTCACTGTAAGCTGGACAAGACAATGGGCGTTAAAAATAACCTGGCTTTGGTAAAGAGGTGATTTAGATACACAAAATGTCATTTATCTCTATTTCCTATGATTCAGTGATGGGCGAGGCAAAGTTGCAAAATTTCCTGATGGATTTGGAACTAAAACCAGGACTGTTCATATAGAGTTAGCACAAAGCATTTCTTGATGTACATTTTAATAACCTAGTCTGCTTAGAAAATACTTTTCTTGACATTCCCAACTTTAGTTGCTCACTTCTTCCTCTTGGAATGAGATTCCTGTATATCCAACCATATCATAGTATTTTTTCAAGCTTTGTTAGGCAATATTTAATTGTGAATTTCTACTTGTGTCCTACTACCTCTTCAAGAAAAGCTAAGTTTTTGTGTGCCCAGGAAGCTGAACACAAATTTGTTTAATATCTGCTTAAATATTTCCCTAGCTGTTTACATATTTTGCATAACACATGCTTTCTGAAGAATTAAAAAAAAAAATTAAATACATAAATATGAACTAAATTAGCCTTCAGTATGAATAGAAGATTTATTCTATTGTTCCCTCTCTACATTCTTAGATTAATTAAAGTATCTGGTAATATCTTTATGTGGCTCTGACACTTTGTTTTTCTTTATATATTTTGATGTGCTATTCATGAAAAACAAAACCTAAACCCAATGCACAGCACAATGTCTTTAGTATGAGGTACCAAAACTTTCAGAAAGACAATGTCAACTACTGAGGAAGTGAAAACCATTCCAGTTTCAGAATGTAGTTGACATATAATTATGAATGGGTTTAAAAATGTCAACCTCTGCTCCGGTAATGACGGTACTGGGGCTGGAACTGTCAGAAATAGTAGCACTCCTTTCCTTGTTCTTTTATTAACTTATATCCTAAACCAGACATCCTGACACTTGTTTATTTAAGTATTGCAAGCTCCAGTTTCAATGTGTCTTAGATCTCCTGGAACTACACTTTGTATACAAGAGCTGAAATTTGTGCTATTGAAGTTGACTTAAAAGCAAACTATTCAAATATTTCTACTGATAGCTGATGTTTCAACTGCCACAAGCAGGAAGAAAATAAAACAAAAATATGAATGGAAAACTAAACCAACTTTCTATATCTAGACCAGTAAAGGTCTGAGTAGTTCATCTAGGAGTCATCAGAATGTCCTTAATATGGAAATTATCCTATTACAATAACTTGTCTATGGTGAGAGTGAATTTGTGAAAGTCCTAAATGGTTTGGCTTTCTACATTACATGCAGTGACTGGTTGTCCCCATTGATTGTGTCGAAAATCAGTTTGGCAGGCTGGTCAAATGTTTTAAGTTGTTCACTGCTCTCTTGACTTCATAATAGCATAAAATCATAGAATAATTTTGGTTGGAAGAGACCTTTAAGATCATAAAGTCCAACCGTTAAACTAGCACTGCCAAGTTACCACTAAACCATGTCTCTCAGCACCACATCTACGTGTCTTTTAAATACCTCCAGGGATGGTGACACCACCACTTCCCTGGGAAGCCCATTCCAATGCTTGATAACCATTTCAGTGAAGAAATTTTTCTTAATATCCAATCTAAACCTCCCCTGGTGCAACTTGAGGCTGTTTCCTCTCATCCTATCACCTGTCACTTGAGAGAAGAGACCAACCACCACCTCACTACACCCTCCTTTCAGGTAGTTGTAGGGAGCGATAAGACCTTCCCTCAGCCTCCTTTTCTCCAGGCTAAGCATGCACAGTTCCCTCAGCCTCTCCTCATAAGACTTGTTCTCTAGACCCTTCACCAGCTTCATTGCCCTTCTCTGCACACCCTCAGTGGATTTCTTCTAGTGAGGGGCCCAAAACTGGACACAGTACTTGGGACGTGGCCTCACAAGTCCTGAGTACAGGGGGGTAATCAGTTCCCTAGTCCAGCTGGCCACATTGTTTCTGATACAAGCCAGGATGCTGCTGGTCTTCTTACCCATCTAGGCACACTGGTGGCTCATATTCAGATGGCTGTTGACAAAACACCCCCAGGTCCTTTTCTGCCAGACAGCTCTCTAGCCACTCTTCCCCAAGCTTGTAGCGCTAAATGGAGCTGTTGTGACCCAAGTGCAGGACCCAGCACTTGGCCTTGTTGAACCTCGTACCATTTACCTTGGCCCATTGATCCAGCCTGTCCAGATTCCTCTGTAAAGCCTTCTTATCCTCAAGCAGATCAACACTCCCACCCAGCTTGGTGTCATCTGCAAACTTACTGAGGGTGCACTCAGAATCACAGAATCACAGAATCTTAGTGGTTGGAAAGGACCTTTGAGATCATCGAGTCCAACCACATTAAAAAAAAAAAAAACAAACCACAATAGCAAAACAAACCACAAAAACAACAAACAACAAAAAAAACCCACACAGAAACAAACAAAAAAAAAACACCCACCAACTAAACCCCACACTCACAACCCCACACACAACACCCCAGCACAAACCAATAATCTTGGCCACTAGAGCATGCCCTGAAGAGCCACGTCTACACGTTTCTTAAATACTCGATCCCCTCATCCAGATTGTTGATAAATGATCATTGATAAATGATCATTGCAGCTGCAACAAGGAAGTTATGCATATTTAAAACATATCTGAATAGGTATGAATGAAAATATAGTTGCTTGAGTATCTTCTTTAAGCAATAAAAAAGATTAAATCTCAGTATCACCTGTCAGACTTAACATCAAGTGTAACAACAACTTTCATCATAAGATAACACAAAATTAGTTTTTTCTCAGTAGTCAGAAGTTTATTGTCATTCTTCTCATCTGAGCACTATTCTCATACTGGGAAAACCTCTTTTGTGATAATATTGTGACAAAGCTCAAAACCTCTCCATATCCATCCAGCTGCTACTCTCTTCCAGAGAGGAGTGTTAGGCAACAGTGTACATAATGTGCTCTTTTTTTGTTAAAATCCATTGTTGAGTCTCAGGTTAAGTTAAGGACCTACATATATATTGGATAAAAATATACTAGATAATGGTGTGGATTGTTGCTTAAAGGAACTGAAATCCTAAATAATTATTTTTCCTTTTTGCATTCATTTTCAATCTTAAAAAAATAACTTTTCTGTGGCAGAGGTAAAAAAAAGGTTAATTGGTGAAAGCATTGCTCAGGTATGAATATTTCAAAATAACATAAGAGACATTTAAAAGATATTGGCTTTTTTTTTTTTTTGCTTTTTTTTTTTTTTTAATTAACATGACC
>JAOQGH010000001.1:193811056-193849424 GCA_025769975.1 Gallinago jamesoni
CTTCTGTAGGCTCCCTTCAGATATTGATAGGCTGCTATGAGGTCTCCCCAGAGCCTTCTCTTCTCGAGGCTGAACAACCCCAGCTCTCTCAGCCTGTCCTCATAGGAGAGGTGCTCCATCCCCTTGATCATCTTCGTGGCCCTCCGCTGGAGGGAACTTAATGACATCATTGAAGAATGATGGAGCCAGACTCTTTTCAGTGGTGTCCCGCAAAGGGATGAGAGGGAATGGGCATAAGCTGGAACAGAGGAAGTTCCACTCAAATATGAGGAAAAACTTCTTTATGGTGAGGGTGACAAAGCACTGTAACAGGCTGAAGAGAGAGGTTGTGGAGTCCCCTTCTCTGGAGATTTTCAAGACCCACCTGAATGCAGTCCTGAGTAATGTGCTCTGGGCAATCCTCCTTTAGCAGGGGAGTTGGACTAGATGATCTCTGGAGGTCCCTTACAACTCTGTCAAATCTGTGAATCTATGAATTTGGAGCTAAATTTGACTTTAATCTTTCCTTGATGGATAAGACTAAAAGACAGGATAGAAACTTACATAACATACAGTTCTGAAATATGAATATCTCTGTTGTGATATTTCGATTAGGCTTTCCTTGAGTGTATGTTAAGAAGCCAAAAACATACCTGCAAAAAAGAAACTCCAGTGTGTGAACCCTAGCACAGGGTTCGTCTAGTTTTTATTACATGTAAGGACATTGCTGTATTGTAAGAAAGTGAATAGAGATTAGACAAATATTTGATATAGAAAAGGCAAACATGAAATTCAGTGAAGTTTCCCAAGTTTTATTAGACATGAGTACCTTCACGATTGGCACTTTCTGTAATTTTATACCCTGATAAAACAACACTCCAATAATTGTATCCACTTTGCCACATCTATATTAACCTATATTAATCTCTGTAGAAAATAAAGTTTATAAAGCCTCATCTTCCTTAGTCTGAGTGTGATGAAAATTCTTAAAATAAATGTATAGTTTCTCAGTCTTATATTTAATCTGCCCACATCAGTAAAGTCTATAGCTACAACAAAGAGATCATTGTTGTATTAAGGGTAACTACAGGAACCTTTAAGAGACTTTTTTTTTTTTTAATGTTATGTTTATATTATCCTATTTAAGACTTGATCCTAAAGTCCCTAAGGACTGGATTCTAAACAAACCATTGACTAGGGTGGTTGGATAGAAATACCAAGTAAAATTATGAAATGGTAAATTAAAAAGGTTCAAAGAATAGCTTTTCAAGGGAAAACAGTAAGTTTCAAACTGAAGTTCAATTCTTCCTTTTCAGTTTTTTTACCTACATAAGTTAATAATGACTATAAAATAATCCATCCACAATACCTTGCATGTGTTGGTAGCATTTGAGAAAGGCTACTGTCACAGGGAAGAAAAGGAGGAGCGATAAAGTAGAAAAGTGTTTCCATCCATTTTTTATTTGGACTGCTTCTATTCATTTTCTGTAAATAATCTAGCAAAAAGAGAAAATTATTCAAAGGCATATTCTGAAGACAATATCCAGAGAATTTTAAGTATGTTCTTTCATAATAATAATACACAGAATATTTTTAATCTGCTGATGTAAATATTTGCCCCATAAACCCAACTGTAAGAACTGTCAATTTTAGACAGGGTGTAAGGATATATCAGTATGTCTGAATGTGTCAGCAGAACAGATGAAATCTGAATTTCTGAATAAGCTATAAACCATTAATTATACATGAATATTCATATATGTTAAAATCTGTACACTGAAATATTATCTTTTCAAGACATTTAGGGAACTATTTTGAATAATGAAAAAATCATGGTAATGTGACTTCCAGTAATTCACACTAGGAAAACAATAAATAAATTCTATCAGTGATTCAAAATGAATAGTTAACTCATCATGCTATTTATTAGCCTGTTGAACTCTACAGATACATAATATGGCTGTGAATAAATATGGATGTGTTTGTGTGTGTAACTACTTATTCTAAATTCACATTCTACTTATCTTGTACCATATTAATCTTTTAGTCAGTGTACTTTTGCTTGTCCATGCTATACTCCTGCCTGGGTTGTGGGTTTTTGCTCTAGCTATTGCTGGATAGCGCCAGATATGCAACATTGTATGTCTTAGTCCTGTTTGATTTCATCAGCTTTGTGATTGCTCACATAACTTGAGTATATAGGAAAATTGGGATAGCACTTATGTTAGAAATTGTTTGCTATTTGAGGAGATGATGATGCCTAGGGAGTATTAGTTCCCATCAGGAAGGTTTAGTAGGCACAGAGGAGTCCATTGTATAGCTTTGTGGTTTTTTTCCAGTTGGTCAGCAAAGCTGATTCTTCTTGGGTTTGTTTCAACTTGAGCACAACAGAGGAGAAATTGCTGGTAGAGCATGACTAGAGATCAGAGCAGGAAATACTATTAAATAGAAGCAAAAGTGATTTCAGGTACACCTAATATCTAAGAAAAAAAATGGTTGTAAATATCAATGAAATGCTTTTAACCTGCCAAACAGAATCCTCATAAAACTGCTAATTCCTTCTCGTTACGTGGGTTTGAATGATCTTAGCAGTCTCCTGTAGGAGCCTGGGGTCTCAAGCAAGCTTGTTCTGATGGAAGTATTCATGGCAGCATTCAAGTGACCAACGCCCTCTGAATTGCCGAACAGTTAAGTGGCAATAAATTATAAACTAAAATATAATAATATAAATAAAATTAAAAATTAAATATAAACTTTTTAATTATAACTTAAAAAGCTGTAGAGACCTCATCGCTCTCTCCAACTACCTGAAAGGAGGCTGTAGAGAGGCGGGGGTTGGTCTCTTCTCCCAAGTCACAGACAATAGGACAAGGGGCAATGGCTTCAAGTTACACCGAGGTTCAGGTTAGATATTAAGAAATATTTCTTTACTGAAAGGGTTATCAAACATTGGAATGGGCTGCCCAGGGAGGTGGTTGAGGCACCATCCCTGGAAGTATTCAAGAGATGAGTTGACATGGTGCTCAAGGATATGGATTAGTGTTGAATGGTGTTTTGTGTGGTGTGAATGTGTTGGTGTGTGGGGTTTTTTTTGTTTGTTTTTTTTTTTATTGGTTGGACTAGATGATCTTAAAAGGTCCCTTCCAACCTAGGTGATTCTGTGAAAAACACCCACATTTGGTCATTTTTGTTAAGAATATTCCACTGATTCCGTTTCTGACTCTAACATCTTCCTCAGAACTCCCAGCTAATTATTGGGAACCCAGAGTTTCTGTATCACAGAAACACAACTGCAAAAAAAGAGTTTGCCCCTTGTTTATACCATGCTTTAAAGCCAAAATTTGTAGCGATGTATTTTCATTTTTTGATAGTACTGTTCTCACTACCATTAATTAATCTTTTATTTCCCTTATTCTTTCTGCTATTCTAATTTTTTCTTTAGTCCTAGATCTATTTAGAGCACATCTACATTTCATAGGCAGTCACAGGCTTGCTATCTGCCCTGTTACCAGACAGCCATAAATGGATACCCACACACAGCATGTCACTGAGCACAGAGTCCTACCAAGAGATGGGGTTCATTGGCTTCAGCTTGGCAGTCATGCAGTTTTGAGTTTCAGACTAAATTTGGATCATTTGGATCTTGTCCTGCCAGCTTCAAGGATAAGCAGAATGCCCTCAATCTACCTTCATCTTCAACATGCCAAAAAAAGACACTTATCATAATATTCAGTGTTGTCAATCTAAAATTAGGACTTCTGTCAGATTTTTTATTACTTAAAAATCACTGCACTTTTATCCCAGGACAAATTATTAATATTCTGGTCTTTGTTCATCATAGTCCTTGAGTGGGATGCTTTTTCTAGCAAGAAATTCTACATCTGAGAAAAAAAAAAAACCACGAGGTATTAGACTGCTGTCTGCTTCTGAAAGGTGATGGCTTTTCATAACTTTGTAGTAGGAGAATAAGTCTTGGGGAGATGAATTAGTGGTAGAGGGCACCTGACCTAAAAATGAAAGGTGAACAATAAATGGATTTATTACAAGTCATACTTTTGCCTCTATATATAGAGAGCAACATATTACATAGAACTTCTATATCTTAATCTTAGCAATGCAATAAATCAGTCAAAGAAAATACCAGCACAGAAGGTGTGATTCATGGTATGCCACACCATATTCCAAGCCTGTCCACTGCTACTTCTAACCACAACAATAACAAAGATTTGCCCATCAGAGAAGTGTCAGTTTTATTTATATTGATCCTAAAATCACCTTTTGAGCTATTTGCACTTTAAGCTGAGTATGTGTGTCAGTCAAGAAAAGGCAAACAAACTCTCACAGAACTGGCACATTTCCAGTATTGCTAGAGAAAGGCAGGAGTGAGAAACAAGGAGAACAGTGGGCTAAATTTCACAGCAAGCAAAATATTCAATGGGATAAATCTTTCCACAAAGCTTCCATGCAGTTGTTAATGACCTCGGTTAATGATCTCTTTCCTACTCTGGTCTGTGACCTTTGCAGATATTATGACCAGGTCAGAAATTTCTCCTTCAAAGGTTTTTCAGCAATGCAGGAAATAGTGTTAGCAATTTAGTGAGTAGTACTCTTGCACCATGAATCGGAAATAACCCAGTGCTCCATGTGGCTTTGTTGGGTTTTTCTTCCCCAGAGAAAATCTAGAATGCTGAGTGTCTTTGATAATAACAGCTATTAGAGGTCCCATAGAACATTCCACAACACTAGTGAATCTGGTTCTTTAGATGGGTACTTCCAGCCATAAATACATTTCTCATGGGTTCCAGCAGGGTATATTTGACTTCATTACTGGTCCAGAGTCTTGCAAGGCAGTAATTTATTGGTGATAATCCCACAATATGTGCTACTAGAGCAGTGGCATGACTTCATGTGAGCCAGAAGTAAATGCAAGTTATGGTGTATCAAATCAGTGATCCAGAAAATATGCACAAGGTGGGAAAGACCTGAATAAGAACCACTCTTCCCTATTCTCTGCCACTAAGTTTGTCCTTGTTTCCTTCATGAGAAACAATGCAGGACAAATTCTGTCACAGACAAATCAAGGAAACCCATTTACAAAATTTTGATCATTCAGAAATTAGCAAAACTCAAAAAGCTTGAACATTAGTTTTGAATATTTCACCTAATAAGATAAAAATATCGCTAAGTAAGCAGATGGGAAAGACTTGGTCCTGATGTCAAACGAGGTTGCATGGTGTTATGGATATAAGACTGGCTAAGACTTTCAGAACATTCAAAAGTAGTTCCTAAAGATTTGTATTTTTTTTGTATGATCTAGTAAAGTCACTCACTGCTTCTAATCTGCCTGTAATATAGTGCAATTATATTTAATTTCCTTCATCTTGTCTTAATCTGTAAATTTTACTTGAATTTTTGGGTTGTACTTGTACTAAATGAGAGCTGAACTTTGCTTGGACCTCTAAAATCCTTGTATATTTTGAGAAGCATAAACAAAACCATGTTTGATTTCTATAAAACCATAGTTTGCATTATCTAAGTTCTTAAAAAATTAGCATCTTTTGGTTAATTTTAAGTTTATTTCTGTTATTTTATGTTAACATTCTGTATTAATTTATTTCATATTTTACATTAAAATATATTAACTGTACATTAAAAATTGTATACACTGAAGTTCATATAAACTTTCCAGATATAAAAGCTGAAGTTATTGTTAAGAATTTTCCTATTAAACTCACTGATAGAGGGAGTTTAATACTAATCCATGGTGAAAAAGACAGGGTCAAGAACTGTTGAGTGAGAAAGAGAACAGAACTGAAATAGAACTGGAAACTGTGTAACTCTATGAATATTTACAAATCATTGGTATACTCACATTTTGAAAATCTCATGAAGTTCTGGTAACCTCAAGTGAAGTAGAACTTAGTGCCACTAGAAGGCTGAAAGACATGTAAGGCTTCTCTAAAAAAATATTAAAGTGGTTCAGACTCTTAAACTCAGACAAGAGATGATATAGAGAGATCTGTAAAAGCATGAATAATATGGAAAGGATAAGAGTATTGTGTTTTTGATAACACAGAAATGAGAGAATATCAAATGGAATTACAAAGAAAATTTTCTGAAATACTCAAAGGAAATACCTTTGTCATTCAATACTTAAATGGATTGTTGAACCCATGGATACAGGATGTTTTGGAAGCCAAGAGTATAAATGGCAAGCTCCACCTAGGACTACTAAACACGGTGGTCTGATTACAGCCTCTGGCTCTAGCTCAGGAGGTCCCTGAACCAGAGATTGCCAGAAGCTGGAAGAACAGAAGCAAGTAAAGTACCACTTTGTGCATACCTTGTTCATGTATTTGTTCCCTGAACAGCTGCTGCTGGTCACTATCAAAGGTGCTTGTCTGGTCTGATTTAGCACTGCTGCTTTTTATTTTACACACACAAAAGACAGAGAAAAAGAGCAATTGACTTACTATAGGCACTTTGGGGGCTTTTTTAGTAACATTTTCTGCCTGGAGTTAAAAACTAAGTTTAAAAAAAAACCACCTGATAAACTAGAGCATGCTCACCCAAATACTTTTCAAGTCAAACCATTCAAAATCACAATTGTGTGCTGGTTCTATTCTATTTTAATCAGGAAACTTCAAAGAAGAGTGACAATAAGGATATCAGCCTAGAGATTACTTGTAATTCCTTCAGACAAAGGAGTGGATCTGGGTCTCTTATTCCTTGGACAGAGTCTAAGCAGGGAACTAGCAGTGGTAGAAGTGTCAGGTACGCTGTGTGCAAGGCTTGCTACAGCAAGTGTGGCATGAATAACACAGAGACACAGCTACATCATGGACCCCAGGGGCGAACAAGTGCAGAAGAAGCCAGGACTGCTCAGATGCCAAATTTCACTTTCCTGGAAAATGTCACTTTTGACAGCAGTCATTTACATGCTTGAATTATTTCCAAGGTTAGGCATCGGTGTGGGCAGAATTCCACTTTTGAATGCACAGGCAAAGACTGTACAGCTAACATAAAGCCACCAGACACACGTAGGACAGCAATGTCTTATCCAGCTCCTTCAGTCTTCACTCCCAAGCACTACCAGAAACCTGTCTGAACTCAGATGCCTTAATTTTAGACTCAGTTGCTTTAAACAGAAGTTCACTGTTGTTATTGTCTTTGCAAAACAGGTCATTGCTAGAATAATGCCCCTACTCCTAACTCAGTTACAGATTGGCAAAAGACAATAAACAAAAGGAACTGAAAAGCATTGCACCTTCTGCCTATCAACTTTTACTCAAGAATTATTATAAATTTCTTGACCTTTCAAGCTGCAATCTTTTTGTATCCTGACTGGAAGCTATTTTTTTATCACTACAAACAAATTTATATCACTAAAAGGTAGGTCAGTGTCTCTCAGTCTCCAGCGTATCAGGATGACACTTAGAAGCTTTGATTTCTGCCCGTCAGGTCATATCCCCGTGTAGCAGATAATATGACTTGACATTCTATAAACTTGTCTATAAACCTTCACTTCCTACGACAGAGAAGCTCCAACTATTCATCACTATTCATTTGGGCACTGGCAGTTGCTTCTTAAAAACAAAGGCACTGCAACAAATAATACCCACCAAAGATTTTCTTCAATTGACCAAGATATATAAGTCCTGAGAGAAAATATGCCAGCCTAACACATCAGGCACTACAAAATGTCACAACACTAGCACTACGTTCTGTGATAATAGCTTCATTATATATAAAAATTCCCTCTTTGGAAGCTTGCCAACGTGTAAGTCTAACAGGGGTTTGCCACACATGTATCTGTGTTAAATAGGTGAAAATTCGCCATAATGACATAAACCAGTTGTGTTCTGCGACATTTTACTTCAGTTAAGTTACTCCTAATCTACACAGGGTTAAAAAAATGTAGATCAAAATATAATTTAAAAGTTATGGATTTATAATTCCAATTAAATGAGACAAGTCCTCTGATGTAAAAAGTTTTGTGAATTACAACTGAACCTATCTGCCTAGAATTGTAAAATATTTGTTACATATTTCCAAAAATCTAATATATAGATGAGAGAGGTACATGAAAATTAAATAAAGATATGCTTTATCTCTGTGAAAAAGTGTGCTTTTCTTTGACAACATCTTCCCAAATGGTTATGTAGGACTAAACTTCAACTACGATATTTACATTAGCTACATTTTAGGAAATTATATAGACAGAAAACTACCTTTACTAGAAGTTCTGGCAACCCAGTGTACAGCTTTTTCTCATTTTTGTTTTCTACCAATCAATGACACAAAGTTTTATGTCTGTCTTACAGGGACAAGCAGTTTACTGTGAGAGCTGCATTGATACTCTGAGCTTCTCACTTCACCACTCATATATATCAAATACAATGACCATTTCCCAAGAAAATATTTTTCTGTCTGCAGGAAGACCCTCTTAAAATAGAAAATGTTCATCGGTGTTATAGGGCTGTGTTGTAGGATGAGGTGCTCTGTATTCTATTCCCCATTCCATTTTTTGATATCTAATCATCCTTCAGCTGCATAAAGCTAACAAATTGCACTGGAGAGTTCCTATATCTGTACATATGCACTTCTGAAATACAGTTAAACATGGGAATAAAACATGAAACTAAGTTTAGTTTTATAACTCAGAGGTGGTTTACAAGTGAAATAGAATACAAAGTATGTCCGAACTTCTGATGCCGGAACTGACCATTGCGTTAGAAGATCTTAGTTGGTCTTCCAATATTTGATTGATCAGATAGCCTTTTCTGTAACCCTACCTGCAAGTCAGAAATGCTATTCTTCATCTCAGTGCTCCTGTGAATCTCGGAAATCAAAGTAACTGCATAGACATCTTTATTAGACTTCTGCTCAAAGTACCAACACCATTTATTTCTATTGCAAAAATTTCCCTTCTAATGGATTATCTTAGTGTTGTGTTGCCAGGTCTAATCAAATAAATGCACCATTTATGAGCCTGCCGGAACACAGAATTTTGAAAAGATTCTCCTAAATAGTTTTAATAACTTACTTTTTATGTTGACATTTTCATCATCACTATGGATTTCTTTGCCGCTTGTGGAAGGTGCTAAATTCTGTTCTTGTCTATGCTTCAAAATGCATTAAATAATATGAAGACAAAGTATTTTTACTACAGACAATTTGGATTACACATATGTAATCAGTATGCATTTTACTCTTGAGCCCATTCATTTCCAGGCCCAATCAGAATTGCATAGGCCATATATTCATGCCCATAGAGTACATAAATATGTATGTGTGTATGTATGTGTATATATACACACAAACCATTCTGAATGGAAGTGTTGAGGGGATGGAAATACCAGAATAAGTAAATTCTGCAATTATATGTGTATGTATGTATGTATATATTTTTTTTCTGCATCTGTTATTCCCCACACACACCTTGGAGACAAAACACTGAACCACAGGCCCAGTCTGGATTGCCCTTTCTTATGCCTTCAGAAAATTCTGAAGATTTGATTTGAAAGGATATAAAAAGCTAAACAGTCATATATTACAGTGCTGTAATGCAGAAGTTGCAACACTGATTTAACTGGAATGTTTCCACATTACTACAAATGTGAAGGCAAGAATGGAATTTGTACAACAAAGCAAATTCTTGTACCGAACATGCTCCATACAGAAGGTATTTTTTTATTGAATACAAGTACTTATCTCATGAAAAGACAACAAGTAATTTCATATAAAAATAAAAATATGACTGGGAGTAGACACTTTACACATCCAGAGACAGTTTGAAGATAATTCCAGAGAGTTCTTGACAACTGCAAGAAATTTTCAGTAACTTAATACCTGCTCTGCAAGTATTTGATGAATGATACCTGAAGTACCTCATCCCGAGCTGTCCAGACTGGAGCCCATTGTAGCATATCATGTAATCTGCATACTGCTATAATCCAGAGTTCCTTTCACTGGCTATTAAGTCATTAATATAGAATGTGGACATGACAATGACCATGTGTTGGTTTTGGCTGAGGTAAAGTTAATTTTCTTCACAGGAGCCAGTATGGAGCTATGCCTTGGATTTGTGCTGGAAGCAGTGTTGATAACACGTGGATGTTTTAGTTCCTGCTGAGCAGTGCTCTACACAGAGTCAAGGTCTTTTCCGTTCCTCACACTCACACAGTAAGCAGGCTGGAGGTGCACAAGGAGCTGGGAGGGGACAGAGTTGGGACAGCTGACCCCAATTGACCAAAGAGATGTCCCGTACCATATGACACAATGCTCAGCAACAAAACTAGGTGGAAGATTGGCAGAGGGGCTGGTGCTCATGGACTGGCTGGGCATCAGTTGGTTGGTGGTGAGCAATTGTTCTCATTTGCATCACTTGTCTTTCTTGGGTTTTATTTCTCTTTCTTTGTTATTTTCTTTTCATTACCATTTCAATAATAATTATTTTAGTAGTAGTAGTAGTAGTAGTAAACTTTTTTTAACTCAAACCATGAATTTTCTCATTTTACCTTTCTGATCTTCTGATTCACTACCCCCATCCTGCTGCAGGGGAGTGAGCAAGTGCCTATGTGGGGCTTAATTGCCCGTTGGGGTTAAACCATGACTGACCACTGGCAGGTTTAGCTCCATATGGAGCCAGGATGTCCCTGGAATGAATACTTGGGGGGTTGAAATGTTTCTGTCCTATAATTTAACCTGTGACCTCGAGGTCAGTGGCTCTATTTCATCTTATCAGTTGTCCTAAAGGGCTATATTTGGGATGTCCATCTACAAACTGCACTGGAGATGGACAATAGAACAAATTTCAGAAGTAAAAAAAAAAAAACACACACAAAAAAAACCCAACTCTTTGGGGTTTTTTTGCTTATTCTACTTCTATTAAAGTGTCCTTGAAAATTCTATTTTTAATGCATTTGTCAAATTAATACTCTGATTTCCATAGTTTATGCAATAAAAATTTATTTATATCAGTTAACTATGCAAAACATTTCATGCAAAACATCCTAATTAAAAGCTGCTATTTATTTCTTGATCCCAATGGGACATTTTTACTGGCAATATGTGTCCTAACGATTGTGCTTCCAAATTACCTTTTCTGTTATAGCCGAACTACTAAATTGAACCTAAAAATGACAGAGGAGATTTTTTCCCTGATATCCCAGAATGTATTGTTAATATTTCTAATCTTGTATGTACTGGACAATATCTGCACTGCACAGATGAGGCAAAAAATAGCAGCCAGTGGCAACCAGCTTCAGTAGGCCAGAATGTTATGAACCTGATATATGACCTCGACAAATATTTAAATTGGAAACATCTGGTGTCTTGACTGTCATTAATTCAAAGCATGTGTTTCTCATTTTCTGTTACTTTTTAAAACAAAATAGGACTTCATACAAAACTAATTGAAAAAGTACATGAGAAGTTATTACTAGCCTGTTTGCACTCCCAGTTATCACTACCACAAAATTCTACAGTTACTGATGAAAACAAACAATCAAATATTTGAATACTACAAGTGCAAAAGAAATGTGAAAACAATTCCTCATTATCTCTATGTGTTTTTTTATTTTATTTTAAGTTTGCTTCTTTGACTTTGAACTGTGTATGCTTTTCCCTTCTTATTTCAATCACCTGGAATTTTGCACCAAAAAAAATGTTCAGTACAACAAATCAAATTCTATGCAGTTTGCTGTTCTTGTGCTGACAATATGTTGACTTTCTAAAATAGTGTATTTCATAGTCTTTATGTTTCCTTTTTTTAACAAATAAATGCCTTTTTTAACTCTCTATATCTAATTGTGGTTGTAGGAATTTACCTAAGTGTTTAGAATGTCATCTCACTCTAATAGTTATTAAACTCTTTACCCATATGAGTAAAATGCATATGTAATGGCATGATGATCAGTCAATTAATCTGTCTTTGGAAAAATTTCTCTGCTACAAGAGCTGTGCAAAGTTTAATGCACTGCTTTTAAAATTAACATCCAATACATACTGACACTTTTTGTTTGTTTGTTTTAAATAAATTAAACAAATATTTAATTTTAAGGACTTAGTAAGCAACCAGTACTTTTACCATTAATATTAGACATGAAGATGGACTCAACATAAACAATTTACTTCTTAACTGGATGGTTTACATATTTATAGTAGCATTCATATGAATGATTGAGAGCATTTACAGTTAGATATATATACCTCAGTCAGTTAAACTTGGCTCCCTTATAGTCAGTGGAAGAAATAGTTATATTTATCATGCAATTAACTTGACCTATTTTGGTTGACTAATCTGTGATGAAATGAATTGTACTTTACAAATGATGAAAAGGGGAGAAGAGGGTGACTAGCTCAAACTAGAGACAGTTACATTTAGAAAGATGAATCTCATCCCTGAAGTTTCTAAGGATATCACCTTAGATACCACCTTAGAATTCATCCATACTTTCCTTAATAGTATAAATCATTGCACTCAGTGCTGTTTAAAGTGTGATTCATTTCATCCTGCTGCAAATGTCTAAAATAGACTCAGAAATGCTAGATGGAAGGTGCTTTTGGAGTATCATCTAGTCCAAACTCCATTTCAGCACTAGGTCAGATCAATTATGGCTTTGTCAAATAAGTCTTGAAAAGCTCCAAGGTTGGAGACTTCACAAGCTCTCTGAGTAACCTGGTTCAGCACTGCACTGCTCCACTACTGATTTTACTTTTCAGAATGTCCAACATGAATCACTAAGACAGATTTTGTGTCATTTTCCCCTTACTTTTATTCATTGCTACTACCAAAATATATTTGGTCCTTTCATCTCGGTCTCCATCATCAAGAGACCAGCATGACTGTGTTGAGACCTACTGGTCAAATTAAGTGGCAAGAAGGAAATGCACAGGCAGTGGAAGCAGAGATGCATATCCTGGAAAGAGACCCTGGACACTGTCCAGTTATTTAGGGATGGCGTTGGGAAGGACAAAGAACGGATGGAGCTGAACTTGGCAAAGGATGAAAAAAATAATAAGGGTTTCTACAGGTATGTCAGCCAGAAAAGGAAGGTCAAAGAAAGCATACACCCCCAGCAATGAGCAAGACTGGAAAACTGTTGACAATGGACAAAATGAAGGCTGAGGTACTCAACAACTTCTTTGCCTCAGTCTTCACTAGCAACTTACCTCCCTACAACTCTTGAGTAAATGGATTGCAAGACAGGAAACAGGGGAGAAAAGTCCCTCCCGCTGCAAGAGAAGATCAGGTTCATGACCACCTGAGGAACACAAATATACAAATGTCTATGGGACCTGATGAGATGCATCTAAGAGTCCTGAGGAAATTGACTGATATAGTGGCCAACTTGCAGATGACACCAAGCTGAGTCATGAGGCTGACATGCCTGAGGGATGGGATGCCATCCAGAGGGACCTGGACAAGCTTCAAAAGTGGGCCCATGGAAACCTCATGATGTTCAACAAAGTCAAGTGCAAGGTCCTGCACCTGGGTTGGGGCAACCCCTGTTATCATTACAGGCTGGGGGATGAATGGATTGAGAGTAGCTCTGCTGAGAAGGACTTGGGGGTACTGGTGGATGAAAAATTGGACATGATCTGGCAATGTGCACTTGCAGTCCAGAAAGCAAACAGGATCCTTGGTTGCACAAAAAGAAAGGTGGCCAGCAGGTCATGGAAGGTGACTTTCCCCCTGTTCTCTTCTGCTCTGGTACAATCACACCCGGAGTACTGTCCAGCTCTGGAGCCCTCAGCACAGGAAAGACATGGACCTATCGGAGCAGGTCCAGAGGATGGTCAGAGGGATGGAGGACGTGTCCTCTGAGGACAGGCTGAGAGAGCTGGGGTTGTTCAATCTGGAAAAGGCTCCAGGGAAATGTTATTGAGGCCTTTCAGTATTTAAAGGGAGCCTACAGGAAAGGTGGGAACAAACTTATCAAGCCCTGTTGCGATAGCACAAGAGGTAACTGTTTTAAACTAAAAGAAGGTGGATTTAGACTAAAGCCAAGGAACACAATATTTACAATTGTGGTGAAATACTGGAAACATTCAAGGTCTGGTTGTACGGGATTCTAAGCAACTTGACCTAGTTGAAAGTGTCCCTGCTCATTGCAGAAAAGGATGAACTAGATGACTTTTAAAGATCCCATCCAACCCAAACTAATGTATGATTCTGTGATCTTTTTAAATGCTGTTCAAGTAGTTTCAGGCATCTCTTAGATCACCTCTAAATCACCTTTACAACAGATTAATGAAGCTCAGCTTCTTCAGCCTCTCCTCATTTCTCACAAACTCAAGGCTTCTGACAGTTCTGACTGTCTGTTGGAACTTTACCAATTTTTCCACATCAGTCTTCCATAGGAGGATCCAATGCTGGGTGCAGCAGACCAGATGTAACCTCAGCAATTCCAGCTACCAGGAAATCATAACTTCCTTCAATATGGTAGTCATGTTTCTTCTAATATAGCCAAATATAATAGAGCTATATTGTTATTTGCAATGAAAGTTCACTGGTGGATCATATCCTGTGTGGTGTTGAATCTTCATAACCCCCAGATGCCTTTCAGGAAGGCTGTTACTCAGCTAGTGACTTCCTATCCTATACCACAGAATTACTACATTACAGTTGCCGAACTTGGCACTGCTGCCTGTTGAACTTCTGGATGCTTCTGTCAAGTATCAGTCCCTGGAGTTGTTAATTGAAACATTCATTAATGGATTCAAGCCAGACTGAAAACTGATGTGTACTTCACTTTGGATACAGTGGGTCAGACAATCTTCAGCATGCTTACCAGCTCTTTGATGTAGCCAATACTTCCTCAACTTCCAAATAAGAATGCTGTGGGAGGTGGGAGGAGATGTTCAAAGTTTTAATAAATTCAGACATATGTAACCTTTGAATAAATATATATTACCCCATTCTTCCCTATCTACATTGCTGGTAATGTCATTGTAGCCTTTCACGTTGGACGAGCTTGACTGAGCCTTTATAGAATCATAGAATCGTCCAGGCCAGAAGGGACCTCCGAAGGTCAGCTAGTCCAACCTCCCCACAGTCAGCAGGGACACCCCCAACTAGACCAGGTTGGCCAGGGCCTCATCGAACCTCACCTTGAATACCTCCAGGGATGGGGCCTCAACCACCTCCCTGGGTAATCTGTTGCAGTGCTCCACCACCCTCACAGTAAAGAACTTTCTCCCAATCTCCAATCTAAATCTGCTCCCCTCCATCTTAAAGCCATTGCCCCTTGTCCTGTCACTGCAGGCGTTTGTAAACAGGCTCTCCTCAGCCCTCTTCAGTCCATCTGGACTTTGAGCCATTGAGTACAACCCTCTGGATGCAACCATCTAGCCAATTCCTTATCCACTGAACAGTCCACCCATCAAATCCACACCCGTCCAATTTGGCAAGCAGGATGTTGTGGGGGACCGTGTCAAATCCATCTTAATTATTCCTGATTGCTGCCTTCTCCTTCATGCCTTTGGAACTGATCTCAAAAAACAATTGATTTAACATCTTTCCAGGGAATGCGATAATCCTAAAATTTTGAAGATCACACTTCTATCGTTCTTAAAAAGTGGGGGCCTCCTCTGCTTGCCATGATTTTTCACCTCTCCTGCTCATCTTGATTACATCTTCTCAAATGGGTCACCACAGCTGAAGTGGCAACACCATCTTCCCTGAAAGGTTTTGGTACGATGGATGCATCTGCTTCTTGCCTGGGACAACAGCCCCTGACCAGAAGGTGACAGGTCGGAAGTCTTCCACCTGTTGATTCCAATGGGGCTGTTGTTTGCAACTAGAAGAAAATTTCAGCTTGTTCTTATAAGAAAACTGAACAACAGCTATGACGTTAAGGAAGCTATCATCATACTCCACAAGTAACTCATATCAGAAAATAACTTTGTTGGCTAGAAAGGAAAACAGACACGTGCTATTTTAACAAATTTCAACATTTGAGTTGTTTGATAGGATTGGGTTTGGGCAATAAATTATCTGCAAGTTTAAGTTACAATAATGATATAATTATGGTAATATGCTAATAATTGCTAATGTAAGTTTGATGTTAATGAAAAGAGTGATTTGTGTAGGTAATAAGAATTAGACACCCTAATGTATTGATCTCAATGTGTGTAAAAATATCTTGGAGAATGAATATGTAAAGTAGATAAAATGAGGCATGTTTAAAGGAGTGATTCTTCAGAGTTTTCCCCAGGGCAGTTTTTATTAATGCCAGATTGCCCACTTCTGCTAGACCATGTGAAAGGAAAGAAGATAACAAGCTGAAACCCTACTGGAAAACAGACACTTTAATTTTAGTGATAAAGAATGTTAACTCAGATCCCTATTTCTGCTGAATTAAATCTCTGACTTTCTTTAGTAAGCTCAGAGTGACTGTTCAGAGATGAGCCTAGTAAGATTAACAAACATTAATTGGGCGTCATCAAACTAATTTTATATGGCAATTAAAACTCTTGTTTTGCCAGTAGCATCTCTGGAAGGTCTACTCACAGCACACTGAAAATCAAATAGAAGATTTTTTAGTACTGCTGTTTCCATGACAGATGATAGATAAATCAGCATATCCACCTGTGTATCATAAGACACAAGTTCAGGTTCCTGATGGCTTCTAAGTAAGCAGCATAGGCACCAAGCTGTAAGATAAGTAATAAATTTACAGTCTTCTCTGTCACAGATGCACATAGCTACATAATTACCGACACACTCATTGAGGCATGGACTGGAATTAATCTTCACAATTTAGTGTAATATCTACCAAGACATAAGGTCATCCTAACGTCTTTTAAACTATATACATGTATTTAAAAAAAAAAGGTCATGAAGAAAGAAGAGAGTTTCCTAAGCACAGTGGGTAAAACAGCTCTAAGGAGATAGAAATCTCAAATCCTTGTTTCCAATCACGAATCAGGGACAACCTTCTAACAGAAGTAAGCTAAGCAGAAATCAGTTGGATACAAGTTGTTTCCTGCTCCTTTGCCTTTCGTGTCTTGGGTTTTGATGTCTTTTCAAGAAGAGCAGAATCGGAAACTTTCTAAAAATGAGGTAAAATCTGTCAGTACTAGCACAAAAATTTAGCTGGTGACTGTGACACAGCTATAAACACTTTTAATCTTTTATAAAAAGATGCAGACTGTTGAATTTGATTTGATAATGTTGTTCTTTTAATTGACTGTGCTATGTTGATATCATGCTGTGCTTTAATATTTCATAAGATATAGCTGTTTTATGTAGTACATGAGTTCTGATACTCTAAGGATATCTTAAGGCAATTTATGCTGAAATATGACTAATACAGCCCATCTCTAGATACCATGGGTGCTTGCTGTGGCACTGTTGTGGCATAACAGAAAAATAAATATATATTTTAAAATATAGATTTGGAAAGCACAATTCAACAGTTATATATCTGATGTAATTTTAGCCATCAAACAGATCATATCCAATTTTTGCCTAGGGCAAAATTCATGCTTAATAAACCTGTGTGGAAAATCTTGTTTTATCTCATTAAGAGTCAAAACTTCCTTTTAGACCAAAATGAAAATTTAATCTAAAGTGTTTTAATATAATGATAATGGTACAGTATGAGGAAAGTATGAGAGAAGTGGAGACATTTTATCCTGAAAATATATTTTATTTCATTTTTAACAATTTAATCAGTTTATGTACAAATTATGGGAAAATATTTTTTATAGCTGAAATTCAAATTAACAAAACGTCAATGAAAAGAATTGCAACAGTTATGAAATGTAAAAAAAAATAATTTCTTTCAAACCACATTCTTTGTTCCATTTTACCTTTTGGTAAATTATCTCTCTTGGTTTAAAAATAATTTTACTGGAAAACTCCTGATCTACACTCATTTTTCATCTCTGACCTAACATTTTATGCATTTATGTTAATAAGAATAAACAGTTAGAGGAACCCAACAAGCTTTTAGGGTAGAAGTTATTCACAATAAGTATAAGCAAAATCCTTGCACACAAAAGCTACTCCCTCAGCCACAAGCTGTAAAAGCCAATGTGGCCATTAGTTCTACAGAAGTCAAAAGCAGCTGAATTTAAGACTGGACAAAACAGCAACATGCACCATGACAGCAAGAGAAAGTGATATGTTGGTAACCAAACTAGTTTGACGTGCTTACGGTTGCTGAGACCAGTCTTTGATTTTTATTGCATGACTTTGATTACCATAGCATAAATAATAGTAGTATTAATGGGTTCTGTTGTGTAATTTAGAAAATTAACAGTTTAAAAAATAATTTCAGAAATTAAATGCTGTTTTCTCTATGTAGAATAGCTACTCAATTTTGAAAAATTATTAAAACTGGTTGTTTTCAGTCCAGTTTTTGCTTGATGTTTTTTCTGTTTAAGCTGAGTTAACAGGTGACTATGTGGAACTAAAATTGCAAGAGTGATTATCAAAGGGAAACTACATGAAGTGTGCCTTGATCCTTATCCTCTGATGGTTTCATCATTAAGTTTTATGTGACATGAAGATAAATGTTTCTTCATTTCCTCTCTGCCTTGGGGCTTTGCAAGTACTAGAAATATACCATATTTTTGAGAACTATCATTTAAAGCAAGACTGGACAAAACACTAAAGAAAACATGGTCAAAAAACCCAATGTTTTCTTGTTTTATTGTATTGTAAAACATTCTGAGTTCCACTGATAAAAAGCAGTATAGAAGAGCCAGGTATTATTTATTGTCAGGGACAGGGACTACAATATCACTACTGATACTTTTTATTCTGACCCCAGACTCTGAATCTTCTATAGATACTGTTCATATGTCCGTTGCAGGAAATTCACTGTACTTCTTACCAAAAGAGAGCTGAACCAAAAGACCAAGCAGATTGCTACTGCCTGCTCCCTTGCCTAGGCCCTCAGAGTGAGAGCTATAGAAGAAACTTTCACCCTGATGATATTCACATAGATCTTCTCCTGATGGTTCTGGACATCCAAGATAAGCATTTGCCAGTGGCTGATGTTACAGGAGCCCATGAGAAACAACATCCTTGTCGTGAAACTGTCACAAGTTGGATGACTTCCTGGAGGAGAACATCGAAGAACCAGAAAACAGAGCAAGACAGGACCTTGGAAAGTGATAGTACGTAGAGCATTTCAACATATCTTCAGCAATACAACTCAGTAGGAATGCCCCAATGGTGAGGGATAGGATGCAGGACACCACGCACAAACTGTTTGCTTCACTGAGATAAA
This sequence comes from Gallinago jamesoni, assembly GCA_025769975.1. NCBI lineage: Eukaryota > Metazoa > Chordata > Aves > Charadriiformes > Scolopacidae > Gallinago > Gallinago jamesoni. The sequence continues at coordinate 193,830,286 of JAOQGH010000001.1, forward strand.
AGTGTTTGTATTTGATTATGAAGAGGAATGGGCTTGTAATGCATTGCCCTAGCTTCTCCTCTGTCATATGACAAGAGCAATTATACATATACATAAATCACATCAGACATGATTTATCTTGACTGTGTTTTCTAGAACTTTGTTCCTTTCATGGCATTAACTTTATTATTAATATGGCAATAGATTTGTACTTCTACAGAAAGGAAAAAGAATAAAGAAACATAGGAATTAGCCACAGAAAGAAAGAAGAATAAAGAAATATAAGAATTAGGTGCAGCTGTTCATAAGTCTGACTCAAATCTGACTGTTCTGAAAGGCGTGGCCATAATTCAAAATTATTCCATTTCAGGCTCTTGTCATAGAATCATAGAATCAAGATTGGCACTAAAGTGTGAGTAGCCCAGTTGCCTTTAACATCTAAGAAACACAAAACCAAAGCATTCAAACAGGACAAGAACTGAATTTAAATATTGACAGATGAATACTCAACAATTAGGATATACCAGAATTAAGGTTTCAAATGTAACCCCAATTTGATACCCTGCACTTACACATTATGATAACAGACTCTGCATGTTCACATTGTATTTTGTTAATTGTCAGTCCCAGATTAGAGCAACTGGGCACAAATGAGATGAAAAGCCCATACTGGCATGAGTGCAACTTGCCCAGCACCACAAAGGAACTCTCTGATAAAATCCAGTTTCTTTGGAAAGCATCCAGCAACAACAATTATTAAATCTTCCATCTTCCAGTTCCTGCTTCATTAGCTGCAAACCTTTATTTTCTGAAAAAAATTACACTGGTATCCTACAGTCAACAATCTCTTTCATTATAAAACCTGATTTGCAGTCTGTGAACTGAATGAGGAAAGAATGCTATAAAGAATTTCATGCACTAATGTAATTATAGATGGTAATACTTACATCTAAGACAGACTAATTAAGGCTGCATAGGCAACCTTAATTCTGACATTTTTCTAACTTCTGAATAATTGACCTTGCAATCTTAACACTCCTCATGTATCAATTATAATTAGCTTTTAAAAACATAAAAAGCTCACTGTTGTTGAGGCGGGAAAAAAGAGAAGAAATCTTTTCCTCTGGAACCAAGCTGTGCTTTTTCTGAGAGTCAAATCCTTCAGAACCACTTCCTTCAGAAGGCTGCAGGAGGACCTTTCATGCACAGGCCTGGTACCATTTATAGGTAACCCTTTATGGGGCAGTGACTAGCAAGGAGAATATGCATCAGCTCTGAGAGTTTTCCTAGATATTTGCTGTCAGGAGACAAAAGTGGGGATTGAGGATGCCTGGAAGTAACCCAGGCTTTATACAATTGCTGCCAGTGCCACATTCTGCTGCTCTTTGTCTCTGTAGTTCTATGTTTCAACCTTTCTTATCCCCATTCCTTATAAATATATAAATATATATATATATATAAACAATACATACATATATATTTAAATAATATAAAAATCTAAAGGACAAGTGTAAAGAGGATGGGGTCAGGCTCTTCTCAGTGGTCACTGGTGACAGGCCAAGCTGGAACACGGGAAGTTCTGTCTCAACATGAGAAAAAACATCTTTACTTAGAGGGTGACAGAGCACTGGAACAGGCTGCCCAGGGAGATTGTGGGGTCTCCTCTGAAGATACTAAAAACCTGCCTGGATGTGTTCCCATCCAGCCTGCTCTGGGTGAACCTGCTTTGGCAGGGGGTTGGACCAGATGATCTCCAAAGGTCCCTTCCAAACTCAACTGTTCTGTGATTCCTTCCCCTGCTCTTGCCTTATTTTCTTTTCTCATTCTCCTGGGCCTTGGTGCTTGCACCTTTTTTTTGTCTTCTGAGCTGTGGAGTGGCTGTTTCTTTCTGCTCCAAACTGTTCATACTCAGTCTGCCTCTTCTCAGACCTCATCTCTGATGACTGTTGGCACCCAGGAGAAACAACTACACTCAAACTCATACTCAGGTGCAGCAGCATGGAGTCGCAGCATGCACCTGGCATGCAGAACCTTTGAAAAATCAACCATGAAACTCTCTGAAACTTCCACTAGAGTGTAATTTGGGGGAAGTTTTGGGGGTGATTTAGCACTGGTCCACTTTCATACAGAGTCTGGAAGGTAGAGCCACAATGTCAGCTGTCAAAATATGAAAAACTTGCCTCCCTGTCAAGCAATGACAATATTGCTTTTCTTACTAGTGTTTTCAATATGGCCCTGCAATATTATCTCTCCAATCTCATTGTGAGAACCTCTTTACTCACGTTTTATTTATTTTAAATAATTCAGAAACACAAGATAGAAAACTTGAGTATAAATATCGGAGCATGAAAACTCACAGGTTCTGTGAAAAAAAGTGTCATTTAGAAGTGTTTTGGAAGCAGTATCTCTCTCCCTATTCCATGGGCAATAGTAAGTGGAAGGCTTTGAGTTCCACTTAGTAGACAAAAAAAAAATAATAATTCATATCATATGAGAGGCACAGGAATAGAAATATTTCTTGTAGAATATTTTTAAGTAAATTAAATGACTTTGCATAGATAAGTTCCTAGTGACAGTGGCAAATCTTGAATTCCCTTGTCTGGGGGAGAAGAAAATCAATACTTGCTTTTACATGCTAACACAGTGAAGTAAACCTTGACCTGTAGTTATCAACCAAAGTTACATAGGTTTTTCAAATTACTATAGAGAATCCAGGCCTAAGGAATTACATCAATAAGCAGAATCTGCTTTGGCCAAACTTACTCTGTAAGAGAAAAATAAAGTAAAAGTGCCATTCTGGAACGCTGGTAGATTCAGTTTGATGTTGATGTTATAATGTTAGAGGAAAAAAATGCCACCAGGAACTTTGACATTCTCAAGTGGTACAGCCAAGACATTCTTAATATAGTATCAGAATTCTTCACCAGATGCTGCCTAGGGAGAACACTGTCCTAAGAATTAATGAATATAAACAAGTGATAAATAAATTTAGAGTTAATATTTTCTCACCATTAAAACAATGAGATTCTGGCAGATTTGCAAAGGTAATATATGTATACAAGAGCATATGCAGCTGGTTTCATCTCCCTATGCACATATTTATATTTGAGCTTCTTGTCCAGAGCTCCCCTTATCAGTGAGGAAAAGGAGGAGGCAATTCTAGAGCACAGTTGCTAAACTAAACCTCTAAAAAAAGATACATATTTAAATTACAGGGTCAGTTGTAGTCATTTATGTTTTAATATATATTGAACTCCATTTCTGATGTCACAAATGCTTTTTTTTCCCAGATGCCTTTTTTTTTTTTTTTCCCAGATAAAAAAAACAGAGTGTTCTAGTTTTCACTGACTCTTTTATTAACTTTTTTTTTTTAACATTCATCAGAATAGGTGACTGGAATATTACTCAAGATCAAATGCTGATTATTCATGGGAAATATGAGAAAACACCTGATAACCTTGATACTTGGTTACTCTTTTCAGAACCTGTTTATTTAGAGTTTGAAGAGTTGCCTTAAAGCAATGGCAAGTAAAGATAAAAACTAAGATTAATTTCAAATATGAAGAAGTTTAGAAGAATTTAATTTTAAAAAGAGCAGTTCTCTCTATTTTATTTACTATTAAAAGAGAAGAAAACAGAAGAAAGTGGCTGAGTAAAAAATATGTACTTTTAAAAATAACTGTCAGAAACTACTGAAAATTTCCAATAACATGTTGTTTTCCATTATATTTTTTAATAAATTCTAGCTATTCAAGGGGTTTAAAAGTGTGTTTTCCCAAGATGGAGACTGTTTGCATATGGACATGGAAAGATGTGGATCAAAGGCTTTGCTTCTGTTTTTCATACTGCACAGAGCAATAACTAAAATCGTATCAGAAGGCAAAGACGTACAGAATTAGTGGGATGAAAACAGGGCTACGAAGTAGAAAATAAGAAGGACATTGATGACAAAGGGAAAAATAAATATGTTTGTTTTCAGTTGATTACTATTTGTGGATTAGATAAACAGGAGAACAGTTACCAGTTAACTGGAGGAAATAAAACTGAGTCATGTTGCCTTCCCAACACCTAAGCTCTCACCCAGGCGCTAGTTCATTCCCTTCTTCCACAGGACAGGGAGACAGTAGAAAGAACACAAGAAGATTCATTGGTTGGAGGTGAAGACAGTTTAATAGGGAAAGCAAAAGCTATGTTTGGAACCAGTGCAAAACAAGGCAGTCATTCGTCACTTCCCATCAGCAGGCAGATGTTCAGCTACTTCCTGGGATACAGGGCTTCAGCACATGTAACAGTTGCTTGAGAAGGCAAACACCATAACAAGGATGCACAGTACTGTTCCCCTGACCTGACTCTATCCCAGCCAGAGACAACACACATGTCTACAGAGAATATTCGTAACATATGCTCAACAAAACAGTAAGTTTTATTTGGAAGATTTTCCAAGAGAAAACATTGAACTGTTTCATCCTACTTTGTTTGGAGTCTCATATTTTCTCAATTCTTGCTTTGAATCAGCAATAACACCAGGAATCCCTGCATCAACTAATTATAACCTGTGACTTTGCAAATGACCATTGACATCCAAATGAAAATTATAATAAACTACTTAAATATTAAGGCGATATTAACTAAGGTAAATAAATATTGATGTCATCTTAACCTACTGAATTTTAATCAGTGGGCATAAGCAGATAATAAATATCATCCAAGAAAGGTTGGACCAGATGATCCCTGAGGTCCCTTCCAACTTGCTATTCTATGATTCTATAACTGGATGATGAAATTCCTACTGGGAAAAAAAGAATAACTATTTTAAAAAATAGTCTAATCTTAGTTAATTTCATAAATTAACTAATGAAATGTCAATTCCTGCCCCCAAAAGTCATTGCAATGTTGCAGCAAAAATTGGAGATGCAATTTTGCTTAGAGACAAATTTAAGCACGTGCACAAGAAATAATGGAGCATGTAGTTTCAGAAAGACACAAATAACTTGCTGCAGTGTATAGCATCAGGACATCCTGGCAGTCTGTCTTATATGTGGAAAAAGGTCTCAATAGCTAGAGGACATGGTGTCAGAAGGTATGCTCACATGTAAAGCAGGTAATCTAAACAGGAGACCTCATCACTCTCTACAACTACTTGAAAGGACACTGTAGAGAGGTTGGTGCTGGTCTCTTCTCGCAGGTAATTAGTGACAGAACGAGAGGGAACGGCTTCAAGCTCCAACAGGGTAGGTTTAGACTGAACATTAAGAAAGAATTTTTTACAGAAAGAATGGTCGAGCATTGAAATTGGCTGCCCAGGGAGGTGGTTGAGTCACCACCCCTGGATGTGTTTAAGAGTCATTTAGATGTGGTGTTGGGGGATATGGCGTAGGGGGGAACTTTCTAGAGTAGGGTAGATAGTTGGACTCGATGATCCCAAGGGTCTTTTCCAACCAAAATGATTCTATGATTCTTTTCTAAGTAAGTGGTAATAAATGTTTCACTAACTTGGCAGCAATTTAGAGTCCTCTAATTTTAACTCTTTGAGTTAAGGGTCCACTCAGCAGCTCCACTGTGGGAATGAAATAAAGTGGTGTGAATAAATCTGCAGATCCAAATCAAGTGTGTGAATAGGAGATTTGTTAGGTTTTGAGGGGTTGCATAATATGCAAGAAGAAAGGAAAAGCATACTGGAGCAGACTGAGGGTCTGTTTGCTGAATGCTCTGTCTTTGACAATAGAAGGGGGTAGCTGATTAGATAAAGCCTGTGAGAATCATGCAAGCCTTTAAGATACAAGCTTATTCTATATTTTTACTGCTCTATCCTCCCCGCTTTCAACAGACTGTCAAGGGATTTCTTGAGCCAGCGATGCTTTTGTTTGCTAAAGTCCTGATGTGTTTCTCTTCCATGAGTTTGTCTTATCATTTTTTGAACTGATTTGCACTTTTAACATCCAGAATACTGCTTGGCAGAGTTTCCCCAGTGTATGTATTCAGGTAAAAATACATTTCTTGTTTGCTTGTTTCAACCTGTTCAGTGATGATGTCATTTGATGCTCCCTAGTTCTTATACTGTCAGAAACAAGGAGTGTTTTCTACTCTTATATCCCACGGGACTTGAAGTCCCAGCTAAATTCAATCCTGCAGGAGTCATATATTTCTGAACTACAATTTAAGATGCTGTATCATTCAGTTACAACGAATACATTGCTTTCAGAGAAGACAAGATTCATGTTCAGGAAAATTATTTTTCACTGTTTGGAAAATCTACCCTCAAAAGAAAGAACTTTATATAAAGATTGGTATAATGACAGGTTCAGATTTGTTGCTAGAATTACCTGTCAGATACTTAGAAAGAATAAGGTTAAGGATGTTCATTCTTTTACTAATCAGAAATAATAATAAAAAAAAACCTTTCAATTTTAGTGTTTGACAAAAATTGATATTTTTATGCATTTGCAAGAAATAATAACAGTATTCAGAAACACTCAATACAGTGTTTCATAAGTGCAATGTGAGGTATTGCAAACTCCAGTTTCAGTCAACAATACATTGCTTTTTACCCCATAAATAAATAGCTGTTCTATTCAAGCTATCCCAATAAATTTTATCCAATACCCCTAGAAAATTGCAGAGAAAAGACAGAACTGTCTGATTGCATTCAGCATGAGCAGAGAAAAAATTATCATGATGTAAAGCAATCATGGTTTATATTCCTTTTATCTTTCGTGCTTAACTCTGCCTTGTCCAGTCATTTATAGTGATGTACAAAAGCATTTTCTTGTACTCCTAACATGATTTTAAGACAAATGCAGAAGCCTGGGAAATTTATAGATGTCCTCAATGTTTCCCTGTTTCAGGGTTTATTTATGAAGATGTGGCAAAGAGCCACTTTTTCAGCTCTCTTGTCCTCACTTTTTTGTCTTATGCAGCTAAACCACAACTAAATTTCACATTATATATAAGTATATTGGATGGCTGAAAGCTATACAACTTCAGGTTGTAAAGTTCTAACGATGATAGACAGGAAAGAGTTGGTAAATTAATTCCTGAATCTATTGACAGAGGCTCCAACCTGAAAAATGGTTTTGTGACTGAAAGACATTTAAAAAATTAGTATTTTGTCTCTTCCAACTCAATCATGAATGATTTAACATTACAAAGTATCAAAACTAATATAAAGAAAAAACAGTTAAAATCCTGTGTTGGCCAAAACTGGCTTCTAGTCCAGACTTAGGCCAGACTTTCAGTATCAGCCTTCTTTCTAATTAATTTTGCAATGATCACTGTAAAGTTTCTCATTGCCCTTCCTTCAGAAGTACAATTTTAATATGAGATACCAACTATATGAAGTCTCAACTGCTTCCAAGAGATATTATTCCTGACTTCAGAAAGTGGCATTAAAAGTTCTGTATGAAAAAGAAAGAGAAGAGGGACACGACTGTAAAGTGGCACCTGAGAACTGATTGCTTCCTGTAGGAAATGTCAGGAATCTCTTCTGTCACTTCAAATTACATCCTGTCATGCTCCTCTGATTGCCCATTATTTCCCATCACTGGCTTGTCCTGGGGTCCCACCTGGCATGCCGCACTCAGCTCTGCTGCGACCATATTCACACACAGACTGTTCTCTTCCCCAATGCATCCTAAGGGGTGACAAATAGGACTCAAGGGGTTTTGTATACATCAAGCTTAACAAAACACTGGATTATCAGGGGGAAAGGACAGGATTAAGGGAGGAGATGACTGATTGTGAAACTACAGTTACAGGGACCAGGCAAGGTGGCTTCATGCTGCAGGTGGAGATGTTAAGAAGTGCTGCTCAAAAATTTTTAAAAATGTTAAAAGCAATCCATGATAAAAATTAACATGATCACACAACAAGAATGAAGCAGAAAAACATTGCATAAGGTACATTTAGCACACAAGTGAGGCACAAATTAACTAGTACCTATGTATCTTAGTGAGCAAGAGACACTTCCATGGCCAGGCCTGCAGCCTGACCACAGCACTTCAACAGTCTGCACAAGAGCATCCCTGGCCAGCTGGCTGGGAACAGACATGCTTATTAGAATAGATAGGAGAGCAGGTAAGGTCTTTGCAAGGTTTCTTAAATTTCTGCCAAAAAATAATCTAGAATGCAAGTCATCTTAAACAAAGCAAGCCAAATCATACATGTACTGTTAGAGTTTCCAGTACGACAAGACATTCTGGGAAAAAAGGTGGATTTAACATCACATATTGCTAAGAATCATGAGATAATTTTGAAAATTAATATTTGAAAAAAATATCCAAGAAAATCAGACACTGTGATTTTGGAATACTTAAGGCTCAGCTTTTTAAAAGAAAGTTGAAATTTGTCAATAATTATGTATTTCCAAGATCTGAAACTTTCAAAGAGTAGCACTAAAAATCCACAAAAGCTATGATAAAATCACTAGAGATTATAGTCATGGAAGAATGATAGTCTTATTGCAGGAATTCTTGTGGAAATACTCTAAGTGCTATGTGAGATGGTCCAGTCTCATTATTGCCATGATCTCTCTTGGCACAAAACTCAATCAGACTTGGGTGAAAACAGTAATGAAATAAAGCTAGTGGCTTATTGAAATATGGAACTTTCCGCACAAGGTATTAAATAAAAGAAATGCTGACAAGGTAACCTCTTTGTTTACATTGGTTTGATGTACTCTTTATTGCCTGTATATGATGCAACAGATAAAAATGCTTTCTTCTGGATGGAGACTCCCATTTAAATGCAATGTACTGAGGATAAGATATGCTTGATAGAGAAGTGGAAACACGCATATGGAATGAAAACATGATTTTTATCATATATGTTTAGAGGCAAATGTTGGAATTGGGAAACAATTAGAAGACAACCATTCTAGATGAAAAGGCTATTCTGTAACTCATATCCTGCACATGGAATTGCTGACACAATTTACTATTGCAATTTCTATCTTTGTTGAATGCCAACAAGATCTGCGTATATGTTGTGAACTAAAGAGACTGGCCTGAATAATGCAAAGGAACTGATGAATATAATCCCTGCAACTCTCTCTTATGCTTGGTAAAAGAGATGATATTTTAATCACAAAATTTGCCACAGATTGTTAGCATTGTAGTATAAATGCTATTTCACTTTTTTTTTTCTATGAGTTTTGTGAGGAAATATTATCAAGTTGCACTATCTAATAAATTCATATAATCTCACTAACAAATCAATATATTTTTTTACCAGTCTGAATGAAAACTAATATATACTGTATGGATATTCAACTCAAACCTAGCTTTGTACTTCAAAAATTTACGCAGCTCCAGGTTTCAGACACCCACTTTCCAAATGAATAGTTCTATTTTGCCTATATTTTAAATTGCTACTGGTTAAAAAATTGTTTCACTTTATTAATCTGAAGCCTGGAAATAGTGTTCTTATATAACCTTTTCTGTTGTTAGGTTCTAGAATAAAATAAATCATTGTCATGTAAGGCACAACATTTTCTTAGTGAAGGTCAGGCATGACATTTAGACCAAAAAGTTCTCCTATTTACAGGCTAGATACAGCAAATAACAGTTGTAATTTTTTTTCATGTGTTTGTTTAATATTTCCCAAAGGACATTTGGATTTTTCCAAGAATAACAAAAGCAAGAGCATCTTTCCTTTGATGCAAGATCGTGTTCTCTAAAAAATAATTCAGAAAGCTGTTTGAAGGAAGAAGAGAATTAGTATAATTTCCATGTACCTCCTTCTTTATGTAATGTTTTACAATTCTTTAGAAATAGCTAGTAAGATTTGTTTGGATTTTGTGATAAATAAACAAGTACTCTCAGACATCCTTACCTTACAAATCCCAGTTCTGCAAACGCCACTCATGTCAATAGGACACAAGTGACAAATTCTCATAGAACCATAGCATGGCAGCTCTAAAACACTGATACTTTTGCTGCAAGTTATGCCTAAATGAGCATATTGGCTATAATTAGGAGCCCAGATTGTGCTACTGCTTCATACTGGACTGCCACAACAGCCTCAGATAAAAAATACACTTTACTGCTCAAATTGGATAGCTTTTTACTCACATGTATGCACATATTTTCAAAACAATTTTTAGTTTGGCCATAAATTGTTAGAAATAACACAATTTTTACTCTGATTTCAATGAAACTGTGTATCATGTATGCGTTAAAAAATAAATTATTTTTTTATTTTTCGGGAGACTTTTTGGTTTAGCCTGTTAAACCATTATTTTGATCCATTATGAAACCAGTTCTGATCACCATGAGATTTTACTATCCAGCTAGAAAAATAAAAGCAGAAGACATGGAACTATGAACTGTAAAATCTCAGATTCCTCCCAAATGACAACATTTCTAATTATTAATTAGAAAAAACATACAAAAAATATTATATTTTCATGATAATATAAAATCCAGAAAACATCAATAATTGCATAGCTGATCATGTATTGAAAGCGTGAATTAATACTAAGATGGTATTGGTATTGTGTACTTATTACTAAATTAATAATTCATACAACTTATTAGCCATGATTATGTGAATCGCACAGAACTAAAAACCAGTATTAATAGGTGGTGTATGCGGTTTACTGTGAAAACAACTAATAAAAAATCTTTGGGTTTACCTTATGTCTTTTTTTGCACCTAATGTTGTAAAACAACCTGTTCTAAACTATTGACGTGGAAAGGTAGCTTGCAGTAAGATCCTAGCCATTTCCAGTGCTCTTGATATTCGTCCACTCTCCATACTGAAGGGTAGGACAATTCAGAGCTGCCCAGTCTGTCAGAAGAACAAATGTGCCTGAATTTGTAATCACGGTTCAGTGTACAAGAAGTGGCAGACCTAATGTATCACCAAAAACCCGCAGTTCCACTGGAATGAGGAAGCTGGAGGGAGGTGTTGAGGTGTGACCTTTTCCTGAAGGCTTCCTTTCCAGGCAGCAGTGGCTGGTGCACTTCCCAGCCTGAAGTCTTCCATGAAGATAAAGCAGTTGCATCTGGGGCTTTGAGCAGCTAGCTTGTTGTACAGCAGAGCTTCTGGACAAGCTGAAGTCCCTCACTTAGTCAGGGGCCAGATTAAGAAAAGAGAAGTTTCACAGTTACTCTGAAGCTTTTCAAGCTGCTTCGTTGTTGCAGCAATGGTGCAGAAAGGGCTGAGAGTCTTTCATAAGAATACACTGGAAAATACAAGGAGTCTGAGACTTCCAATGGAAATGTTATCACTTACCATCTGCCATCAGCAAACTAAGAGTAGCAGAGTTTGTCTTATAAATGTGGGTGAAGGCCAAACTTTATGACTGCTCGACCTCCAAAGACATGTCCAGTTTAAGTCAGTGGTGAAAGCCCAAAGATTAATTAAAGGTAATTTTCCCTCCATGTCAGTGGCATTTCTCCATTTTAGCACATTATAGCTCACATCTACATTATGCCTACCATAAATGCAATAGAAATCCTCCTATGGTCTAGCCACAGAAAGAAAATAGCACACTTTTAACTAAAGCATAATCATGAACTGTTCAACATACACAAGAGGAAATGGCCTCAAGTTGTGCGAGGGGAGACTCAGATTGGATATTAGGAAAAATTTTTACACTGAAAGGGTTAAAGGGTTATTAAGCTTTGGAACGGGCTGCCCAGAGAAGTGGTTGAGGCACTACCCCTGGGGGTATTTAAAAGGTGGATTGACATAGTGACTTGGTTTAGTGAAGGTTTTTTTATCAGTTAGGTTGATGGTTGGACTAGATGATCTTATAGGTCCCTTCCTACCTAGATAATTATATGATTCTACCTCTGTCACAACATAGAACAGGTTGAGGCCTGTAATGATTTAGTCCTGACATACTGTGTTACGCATAAGAATGAGATTTCCTGTCTTCCTGAACTGCCTGAGTGCCCAAAGATTAATTTCAAAAATGAATTGGTTCTTAATCAGTTAGAGGAGGATGGGACAGGTTAAGTGTCTCTGTATTTTGGATACTTCCCAAGCTATGCATCAGACAAACAGAAGTTTTCAGTCTCCCAGTTTCAACCATGGGCTCCCAATTCCTTTGTAGATCTGGCCATGAGTGTCTGTGGATTTTAAGCAAACATTTTTCTGTAGTGAAAAGTACTTTTTTAGATTTCAAATTTGCCTAATATTTTCTGACATTGTAAAATGATTTATGAGTTTTAAAATACAGAATAATGTTCTATTTTCTAAAACATAAACTTAAAAATTATCAAATATAGACCATATAACCAATAAAACCAATAAAAATCAAGTAAAATATCTAAAGGAAAATCTATCTTCACTTTTACAAGTCATGGATGCCCTATCCCTGGAAGTGTTCAAAACCAGGCTGGATGAGACTTTGAACAATGTGCTCTAGTGGGAGGTGTCCCTGCCCATGGCAGGGGGGGTTGGAACTAGATGATCTTTAAAGTCCCTTCCAACTCAAACCATTCTATGATTCTATGACTCATCAAGGCAAAGACTGTAGGTGGTATCGGTCTTCTGGCATCTAATAGCAAAGTGACATCTCTGCTTATTTATCTTCTTTCCATTGTAAATGGATGTTTGTATTGATGGCCTCTGAGTTACTAAAAGGACATCCAATTGCACTTTTATCAGCAAGCATGAAGTACAGGTTTTCCATAATCATAAAAATGTATTAACTACCTCCAAGTTTGCCGGAAAAAAAAAAAAAAGAAAAAAAGAAAAAAGGGGATGTAATTTTCACAGACAGTTAAAATAAAAGCAGGCAAGAAATAAAGATGTGCATTAAGTCTTTGATGAATATGGCACATGGAACATCTACAACTCACTTGAAAGTCTTCTGTTGTTACTAAACTCTCTAAAGTGGGGGAAGATGACCTTGGCTGGTGGCCAGGCCACCCACCCAGTGACTTGTTCACTCCCTCTTCTTGACAGGACAGAGGAAGAAAATATGATGACAAATCCTGGGAGAAGTTTAGTGTTAGTTTGTTATTTAATATTTTGGGCTGCACTGAGGAAAGTTAACTACATCCCAGACAGACCCAGTACATAAATGCATTTAAAATAATCAATTACATGCTGTTATTCACTCTAAAATTAAAATAAGGAAGGTAATCATTGAGTCTAACCTGAGGTAACAAATTATACACAAAGAATTTTTTAAAAACAGATTCAGTGCTTATACAAGAAGAGCCAGTTCAGAGTTTCTTAGTAGTGCAGGCAAAGTTAAAATTTGCTACTGCAAGGATGAAGATCAAATTCAAAAAACCTAGGGAGAGACTGTCCTTTGGTGGTCTCAGGTGGTCAGATGTGGCAGTCCGAGAGCAGAGATTGCTAGTACTGGGAGTCCCTTCAAGTCCTGAAGGCCCTGTATGCCTAGACCCTTCACTCAGCAGTGAGAGAAGCAGCACGCCCACCTCTCTCTGAGTCTGGCATAGGTAGAGTAGGCAGCAATTATTAACTCCCCTCCAGAAGTGATTTGGAATCACAGAATCATAGAATCATTTAGGTTGGAAAAAATCTTTAAGATCATCGAGTCCAACCATCAAAAAAACCACCAATTTACCACATCCCTTCTAGAACTAGACCCAAATCTACATCTTTTGATGTTTATGACACGAGAACTGAGGTAAGCACCAGATCCATGACATTGACAGACTGGCCTCATATTGTTCCCTACATGCATTTATGAAACACCATCATAAAGCTATTCAGAAAGAACATTGCAGCAGTCTGTTCTGCAGCCATCACCAGTGACAAGTAATTTGCTTTTAATTTCCACCTCAGATTTGTTTCTGGTCATTTGATTCACTCACCTGTAGACCTGATTGCATCATTGCATCATTTAGGAAATGATGTATCTGTTGGACTGAGGCACAAATCACAGAATCACAGAATGATATGGGGTTGGAAGGGAACTCTGGAGATCATCGAGTCCAACCCCCCTGCCAGAACAGGGCCACCCAGAGCAGGTTGCACAGGAATGTGTCTACTGGCGAACTTTGTAGAAAAGCGTTTCTGGGAATTTTAGCCCTGCTTTGCCCATGGTAATATGTGTTTCCAGGACTTCTGTCATTGACATGAACACAAAGCTGACCATCTTCTTCACGAAATCAGGGCTGCATCAATGCCTGGAAAATATCATATTTCTAGGAGCCTTCAACAGTTTTTAGCTTTTTTTGGTTTTCCAGGGATTTTATTGATAGCAAATATGGTTTTCTGATTATCACACAGATGTTAGGGCAAAATGTTGGCAGTCAACTGCGAAAGTTAGGCCTTTTTAAGTAAGACTGGATCCAGCTCTGGGAGCCAAGATAAGGCCACAGCACCCTTCTGCTGTGATAAAAAAGCGACAGCTTGAAAGTGTCATTTCTGAAAGAGTTGTTAGTCTTCAACATTTCACACTTTAGTCTAGTTAAAATTAAAACAATAAAACAAAAGTATTAGTGGATTTGTTTTTTATCCTTTCTGCAGGATAGCACACTTAATACTCTCAATATAGTGCTTTTCTTCTGAATTATAATGCACAGCTATATGGGAACGAGGAAAAGAGACTAAGTTTAATAATTCAGGAACTTAGTAAGGTGAAATAGCAAATCAAAGACTGCAAAAATAATGTAGCCTCATTGGACTGAGAAAAGACAGATGGTAACTTCCTTCTACTCTCCTTTATTTTTTTATGTTATTTCTTTTAAAATAACTTTTATTATGTCAAAAATAACTTGTAAATTACTAAGGTCCAGTTAAATAAAGCCAACATTTTTCATATCAAAGTAACATGAGAAGCAGAGTCAGATCATACAGCTTTAAACCCCCAAAAAGTTACTCTTCCAGTTTAACTAGTCGTCTATATTACTTCCACAGTAAATAAAAGAAACAGGCATCATCTATGAGCAGTTTATACTAATTACATTAGATGTCTAAGGCATAGGAAGGATGGATCAATGACTAGCCTAGTTTGAGATGAGTGAAAAAAGAGATGAATCTTGTAACATCCGTGAAACATAAGCTTTTATTTTGCTTTCTTTTTTTTAAATAACCATATATTTCCAAAGATTCTTCATCCCAATACTGATTCCTGATATTGGATCAATAAACATGCTGTCAGCTCTAAATTCTCTGTTCAATAGAGAACAGTCTCTGTTTCACCATAACAAGATGGCCATATGTGTGTATGTCAGCATCAATCACAGTACAATGGGTCTTCAAATGATTTTAATATTTGACAGATGCAGAAAAGAAAGCTGCACAAGTGGTGCAGCTCAGTGGTAACAGCACAAAACATAATGGAATCCATTTAAATTACATTGTCAAAAAAATAAATCCAAATGCTGAGTTCCATGTTTCTGCCTTAGAACTGACAGCTCATAATCATTTGTTCATAAACAACTCCATTGTAATCCTCCTCATATAGAGATACTACAAAATCAACTAAAGTTGGGATATAGGTTTGTATGATTTTCCTTATTTATATTTTAGTTCTTTAATCATATTAACATGTTTTTTCCATTGGTCTTTGTTTGATTAGAACACTCTATAGAAAAATAATTTTAGCCTGAGAAAACAAGGACAATGAAGCTTTGAAGTTTGATTAAGAGGCTAGATCATCAGGAATGAAACTAGGATTTTCCTCCATTGTGACCTTTTGAGTGATATTAAAAAACCCCACACAAATTAAAACCTTATTCTTTGGAATTCACCACATTTTGTGGCTTAATTAGTATCACTTAAATATAAAATTGTAAACTTGCAAATTATTTATAAGGTATGCAAATGTATGCTTATGATAGTGAATGTTTAGTTAAAAGTACCTAATAAAGGCATACAAAGTACAAGGTTGTAATGGTTTGCAGTCTCCTAGTCATGCTATAATTACTATTTGTCATAGTTTTCTCATAGCTCTTTCATAAGCTTTGCACAGGAAAGCGAAGATCTCAGTGGTGCTCCTGTAGAACAAGTGTCCATCATGACAGGAACTGATGGTATGTGTGCGTGCAATCTCAGTAGGAAAGTAGGTGATTAGAGGGATGGGAAAGAAGCTATTTGCAGTCTCCAATGCTAGGCATCTGTCTTAGGTAGCTAAAGGCTTTGTTGGCAAGCAAGGCTGGTGTCACTTGAGACAGCTGATGAAGTTGCTACACTTTGCTGTCCATTCAAACTAACTGCTGCAGAGATTTCTGAGTCCTTTGTCAGTCACCTCCTGATTGCAGGCTAAATTCAGTTACCTTTTATTTGCCTCAGAAAATTGCATGTAAACTCTCATTACTCAGGATTTGATTAATATCCATTTCAGATGTCCCTGCAGCAAGGGTAGGGTACAGATGGAGTCTGGCCACCTATCTGAGTTAAGCCATTCCCACCTATCAATCAGCATCTGCAGTTTATAAAAGGATGTCTTAAAGAAAAGTAGTATCAGTGATATCTTACTGTAAAAAGCTGAGGGCTTCAGAAATTGATTAATGAGCAGGTCAGGAGTCCATCAAGTGAGAGCAAGATAGAGAGGTGGGTGTACCATTCTAAGGCAAGCTCTCACCACTCATCCATCAGAACCGTATGTCAGCAGACGAGTTACTTCAGTGTCCCTCTCCAGTCAACGGAGAAAAAGAGCTCTCTAAGGGTAAACCAAAGCTGGAATCTGACTTAGCCCTACTCAATTGGAACCCATTTCTTTCCTTTGACTAAATAGAAGGGCTGGAAAGTTACCCAACTTAAACCCAGAAGTTAGACTTTGTGAATACTCCTTAAAAACAAATAAATAGTCCTTCGAAGTCTTGGCAAAGTCTGTTGAAGGAACAACATTTTCACAAATTACTTAACTAGTGACTAACTGCCATAGCAACCTGAATATTAATTAAAGGTTATGCAGATACAAAGAAAAATAGCATACAAAAGTCTAGCAAACAAAATTTCAAAAAAGGCTTTTGATTCCCTATTTTTAAAGAAAACCAGTTAGGAAAATATACGATTTCACTGGAAAACAAAACAAAACAAAACAAAACAAAACCAGTTGTCTACTCAGAAGTCTTCTGCTGGATGTCTTTTGCATTTCCTTTCAATAGCACAAACCCAAATATGAGTAGTTAAAATGTTCTTGAATAGAAAATAATATGTAGAGAATTAAAATTACTTTCTATCTGTATTAGGTTAACAACTGGATTAATGCACAAGGGACTGAAGTAAATCATTGATGTGCTTAACAAAAATTTACTGCAAATAGTATTCTTCCTCTACTGCATTACTTTTTCAATTCTTTAACTCAGAGTCTGGTTGCACAGCTGTCATCTAACTAGGTTGTAGCCAGCACAGGAAAGATCTGAAGCAGAATGAGAACTGCCATAGCGGGTCATACAGAAATGGCATTTATGCCTCCAAAATGGTCCGAGGGAAAGAAAAAGAGTGTTTAAAATAAGGCTTAGATAAAACAATTCTGGCCCTCATACAGCTGCCAAATTTCCATAATCTGCAGTTCAGGGACTTTTGCAAGCCAGAGGTTACATCCTCAGGATCCGGTTTAGCCTCAGGATCATGTTTAGGTCCAATTCTTTTTTGAACCCATTTGTACTTTTGGCCTTCATAACATATTGTGGCAATAAATTATATGCTATAATTGAGCTCTGTGTGGAAAACAATTTCCTTCCTTCCCAGCACCTTTCTAGAATCTTGTAGGTTTTGGGCTCTAAGACATGGACTGGATGCAAGACAAGGAGAAAGAAAGAATGAAATCCCATTCTTAATGAAAAAGTAATAAATACTAATTACCCTATACTGTTCTTACTGTAATGACCAGATATGTTGTCAATGACTTCAGTGAGGGGAGGCACAAAATATGTTTCTATAGCTGTGCAGCAAGTTTTTGCTGTGTTTCTACAGCCTGTTTCAGAGATTTCTGTGGAGCTATTACAGATTTCTTAGCACACATTTGGTTTTTATTGGAAAAGAGAAGATCTTTAGGATTTGGAATTATCTAAAAAATCTTTCTCCATTAAAACAAGGACCTCACCTTCTTGAGAAAAACAGCTCTACCTCCATTGTATAAAGCACATTTTGTAAAGTTAGAGAGAGGTTTTAAAATTGTAACCTGGTATGTGCTTCCACATACTTTTCCTGACGCCAAGAAGCACTTCCTACAACCTATTGCACTCACCCCTTGCAGATACTCCAAGAACTGTTGGCTTAAAGAGATCAGTAAACTTATGCAGGCTAACAACTTGATTTTTCCAACCTGGTTTCACAATTACTCATGTAACTGCAAGGGAAGTGCAAGAGTAAGAAAATATAGATAGACAACAGAAATTCCTGCAGCTAGCATGCCAGTCAGCCAAAAGTAAGTGAAAGCATATCCCTACCATCCCATCCTACATCTGCTCACTTGCTATGGAAATAAGACAGCAGTAACTGATTTATACATCTCAAGGCCAGAACAGTGTCGGTGGCTGACATTATTTCTGCTAAACTGCCAGCAGTCATTGCTCTTCAGTAGCAGAGAATATTAATGAGCCTTAACCACAATCTGCTCCAGGACTCCTTTTCACAAGGTGTTACAGAGAGGAGTATACTGTCTATGTCTTATGGGCACTCTCCATATGGAAATTCCCTTTATTTTTGTTTCATGATATAAAAGATGTGGAGGGTTTAACCCATAATAATGTGGTGGGACTAGCTATCAGCTGAAATGCCAATACTTGTCATAAAATAATATCCACATTGCATATGGTATCCAAAAGAGGCTTTTGAAATGCAAGGCAGACATAGCTCTATATGACATATTTCAACTGTTGATTTTCAATGTATATCTTTCTGGTTTTAGAAAGAACAAGATTAACAACACCAATCAAAACTTATTGCACTTCACTAGCAGGTAGCATGACCTATTTTATTATTTGAACTGAAACACTGTTGTTCAGAACTACATATTCGTTCTGAACTCAACTAAGATCTTTTGGAAAAGAAAAAAAAAAAAAACACAAGTAAAGGTGCTTTGACATTTTCTTATTTAGTAGTTAGTCAAAAGAACTCAGTTATGTCTATAATAAACTTTTGATTTATCAAGCTTATCAACAGCTGATAATTAAGAGATTTATCGGACCTTAAAGTTTCTTTCTAATATAGAATCATAGAATAGAATCATAGAATCATCTGGGCCGGAAGGGACCTCCAAAGGCCATCTAGTCCGACCCCCC
>JAOQGH010000001.1:193849524-193892636 GCA_025769975.1 Gallinago jamesoni
ACCAGCCTGTCCAGATCCCTTTGAATGACATCCCGTCCCTCAGGTGTATCAACAACACCACACAGCTTGGTGTCATCATATAAAAGATTTTTTTTATTTTATATTAAAAATTAAAAAAAAATATTTAGTCATTTATTCCTCCCCAGTATTCATCCCTCATGGACAATCATGGCATTTCATAGAACTCATTGGTACTTTTCCTTTGGCCAGCTTTTCTAAATTTGCAGTTGTCAGGCAAATTATTTAAACAGTATCAGGTTTTACCTTCTACTTTTTGTTAACAAAAGTAAAAACTCCACATTACTGCTAGTCCACTGGATACTGATCCTCCCCGATTTGGATTGAAATATAATTTGTTGCATTTGAGAAGAGTAATACCAATTAAAAACATAAAAATAACATTTGGATGCAAAGTGTTGATAGCTGCCTGAATTTCAATGCTCTTAATGAAATAGACTTATGATGTTGTGTGGAACATGACCAGTGTTTTGGAAAGTTGTTTTGTGCTTGTGCCCATTCCAAACAGTGCTGTAAAACATCTGAAAAATTTGTTAAACACTCCCAAAAAAAGATGGAATAAGCAATACAAAAGACAAAATGTATTTTCAAAATTTCCTTTATTTTCTTTCCTTTTTCTCATGCAGATCTGTCATATCAATTCTGTATTCTATCCAAAGGTCTGTTGAGTACCGGATTTTTTCTTTGACGTTTCATGGGATTTTGGATGGTCCATTTAATGGAAAATCTCTGGCATGTTTCCCTTTGAGATTATATGTAATAACCACAGCTATAGGTATATTAGGCACTTGCCTAAAGCAACAAATTCTTGTGCAGTGCATCACAGCTTTCAGGAAAGGTTTTCTGTGGATTTTGGCTGTAGCAGCTCCTGGAATGGTGGAAAGTTGCTGTTTGTACCTTACTGGGTAATATTAGAAGTAAAGCTGATACCCCTGAGAAAGTGTGTCTGCTACACTATGTTGATGCAGAGTTTGTGCAAAAGTGGCGAGACAGCAGGTTCCAAAGGATTGAAGCTTGCTGCAAGGAGCAAATGACAAATTATGAGGACATAAAAGTCTTTGTGAATTTTCTGGACTGAGCGGGGTGTTCTGTGAACCCTGAGGAACTGCCACTAAACTACTCACCTGATCCCAGCCTTCATGGAAGAATAAAGCAGTAAATCTGAGCCTTCTTGTAGAGGAAAAGCTTTAGAATCCCACCCTCCTTTCAGAATGATTATTCTAATGACCAAACTAGTAGGTACTAATAGGTAATTCCACCTTGAATGTTCAGAGTAGCTTGTGAGCCATCTGTAAACAAACGATTAAGGCAGGTTTATCAAGAGGTTTCATCCTGGAAATCACCATCTCATATATATATATATGTATACACATACCCCTAATTCTGTGGAACACAAATCAGGTTTCAGACCTTCTTTTTAGTATGAGCTGCTGAAAGCCATGGAGGTCTCTCTGATCAGCAGGCTGGCTGTTATTAAAGCTGTAATTCTTTCCTTTTGTTGTAAGAGAACAAAAGGACCCAGTTGAGATTTGTAACTTCTGGGAACTAAGACTGCAGACAGAAGCATTATGCTTAGAGACATCATTTTCAGAGTAAAAACAATGAATTCATGCTAAACTTCTTCATTTCTCTTCTGCTGATGCAGAGCATTTTAACAGAAACTAGCATATAGTCATAGTACAAATTTGTACAGTGAAATAGATTTGACCTGTAACAGATGCATTTCAATTTCATTCAATATTTGTGAATTTGAACTTGCAAGCTATTTGTGTTGCTTTGTGTTCTTTATTATTGTTTGGGTTTTGCTTGGGGGGTTTGATTTGTTGTTTTGGGTTTTTTTCTTTTTTTTTTTGTAATATGAATTATATGCAAAGGTTATAGCTCCTGAAATTGATGCTTGAACCTACTACATGTACACACATGCAAACGGCATTCAAACAACCTTGTCAGATTAACAGAAAGGCAATAAAGGAAACCAATTATCAATGTAAACACAATCTTTTCTATTTTATTTTCAGTGTTAGCTCATACCAAAGTCAATAAACCTTATCCCTTCAGTCTGGATCTTTACCTAAAACATTTAAATTGGCTTGAAGGGAAAGCTGAATAACATCCTATTATTTCAACACTTCACATACCATCAAAAAGTGCTTCCTTCAATACACCTATTCTCTTGCAAGTGTATGAATTAATAACATAGGAAGCACAGGGAGTTTCTTAGTTTTGTTTTCAATGCAGTAACCATTTTTGTATATTTCTGCTTGCTTGTGCTTCTCTTGAAGTACATGGAGAAAACTAACCTCCAGTGGTATAGAGGGTCTGGAGTTCTTATACGTGTCTTGGGGAGTTACAGGTCATTGTCATCTTTTCTAATTAGATTGCTAAAACTAGTAGCTGTCTGAAATAGAGGAAACCTGAAATCAATGAGTGTTTCTAAAGTATCTGGCATAAGTGACCAGCACAGGAGTCATAGAGGATATCTGAGGTAAATTCAAGGTATCATGATTCACTTTACATTACTTATTCTAGTACCACATTCAATATGCTGCAAAGAGATATGTAAAGGGAATAAAAAACACCTCATCTACTTCCGACTGCTGCCCTTGTCAGCTCCCCATTAATTAGAAAGCATACTTCATTTGTATTAGGAGGCATAGCTCTTCTATGTGTAGCTGCCGGCTAAGAGAAGATGTGCAGCATCAAAAGATATTTGAAATATATTCACATTATTGATTACTTGTGCTTCGAGAATACTTCACAGAAAAACCTACGTTAAATGTAGTCCACAAGTAAATAATATAACACAGTTACATGACCTCATTCTGTTAATTTAATAAATAATTAATTTAATTCCGTGTATTTCTGCCACTATCACTCTTTTGTTTGAAACAGTCAGCTTTATTAGGAAAAAAAATATTTGTTTCATCTGCACTAAAAATATCTTCAGGATAGCAGTCAGAAAAAGGAATGAGAAAACATAAGCCATCCATTTGAGAGTTACGTGGGGATCAAACGAGATGCTGTGCTTCATAATTTATTTCCTCCTTTCGCTTCAAACCAGGGCAGCATTAGAGCCACTGCTGTTCACACCGGCACTAGTTGCTGCCGGTGATTTTACCTGCAATTCCTCTTAGCCACCAAACCTGACTAGCTGTGGATTTACCGACCCCCTGATTTCCACAAGAGGAAATCCTTCCCACCGCTCCCACTCTCGGTAGGTATTAGCAGCCGGTCGAACTCATCTTTGCTGGAGGGGGAAAGGAAAGCCCATTTCACATCAAATCATCTTCAGCAGATCATACCTGGTGTTTTGGTGGGTTTATGAGTGGTGCACTGAGAGCAATTAGTGCCTGAATTGAGCTACATGAGGATAACAACAGGCGATTACCCTATTTAACAGCTGTTAAGTGGTGTTAATTGCCGGCTATAGACCACAAGCTGAGCAATTTTGTGCAAACTGTACAAACAGAACAAAACAAACGGATGATGTAGGGAGAAAATGGGTCTGAGAAATCCCCTATTAATCCAAAATATGCATACAGCTGGAAAGATTATGTGCATTGCTGCTGTGAATAATTTGAAGCAAACAGTTTGTCAAATCCAATCCGTTACTGAATTGTCTGTGAATAGACAGCATTTTCTATTAATTCCTTCGTTATTCACAGTCATTTAATAAATGGTTTGTGTGAACACATTTTTTTGCCTAAGGTTTTCTCCAGCAGGGGTAGTTCCCGATAACCTCATTCTTATTGTACAGCACCTTGATTTCTGTGAAACAGAGTAAAGAATAAGAGGTTTTCAGAATCTAGCCCTAAATTATAAGGTAATAATCAGCAAATTATTGCTACAAATGGGAAGAAAATATCTCTACTGAAATTTTGTAGAGTTTCTTTTGTTTTCACCGGAATGTTGAAAATAGCTAGAAAAGTCAAGACAGAAAACCTTAGAAATTATTTTAGATTTTTTTTTTAGATGCTGTTGGTTTTTAGGTCTCTGTTGCTGTGAGCATTGAGTAATCACAGAGCAGCAGAGCTGGTCACTGTGTACACTGTATTGCCTAATAGCATGTTTTAGATTTTACATGGCAGATAAAGGTTGATTGATTTGGAAAGTATAGGAACCAATGTTGGCAAAGGTCTGGATGCTGCTAAGAGATTTATAAGTCATGGATGTAATCATGGAAGGAAGTAATTTTAGAGTAAGGTGGAGTTTCATAGGTCCCAAAAGTAACTAGAGTAAGAAATCCACAACAATAAAAGGATATTTTGCAAATGAACTCTGAATGTTAGAAACCTTTAATATGAGTAAGACACTTTTCAGTGGACCTCCATGGAATAAAGGAAGCATCTTAATTTCCAGAAAGCCTCACACACCATGAAAGTAACTGAACTCTCATTTAGCTGAGAAATAAAATGCCAAACATGTCATCAGAGTTTTTTAAACTGAATTTAAAGTGCCTCCTTTCCCTTTCCTCACTAGAGAGTTTCTGAACAGGAGAGGAGTGCTGGTATGTAATAAACATGGCTTATCTCTAAGAGATGGGACTCAGACTATGACATTGAATTCTTGGGTGTTTTGAGTGTGAAGTGCAATTTTAAACTACATTTGGTCTTTATAAAATTTGAATATTTACATGGAATTTAACTTTGTCTTCTGAATTCAATGATTTTCATATTATCAATGGGAAGGTCATTTCTATAGCAACTTGTTAAAAGGTATTCAAACATTGAGCACCACAGATTCTTTTTTTCTCAGTTTTTCTGTTTGTTTGTTCGTTTCCCCTTACCATTTATTTTCACTTGCCATCCCTCAAGAAGAAATTAATAAAAAAGAGAGAAGATAAAGAACAGAAGACCAAGTGCCAACAAAATGGCCTTGATCACAGAAGAATAACCAAGTCATAACCATTGTGACCTTAGGATTTTAACTGTACATTATAATAGATCTAAGAACAGAGCTGCTAAACTTCTTAGCCACCATCTCCCTGGAGAATCTAGTTATAGCTTAGTCCTTTCTTTAAATAATGTGGGTTGTAGTTTAAGTCTACAGTCTGTGTAAGTACATACAAACAGAGACAGAAGACACATAAACCTAATCTTCATTTTATTATGGCTATATGGCACTGGTAAGGCACAGGCCATGGCCAAGCAGGTGCACTGACCAGCCCCTGCTTGCACACAACCAGCTCCTCTGTACACTTATCCCTCTATTTTCCAACTTGTTACTCCCCAAACCACCTTGATCCCTCCTTTTCCCTACCCTTGGTTTGTCTCTAAAACATGCATTAAAACCTGTGTAATCAAAATGCTTTTCCCTTGCACCTCACACTGAGCCCCATCCCCTTGATGGCAGTGACACCTCAGTCTGTGGGGTAGTGGAGACCTTCTCATGTTGGCTTATGGTGACAGGTGTCCCCTTGCCCTCAGGTTGAGGTTTTCCTGGGAAAGCCCTATGAGGACTGCTCATGTCTGTGGCAGGGTCACTGGGGCTCCTCCGTGCTCTTGTTCCCTGATGTCCTTTGGGGGGTCATCACCCTCCTACAATGCCCTGGGAGTAAAGTGTGTCAGGGTGTTGTTGGAGCTCCCTATCTGTCATTGCTCCTTGGAACTTCTTTTTGTGCAGAGACGAGCCTTTTATATCCTAACTGCTTGTATCATAATTAACCATGGGCCTGATCCAAAATCCTGCAAAGTCAGTGGAAGAGAGCAGGCATTCCTGTGAGCTTTGGATCCTGATCTAAAACCCTCCTGGCAGCACTTATGGCTGCCTAGGAGATAAAATCTAGCTACTCAGAAAATCTGAGAGATGCCCCCTTGGAATGCCTGGATTGTCAAAATGACGGTATCTAAAGTAGGATCTCACTGCAGAGGTTGAGCTATATTACAAATAAAGCAGGCAGAGGCTAACATGCATCCAGGGAGTCAACAGAATCCCACCAAATACAAAACTACATACCAATGAGGTGAGCAAAGAGGGAAAACAGTCATTGTTATTTTAAGATAATACATGCATAGTAGAGAGATTGCTTTCTTCTAACCTCACTAGATTGATGTATCCAGATACACCCCTTATCAGGCAGTGCCTGGGAATGCCTGATGAAATATAATTACAAGTTTATGCATGTAATATATACTATCTCCCTTCTGCATAGATAATTGTGGATTGGTGCTACTAAGTTTCTGAAACCCTTCTCTGCATGTCAAGATGACTCTTTCTTCTGTGCTTGTTTTATTCATCCCCTGGCACAGTTGCAGTAGACAGCCAGTGTGGCTAGGCAGTATGAGTGAAAAATACGTACTTCAGAGGAATGCTCCAAGCCTTTCTTTCACTCTTTGCTGTCTTGCCTACTTATACTGTAATTTCTTCAACTTCTGAATGTTGCCATAGGACAGATAGCACTAATGATATAGATAAAGTAAGAAGATCTCAAAACTGAAGAGGGATATTTTGACATTTTCTGTAACATCATGAAGCATCAGGTAAGATGAATCAGGGGGAAAGAAACTGACTAATCAGGAAAAAAAACAAGTTCTCCCTCATACTCCTTCAATGATATAAATCAGAATACATTTACCTTGATATAGTTGACACAAGAGTGTAGAAAGTATGTCACTATTTCTTTTTCACTATAAGATTTCTGTATTAGTTTTCAGTGGATAAAGTCTGAAATAATTAATATAATAAGTAGTGACTTTGGCACCTGAGACTTATGGAGTAGCACCCTGAGTAATAAATAGACTTCATAGTTTGTATTTCTTGCATTTCATTGGAGAAGTCCCTCTTGTATTTCACAGAAGTGAAATGGAATGTAATGGAGCCTGTGGAAATCTAAGCTTCTCCAGGTCAATGGTCAGATTTGGGATGTGGGCCGTATCTTCCCAGTGGAAGTTGTACAAAAGAGACTGCAAACAGATTTGCTAGCACACTAAATTTCCCTCCACTCACTTTCCTTCCTTTTACTGTTAATGTATTTACAGAACAGTGGTATTTTTCAGAAATCTCTCCATAGTTGCTCCTCTTTTCTCATGAAGGCCTTCAGTCCCATACAAATGCTTGCCTTAATACTACTTCTCAGTATTTGGTCGCATCAGCATTTTGTGAACGTTCCTGGTTTAATTTAAGGAGAGCAAAGATAACCTGATTTAGCTTAGTTAATCTATTGCCACTTCTGTTAGCCACCATCTGAAATGGAATAATTTGCACTTATTTCTTTTAAAAGCTATCAGCTCTCCTGTACACACTTCCTTACCAGTTCTGAGGGTTTTCTTTCTTGGATTTACTTGCTCTTACTTTGATGTTCTCTGTCTAATGTTTTGTTAGGGATCATATTATAATGTTGTCACTCTCACCTTCATTCCAGCAGCTTCTTCCCATTTTAGTAGAATCAGTACAGAAGAGTTTGCCTGTCTCATACATGTCTCCAGCTTCTCTTTAAATAACTCCTTAACTAATTCCAAAATCTTCCTGAACAATTCATTTCCGTTTTCCCTGCTCCCACAAGGCCTCTTGATATCTAAATATTCTCCTTATTACCAGTTATGACACTTTGCTCATTCTTCTATTAGTTAGAAAATGACTTCTCTCCTGGGTTTTACTGATTGTACGCATTTGGTGGCTTAGAGTAATCCCCAGCCATAGAAGTTGTATTTTCTTTTTCCCTTTTAACATTAGTCACAGATTTTCAATCAGTCTAGTCTCATGTAGCATCTAAACCACTATTTACATCTTCAATATAAAGCACATTTCCTGCCTTTTTTCCTTGCGTGTCTTCCTGAAACAAATTGTATTCTTCTATATCTGTCAGAGGTGCAGCATATCCTACAAAGTCTGTGATGACAGTTAAGTCACCATTTTGATCATGAATTAAGATTTGAAGTACTTCCTTCTACTTCTCTGTTAATAGTTTACAGATACCTAAGATAGTGTAATTATTCTTCCTATAATTCGGTTATGAATAAAGTCCTTGCCCTCTCCTTCCCCATAAATCTTGAGCTTTAATTCTGTGGTTTATATATATTCCTTCAGATTTTAGTTCATTCCATTAGAAAAGAGATAGCTTTAGCTCTACTAAGTGGTACAATCTACAATAAAGTCACAGAATTTGGAGTTGTACCAATATTAAATCTTTGGAACTGAAAAGAGAATTAGACCAGCAATCTTTCCTAACTGGAACAGATGTCTGCTGATGATTTGTACAAATTATTATTACATTATTATTTGTCTTATTATGCTTACCACTACAGAGACAACTACAATAGGATAGGGCCCATACTATAGTGAAGACATTAAGTTTTCCCTTTGGAAACAATAATAAATTGTGTCAGTTTTCTAGGCCTAAGCAATTTCTTTGAACAATGTAATTAATTTGTAAGAAGACCCTAGCCAACTGTAAAGATTGCAGTATAAAATTGCAAATCAGAAACTTGTTGAAAAATAATACTTGCCATAAAAATGATAACAATAGCATGCAAAGTAATTGAAAAGCAACATGTAAATAAATTACTGTGGTGCTATTCTTGCTGCTATGGTTAATGTTATGTCAGCGTTTCCATTATAAGATTCATTTTTCAGGGTTTATGAGTCAGCTATAAGAATTAAAAAATAATCTTTCTAAGCCTAATGTTGGAAGGTCTTGCCTTAGAAAGAGTTTTGATTACAATATCATAGAGGAAAATACCAACCACTCTTCATTAAATGAATGGTTCTGTCTGAAGTTAAAAAAAAAAAGTTACAAATATAATTTCCACTTTTGGAACTGAAATTGAAGTTGGGGATGCAAACATGAAATTAACTTTTTTTTTTCCAGCCATTCAGCTGTTTACAACATAATCTTAAAAGCAATGGGGTTGAAACTAAAGGATTTCCATGGAGAGTCTGTGGAGAGTCTTCAAGTGAGAGAAGTTATACTACCATCTTAGATCTCACTGCCTGCCCCACACACTCTGTGAAAAAAAAAATTGCTAGAACTAAGGTTCACATCACAAAGGACTGAAAGCAGGTGTGTGGTTGAGTCACTGATGCAAGATTATATTTGTACAGGAACAACTCAGTGAAGACATTTAAGCAAAGAATTAGCAAAGCAAAACTGAAACTACATCAATGCCTCTTTTGCAGGTGAATTTTGTTCGATCATTTGCCTTCACAGGTATTAAGAGAAGATACTTATTTACCACTTTTTCTGCAGTACTTTCTGGATTAAGAACATGTGTCTAAATACTGGACTAATCAGTAATAACTTGGGGTGTGAATGATATAATGGGAGACTATTAAGCACTATATAAGTTTTACCCATACTTACTCTGCAGCTTTTTATTATGCCTTTAATCACCTTTATGGCCTTTTGCTGAACTTGTTCTAGTAAGTCCAAGTCTCTCTTGCACTGGGTAGCCAACTCCAGATGTCTCTGACCAGGACTGAGCAAAGGGAAAGGTCACCTCCCTTGACCTGCTGGCAACATTCTGCCTGATGAAGACTGTCAATCTGTTGGTCTCATTACAGTTGTATTGCTCAACTTCGAGGCATTGATGTTAGGATCCTAATTTAGATTAAGACACCAGCATTTAAGTCTAAGAGTACACCAGAAATCATAATTCAACTAGTTCTATTCAATATTGTTAGTGGGGAATGGAAAGCTGTTCAGTTCACCTGAATGTGAATGGTGGGATTTGGTGGTCTAAATGTAGGTGTTTTGTGCCATTTTAGAAGGTCTAGGCTACTATTCCCCATTCCCTCCAGCTGCCACCCAGAAAATCGTATTTTGGAAATTCTGTGGCACCCTAGAAGCAACCTGGGTTTAGAAATTCATGTAACAACTAACCTTAGACCTTCCAGTTTCCATTTATCGTAACTTTATTTATATAACTTTACCCACATAAGCTAAGGTTCCTGTTGGAGTCACTAGAGCTTCTGTCAGAAACAGTTCAGAGGAGATCGTTTGCTTTCATTTCACCAGCTGAATTAAAGTGTTCGTTCCTCATGTCCTCATTCCCTCTGTTCACTCAGTTCGTCTCCCGGACTTGCAGATCCAAGGCCTCTGCAAGGTGGGGAAGAGCTCTGACTAGGCTAGTGCTTATAATAGGAGCACAAACAGATAAAGGAACAGTAAAAGAAAAATATAATCCTAAAATACCTGAGAATTAAAATAGGCAAATGAAGAGCTGTTTATAGGTGATTTTTTCTCTCCCCCAAATTTTGCCATAAATAACATGCTTTAGTAGTGCTACATCTAGTATCTCCCAGTGATTTTATTTACAAAGCCTCTCATTATTACCCAGTCTCCCAATGTTCACTTTAAAGAATGTGAATCACATTAGTGTGATTACATTTGCATTAAACACACGGTTAGTTTTTTAAAAGTACAAATGCTTGTAATTTTATGGCACACCCACATGAATTATAAAATGATGTATAATAAAACTTTGCCTGATTTCTTAATTATCTGTTGTTATCCCTGGCTAATTAAATATTCAGCACAGACGTGTTAATCCTGAAAGTCTCACTGGCACCCTCTCTTCTCCTCTCTTGACTCTTTTTTTTCCTGTATTTTATTGAGTTACAAGTTGTTTCATGGAATCTGTAGAAAGAAAAATGTTCAACAGCTATGGATATATGCAAATCTTTAAACAACCATACCCAAAGTTAAAATTGGAAATTTTAATATGTACCTATTATTTCTGTCAGGCATATATTAAATTGCTTTGATCATATTTCTTTACTAAGCTTCCTCTTATAGTTGAAATATAGCCTCTTAGAGCTATTTTTTCCCTCTTCATTTTCTCAGAAAGTTAGCTTGTATTTCATATAGCATAATCTTCTAAAATAGACTGGTATCTATCAGTGGCATATTATATGAGCATCTAAAGATATTTGGAAGCATGCAAAATTTGAGGCTTGAAATATCTTGTTCAAAAATAGAAAGTGTGGGAGAATAATTACTGTATTGTTGTACCTTAATTTATATGAATAAGATGTCCACCCTTGCTATCATTCAAATAACGACAAGGTCCTCTGTGGCTTCAGACAGAATATATTATTAAAGCATGCAGAGGTGCCATTACTTGCAAAGTAGGTAGAACTATTTTTATTTTTTTTAAAGAATTAAGTACGTGACCTAGGCAAATCATCAAGCACCTTATTTTGCCACTTGAGAGAGAGCAGCACTTCCCAAATGTTTCTTTTCATCTTAACATCCTCAAGAAATGTCTCTGTAGGTTAGCTCATTTCACCTCCATTGCTCCACTGGCTGTACAGGAAATAATTAGTTTTGACTTGGGAAACAACTCATTTGCCAACACACAGACATCTCATGTAGACATACCATGCAGTATCCAATCAGAAAGGCAGGAGGTTTACCCTTGGTCTTCTGTCATATGCAAGCTATATTTTGACGTCTCAGATACTGTAGGGAAACTGAAATGTAGTCAATGCCTACATGTAAGCTATTGATTCAATTTTAGATGTCTATATTTGAAGCTGGCTAGAGATAGGTAAGAATTGTTATCAAACAATCCACTGTGCTTCTTTTAGTGTACAGGTAAGTCTTTTTTCCAAAACATAGTTTATTCACCAAAATAAGCACTTAAAATATATGGAATTATAAAATTCAAATTTTACTTGCAGTGCTTGCTCTCATAATTTTGGATTTCAAGATGCAAGAATTGTTCTCAAAGCGCTGCAGTATATCTTTAAAAAAAGTTACTTTGAGAAATTGCCTGTTTCATACCTTCTTTTTGTGCATGAAACATAATTTCTTTACCTGTCTTGATCTCCTCCACATCACACTTTTCCCTGTATGTACACCTAGCCTAAATTTAATTTCTTGGTTTTAAACTACTATAATACTAGTGTTTTCAGCACAGTTAGTGGTGGCTTGTACTGTGCAAATGAAAGGCGAGTCAATCATTATGCTTTTAGAGCCTTTTATTTCTGTTAATAATGATGATCTTGAAGCTTGGTCCTGCAAATGATCATTCATGTGAGTAAAATTAGGCATATAGATTTGCATTTGCAGGATTGCTGGTAATGGAAGCTTTGGCATTGTTAGGTTGCTATGCAAATGCATACTAATTCTCTTTTTGAGTCTTACATTTCCTTCCATAACCCAACACCTTCTGAGGCAGGTGAACTGTTACTCACTTTCTATGAAGGTTTAATGCTTTGCAAATCTGAGCTCTTAAACCATGTCTGAATATTTAAGAATTCATTGCAGCAAATCCATTATAGAAACTATGTTGGGTATTAAAGAGTTAGTTACAGTTATATAAGCCTCTGATTTGAGTTGTTTTCCAACATACTAGTATTGGAAAAAACAATAATACAATCACCAAGGCCCAAGTGTACAAGTCTGTTTGCATCTTTTATGTATTATGCAAATCAGATATTTTATTAAACATTTAAAGTAATTCATTCTCTCTCATATGTTTATCTTTTTATTAGCTGTACATAGCTGAGCCAGTTTCAGTGCTGTCATTATTGTTAGCTTCCTCCTGCTCTCCACTCCACATGTGCTTTCCCATAGCTTAACTGCCTTGCAGAAAATGCCCCAGTCCATGGAATTATACAGAAGTCAGAAGGATAAGAAAAACAGTGATGAGGCTAAATATAATAACTTACATTTTACTATCTTAAAGACCCATAATTGGTACCACACAAAGCACTCTTGCATGGTTGGATTCTGTAACCTTTGTTGCCAGATTGCAGACACACACGTTGTACTAATGGAAGTGTTATTTCCTCTGATAACCACAGTAATTCATCAGAATATTTCTTCTTCTTCTTGAACAATTTTTTCCCCTGTCTTCCTGCATTAAAATAAATTAAACAAATTTAGATCAGTTTTGGCTCAACTCTCTTATTACTTTGTCAAAGTCTTTTAGAGCAAACCTCAGACTTAGTTCTCCTTGTCTTCTGTGGCAACAGTCATTGCAAACATCATTAAGGATGTGAGGTCTCTCCCTTAATTAAGAACTAAAAGGTTTCATTTCCTAAAACAAAAGCATGTGGCAGGTTTTATTGATCTGGTCTATGTCGCCAGCTGAACACATTAGCAGGGGTTATTGATTACTCTAGCGGTAATGAGCTTTGTTCCTTGTCAGGTAAAGCACACTTTCCTAAGAAAATCTTTCCTAGGAAGGCCTATATGTATATGTGTACTCACCAAGATATACAATGAAAGAGGTTTTTAAAGTCTTTATTGCCTATGTATCATTTTGTAAAATTTAACAGCAATCATTAGAAAGATTACTTTCCAGTCATTATCTTGTTATAATTCCTTCTGAATGCTAATGATGCACTTAGGAACGAGTTCAAAACCAAAAGAAGCACAACAGTGGTGTATTTTTTTTTAAATGTAAGCACATGTGGCTAATACTGCTTTTAATAACCCCCAGCAAAAGAACCACCATTATATGTTAATGACCAACTGTGGTGAAGTAGAACTTGGATAAATAATTGTCTAATGGAATGCATAGGATGTCTCCCCAAATTTGAAAAAATATTTTCAGACTGATGACTCTTCAAGTTAATATCTTAACATTTAGTTCAACATTTAGGTCCAGCTGTGGGCAAGGGAGACTTTGCAAACAAAAAACAGGGCTGAAGGGAGGCCACCCTAAGTGTACGAACACAAATAAGAGAGGACATCATGACGGGGAAGCTCTCATACCCTTTCTGGGAAATCAGCACCAGTGGGTGTATCTTTGAGGTGCCCATACCCAAATACTCACAGCCTGGGGAGTAAACAAAATAATATGAAGGAAAATAAGCTGATTAAGAGTAATCAACATGGATTTACAGAGGGGAAATCATACCTGAACAGGCTGGTAGCCTTCCACAAAGAGCTGGCCACCTCGGCAGATTAACTAAAGTTGTTTATGTTGACTTCAGATTTTGACACTGTCTCCGATAAAATCCTCATGAAAAAACTGATGAAATATAGACTAGGTAAGCGGGCAGTGAGATAGATTGAAAATGTGCTTAACTGCCAGCCTCAGAGGGTTGTGAGCAGCCACATTAAGTCCAGCTGGAGGCCAGTCACTAGTGGTGTGTGCCAGGGTTCTATACCAGGGCCAATTCTGCTCAACTGCAACATGTTTGCAGATGTTACAAAACTGGAGGCAGTGCCCGACACACCGTATGGCTGTGTTGCCAGTCGAAGAGACCTCAGCAGCCTGGAGAAATGGGCCAACAGAAATACAACACAGGGAAATGTGAAGTCCTGCACCTGGGGAGGAGTAGCCCCAGGTACCAGGACCAGGATTGGTCCGAATGGCTGGAAAGCAGCTTGCCAAGGAAGGACCTGGGGGTCCTGATGGAAGCGAAGTAAAACATGAGCCAGAAATGTGCCCTCAGGGCGAGGAAGGCTAACAATATCCTGAGTTGTGCTAGGCACAATTTTGCCAGCAGGTCAAGGGAGGTGATCCTTCCCCTCTACTCAGTCCAGGTGAGATGCATCTGAAGTGCTGTGCCGTGTGCTGGGCTGCCCAGTACAAGAGAGACATGGATTTGCTGGAGCAGGTTCAGCAAAGGGCCTATGTGATTAAGGGCTTGGAGTGTCTATATGAGGAGGCGCTGAGAGAGCTGGGACTGTTGAGTCTGGAGAAGAGAAGGCTGACAGGGACTTGGTTGATGTGAATAAATTTCTGATGGGGGGTAATGAAGAATATGAAGACAGACTCTTCTCAGTGGTGCCCAGTGAACAGACAAGAGGCAATGGGCACAAATTGAAATAAAAAATAAATCCTTTTAAAGATTACATTTTTTTAATATTTTTTTTACAGTGAAGGTGGTCAAACACTGGAAAAGGTTGCCCAGAGAGGCAATTTTCTTTATATACTTAATGTTCTTTATAAACTTAATGTTCTTTATAAACTTAAAGTCTCAAAACTATCTATCTGAATGTTGATGAGGACAATGATGTTGAACAGAGGAATAAAGACAGGTTCTGGAAATAGAATATAACTGAGATGTAAAAAAACCCTCAGGCATCTAACCTCTGCTTTAAAAATTCCTAACAAACACAGGAATTTACAAATGCAGTCGCAAAGCTTTTAGTAATACTTGTAAAGGTGCTATACCATCAGAGAACAGCATGACCTCAACTATGTGTAAGGTTTATAGAATGCATTTTGGAAGAAAGAAAAATCACATACATAGAAAGAAAACAGAAAATAAGATGAAATCAACAGAGCTGTTGTCATTGGTGAAATAATTAATTCAACAAAGGAAGATGGGCAAGAATTTGGAACTGGGTATCTAAGAGGAGATATAATGGATTTATCATGATAAAGACATAGGAACCTGGATTGACTTTATGAGTGGAGCTACTTAAAAGACATCTTGGGACCAATATTATTTAGTATTTTTCTCCTACTGCAGAAAAATAACTGATACCTTTGGCAGAAAAAAAAAAAAAGTTATTATGTTAATTATGATTGTTGTTGACTGTTAATTTGGAAGCATTGTTAACATACCAAAAGCTCAGAATGTATTTTACAGAGGAATGCAAGGATGATATAGAAATACAAACATTTCGTGCATATGACCATACATCTATCTCTTGATTTATTTCAATGTAACAGATCTGAGGTGAGTTGTAGGTTACCTCTGTGATCAATTGAGAGAAACAGGCACCTCCAGATTGAGATGCAGAATCCCAAGTGAAAGAGTCATTTTCTGAGACTTTCGTTGACTGTAAATGGAGTTTGAAAGGTGTCTAGTTATGACTAGGCCTGGCTTACAGGGTTAATGAAATCTACTTCAGCCATAAACTGGAAGCCCATCAGTTGAACTTTGCAAAACTTTACTGGTACACAATTACACTTAATCTACTTCAGCCAATTCAAAGCAGTTAGCCTCATGTATGACCCTTAAACAGCTGCAGCAGTTCTGATGTCTGCTGAAATTGTAAATTATTTTCTTTTTTTTGGCTTAGCATCCTAATATTCCTATTAAATATGCCCCGCTCAGTGATGCGATTACACAATACTTTGTTTATTCCCCCTGAAAATCTGTCAGCATTTACTTGGCAACTTTTAATTGGTACTTTGCAAATCTGACCATAATGGGAAGTTTTCCAGCATGAGATTTATCTCAGCAAACATCCACACATACAGTTTAGTGAAGCAATGAAAAGCCCAAAGAATCATTTTAATTCCCTATATCCCAAGTCCATTTGAGGAGTAGAAAACATAACACAGGCCCTAGAATAACTGTGTGAGTGTTAGCTTTAAAGTGTAAATATGATGAAGATACTTCTGCATATAGGGATAACTCTAATTTTTCTGGAATATGAGAGAGAGAGATAGAGAAAGGAATCCTAAATTTTTAGTCAATTGGAGGATGATGTTGAGCCACCGTCATGACAAAGTCGTTATAAAGACAAAGCCTTGATCACACTAGTAACATGTTTTTTTTCTAAACCGTACTGGAAATGAATCACAGAAAAGCTCCTATCTGAAATATTGCATATCCTAGTCATTCAGTATACATCTGCATTGCCAGCTATAAAACAGTCACAACAAGTTTAAGTGCCAGACTTCATTCTGTTCTGGACCACTCCAGAAAGATTTCCACAAGACAGGTCAATTCCCATTCAGGGGACAATGCCATCCAGGTTCTGTATAAATAGGGCAATATAAATATAACCACATAAGGTCTGCCTGACCCAATTCACTGTAGTCTTATAGTATTATCCAAACCAATTTTGTACCTTTAAGTACATAGAAGCATAGAAGCCATATTCTCTTTTCATTGTATAAAAATTTATCCCTAGCAAACTGCGATATAATCCTTGCATTATTTCAGGCACTTTGAAATTGTCCATGCTACCATCACTGCCACACATGCTTGTAATTAAATATCTCAGGGGCACTAGATGGGCCTGAAGATGCCAAGGGCTGAGGTGTACCTGTGGATGTAGCTAGCCTGCCAGTGAGATCAGTTCTACCTGGCATCAGGGACAGGGGCTCCTCTCCTTTCTTTTATTCATTAGAATAGATACATTCTTAGGCTTCAGAAAGATTAATTCCGACCAATATTCCAAAAACCACAAGTAGATTGGGGATTTAGACTCTCTGTTTTACAAGAAAATAAAAAAATAGTGTTAAAACATTAATTTCCAAAAGGCACATAACTATCACCTATAAACATATTTGTGATGTAAATTTTAGAGAATCAGAATTATTTTTGAGCTGATCCACTGTTTTCCAACCATTTCCAGTTTGTAGACATCCAACATTTCTTTAGGAGTTTTTGGTGGCTTGAGAAAAATCACACAGATGTTATTCTGTAGATGTAGTACAAATAGGCTTTTCTCCGATTCCCCTTCCAATCTCTTTCAAAATAGTCCACAGATACACAGGGGTCTGTGGACACAGTGAAAAACCTCTAAACCCCTCATCAGTAGAAGAACTGAGTGATCCAGAAATAATGTTAAGGTGGGAAATAGAAAAAATTTCCATTTATTACGGCACTGAGGTCCTGGAATGTATTTTAAACATGAGAAGTAGGCTAAAATGGAATATTATAAAGGCTATTAAGAAATAAATTATTTCATAAGACCAATGTGATACCCAAAGACTGGATTGAGGAGGCCATTAATGTTCCCTATTGTGCAGAGAGAATATTGAGTGAACTGTGTTCCTCTGACATAGTCAAATAATTTAAAAGTTCAGAAAGACAAATTTACTTCTCTATATAAAAAAAACACCTGTGAAGTACAGTTTAAAATTAATTCTCATAATTATAATTTAAAACCCTTTTACATATAATTCTAGATCACTCATGCCATCCTGAGATGATGCTCCTTATCTAAATTGTGGTTAAAAAATAATGTCTTCTATGATTAGAATAAAAAAGTTCCTGTCACAAAATAAAATACAAAGTCTATGACTCATTCTAATTAAAACAGAAACGCGTGAACTGATATTCCTCAAATAAATGTGAGAAATCTGTATTGTGTACTACTACATTGTATTTTAAAATTGTTTATTTCTTTTGTAAGGACAAATGTAAGATAGTACTGACTCAGTGCAACTCTAAAGTTTTACAGTTCAGTTCACTTAAGCACTACACACTTTAAATTTCCATTTTTTACTCTTTTGGTTTGAGGTGATGGACAGCCCTCACTGGCCTTTTGCACAGAGGCCCATAACATCCTCTGGCTCAGTCAAGTATGCGAGATCCCCACCACAGTCTAAGTGGGGAATCCCAGGAAACACCACAGTCTAGATGTATCCTCATAAAATTAGCAATAAGAATATGTTGTACAAGAATGAAGCCATAATTAACAGTAGTAAGTGAAATTCAACTTTTAAAAGACAAAAAATTCAAACTCCTTCTCAGTTTCAAAATAGGAAGAAGGAGAAAAAAAAATCAAAATAATTTTGAGGACCATAATTCTTTTAAAGAAGCTAATTCTGGCATTTTAATTGAAATGAAAAATCTATACATTCCCAAATGCAAATTCCCTGTAAAGATGAAGATGAGATTCATCAAGCCTGATTTTAGCCTTCATCTGAGTCACTTTATGTTCCTTCTGTAGCTGATAGATGTAGGCAACGCATATTTTCTAGAAAACAATAAAAATTCTATTTATCTGAAACATTGTCTGCTTCCCTGAAGTAAAATTGAATTGTTTGTCAGATGGCAAATAATCACTTCGATTTTTATTACCTGTAACATTTTCTTCATGGATAAGCAACAGGCATCATTCCATTGTTTTATATGGATGTCAAATCTAGGATCATTTGTAAACTACATGTCTCACTATATGAAAAGTAACCACCAATCCACACAATACTGTGTTTCTGAAAATTGTGTACTTAATACTGATAATGGTTGACTGCTCTTTTTTCTTAAGTGTCTAAAGGTTTCAGTAATTAGGAAAATACATCTTCTTACTGAGTTGAAAGTGTTGAAAACCCTACTTGAACTAGACTAATTATTTAAATTGCATGGCAGCACTGCTGCTTCAAAACCTCGCAAAAATAATAAAAAAAAAGAACATTTTTTTTTTAACCAAGAATGACAGGCTCATATTTCATTTCTTTTAAGTTTGTCAGGGTTTAACCCCAGCCCGCAAAAAAGCACCTCAGCCATTTCCTCATTCTCCTCACAGTGGGATGGGGGAGGAAATCAGAAGAGTAAAAGTGAGAAAACTCATGGGATGAGATAAAGACAGTTTAATAGGTAAAGGAAAAGTCATGCACACAAGCAAGGCAAAATGAGGAATTCAGTGCTTCTCATTGACAAACAGGTGTTCAGCCATCTACAAAAAAAGCAGGGTTCCATCACATATAATGGTTACCTGGGAAGACAAACACCATTACTCTGAATGCCCCACCTTTTCTTCTTCTTCCCCCCAGATTTTAATTGCTGAGCATGACATCATATGGCCTGGAATAGCCCTTTGGTAAGTTGGGGTCAGCCGTCCCTCCTCTGTCTCTTCCCAGTTTCTTGTGTACCCACAACCTGCTCTCTGGCAG
Source organism: Gallinago jamesoni (assembly GCA_025769975.1). NCBI lineage: Eukaryota > Metazoa > Chordata > Aves > Charadriiformes > Scolopacidae > Gallinago > Gallinago jamesoni. Next base: position 193,869,027 of record JAOQGH010000001.1, read on the forward strand.
GCAGAAGAGGCCTTCACTCTGTGTGAGCACTGCTCAGCAGTAACTGATGCATCACTGTTTTCTGCACGAATTGAAACGTAGCCCCGTACTAGCTACTATGAAGAAAATTAACTCTATCCCAGACAAAGCTAGCACAAAGTTGAAATGTGGCATTGGGGAAGACATAAAGCACAGTCCAGCCCATGAGATTTCTACCATAGAATGCAGTGCCTGCCCCAGTTCTGCACCCATGTGGCATCAGGCCGAGTCCATTGGGGACTTGGGAGAGTTGAATTTCCTCAATAGGGTGAGAGGTAATGGTTTCAAACTGAAAGAGGAGAAATTTAGATTAGATACCAGGAAGAAATGCTTTAAAGTCAGGGTGGTAAAACACTGGAACAGGTTGCCCAGAGAAGCTGAGGATGCCCCATCCCTGGAGGTGTTCAAGGCCAGTCTGGATGAGGCTTTGAGCAACCTGATCTGGTGGGAGGTGTCCCTGCCCATGGCAGGGGCAGTTGGAACTTGATGATCTTTAATGTCCCTTCCAACCCTAACCATTCTATGATTCTATGATGGAACCATACAACTGAAGTTAGTTATGCTTTACATCTTTATCCTATGATTCTATGAATTTTCCTCTTAGGTGTTCATACATGTAGCAAATTAACAACCAGGGTGGGCTCCTCTCAAATACATTGTGTCAGAGTTGAATTCACATCAGTTGAATTGTCTGCTAATGCTACTGGTTTTAGACTTTCGCACTCTGAGACGCAAGACAGACTGCAAAACCTTTGATTGGAATTGTGAACTGCTGATCATATACATCTTAAATAGTTAAAATTTGTAGTGCTGTCTATATTAGAAATATGCTACCTCTTGACTTTTGTTTTCTGAGAAGAGTTTGATGCTATTAAATAGAAAGCAAAGGGATGCACTAGTTTAATAAGTAGTTCTATCAGCAACAAACTAATGAAAAGAAATTTATACTGGAAAAGGATGCTTTTATTCCCATCTTCTGTTGGTTTATATTAGTCTTTTGCTTCTCTATCTGGACATGACTCTTCATGGAACTTTTTGAAACTGTGGTTTTTAGTGTCCTTACAATTCCAGTACAGATAAGTTTGTCTGAAAGGCTGCACTAAGTTCAAACCTTATGAAGAGAGCAGACACACAAAAAAAGAATATGATTGTACAGGCTACTTCTTTCCAGAAAATAAATATAAAAATTAAATACAGAACTTGTAAACAGTGTTGTATTTTCTGGAGAACCAGTAAATATACACCTGCTTTCTCCTCCAAATAGTACACAACAGGACATTTACAGAGACACAGTACACCTGACCCTGAGCATCTATAATTTCTCACAAACCCAGTCCTGAAAAAGATTCTACTACACACGGCCATCTGTTTCCAAATGTCCGTGACATTAAAAAATCTGCTCTGCATTCTCAAAAATCTATACTTTTTTACTGTAATTTATGAGATTTAATTCAATTTTTAATACTTTTTTTCCAATTTACAAAAAATATTGGACAGAAGAACTTTGAAAGAATTGAAAGTGTAAATTTTTTCTCTCTTATTTGAAGTATTATTTAGTTACAAGCTCAAGCAGCTCTCAAAAAAAGTAATAATTAAACACTGCAACACACACCATTGAAGACCCTTACTCAGGGAGTAAGGCCCTTGTGTCACCTCCCTATCTATATGATGAACATTATCTATATGATGACATTAAATTTTACTTTTCTGAGACATGTTTAAAACACACGTAACGAAGGCTGCCTCCACCTCTGATATTCAACTTTTACATCAATAGAGCTGACTAACTGAGACTTGGGAAACAGCTTAGTTGTGTCTCTCTTGTGGTTTAATTTCTGTCTGAGATGAGTAAAAAGTAAGAAAATAGCTGAACAGGAGCCCTATTATTGGTAACAATAAAAAACATCACCATTCCTTACTCTAGAATTTTAGAAAAATAATAACAAGAGATAAAATCATAGGTATGATATTTTTTAAAAAAAATCATTTTCTTTATATCAACTTACTTACTTTTCACCAGCAATACCAGAACTTTTAAGTGTACTTCTTGTTCTACAACCACGGTCTGTCTGCAGAAACAATCAAAAGACATAATGTCATATAATATGCAGTTTAACGTGTAATAGTGTTAATTTGTTAATTTAGCTTCATAGTCTACTTTTGCATAGAATTGTAATGCTGTGTGGTTACAGTTTTCCATTATAGGCACAATTTCCTTTTAAGAACAAGCATAAGTGCACAAGTATTTATCTTAATGTTATGGTGAAGACAATGAGCATAGTTTCCCACAGGATGTGCAGTTCTGAGGCTGTGGCTATACCACAGAGCTCAGTTGGGGCAGTTTTGCCAGTTAAAAGCTTGCAAAACTCCTCCCTATCACCACGCTGCAGAACCTCAGATAGAGATTCAGCCCCACCAGCACAAACCACATCACTGGTTAAGGCCCACCATCCCTGCACCCTTGTGGGTACTTACCCACCATAACCAACCTCATCAGACACACCACATTCCCTCTCTGATTGCAGCGTGATGCCAGCTGAGGCCGTCTCCGGAAACAACACCGTTTCCTACTGTTCACAAAACTCTGCTGAACTGTTTTTTGTTTTCTTTTTTTGCTTGTTTTGGTTTTTAATATATAAAAGCATATAAAATACTGCTAATATTAGGATTTTGTTATGGCTTTTGTTCCTCTGGATATTAGGAAAAAATTCTTCACAGAAAGGATTATCAAACATTGGAACAGGCTGCCCAGGGAAGTGGTTGAATCACCATTCCTGGAAGTATTTAAAGACAGGTCAACATGGTGCTTAGGGACGTGGTTTAATGGTGATTTTGTCAGTGTAACGTTAATGGTTGGACTTAATGAGCTGAAAGGTCCTTTTCAACCTAAACAATTCTATGATTTGATGATCCTGCTTTCATAGACATAAGATTTTCTACAGAGATATATTTGTTGACTCCGTTGACCCCTGAAAATGTAAGATCTGTGCTCCTGGTTAAACCTCTTTCTTTTCATTGCTAACTACAATCTGAGAGACTTTATGAGCAATAATAAACCCAAAGTTTTAATCACCTTGGTGTTTGCTTATGTTGCAATTCAGATTGTTTTTTGATTTCTTAATTTGTAACACTGATACACGTAAGATAAACTTTTGGCATTTAAAACTGAAAGACAGTATCTAGGTGTGGTATACTGACCCCAGCTAGCAGTTAAGCACCACACTGTCCTCCTTTCACTCCACTCTCCAGCAGGAATGGGGAGAGAACAAGATAAAAAAAAGTGATAAATTTTGTGGGTCAAGACAAAGACAGTTCAATAAGTGAGAGAAAGGCACAAAACAAGTATCCAATGGCAGTCACTCAACCCACCTCACAAGAAGGTGACCATTTCCCAGGTAGCCTTCAGTAATGTACTCAATACACTAAATTTTGAAGATCAGCTACTGTTCAGTGCTTTGTGGCTTTTAAAATTAAACTTCACATATCCCTTCTTTAGACCCAATTCTATTACTTTTTGAAGTGATAGAATACATCCAAATTCAACATCTTAAAAATTCATTTAATCTCGTCAGAAACTGAGATGATGAAATTTCTGAAGAATTATCCTTCCCAAGTGTTGCCGAAGAGTGATTTGCACTGGGCTGCTTCAGGCTGTTTTGCATCAGTAGAAAACTTGATTTATCACATTTCAACTAACTATAAGAATCTCTACAAGTAGTAAAGTTGATACAGATCTCTAGATATCAGAAATTCACTGTTGTGATGCAAAGTTACTTTCTCCACTCTACAAAAAGTATAGGAAATACAAATGAGGGTGAAGAAGATGTTGCCAGGACAGCCCTGTGCATGGAAAATGATGGGAGCAGTAGCAAGCCCTTAGGAGCATAAGCAGTTGGTGCAAGCTATTGGGAAAGTCTCTTCTAGTTTCTGTTGATCCTCAGGACCTCAGGGATCAAAGATCAGTAGTTAAATACAATATAGTCACAGTAAAACCAATTTAACAGTTTCCAAGGTTTCCAAGCATTTATCATCCAAAAATGCCATTTCATCAGCATCAGCATTTCTGAAATGGTATGTTAATCTTGGCAAAATTGTGTCTGAAAACATAGCTGAAGCAATAGAACATTTGGGTAATATGGGAACACAATGTTTAAATAATTTTGAAATCTCTTTTTATTTCAAAACACATTTAATTATCTAGCATGAACCACATTATCCCCAAACTGGTGCAGACTACTTTGATTTATGAAATGACATTCTGACACTGACATTGATTCAACCACGTCTCTCTAACTCTCAACCACCCGATAACTCCAGGAGTTTTGTTCTTTTTATTGCTGTTCTTCTAAATACATGAGGACTTACTGCAGAAAACATAATCTGATTTTCAACAAGCTTAAAAAAAAGGCTGCCTTATTGCTGTCTTCTGGACAAGGCTTTCACAGATGTTTGGATAAAGTTACATTACAGGTCCCCTACCTTGTCTCTATATGATGCTATTATCATCATCTTTTCTGTTGCTGAGCAGAAAGTCTAAAAGAAAATGAACTCATTCCGAGATTTCTAAACAGGTAAATAAAGCTTTATCTTTACCTTTTCTTCTTATGTCAAGGAAGTGTGCATCTACATGCAGGTATAGTACTTGGGATATTTACTTAGGAGAAAAATACTTAAACAAGTTAAATAGTCATCTGAGTAGATTTAAATATAAACTTTCTGGTCTAGTCTTTCACCCCACCAGAGAAAAGTATGTTTTTGAAATGGGGCAGCATGGAAGATCTTTATTGAAATCATTGTACTGGCATTATTAAATGTAAACAGATAAAAGATAGATAGATAGATACACACGTACATAGGTAGATACATAGATAGACAGACACATACCTCTACATATATCTTACCATAGCTACATCCCCACTTCAAATCCACTTGCCATTCCCTCTGCATACTGGAACACAGACATGTTCTGCCGAAGATGGTTCTGCAGCAGCGAAGTACAGACTTTTACAATTTTGTCCTTTGCACCTCAATCACAATCATGATTTCTCACAGAAGACTTTACCTGTAAGATGTTTACAAAAGTGAAGAAACAGAAAAGTGAAGCCATTTACCCATACTCACTCAAAAAAAAAGTCAAAGATAGAATATGAACTAGAAAAAAAGAGACAGAGATTAGACTCTTTTTCCTCTGAGCTTCCAGCTTGTTTGTTTTCAAGGAAGAAGAGCAAAATCCCAGGGTAGAACTCTGATCAAGAAGCTATAGAATAAGGAATACTACTCTTGTTTTCATTTAAAAGGGATAACTACTGCTTTTGCTGAGACATCAGAGAAACTCTCCCACACTTCCCACTTAAACAACATTTTAGATGAAGGGATAGCTTTTGTGGTTTTTTTCGTCGTTGTTGTTGGTTTTGTTCCCCCAGAGGTTTTGGAGCAATAAAAGTTTTGTTTTATTTTTCCTCAGAATTGCAGTATTTGTCTAACCTGCAGGTTTCTAGTTTCATACTAAGATAGAAACACATCATTTTCCTGTGAGGGAACAAAATCTGCTGATGGTTATTTATCTCAAACAGAATCAGAGCATACAAATCTTACAAGGAAATTTTCCTAGAATTTCCTAGCTAACCTCATAGAGGTTGAAATATTTGAAAATGAAATGAAATATTTGAAAAAAAAACATTCTGCTTTTCAAATGCAAAATATCTCTTTTTTCCCTTTTTTAAAATTGTAAGCTTTTACAGTTCTGCAGCTGTAAGGCTCCCTGCTCTACCTGTAAGCAGCAGCACTGAACACTATCAGGAACCACCACCCAGGAACAAGTCACTCACAAGTAGTGCTAATTTGCCACCACAATCATGGAGGTGAGCCACATAGCCGCATTAGCAGAAATGGGATGAAATCTTTTGTAAAATCCATTAAAAACTACTTAAATGCAGTAAAGGAAATTAAGAGAGGCTGGAAACAAACCTCAGGTGTGACTCTGAGCCCCTATTAGGAGCAAAATCAGTGAATCAGCAGGATTTACGCTAATTTATAACTACCAAAAGTAAATGCAAAACCAGTGCTCTGAAGATCAGGTCATGGATTCCCTGCAAAACACAGCAGTTTTAGCCAATGTTTAAGAAAGATTAATGTGAAATACAGGCATGGAAAATAAATCCACATTATTTATTATTTTCTGTTGCACTGTTTTCCCATGCGAATACACCAAGGCTGGCTCTTCTCTCACCCCCAGAGGTGCTGGCCTCTCGCACACACACACATGCGTGGCTGCAGCTGTGTCAGTGCCGCAGACGACCATGTAAAGGCACAGCTCTCTCCCACCAGTGAAACCAGAATCCTGGGAACAGGAACACTGGGAACATTCTGGCCTTGTTAATGGTCAGTGGGCCTTCCTCTGCTGTATAAATAAAATTAAAATCAGCCCTTTACCAGTGATCTTCCAATCCAAACAAAAAAAGCAGAGGCAGCTTCTCCAGAGAAGGGACTGGTTTGATTATATGCTGTTGTATAGGAAATGTTCTATATTTTAATACATCTATTTTAATACATCTATCCAAATGGGACAGCAATCTGGATTTGGACCTGAGGCTACTAATGCAACAATGTTATTAAAGAGCAAATCACTACAATAATTACGATTAATACTTTCTTTCAATGCAGCAGTCTGCTTCATCATCTTTAACAAAGTGATATTTTTAATTTAAACAAAGCACATTGCCAAGAAGCTAAATTTTTCAAATTGAATAGTTCAGTCTTCCCAGTATGTATACCTTCAAGTGTACTTTTTCATCTGTTATATATTTGTAGGGTGAAGGAATGTTGTGCTTTTTACAGGCAGCTTTCCATAAATTTAAGCAGAGAAGCAGATAAACTGACACACAATTGCAGTATTACAGCACTGGAAGGGACTTCTGGTAGTGTTACCAGTCGGCGGTAAAAAAGTCTTCAATGGGGTTGTCTGGGATTATCTCTCCAAATCCTTGAAAGAATGGGATTTGATGACACTTTGTCAATGGGATTAAGCCTCTCTTTCTTAGTTCCCTCTTGCGTGATTTCCTGTAATAAGTACATTTCAAAAGTATTCCCATTACAGACAGGCCACCTCACATGCTGTTCTTCAGCACAGCTCTAGTACCATTGACATTCACAACCTGGAGCTTGTTATACTGCTATATGCTACACGGCTGATGTTCTGCGTCTGCATCTGCTCCTCAGGCCCAAAAGGCAACACTCTGGTCCACTGAGTTAAGGCAAAGATTTGAATGCCCATTTAGATGTAAAATGAGTTGTGACTAATGAAAGATATGAAGACTAGTTAGCTAAAGCTAACTATTACTACTATTCCTGGATTTCAAATAATTGCCAAATGCAGAATAATCCCCAAACTTTCACAGTAGTTTTTTTAAATATAAATGAGACCTATCACTTTTTCTGCACAGCCTCAGAGCTGCTGCTATTAGTAAACACAGGGTCAGAAGGGTATTTTAAAAGAGAGAACAGTGAAAATATTACTTAATGAAATATTAAATTTTAACTGGAAATGGACAACAATATTTTGCTGATAATGCTTCGCTGAAAAAAATAATTTTTCAACAAAATGTAAAACTGTGTCCAAAGCCAAGCTCACTCTCCTGTATACATATATAGACCTCTATATATTTATATGCATCTGCATACATTAAAAAACTCTAACAGCACGGTTCAAAACCAAACAAGGCAGATGCTCATTAATGAGTCTCCTTTTGTTGCTTAGGTCAACAACATAGTAAAAATAATTAAATAAATCACTTATATCATTAAACTTTTATTTCTTTATTCAATTAAATAACTATAGAAAAGCATATTGCAGGTACTCCTGCACCTGGGGAACAAGAACCCCAGGCACCAATACAGGTTAGGGATGGATCTTCTGGGATCACTTCTGGGAAGCACTACTAAGAAGAAGGATCTGGGAGTTCTGGTAGATAGCACACTTTCCATGAGCCAGCAATGTGCCCTTGTTGCCAAGAGGGCCAATGGAATCCTGGGCTGCATAGGAAAGAGTGTGGCCAGTAGGTCAAGGGAGGTCATTCTCCCTCTCTACTCTGCACTGGTGAGGGCACAACTGGAATACTGCATCTAGTTCTGGGCCCCCCAGTTCAAGAGGGACAGAGAACTACTGGAGAGAGTCCAGCGTAGGGCAATGAAGATGATTAAGGGATTAGAGCACCTCCCTTACAAGGAAAGGCTCAAGGAGCTGGACTCTTTTCAGTGGTTTCCAGCGATAGGACAAGGGGCAACAGGATCAAGCTGGAACATAGGAAGTTCCATTCAATATGAGGAAAAACTTCTTTATGGTGAGGGTGACGGAGGACTGGAACTGGTTGCCCAGAGAGGTCATGGAGTCCCCTTCTCTGGAGATCTTCAAGCCCTGCCTGGATGCAGTCCTGAGTGATGTGCTCTAGGTGTTCCTGCTTTAGCAGGGGAGTTGGACTAGATGATCTCTAGAAGTCCCTTTCAACTCTGACAATTCCATGATTCCATGATATATAAAAATTTAATTCCTGTTTGTATTCATGTTGTGGTTTCAGTTGGGATAGAGTTAGCTTTTTTACTAGCAGCTGGTATAGTGTGATGTTTTGGATTTGGGATGAGAAATACTTTTGATAGTACACTGGTGGTTTTAGTTGTTGCTAAACTCTCAAAGCCTTTTCTGCTCCTCACACCACCCTTCCAGCAAACAGGCTGGGAGGGCAGAAGAAGTTTGCAGGGGATACAGCTGGGACCAAAGGGATATTCCATATCATGTGACATCATGCTCAGCACATAAAGCTGCTGACTGGTGTTAAACCAAGAGAGGTAATAAAGACATAAAGTTCTTACTGATTCACTTAAGGTTTCCGACAATCAGAGAGAGGAAGATGAGAACTGTTTTTCATAGGAAAGTTTGCAAGAACCGTCTCTGCTATCTGGTCAATTCTCTTGCAAATAAATCATGTCAATATAGTGTCTTATCAAGGGTGACATTCAGCTCTCAATTCTTAGACACATTTTTATATGTCTGTTTTCCCATCATAACCAAGGGAGGTCTTCTCCAAAAGTTCAGTGGACTTCAGAAAGTGATACGATTTAAAGAGTTTCATTCAGCTGTGTTTTCATAGACATGTAGTGTCATTTGAAACACACTCCAGCATCTTCCTGTTCCTCAGATGTCAATCCAGCAAGGCATAGGGCTCCTATAGGTCCTGAGTCACATTTGCAGATATCCTAGATGGTTTAGAGTGCCCCAGATGAAAGAAGTCTACAGTGAGGGAGCTGCTTGGGGGCCAGTGGTGAGAGCCAAGATACCAAGCTAACATGCCAATGCAAAGTGTAGGAGTCTACAATTAGTTTAATTCCATACACATGCTGCTTGCTTATGTCAACTCAATGCAGCTGTATTTAAAGAACAGTATTCTCTCATGAGCCATTCTGTATGCCTTTCATTTCAATAATTATGTTTATTTCCTTATTTTAGGATACTATTTTACCTTATCTTAAAGGAAAATATATTTCCCCAAGTGCCTTAGAGTCAATTTTTGTAACTCTTTTTTGATTTGGTTCCCAGACTGTGATTGTTTATTGTAAAAGATCATAGAGTTTGCAGGTAGATTACAATGAGCATTTTCAGTAATCTTCCCAATTTGCCACTTTGCTACTACTGAAACATTAAGTTACCTTCAGGCCAGCTGGTTTTAGGTGCTTGTAGAAAAGATTTATTTCCATAGACCAATTTCAAAGTAAAGACTACGAGTCCTTTGACAGTGGAGTTCCTGGATTTATGTGAAAATTCAACTTTTCCTCTTTTAAGACAAGAGATGTTTATAGAATGAGAGGTTAATATCAGGAACAAATGCAAAGCACAGATTATCTGCAGACAGGGAATGCCTAAAGGCTTTGAGGCTAGAAATTATACTACTTTTTTTTTCTTTTTCTTTAAAAGATAGCTTTCTGAATTCTTAAGATAGGTATTTCCTGCAGATTTTCAAATAGCTAAAGGAATATGTCTAAAGGCTTTAGTTTTATGAGCATGTGCAAAATCTACAGCAACGCTCATGTAATGTTGGGCATTCAAAAACAAATAGAGCAAATAAACACTGGTGAAAGGGGAGCTTACCTGATAGTCTGATAATTGGCACATGCAGATTCTTATATCATCCAAGTGATTTTTTAAAATTTAGAATTACAGGTCTTCTGCTGAAAATTAACAAGGATTTATAGTATTACAGTAATTATTATTACAGTATGAGTATTACTGTATCATAGTAATATTACATTATTTAGTATTTTTATAGTACTGCATTAATGTATAGACCAAACATATCATCATTGAATGAACGACCAAAAATATCTGCATTCAGTAAAGAGGTTCCTTATGGTATGCAATCTAAATATTTGTAATACATTAAATAACCCAAACATTAAGTATAATCTTGTTTTTTTAAAAATTTTGTCTATCTATCTCAGAAAGGTGAAGAATTTTAATAAAGAGCATGTGTATTGGTCCATATGGAAAACCAGAGAGATGTAAGAAATCGGATCTGGAAGAGAAAAATCACTGCTTAATTTATCTGTCCATAGAGGTAATGCAAGCATGTCAGGAAGCCCACTGCACACTGTGTGCTTTATTCTGTTCTCTGTCTGCAGCATTGTTCAGTATGCCTCCCTGCAATTCAATCTCAATTCAATCAATCTCGATTTGTAGAAAGAAAAAAATCCATAGAGAAATGACCTAATTGGTTTCTCAATATCTCATTTCAAATTTTTTTTCATTTACTGGTTTCTTGGAATTGAACTTTGTTAATCTCAAGCGCTTGCTATGTAAGAAAATAAAGCCTCCAAAATCATGAAGTTATTTTTCTAAAAACATGAAACTTAAGAATATTAAATGTTGGTTTTTCTTCCTTTCTTTCTTCCTCTCACTGATCGGATAGATATTCTGCAGATGTTCAGGCTGTCTGGGGGCTTTTGTGGAAACAGAAAGGTTAGCAGATTACTTCTTCATTTTCTTTAAGAAAGATAAGGTTCTGAAGGAATCATCTGATTCCAACAGCTGTAGAAATAATAATTATTTTCTATCTTAAATGACTATTCACAACAGAATCATCAAAAGAGACAGCAGTAAGTGCACTTTTTAGAGTTTTTAACAGAAGTACTCACCAATGAGTAGAGGATACTTGCCTGAGTAGATATTCAAAATTTAATCTGGCTACACAAATAACAGGACCAGCTGATTTGATCACTGCTTAACTTGATCTTCTGTTTAATTTGATTAGAACATTAGGGGCCAATATGTTTTCAGCTTTAAAATAATTCAAGAAGTGTTTGTTTTTAGCAGTACATCAAGACAAGGTTATAAGAATTAAGGAAACATTTGCAGGAAGTAAGAAATTTAGTAAGTAGGCTATTTTGAGAAGAAATATGAAACTCCATCATGGTGAAAGGATATTGGGAAATCTGAGACAGCTCTAATGTGTACAAGGCTACATAGTTCCCATCAAAGAAATCTGAGTGATTTTACTGTGCAGATGGTAAAAGTATCAGGTGCATCAACTTTGCTGTGTGGCTGCAACAAGGAAAAGTGGAACAGAAAGCCAGTATTCCCCTGAGAAAGATAGAGAGCAAGATCCAGACTATAAGCACTCTGCATTCATCTCAGTAGGCAGTACTATGTAGGCAGTATTACAGACTGCATTAAGAATAGAGTGTCTCACTTTTCATTTGGTCTGCCTGCTTTCAACTACCCTGTGAATGTTCATCTTCACTTTTGTGTATTGGGAAGTCTTCTGCAAGCTCCTGTCTTGGACAAAAGAGGATTCCCATCCTCACAGTCACAGAACATCTGATGTGTGAAGGAACTTCTGGAAGTCATCTACTCCAAATCCCTGCTCAAAACAGAGTCATCTAGAGCCTTCTTAACTGCAAGAGCTCATTGCTGTTACGGTCAATTTGGTGTCAAACAAGATCTCCTGGTCCTCTTCTCCAAGCTGCCAATAGGCCCCCAGCCTATACTTTACCTGGGGTTATATCTCCATAGGGGCAAACATAGGTTGAACAGTGAGGTTACTGTTGGTCCATTTCTCCAAACTGTTGAGGGTGCTCTGAATGGCAGGACATCCATGTGGTGTATCAACTACTTAACCCAGTTTTGTATCATCTGTGAACTTATTGAGGGTACACTCTCCCATCACCCAGGTTGTTCAAGAAGATTTTGAAGGTATTGGTCCCAGTGTCATTCTCTGGTATACACCATGAAGGACTGGTATACAGCTGGACTTTGTGCCACTGATGATAACACTTTCATCCCAGTTTTTCAGCCAGTTTTCTAATCCATCTCACTGTCCTTATATAGCCCACACTTTATCAAGATGTCTATGACGATGTTACGGAGGACAGTGTTGAAAGCCTTGCTTAAGCCAAGATAAATAGTACCTACTGGTTTTACTTCATCCATCTCACTAATCACCTTATCACAGAAGGTTACTGGATTGGTGAGACATAATCTCTCCTTTGAAAATCCATTCTGACTATTACTACTCATCTTGTTCTGCTTCCTATGCTTGGAAAAGGCTTCCAAGGAAGATTTTTTCCATCAGCTTTCCAGAGACTGAGATGAGGCTGACCAAATTGTACTTTCCCTGATCCTACTCCTTGACATTCTTGAAGACAGGAGTGACATTTGCTTTCTTCCACAGCTCAGGAACACCTTGTCCCCCAAATCCCTGCAACCTTCCCAAGATAATGGAGAGTATCTTCACGATGACATCAGTGAGTTTCTGCAGCAGTCATATGTGCGATACATACATGAATTTAAGACAAGAACCTTAGTCTCTTCAGTCCAAGTCTGGCAAAACTATAAGGAACAGCATATGGACTTTAAAATAGTAATGGAAAGCCTTATGCCACTGGCCAGGAAATATAATATTACCAAAAGTTATAATATGGATTATTAGATATAGAGTTGCAATGAAAATCTCTTTCTATAGAAAGACATTCCATGTCCATCTTCTACCAAAATAACAATAAAATATCACCAACATCGCCTGCCAAACTGATTCAAGGAGAAAGTACAATTCTGATCACTTTAGATCACTTGTCTTAGTGTTGCTGGAGAGTCTATACTTAGAGAGGTTTTGAGGGGTTCTACGTGCACTGAAGCAGACCAGTTTTCTATCCTTAGTCCTCTTCTGCAAATGCTTCTGCTTGGGAGTTTATTACTGTCTAGAACTGAGATGTCCACAAGCCACTAGAGTTTTTCTACTGTCAGTGTCACCAAAGCAGGATGGCCAAAGCAGATCTTAGCAGGACTACAGAGGAGAGGAAAAAATTCTGGGGGGAAGTGAAATGATGAATGATAGAAATGATAATTTAAATGTGTTCATATTCTATGCTACAGGACTAAACAACTTCCTCTCTCTGCATTATGAGAGTTACAACTTTCAGAGCTGATAAGTAATTTAAATATTTGAAGATGCCCTGCATTTTGGTAGAAGAAAGACACAGAAATTTTTGCTTTGTCTATCATTATGAATATCACTGAAATCTTATTATATTCTTAAAATTCTACTTTACATTTCCAAAACTGAGAAAATATCCATTTATTTGAGATTAATAAAGACTTCAAAAGGGCTTTCCTACATGTTTACCAATGTAATTCCATGTATACTATGAAACAATGCTCTGGATAAAAATATCATGTATGTCTTCTAAAAAAGCCTCTGCAAAGTATGACTTATTTTTAAAAAATAGATTTCTGGAAAAAGTGGAGTTAGAGCACAGAAGCAAAAACAGAGAGAAGAAGCATCAAGTGACTGAGTGAGGAAAAGATATATGATATGAAAATGTTTTCCCTTGTGTTTTGTACAAGACACATACACTGGATTAATTTGTCAGTCTGTCAGTAGCATAATCCATGAAATTGTACTCAGGGATCCAGAAAAAAACAATCTTTGACACCTTTAAGAAACCTGTCAAATCATGTGCATAGAAAAACACTGAGAAGTCTACAGGTGATAAAGCCTATTTAAATGCTAAATATTACTTTTAGCCGTAGTGGAAGTAGTAACGTTATGCTAAAGTGAGAATAGTGTACTTAGCATCCTATTTCATCTGTTATCTGCCTGTCCTTTTGCTGCACTTCTGTTTCAAATGATAGTACAAATGAATCAAGTGTTCTGCATCTGGTCTATTAACGAAAAAAGCCTAGAATTTCCCTGAGTAATACTACTTAACACACTTTTGGTTTTTTTTCAGTTGTATCTCAAAATATTTGACTTCTTTGTCACTATTTACACAGGGAATTCTATCACTCTTTCTCAATGTTTGTGCAGAGGATTGAGTAGCACTATAATCTATGTTCAAACCTTGCCTTTGTGATGTCTTTGACAAATGACTTAAAAGAAGTTTTCAACTATAATTTTCACTTGTATGTATGTGGCACCTAAGTTATTGCCTACTGTCTTATTGAAATCTGGGGCCAGAAAAGCAGAATGAGGGACATGGGGTTGCAGAAATTGGAATATAATCATCCCAGTTCTCTAGACCAGGATAGTTCTGAGCAGGAGAGACTCTTACCTTGAATGGCATCATCCATCCTCATCAGAACTTTACAACTTTCCTAAAAATCTCTCTGAATAATATTTCCTTCCTGCACTGACACCAGAAGCAGACTCATTGGTGCCAAACCTGTCCTCGGAGCACACAGGGGCAGGAATTATAAACTGGAATAGGCAGTGCACAGAACCAGAAATATATTGTGCCTGCATGGAGGTCCTCAGCTGGAGAGTTTTGACTTCAATTGAAGTTTCAGGATGACTGTGGTCCTTTAGACAGCAGTTAGGCAAGCTGGCTCTTCCCTTAAGTGCCATGCCTTCTTAGTCAAAATGGGTCAAAGACACTGACCTGCCTCAGATAGTAATTTTCTGTAACACAGAAGACACTGAGATGGCTGTGCTGGCTGTGACTTTTCTAAGAGGGGGAATTTTTTATCTTCTGAGCCATACAAACACAGCAGCAATGTTGCTTTCAGGCCTGAAGGAGTCTGTATGTAGCCTCTCTGCGAGTAACATGAGTTGGCTGGACCCAACTGTTCCCACATTTGCTATAGCCAAGTGGAAGGCTCTGGTCCAGGAAAAGATATTTAATTATCTGCAGATGAGCATCTGCTGCCACAATAAGACTCTTTATACACACACCAGCAGCCCAGTATAATACACTAAACATGCATGCCATTAAGTATGAACACTGGTTCATACACTATGGATGCAAAAAAACACCTGCAATTTACAAGCTAGTAGTATATATGTTTTATGGAACAATTTCATCCACTGTTCATTAAGAAAGCCATCACCATGGTAACATATATTACAAGTCACTACCACTATCTCCAAGATCTTTCAGCACGTAGCAACAAGAACATACTGCTGGAACGTCTCCATTTTAGTAGTGTTCAAAAGTTATAAATAAGGCTTACTAAGCATGTTATAAGTATTAGAGAGAAGGCATGGGTGTTTGATACCCAGCCAGCATAAATGAAAATCACATTATTAATTTGTAAACTTAATGATCTTACATCAAATTATGCCAGCCGAAGATAGCTTATTGCCTTTATATTACTTCTTCACCTTGTTATATTAGCTATTCTCTTAAAAATGATTGGTAATATGAATATTCACTTTATTCAAGTTGGACTAAGTAATAAGGTATATGTGGGAAAGCTGCAGAGAATCAAGTGGTCTTCTAAGGGACATGGAGCCACTTCCTCTGACCCTATTGCTCAATCCTCCACAGGAGGCTCAATTTCCAGGTGCAATTTCCCCAATGACGTAATTCACATAACAGTAACTTCATCTAGTTTTTATCACAGGGAAGCTCAGCAAAAGTCATCTCCTGCTAGGGCTGTGCTAAATGAGGAGGAGGACTGCAGCCACATAAAGGTGACCCAAAGTCATAGGGAATTTTTCTCAACAGATTGATGATGGCAGAAAAGTAAAGTAAAAAGAAGAGGGTATCATTTCTGCATCAGCTTTTCTCTGTGTGGCTGTAAGAACTGAGACACGACAAGCTCTGCAGGCTTTCATACTCATGGAAGTGCTTCTTGCTTTGTAAATTAAGGGGAATGACCATCCTTCACTTCCCCTGTGGCTTTGTCTGACAAAATGGAACATCTGGCTAACTTTTTTTTTCTGTGCACACCCATATATGCACAAACTTCCCACTCTTCACTGATGGACAAAATGTTCTTGGCGAGACCTGATAGAAATCATTCCATTTGTGCTTTATGGGTATTGATTTTTTTAATGATTTGATTGTGGATTTTTTAGGTCAGAATACCGTAATGCCCAAAAGTATTTTTAATGAAAAAATTCTTCACTTTAAAGATCCTTGATCTTCCCCAAGTATCGGAAAAAATAAACTTTAAACTAATATAAATAATCAACATAACTTTTTTTTTTTTTTTTTGGCTAGTCATTTAAACAGCTATAGTATGCTTATCTGAGACCAAAAACCAGACTACTTTTTAATTAGAAAATAAAATTATGTAATCTCAAAGAATACCTTTAAATTATATAAAGGTTAAAAAAAAAAATAGATTATGGTGTTTAAGAAAACAATTCCTATCCAAAGTGTGTAAATGCCATTGATAAGCTGCAACCTTTTCAGATCATTTCTTTGGACATTAAGAAGATATTATTATTAACATTCAAAAATACTGTAGCACAAGTACAGTAAATTCCAGTTCAGCAATAAGGAGTATCATGAAAGGTAAGATCCCCACATAAAATAGGTTTTCACTTTTTGCAGCAGTAGCATTAGTTCCTTCCCTCTCCAAGCATCTTGGTAACAATGAGCCTTTACAGCTTCAGTTCTCTTTGCAGTCATGGACTACAGGGACTGTAACTACTACTGCTGCTGCACCAGTGGCTCTCAATTACACATCATGTCTGAAGGCTGCTATCTGTCTATAACCATGTTTCCTGGGAAGTTTGGTGTCCTCTGCTGTTGCCATATGACAAATAGGTCCTCTGCATGAGAACTGTCTTCATGCAGAAGACATTACCTGTGTGTATTGCTAGAATGCATTACTACCGGTACCCACAAATCCTCATGCTTTAATGTCAGTATATTTTACCGTATAGCTAATGACAGCAGATTTATGTTTTATGTTTATTGAATAACACCTTGATTTTGACAATTTCTTGTAAGGTTACCAGATTTACTGACTTCTATTTCCTACTTTACTTGAGACTCAGTCCTCCACTATGGAGCCTCTATGGGAAGTAGAAGTTTTCCAGAATATCACGGAATGAGCTCAGCATCTTACAGATAATGGTCTATTTTAGATTTCATCTTACTACATCAGACCATTGAACTTGAAAAGTTATTTTCATGTCATAATCACACATTTTCTTCTTTTTCTTCCTTCAAATTATCCCTTGCTTTATTTCAGAACTGCAAACTTGAAGATCATTTCTAACTTCAGAAACAGGAGGGAACAATGCAACTAGGAAGATGTTTGAATAGCTAGTCACAGGGATGTTTAAAGGCAGTGGAAAATGTCAAGACTATAAATTTAACTTTGACTCTAGTAGGAGGTTCAGAAAATGTTAAAGCATAACTTGAACAAGAGGGCAAGTTGCTGACAACCACTGCTATCATGCCTAATCAAAGTTAAGCTTCCATTGTGTAAGCATACTCAGCTTGACAGAACATTATGTTGTTTTTCTTTAAAATGATACCCCACTAATAATTTCCACTGTCAATTAAATGAGAAAATATTTAAAGAACACACTGTAGGATGTAATTATATTTTTAAATGTTTTCGTTTGACTTGTGGCTTAAATAAAGATTTTTTTATGAGATACAAAGCTGCTAGCAGAGCTCTCCTTTGCGATGAGTGAACCTCAAAACTTCAGTGGTTTGGCTTATTTCTCAACAACAATGAAAATGGTAGGTGTTTAGTCAAATCTTAACTTGAACTCTGTAAGCCACCCAGAGGTATTCTTCAGTAGCTCCAAACTTTACTTGAGTTTCTGATGTTCTTGGAGTATTTCAGCTGACCTGAAAGTTACAATGGAAACTTTTTATAATTTAGCTTAGATTACCGTGTCTATAAAAGAACTACTTTTATCATCCAATCTAAACATCTTTCCATTTGGGGTACCCAGTTGTTGTGTTTGATTTTTCTCTACAAAGCAGTAAAGACGTGTATCCTCCCCATTTTAGGATGGTTAAAGACGTTGCCTCCTTTTGCCCAGCAATTCTGATGGGTTTGTTGCCTACACGCGGAGGGTAGCTAAAAAAGTGGTGAGTCTTCAATCCATGGACTAACGAAAAGGGTTCAGTCCTTTCTGAAATTTCTGTTATAAAAGTATTTTGTGAGTTCCACCCAGAAGCTCCCTACTCTCCCCGTGCATCACTCAGTGCCCTAAACATCTTACACAGATTTCTGGATCCTGCTGCTGCGGAACCTGTTTGTAGGTTTAATGGTGTGTGCAGCCATGCAAAAAGTCTGCGTAGGATTGGCTGATGCTAGCTGAGTCATTCATGATAACAACACCAGAATGTACTGTCATATCTCCAGGTGGCATAACACCATTAAGTGCTATGGGCAAGAATTACTGAAATATCAGGAAATTACAAGTGGGAGCACAAGTAAGAGCAGGGAGCTGATCTAATTTTCCTTGGGGACTGGTACCTGTTCCCAGAGGAATTCCTGAAACCTTCAGATCCCTGCTGACAGTACATAGAATCATAGAATCATCTAGTTTGGAAGGGACCTTCAAGATCATCTAGTCCAACTATTAATCTAACTCTGACAAAAAAAAATATCACTAAACCATGTCCCCCAGCACCATATCAACCTATCTTTTGAACACCTCCAGGGATGGTGCCTCAACCACTTCCCCGGGCAGCCCATTCCAATGCTTGATAACCCTTTCAGTGTAAACATTTTTCCTAATATCCAACCTGAACCTCCCCTGGTGCAACTTGAGGCTGTTTCCTCTAGTCCTGTCACCTGTGACTTGGAAGAAGAGACTGACCCCCATCTCTCTACAACCTCCTTTCAGGGAGTTGTAGAGAGCAATAGGGTCTCCCCTCAGCCTCCTTTTCTCCAGGCTGAACAACCCCAGCTCCCTTAGCCTTTCCTCATAAGACTTGTTGTCCAGACCCCTCACCAGCTTCGTTGCCCTTGTCTGGACCTGCTCCAGCACCTCAATATCTTTTTTGTGGTCAGGGGCCCAAAACTGGACACAGTACTCAAGGTGGGACCTCACCAGTGCCGAGGACAGGGGGACGATCACCTCTCGAGTCCTACTCACCACACTGTTCCTGAGACAGACCAAGATACTGTTGGTCTTCTTGGCCACCTGGGCACACTGCTGGCTCATGTTAAGCTGACAGTCGGCCAACAACCCCAGGTCCTTTTCTGCCAGGCAGCTCTCCAACCACTCTGCCCCAAGCCTGTAGTGCTGCCTGGGGTTGTTGTTGGAATTTGGCCTTATTGAACCTCATCCCATTGGTCCAGCCCCCTCTGCAAAGCCTTTCTACCCTCAAGCAGGTCAACACTCCCACCCAACTTAGTGTCATTTGCGAACTCGATCCCCTCATCCAGATCATTGATAAAGATGTTAAAGAGAACCAGCCCCAGTACTGAGCCCTGTGGGACACCACTTGTGACCGGCCACCAACTGGATTTCACTCCATTCACCACCACTCTCTGGGCCCGGCCCTCCAGCCAGTTTTTAACCCAGTGGAGAGTACTCCCATGCAGGCCATTGGCAGCCAGTTTCTCAAGGAGGATACTATGGGAGACTGTGTCAAATGCCTTGCTAAAGTCCAGGTAAAAAACATCTGCAACCTTTCCCTCATCTACCAAGTGGGCCACTTTATTAGAGAAGGAGATCAGGTTTGTCAAGCAGGACTTGCCCCTCGTGAACCTGTGCTGGCTGGGCCTGATCACCTGGGTGTCCTTCATGTGCTGCATAAAAGCACTCAGGATGATCTGTTCCATGACCTTCCCAAGCACCGAGGTATACAGAATTGCTGATCCAACTGTATACTTCTGGAAGAGTATACTGCACATTAAATCTGAAACATCAGAAAAAAGAGGAGCTCAAGTCTCGTCCACTTTTAGGACATACCTTGACATTAGAAAGTACCCATTTAAAGTTTTAAGGAAAAAAATAATGCTTAATTCATCCAAAGTATATTGTTGATATGTAATCATTATACTCTGTGTGTAAGCTACTGTCCCTTTTTGAAACACTTGGAAGGAAAGCTATGTCCCAGACTTCACCAGAGGTAGATTCAGCAGACTACACTTGGCACACACTTTGAGTAAAACACCCTCGGGCAAGTTTTATCCATTGGTAACTAAAAACCATAGAAAGATAACAGTACTTTTGCATGTTGATCTGTTTTTAAGATCACCAGGACAGTTTTCAAGATCTGATGACAAGCTGAAGTCTTTAGTTCCACTATCCTATTTAATTTGCATTACAGGAGACATTTAGCTTCTATGTCTGACCAAAATCTGCCACCCTTTGGCTTGCTGAGCAGAACCCTTTTCTACAACGAAATCTATTGACTTTAGCTGGAGCTGAAGTTAAGATGGAGTAGATAAACATTGTATTAGTTACTGAAAGCATTACAGTTACGCGATAGATAGCTTTTAAGACTGTGTTACAGCGTGTACATTCAGGTAGTTATGTATTCTGGTCCAGATAATTAATAATACATCAACCTAACTGCAAAGGTCTGTGCATTAATGACTGCAAGTGCAGTGTAAATAACTGCATCATGTAACTACATTTAAAATGGAGTTGTAGGAATATGAAAGCAAAAGTTATTATGAAGAAGATCAACAAATACAACAAATGGGACTAACCTCCCCTCTACAAGGAACATTAGTAATTAGTTTGATACAGTACAATTACATAAACTGTAATAACTAATTATTGAATAGTTAGAATTAATAGTGCTACAAAGTGGGATTGCTTCTTGTCTTATCCTAACTGATCATCTGACGTATAATTTGAAATTACTTCAAGAGAAGCAAGATTAATTTTAAGTTTTATGAACTTAGAATCTATTGAAGTAGATGGAAAACTCTGTTATTTCAATAAACTTTAGTGTGGAATATATGGATAAAACTATTATATGAGGAATAATAAATAAATCCTCTGAAGAAAATGTGAGTTTCTTCTTGCATTTATACCTAATACTCCATTGTTAAAGTGATATTGACAAATAGGACTTAAGGAGAGAAAGAGATACAAAGGTTCTGATTCCCGTTCTGGAACTCTTGGGAATTAGGACCTAGTCCAGGCACAGATGTAGGCAACTTGTCCCCCCATCTTGTTTTCTTCTCTAGACAAAACGTGTGGTTCTCTTATTATTGAGGTTTCCCAATGCCTTGCTGTGATGCCTATTAAGAATGCTACTCAAACAATACTCTTATTTTTGTTATTTTTGTCCTGTGTATTTTAGTAGTCCTATGTTATGTTTGATGAACAACTAAAAAATATGAAGCCAACTAAACTGTTTTTTTTTGTGGATCTTGGATATCAAATGGGATCAATGTTTACTGATTTCATTGTCTGTAGAAGGCAGTGGCTCTGTAGTCCCTTCTGGAAACACATCTAAGATAAATAGCAAAAAAATGCAATTCAGAATAAGGAAAGGAAAGAACTGTGAACTTCAGTTTTTAAAGATGATTAGGATAAAGACATATGCTGATGTGAACAAGGGAAACAGCTGCCAGATACAAAAGTTTGCTGATGCTGGGGATGGGAGGAAACAAACAAAAAGAATGAAATATTAGATGTGGGATTCCACATCCAGCAACTTTAATCATCAGAGTAGGAAAACAAACAAGAAAATTTAATGAACCAGAGTTGGCAGAGAAATTTCTTAATAACTTGCAGAAAAGAGACATCAATGATTTTGTAACTTGTGTCACTGGCCTGTCAGTTACAAAATGCATTGAGTGAATGTAATGGATTTGGAACAAAAAATGTGTTACAAAGCTTTATGTAAATTGCAATCCTATAAATCCACTGGAAATTTTAAGCTTAATTTTTTTCTTTTTTTCTTTAAGTCCATTTTTTTCTCCCCCCCCGCCCCGGGGGGCAAAGTTCTTGATTGGGGTTTTTTGTTGCTTGTCTATTTGTTCATTTTTAATGCCATATATCTTCATGATATCTGAGCTGAATTCATTCAGGATACAGTTTCCCTTCCAGTTATATTTTATTCTTGTTTGCTGTACTAGGTCTCCATTAAAACCCTCATAAATAACCATTCAGCTGAACTACATAAAAGAATTACACTGGGCTTATGGAAGCAGAACGCCATTCATTACAACTACCTGCTACCTTTAGTGTAAAGTAACGCTACTAGGAGAGAATTCAAGAATCTAGTTTATAGCATAAGATGACGTATCTATTGTGTACCACAAAAAGCCATTAAAACGTCCCGATCTGCCTGTCCTTGACACAAAAGCAGTGTGAGATACTATGGAGAGTTCTTTGGCATCACACTGTCCAACGCTCTGCTGCTACAGCACTTTACATTTATTCTGCTTCCAGGGGTTTCTGCAATTCCTCGGGTGCAGCAGCTGCTTAGCTTAGGAAGTGGACAAAGAGTTCTGACCACCAGAGGAAGTAAGTACTGAAGGTCTTTTCCAGAGGAGCAATACACTTCAGAACAGTAGCTAAGGAGTCTTCAGTGTCATCATCTTCATCTCTAAATTTAGCTATTGAATCCAATCTGAGCAAGCAGTTAGAGAATTTAATCTTGTAATGCTTCAGAAATTAAGTATTTCAGCTTTTCCAAATGGAAACATTCCCCTTTTGACATACTTACTTTTCATCAAATCTTTTCATCTTCCAAATAAATTTTATGGAGAGGCAGAAGTTCTAAATCTGTTGCTGTTTTTAACTAAAGGGGAGCCAAGAGATCAGCTGGATTTTACTACTTGTAACAAATATCTGGGATTTGACAACATGCCGGGCATAATAAACATGAAAGTCCTGTTATTACGATGTACACCTTCATGACAGAAGATAAATCTTCATATGTGCCTGATGGGTGTTGACATATTACTTTTTGTGTCTTTCAGCTGCCTTTCCTGCTCTCCTGCCAAAGACTCCTCGCAGCAGCAGATACAGAACAGAGTGCATGTCTGTCCCTTACCCAACCTAGCTCAGTTCACACAATTTAAAATGTCAAAGAACTTGGTCTGGCACTGGATAAGGAACAACCAAACCTCTGCCTCACTGATGTGGAAGCACTGACTCCCTGGCAATGACACAGGAGTTCAGGAGAACTGACCTCCAAAAGACCACAGAATCTTTCAAAGATGTAAGACTAATCCCCCTGCTCTATCTAAGTAGCTCAAATGAATTAAATAGTACCAGCTTGTAATTATTTAAGAATAATTGCTTCTCACGTATTAGGAATATATACAGTAACCTTAGTATGTCAGTATGTCTTTCAAGAGTCTGCTTGACAGAGTCCCTTGGGAGGCAGCCTTGAAGGGCAAAGGAGTCCAGGAAGGCTGGACACTTT
>JAOQGH010000001.1:193892736-193918951 GCA_025769975.1 Gallinago jamesoni
TTGTGGTTGGACTCGATGATCTCTGAGGTCCCTTCCAACCACCACAATTCTGTGATTCTGTGATTCTGTGATTCTGTCTATGATCACTTTGCATTTGAAACAGCACGGAGATCATGGTCTTCAAGTGATAACCTGCAAGCCAGCAGTTTGCAGGTTATTATGAACTAAGCTCAAAGTTGTCATTAAAGTGCTAATCACAAAATGGCAACAGGAAGAAAAGATAGTGCCAGTTTTAACAAGCTAAATTATTAGTCTTAAAATTACTAGGCAATTTAACAACAATATAATAATAATGACATTCTTGGAAGAAACTACATCCAGAAACATTTCAAATTTCTGAATTTAATCCCCCTGCCAAAGATCAATGTAAACATCTGCTAACATTTAGCAATTAATTATTGATAACTCAATTTAACTCACTCTCTGTGCTGTTTACTGAAATTAAAGTCATTTAGTAATCAATAATCATCCTTATAAAACAAGGAGAAAAGTTAGCTAACAATAGTGCAGATCAATAAATTAGCTCATCTAATAGAACCTAATATTTTAGTTCAGCACTCTAAGCAATAGCATGTACTATTTTCACCAAAGCAGCCATAAGGAATATGGATCCTTTGCACAATTTTCATCATAAAAATAAATAAAAATCCCAGTGATGATGAGCTTAGATTTTTTTCTTGGTTGCAAGTTTGCAAATAGTCCAGTTCCTTTGAATACAGTTGGACTCAATAAGTAAAATTACATTGCCTCACCAGCGGGACAAAGG
Source organism: Gallinago jamesoni (assembly GCA_025769975.1). Lineage (NCBI taxonomy): Eukaryota > Metazoa > Chordata > Aves > Charadriiformes > Scolopacidae > Gallinago > Gallinago jamesoni. Next base: position 193,893,503 of record JAOQGH010000001.1, read on the forward strand.
AGTTCCTCTCTCAGCTTCAGGCAAGGTTCATGTTAGGAGCATTTAGCTAGTTGTCTTGGATTTTCTTGCCATTGTTTCTTCACACAGCTTTCCTGTTTCTTCTTTCTCCTAGGCAGACAAATCTATTAAACAGCACTGTCTCCTGATATTTGAACAACTCATTTTCTAACATCAGAATATCTATCTGATATCCTAGACCTTATGGTCCCATAACTTGGTAGTCCCACAAACTTGGTAGTCCCACAAACAGCTAGTCCACCTAGTCCCAAAGACCCTTCATTACATAATAAATGTATCATAGAATCATAGAAAGCCAGGTTGGAAGGCACTTCAAGGATCATCTGGTCCAACTTTCTTGGCAAAAGCATGGTCTGGACAAGATGGTCCAGTATCCTGTCCAGCCATATCGTAAAAATGTCCAGTGTTGGGGAATCCATCACTTCTGTGGGGACATTCCAACAGCTGATTGTTCTTATTGTGAAAATTTTCCTCCTGTGTCCAATTGGAATCCTCCCAGGAGTAACTTATACACATTACCTCTCCACTTTTCCATGTGACTCCTTGTAAAAAGGGAGTCTCCATGTGCTTTGTAGCCACCCTTTAAATACTGGAATGTGGTGATAAGGTGATAAGATGTCCCCTAAGCCTTCTTTTCTCAAGGCTGAACAAACCCAACTGTGTCAGCCTTTCCTTATATGACAGGCTTCCCAGTCATTTGATCACTTTTGCGGTCCTGCTGTGGACTCTCTCCAGCCTGTCCACACCTCTTTTGTATAGCAGGGACCAAAAATATATAAAAAATATATAAAAATTATGCAAATGTATTTTTTACCTTTCAATTTCTAACAGATTTTTTTTAATCCTACATTTTTCTTCAAGATTTTAGGGCTGCAAGCAGGTGACTGTGTTACTAACTAGGACCAAGACTGAGCTAGCTGGACAGGATGCAAAAAGATACTGGACATGACACAAGAAACTGCTGGAGGTCATGGACAGCAGTGCAAAAAATTAATAAAGATTAGGGGTAACTCCATGAAAGATGACTGGATTTCACCAGTGGTTAATGGGGATCTATATGAGAAATGACCAAACTTCATAGGTAGCGGACAGGGGTATTGAGGAACTTTTGGAGAGTAAAAGATGAACAGGTAAGAAACATACCTCAATAATGCCAGATTTGAGCATGGATGTATTAAAACTGGTACTAGAAAGTATTTAGGTCCTCATTGATTTTTTGGGAGGGAACTGACACAGAGAAAGATATTGATGAAGGCAATAAACAAGGAGAAGCAATAAACGGGAAAAGGGATAATAAAGTAGATAAGTCTTAAAACTGATTCTCTCTGGGTGCACCTGCCAGCTGCCCTGTGCTTGATCACCACAGCTTAAAGCAGGACAAACCTCTCCAAGAGGACAGGGAGAGGAATGGGAGTACCTTTCCCTGATAGCAGGGGAGCTCTTTAGACAGATGGATTGAGCACGTTAGTATCACCATGCCAGGTGCCCATTCCAGGCCTGGTGGCATCACTATCTTTCTGAAAACATTCTAAAAAAGACATTACATTTCTTATACAGACAGGAAAAAGCTTCTGGTGCAGATAACAGACCGCTGATAAATGGCTGTAAGGCTCAGGACTGTGTGGTGTGTTAACCCTGGCTGGATGCCAGGTGCCCACCAAGCCATTCTTTCACTCCTCCTCTTTAGCTGGACACCAGGGAGAGAAAATATAAAGAAAGGTTAGATGGTTGAGATTGGACAGGGAGAGATCATTTACCAATTACCATCATGGGCAAAACATACTCCATGTGGGGAAATTAATATTTTGCCAATCAAAATCAGAGTAGGATAATGACAAATTTAAAACTAAATCTTAAAATACTTTCCATTCACATCTCTCTTCTTCCCAGGCTTAACTTTACTCCTGAATTCTCTACCTCCTCCCTCCCAGCTGTCATCTACACCACTCCTTCCTTCTCAAGGGGAGACTCCTCACACTCTTCACCTGCTCCACCATGGGTCCCTTCCACAGCATCACAAGTCCTCCCAGCAAACCTGCTCCAATGTAGGCTGCTCTCTCTCCATATGTAAACAAAGTCCTTCCAGGAGTCTGCTCCAGTGTGGGCTTGCCATGGGGTCACAGACTCCTTCACGCATCCACGTACTCCAGAGTGGGATCCTCCATGGGCTGCAGGTGGATCTCTGCTCCACTGTGAACCTCCATGGGCTGCAGGGGGACAGTCTGCCTCACCATGGTCTTCACCATGGGCTGCAGGGGACTCTCTGCTCTAGCACATGGGGCACCTTCTCCCCCTTCTTCTTCATTGACCTGCAGTGTCTGCAGAGTTGTGTCTCTCACATATTCTCACTCCTCTCCTCTGGCTGCTATTGTGCAGCAGTGGTTTTCCCCCTTCTTTACTTACATGATCCCAGAGTCATTGTTTGGGTCAGCCTTGGCCAGTGACGGCTCTGTCTTGGAGCCAGCTGGCATCGGCTCTATTGGTCATGGAGGGTCCCCCTTATAGCCTTCCCCCACTGCCAAAACCTTGCCACACAAACCCAATACAGAATGACAGCTCTTCAGATGTAACCAAGAATTTCTGAGATAGATGTCACCATACAAATGTCACCTTCTAGATCTGTTTAGAGAAAACTTCATGCTGAATGAAAGATGAGCATCATAAAACACTTCTGGAAAACTGCAAGTGACTCCAATTGAAAATGAATCCTTCTTCAAAGAAAACTTAACAATTTCCATTCATCACATCCTCAGATATAATGACATATCAAGTTAGCACGGAAAACTCTTGGCTGGTTATTAAATAAAGGTTTTTCATCGCTCTTTCTGTAGTTTTTAATGAGTTTATTTCAATTTATGTGAAATCCTCACGTAAGAGAATGAAACTAGAATGACATGGATGATGAGTCAGTCTTAGTTATTTAAGACTGTGAGTGAAAAAATCTGAGTTGCTGTAAATACCGAAGAAAGGGTAATACCATGGAAGCCTGACTCATGCTGTTAATGGAAATTAATGTTGGCATTCAAAATATTCTCTTTTTTTCAGATAAAACCCATACACTAATAATCTGATAGCAATCTAAATAATTCATCACCACATCACCACAAATTTCATTTCCTTATCTCAAAATTTTATAATAAATATAGTTATGAACTCTGACAATGCGTTCTTCAGAACTACATACAACCAACATGAATCATAGTGTTTTAACTATTCATGAATTATAGCAATGGGCAGTAACCATGCATCTAATTCTGTGTTTATTTTACTGAACCTTTGTGGGTTGAAATATTCTGGTCAAATCTGAGGAAAGTGGGAAGCATAACAAGGTTTTAAAATAAAATATCTTGTGTTTATGGTTCAGTAAAGTCAAGTAAATTGTGAGGAACGAGCCTGTGTCTCTCCCTGAGAGAGCTAGAGTGCTGTTGAAAGGAGGAGTGGAAAACAAGTATAACAACACTAAGAGCTATGTTCACAAAAGAATTTACATCACAAAAGTTTAATATTTAGGTGTCCTGAGCTCATACCTTGGTTGATAAACATCAAAGGCTAGATTATTCCCACAGCTGAGCAAAAATAATGGCTTTTCTTAGTTTTCTTTTGAACTGCACTTAGAAAAAAAAAGAAGAACAAAGAAAGTTTATTTGGTCTATTTGCTAACTGGAATGCTTCTGATAAATGCTTCACCATGAATACGTCTCCCTTCAAGGTGTTCAAAACCTTTTGATGTATACTTGGAACACCTTTCTTGCTGGATCGCAGTCCCTGGTTCTTTTCACCTGAATGGACTGTGTGTAAAAAAACATTGTGCTTCATGGTCCAGAGTCTTCGTGCTGGTTTCCCACAGTCAATTTCTAATTTTCCTGTAGAATTGAATAGAAAACACTATGTCACAAAAATGTGACTCTAAAGTCTTAATCCAATAGAAAACTTTGGGCTTCTTGATCTACAACCTACATAGCTAAAATTGGTGCTGTTTCACTGAATCAATGGAATTTATTCCACCTATGGATTTTTTACATCCATGAAATGCTAACCACTATACATTTCTATTTTTCCACCCTCAGAGGAGCTACTCAAAACCTTCAGGCCAAGTCTTAAACAATTCTACTATTAACTTAAAGGTAGATGTGAGAGAAGATAAACCTTAGAAATGAGGAGTTTAACATACAGATTATCTCAAGGGTATATAACATCAATCAATATTTTCCAGAAGAAAACTGAAGCTCATTTATCAGAGGTGAGATTTATCTGTAGTGAATTACTTTGATCTTTAAAAAAAAAAAAAAACAAAAGAAGAAATACAAACTTGCCACTGAACTTTCAATAGCAGGGTGTTCAGCCAGGAAATTAAACTTTAAAAAAAATTGTCAAGGTAATTCAATAAAGAAACTTTATTGTTCAAAGTCTATTTAGAGCATCTGTCCACCTAATGATGACACTTAGAATTATTTTTGAGACAAAAATTCATTTAAGTCAAAATAATTTGGACAAAGAACAATGACAATCATAAATCTGGAAATTAAAATAACTGGATTTGTTTAGCTAGCAATAAAGAACACTGAGACAAACACAGTATATTTTCACCTACTAGAAAAGCCATTGCGGAGGGGCAGAAGAAATCTGTTCTCCATGTTCAGGGTGGATAGGACAATAATTAATGGGTTCAAATTGCTGCAAAGAAAGTTGGAATAGACGTATGAAGGAACTTTATAACAGTACAGAAACAGACTGCCATGGGCAGCTATGCAGTCAACATCACTGGAGCTCTCTAAGGGCTGTTTAGGTGCACATCTGCAAGGAATGATACAGTTATTGCTGAACCTGCTTTGGGACACAGGAACAGAGAAGATGACCTTCACCTACTTTGGGTCTGTGTGGGTCTGTGAGATAGATAGTATAACACCTAATTACCACTTGTAACGTTTAGCAATGTCCAGAGGATGTTACATTGAAAAGGGACACTTTTCAGGTTTAACAGCAAGCTGTTTTCTCTGTCTTACATGTTAGCAATCACCAGGTATGCATCTGAGAAACACAAACGGAAAAAGGTCTGGTTTCCCCAGTTCCCACTGTAGTCGGTGACAACAGCCCTGTTGATCTCAAGGTGAAAAAGATTAGGGCGAAACAAAGAATAATGCACCAAGACCTCAATGCTGTAAATTATTAATGTAAAATGTTTCTAGTGCTTCCTGCAACATATGCTTAAAATATACCAAATCTTACTACTTTCATACTGACAAGCTACAAGAATGAATTCTCAAACTGCCCTGTTAGATGATTAGTGAACACATTAAACAAAACTCCACATGAGAGAAGATCTCACCATTTAGATCCTCTGGAAATACCACTGAAAATCTAAAAAAGAGAAAGAGAGAATGAACAATGGGTTGAAGGAGTAATATTTTCCTGCCACTCTCTGTTCCCAGTTCCCCCCTTATCTGTTTGTTGTTTTCTTCCCCCCTGCATATAAAATTTTAAATCTCTCTTTGAATCATAATGTTACCTAGCACACTGGTCCCCAGCTCTTCTGTGAAAATGTTACTGTCAAAGTAGTGATGCATAGAGAAATCTAGGGTTTTATGGAAGAATCTCACTTTTGAAATTAAGACTAAGAAATATTCACTAGGATAATTATAAAAAAGGCAAAACAAAGTTGTGAGAGAAATTAATAAATGATGGCCAGGTGGCTTTATGTCTGATGGCACACTCCACACTGCTGGTGACATTCAAGCGTCTGAAGCCATTTGCATCATTGGCCCTTCACAAAAGTGATCTGGGCACAAAGTACACAGAAGCAATCTGTGTGTTGCAGTCTGGAGGAGGGATAGCTAACAAAAGTGAATAATGTAGGTGCTGAAAAATGGGAAAGGGCAGACTCTATTCCAGACTGAAAGGATCTTTTTACATCAGCTACAGCTGTGCAAATGTAGTTACTTTGGTCTGGGGACCAAATTTCTGCAAGGAAATGCAAACACATAGAAGTTGGTCAGTGCTTCCCTAAATATTGATCAATCATAAGTTAAAACAAGAAGGAAACCTTAGATCACCTGCTTTATTCTCCTAAATTTCACACAGACCATAATATTTCACTGTTACTTTGTTTTGAGTGCAGTTGGGTGTTGAACTAAAGCATGTGTACTAGACATATACAAGGTATCCAGTTTGTTTGAAGAGACGAGAAACAAATAAATACACCGTTGCTTGCAGTTTTAGACCCTCCACTCCTGCCAATGCTTGATTATGCTATAGTTAAAAATCTGTCGCATTTCTCATTTGAATTGTTCTAGCATTAACTTTCAATGGTTTTCATTTTTGTAATATCTTTTTCCAAAAGAATGAAGAGCCCATTAGCATCTGCTATTATCCACCCCTGAAGATCTTTATGCACCTTAATCATGTTACTGCTCAATCTTCTTTTGGTAAGTTATGCATACTGAACTCTCACTGGAAAGCATTTTCTCTACTCATCAGAACAGTGTGAAGTTCTCTGTTTCATCAGATTTCCCCTCTGAGATAATGTGGCATATACAGTGGAAACAAGCAAGACGGAATTCCAGCTCTGAAATTTTGTCAGGGTCAAAGTTTCCTCAGGGTTCCTCGTTCACTGTCCTGAAATCTTTTAGGGTCAGCTGTTTGCCATTTTCCATCTACTTCTAGCTAGGCTGGATCCAACAGTACTTTGAAATGTCCTTTCAAATGCTGTTGATTAATATTAATCGCATAGTGTAGCCTTCAGCACTGAGCTGCTGTCTTACTTACTTGAAATAAAACATGCTTAAATACTACCCTGTTCTTTTTTAAATGAAGACTTCCAAAAACAATTAAAAGCCATGTTGTGGTTGATGCATGTGGGGCACCTTAGTACTCTTTTTCATGTATGTTTGTATGTATTCCTCAGTGAGTTATTTCTTTGCTCATTTTGTTACAGATTTTTTTTAGGTATGTGGGACTGGAAAGCATTCTCCTAAGATATCAATGCAGATCTATGCTCTTACAGACAGGCATAGCATATATTGATTAAGATCCATCTTATAAAAAGAAAATAGCTTTCTTACTGGAAGGCTATTCCAGAATATCTAGATTCCTCCAGCCCAAATCTCCTGTGCACATATACAGAACGTGCTCAAATTGTATGCTATTGATTATCTTTCTTTGCAGGGATTCAGTTTAGTCTCCTGTATCCTGTGAAATTTCTCATCAGGTTGGTAAATGAATAATGGGGGTCTCTCCTCCTGCATCATTAGGAACTTTTTTCAATAGCTCAAATCAATAATTAGAAAGAAACACAAAAAGAGATAAATTTATTTTCAAGGGTGACAAATCACATGTAGGGCTATACAAGACAAACATTTCCTTCTAAAACACATGATGAGTGTAAAAAAATATGTAAGAGTCAAACATTTACAGTTTTAACCATGATCATGTAAAGTGTAATTCTGAACTGAGAGGTTCAGCTACCCATGATCATGCACCACGTTGGTGTGCTAGATCACACTAGCTGTGTGATCTTGATTCAGTTTTACTAAAAAAATTGTGACAAGGTGTGACAAAGCATGTGAGCTAAATCCATGCAAGATAAGAAAAACAAAAACACAGACAGAAATATAATTGTGGAGACACTAAGAGTTAACACCTCGAGGATTTTGGAGGAAAAAAGCTGATAAGGAAATATGTAATTCCCCATAAGGGGAAAAAAAAAAAAAAAAAAAAAAAAAAAAAAAGAAGAGAGAGAGACTAAAGAGACTGTAGGATGGCAGCTCCATAACATGAAGGATCAGCTCCTTCCAAGGAATAACAAAGATCAACCCTTCCTGCCTGATCAAGAGCTGAGTGTCCTGGTGTCTCTCTGGAGGTGTGAGTGTAAAGCTTAGCCTTCTGGCTTAGACCTTGCTGTCTATTATCTGTATTAACCAGTAAGTTAAAAATCTACATGTGTTTCATGTACACCCTGCTGCAGAATCTCTGTGTATTCAGTAAATGTTGCCTCAACTACTATGTGACCCAGAGAAGAAGGATTATCAAGAGGTTTCACTGCTGCAACTGGTCCAGGTTTTGCGGGATCAGCACCCCTGGCCACAGCTTGGCTTTATCTCACCTGCTTCCTAGTGAGGAGAAAAATCTCTCTTCCCTTCCCCGGCTTTGATTGCTATATTCGCTGTGTTAATGTATGGTATTATTACTGAAGTCTTTCTCTGTTCTTGGAGTAAATACGCAAATATTTAGGTAGAAAGTTAGACTTCAAGTAGGAATCCAAATTTCTCATCTACTTCACTCACTTCACTCCTTTTTTTTTTTTTCCTTTTTTTTTTTTTTTTTTTGCCTATGGACGCTCCCTGTCTACATTCAAGAAGGGTCTACAGTCTCCATAATCTACTACAGTCTCCATAAATTCCTGTGCAATGTGCTCTAGGTAGACCCACTCTGGTTGAGGGGTTAGACTAGATGATCTCCAGAGGTACCTTCCAACCCCATATGATTCTATGATTCTATGATCCTTAGGTACTTAAAGGGAAGAGAACAAACTGTGATACCTGGAGTTCTGAGTTTACCCATTTTTATTCCTAATGCCTAGAGCAATTTAACCCTGGGTATGTCAGCATTCTGCTAAAAGAGATAGAACAGGAAAATACTGGGTTTTAATTCAAAACCTGATCCTATTGAACACATCACAGTAGATGACCACAGAATTTATTGGCAAGAAACTTGTTTGTTGGAGCTTAATCTCTGATTAACAGCTCTCTTTGGCTCTGTTTGGCATTCATCTGGGGTCATTCTGCTGAGATGAAAAGATCATTTAAAGCTCTTTCTCATTCTTTTCTGAGCAAATCATGACCTAGATGCCAAGCCTATTACAGTCTAATAGAAATAGCTTGACAATCACCAAAGTCATTTATCTGTGCACATTTTCTGTGTATCTTTTCAGCTTTCTGAGATCTGTTTACAAGGCTCAGGGCGGCATGCTGCATGAGAGGCCTGAGTATTTACAATAAGTTGATAGTATAAATTTATTGAATTTACACTTTTTGCCCTTTGAGAAATATGTTATATAATTCCTATGCTGCCTTTTACTCAAGGGTCATAAACAGTTGCCATGAATCAAACTATGCAGCATATTTTTGATATAAAGATACATTATATGTATCATTTTATGGGTATGCAAATAGCCACAAGAAAGTAAAATAATTTCTCAAGTGACACAGAGCCAGGCAAGATTTCTCTGATCTATTGTTATCTATGGATCAAGTCTAGCCAGATTGTTTCCATGACCTTTATTGCTAAAAAGAAGAGACATCTGTGCAAAAAATGATACATAACACCTACCTTTCACCTTACATTATTCCATGGTTCTACCCTAAACATTTATCTTAGGCTGAGATGGATCACTGCATGGATGAAGCCACTCCTTTCCATTCACTACGCAAGGAGCTTTGATGACTAGTTTAGACTTGACAACTTTTAGACAGCTACGGTTAAACAGCTATATTATTATTGCCACCAGGTGATATAGAGGCCACCTTTAGTGATAAATAGAAGCTGGACTCATTCATTCTTTCTCTGTCTTTACAAGATCTTGATTGGATATACTACAGTTCTGTGGTCCTTACTACCATTTACATTATGTTGTATTCCTTGTTTTGGGAAAGACCACTAACAACAGTAACAGCAAAAACCAATCAAACATGCATCCCTGCAAATTGTTACAGGATTTCATCATCAAAACTGGAAGTTACATTTGTTAGCATTACTTGAGCATTTGGTTCTTTTAGAGTAGAGAGCTAAATATAAACAATTTTCTTGAGTAACTCTTACTGTGTCCATATAGAATTTAAGTTATCTGGGCCTGGAGCAGTTACTCATGTGGAAACAAGAGTGAAAATATACAACAAAAACTTCCAGGATTTCTCTATCTGATTTTTGGGTTTGGGTTATGCTTGGGTTTATTTGTCTTTTTGCTGATGTAACAGTGTTAGTAGATGCCTGAAGTGAACTGATTGCCCTTTAACATCTCGCTGCTCTACAAAAGAAAGGAGAGGAAATATGCATAAAAGTTTGGGGAAAAAACAACATTGGCTTTTTAAACTGTAGCACATTTTAATCTAGGCATCAGAGCCCAACATAGTGTAAGTAAGGACACAGCCGCATCCATGTTTGATCTCTCTGGTGCCTCATTCTTCTTCAGGGGATTGATCACTAAGAAAATTATTCATAATTATAAACAGAGAACGCAGACACAAACCAGAGATTGGATTCACAACATGAGATGAAGTCCTACAGGGATCAAAAACTCGAAACAGAGTCTTCACGTCATTGCTGAAATTGAAGAGAAAGCTGTTTCTGTGGCTTAGCAGTGGATCCTTGTATTATGAGTAACACTGTGACACTCAAGCAAATGATATATATATATATAGTGATGGTATTGCTCCTGTAGCTCACAAGAGCAAATCAAGAATGGTTTCTCTGTCTATTAGAAATAAACTAGGATTTAAAAATTAGAGTTTGGCCTCTCTGACACTGTGACCCAGCGAAGTTGAGAATAATTTTGGAAAAGTGCTTGCCAAAGCATTATCTTTGGGAAGCTCCAGGAATTACTTAGACAGTATGAAATAAACAGAAACCAAACTTTATTCAGTGCCCCAAACAACCACCCATTTCTTACTTGCAACAACCCCCACCAAGCTAGTAGTTTGGGACAGAGTAGAAAGAAAAACAAGTGGCAAGTGCTTAATACCGACTTATACTTTGGTTGGTTTATCCATACTGCTTTTACTTTTGTGGTATTTCTAAACAGCAATCAAGCTGTAACTCTGCAGTGGCTATTACATTCAGGGAATATTAGTTCTAATAACTTAAGTCATGGGACTGTAGTGTCCATGATTCTCTGCAAAAGAAGATGAGAGAAAACATCAGCTTCCCTTCTTATTTTTTTTTTCTCCTAAATTTATTTAAAACAAAAAGGAGAAAGGTCACTAGACACCTTTCTGACAAAGTGCTTGTAGCAGCAAAAGTAGTTTTTCTACTATATAAACATATATGTTAATGAAAATGTCATTCTTTTCAAAAGCATTTCAAAAAATATATATTTTTTGTTTCAAAATACATATATTTAGTACATATGCACTTTTATTCTGATGTCAGCGCCTGTATCATACTCTCAAGTCTGTTTTTTCCATTTATGAATCCTTTGCCATTTACCTCTCAGACCCAAACAATCTATTTGTTTTACCAAAGGGACAGAGGAGGGGAGACAATTGTTCTCATCCACAGCTGAAGACTCTACCCTTCCTCCCTTCCTCTGTCACTGTGAGGTGACAGACATCATGAGAACACAGACTGCACATCCTGTGAGTAATTTATACCAGTGTCAAAATGTTTTGTAATAACATTTGGTTAAGTTCCAGGAAAAGAACTCATAGCCAAATTTTGCAGTATTCATTCAGTCTGAAAACAAAAAGGGAACATATCTTTTTTTCCCACATCCTCTTGGAAAATGCTGTCTAGGTGGTCAACCATATATATATATATATCATATGGAGAATATTTAGGCATTAATATGTTACATGCTTCTGTAGATGAAAATTATGATTAATGAGACAATTTTCAATCACATTTTTTCCACTGTTACTGTGTTAGCATTCTGTCACCAAGTGTCAGTATGGTAGAGCAAAAACATTAAATGCAGAGAAATCTGGAGCCTCATGCTCCTCAAGTTGCAGTGTGATAAAAATGGTTCTATCTTAAATTTATCTGCTCTGTTTCATAGCAGATCAAGAGCTCACTAGCAACACAAAAGCAATGGCTAAGCATATTACATGATTAGGCTGAGTGTATAGTATTAGGCTGAGTGTATGGGTGATATACTTACAGATGTCTGGTTTTGTGGAAGATATTTTTCCCTATGGAATTCTTCTGTAAGTCTGTTAAATTAAACCTTTAAATTGGATATTAGGAAAAACTCTGAGTGGAGTTTCGAGCACTGGAACAGACTCCCACAGAAGCGGTTGAGTCACCATCCCTGGAGGTGACATCTAGATGTAGTGCTGAGGGACATGGTTTAGCGGTGGACCTGGCAGTGTTAGAATCATAGAATCATAGTTAAGTTAATGGTTGGACTCAATGATTTTAAAGATCTTTTCCAACCTGAAACACTCCATCTTTAGAGCAGAAATTCTAATTTTGTTTACATTTTTATGTTGTGGCTTAGCCCCAGTCATAACTAAGACCCACACAGCCACTCACTCACTCCCCTTGGTGGGATTGGGGAGAGAATCAGAAGAGTAAAAATAAGAAAGCTCAAGGGTTGAGATAAAGATAGTAAAGCAAACTGTCTGCAGAAAAGCAAAGTGAAATAAGGAATTAATTCAGTACTATTCATGAGCAGACAGGTATTCAGCCATCTCCAGGACAGCAGGGTTCCATGTAACATAACAGTCACTTGTGAAGAGAAATGTCATCATACCACATACCCCTTGTGCTCAGCACTAATCCGTACTAAAGAACAGCATCGTTAGAGAAATAAATGCTATAAACCTTATATCATACTTTTGATTCTTGAAATAGCTTAAAATCGACACATTTCTGCTTTCTGTATAGCTTAACTGTAAAAATATTTTATCAGAACTCTCTTTGTTATGAATTGGTCTATTATCTATGCTAAAATGGGCCTTGAATCAGATCCCACTTAGTTGTCTGTTGCAGACAGCTAGTCTGCACTCTTGTTTATGCAAGCAGAAGCTTGACTGTTCATAAAGAGCGTGTTGTAAAACTTTAACTGGTATTTCAGATCATGGCAGTCAGCAGTCAGCAAGGCTTATGAAAGTACTTTCTTGAGCATCTTACCTTGGTGTATTCATCTCTGATTGCATTTATTTCACATTGCTATCTATATGTCAGTTTGTTTCTAATTTAGTTCACATTCAACTCAATCAGATTCTCTGTTTTCTTTATAAATTTATATGTAAGATAAATGAAATTTCTACCAATTTTCTTTGCTATGTCACTGCCAGCCTGAATATACACATTCTGATCTTGTGTTGTTCACACACAAAATCAAATTTTTTTTCTACCCATAGCCTTGCCTAAGTAGTCATTTCCCTTTGTCACAAGGATCCCTCCTGCTTAGTATACTCTTTTCAAAACTGACCTATTTAAAGTCACTGTAAATGTTATGAATGTGGGTTATTGGCTTTTACAAGAACGTAACAGAGCATTGAGGAACTCATGCTTTGTTTTGTCTGTACTTCACCCTAAGCTTTTGGTACTCCTTCCTGACAGAACAGTTTCAGATTAGATTTACATGGAGTCAGACTCTGAAAAGAAATTCTTTATATGTTAACTTCTCACAAGTAAAATATATGAGGTTGTGTTTGATCCAAAGGAAATATCACAAGTGTGGAGGGCATTAAAATGGTAGCAATATTCAGGATGGGACTGTATTCATAGGAAAATTTTCTTGACTCTCTGCTTCTCATTGCACCCCAACTTCTCATCTTGAAATGGCCAGTAATTGATTCTATGAATTATTTTTTTTTGTGGTCACACACAAGTCACACTTTTTTTTGGAAAAAGTGACATTATACCTAAATTTTTAAAATCTAGTTGTAGTGAAATAAATTGAGAGATTGTTTTCAAATTTATGTACTGAAAATAAAAGACCTACACAGTCTTTTCTAGATATGTGAACTCTCCTTAGCACTTGGGACGTATTCTTAGGCATTTGAATTGCCTGTAGTACAAAAAAAAAAAACCCATTGCAATATCTTTGTTTATATCAATAACTTTTCAGGGAAGAAATATAGACAATGATGTATACAAATCTACTTGCTGATATAAGGAATATATGTTTTGTAGATGAGTAAACAGACTTGATTAACTGCTTCATTAGAGCACAAGAAAACACATTTACAGTTGAATGAGAAATTACCATTATACTACAAAAATATTGTGGGTTCAGTAACGTACAAATCTATCCCAGAAAATCAAACTTTCTGAATATAACTTGCTGGTCGGTTCATTTTATTTTTTTTGCCTCACTGCCACATAATTAGCAATAACTTGGTCAACGTGGAAAGAGCCTGCTTGCCTAAATATTCCTAAAATTGTTTGAAGATTTGCAGCTATGTGAATAACAATTTCTAAAGGTCTCATTTGTTTTGTACATGACAAACAGAATGAGGAATAAATGTATTCTTCCCATTTCAAACAAAACCTGGGAGTACATATCCAATTTGCACTTAAACTGTCTTTAACTCCTCACAATAACTTTTACCAAAGTGAAGCAAAAAAATATGGTTTTCTGAAAGCATTGAGTTTATACTGAAATTTCTTGAATCAGTTGTGAAAATAAAAATGAAACATTTTTCTGTGTGATATTTTATTATTTCATTTTTTTGTAATTAAGAGAAGATCCATTAATTTGACCAGTAAGATTCACTGCAAATGTTATTGTAATTATTTAATGTATTCTTGCAAGTCATTGATAACAGTAAGGACAACATGCTAGGACCTGAATCCTGAAGGGAGTCACTAGATAGACAGTAACTCCTCCAGTGAAGGCCCAGAATTAGTTTCTGTTTTGCTGAACCTGTGAAGGCTGTTCTTATATCATTCTAATTTCTTCATAAACATGTGCTTCAGTATCACGTCAAATGCCTTCGAGAAATCTCTACAGAAGAAATCAATTGTACTTGTTTTACCTACCAAGCATACTACTGCAATTTTCCTGTATCTTTCTGCAGATTGGCATTAATTATATTGGTTCCTTCAACTTTTTAGTTAATATGCATATCACCCATATCACTATTTTTCCCAGGACTGACGTTATGATGATGAACCTGTAACTGTGGAAAGTTGACCAATTTAACCTCTTTAAAATAAATTGTGAAACATTAGCTTCTTTTCGAATGCTGGAGCTATTCCAGAATTTCAAGGCTTATTGAAAAATCAACATTAACAGCCCAGAGAGCTCCTTAGCCATATCCTTTAAACCTCTTAGTCACAAATTACGTGACAATGCTTTTAAGTGTGTAGCTTTAGAAAAGCTAAACACCTTCTCCGTTGCTTTCATCAAATCTTCATGTGACATGACTCAGATATATGCTTATTCCCCAAATAGAATGAATATATTTATTGAACATCCAGTCAATACACATCCAGAAACACACAATATTATCTTGATATTGTCCTTTTTTCTTTAACTATACCTTTTTCCTACTGAGACCCATATAAAATTATCTTCTTATGTTATTACTGTTTTAAATAGATATAGATTAGTCCTGTATTCCTTGGCATACCGTACCATTTTTTCATGGCTCCTAGCTTAGGAGAAATATTTATTACCTCTTTTTTTTTTATTTGTCACATGTAACTGCTCTCTTTTACATTCTAAATCACAGTAATTTGTAACAAGTGTGACTCTCTTCCGCAAGACTGACCGTAGCTTTTCTGGTATCCACCAGAGTACACTTAAACAGCTCCTCATTAGCTCTCATATTTTTCACACTTTTGTTTCTTTCTCCCAACTTTTGCTTTTAGAGCACAGTTGTATTTAGCTTGCAGGTTTTTTTCAGGTCTTTGAAAAGCACATTGCCCATATTTGTGAATGAACTAATATAGCACATTAGGAAATGCTTAGAGTACATGTAAAGAGATATAAATATTTTACAGTAGAAGGTTTCAATATTTTATAGTCAAAGATTATTTTTTCTCTCTTTCTTTTCAAACAACACAATTCCTTTATTATTACATGTGAAGAGAATAGTGACAGAGATATCAAGGGTAAAAGTTTTTGATAGCTTTCCTGAGTGCATTTGTGAATACCATGTCCAGGTTTTTAGCCACACTCAATAACACTGGCTTTGAACAACTGTTAGTGTTAAGAATTTTTGCCTTGCTGCAACTCTTCATAAATAATCACATACTTCTACCACATCCTGCCACACCAGAGAAGTAGGAAAAGTGCATGTATATAAACACTTAGCAGTATAGTTCAATAAAATAGGAACCAAAAAGATCTTTCAAATCTTCTGTCAGTCTTGAACCTTACAACAAAGAAAAAATAATCAAATATTTTCTCAGATCTCTTATCTCTCTCTCTGTTTTGTTTTGGTTTTTTGGGTTTTTTTTTTAACTAGACCCACAAAATATAAAACATCTTTATCTGGAGAAAGCCTGTATCCCTGTTTTGATTCGCTGGGTAAGGTTTATATAGGCTGAGGTACTGGAAAATTTTATTTTTTTTTTACTTCACATAACAACTTCCATATGTGCCAAATCTGTGTCAGACATACATATTTAAAAGTACTAGAATCAGCAGCATAACTACCTTCTTGTTTTAATCCTTGTTCATGTGGTCAACATTACTATTTTGTTTTTGCACTTGGCCTCAAGCCATTCCACTAATTAGTTTATTTGCCCTCTAAACCCCTATAGTATGTGCCTGCTGTGTGCATGCTTTGACTTTTAATCACCAAACTGTCCATTTTCCACACAGATGTTTACTACTATTATCTCCCCTTTTTATCTTGGCTTATATATTGACTTCTTGTCCTATTCTTGTCCTATCAACCTTGTTCTACTTTTTTTAAAGCAAGCCCCACATGGTATTTTCTTTTTTTAGAAGTATATTAGATGACACAATGGTGTATGAAAGGTGTTGAATTCTTAGCCAGGTCATCTAAAGACCATTTTTGTCTATTGAGGTTCAAGAAAAGGCTATATCTAATGTCTTGAGTGAGGAGCAATAAAGTGTAGAGAGCTACAGACTCAAGCTGAGGATAAAACGATGCAATAGGTTCTCAGAAATCCCACTTCCTCAGGAAGAATTATTGTTTTGTAGACTAGCCAAGAGCAAAAAGTCCAGGAATGTTGCTCTTCTCTTCAGGAAAATTCAGTATTTTCTAGAAATTCTATCTTACAGCCAGCCATGCCCACAAGCTACAGAAACATTAGTTTATTTATGCCAATGCGTCTTCCCTCTTCCGTCCTCAGAGCACAACTGTGATGGGGCTTACACAGCTATGTGGTGTGAGACACATGTTCTCTCTTTCTTCTGGCTTTTATTCCTACTATTTTTCTTATTGTGTGAAACAGCAGACTGTAATTTTTTTCAACCATGCTAATATCTTTTTTGTTTGTACTGTGAAGCTCATTCGATACATCAGTGCTAGAAAAGCACTTAAGGTTAGGTTAACATTATCTCAGGGTACGTTAGCTAGACATGACCCTCTGTCAGGACAAACTTTGTTCAGCTGAATCACATCAACCCCACAGACTGTATCACAGACAGTTTGCTTGCCCTCTCTTGCCTTGGGGGTAGCAAAAAATTTACAATTATTAAAAACTTCTATAAAGGCAGAAAAAGGAGGAATATAAACTGATCAGTATTTTTACACTTGGTAACAGAAAAGTTATATATATATATATATATATATATATACATATATATATATATAAACAGAAGTTATATGTGCAGAAAAGCTTTGTGGTGTTTTGTCAAAAAATGCCTAGTGCCTAGACATTGGTTTTAAACAAAACATGGGGAAGTCAGAGAAGGCCTGCAGGCTGCACTACTTGACAGGTTTATAACAAAAGAAATAATAATAGAATATAAAAAAGAACAAACCATAATCTAAATTCTGGATACTGTTTATTTCTCATTTGGTACCTTCTGAGACATTACTCTCCATCAATTCCAGCAACATGTGTTCCAAACAGGCTATCACCCCCAAATAAACTTAATAGCTCTTGTATCTGGACTTCCTTCATGATTAATAATGACCTGATGACCTAATCTCTATTTTGTAGTAACATCTAGAGTAACTCTGCATTTTTGGTTTCATTACACTTTCCTCATGTTTGTTGTACATTGTTTTTCAAATATGTTTGTCATTGTACACTCTACCGAATGCTATGTACTGAAGTCAGCAATCAACAAAGTTCAAATCATTCAGTGGGATGAATTTATTTTATAGTAATAAATGACCTTTTTATACTCAGGCTAAGTAGCATTTTCTGCTCTACTAGAGGTCAAATCTGCCTCTAGTAGACTAGACATTGAGTGTAGTTGTATCTGCCCAATAAGCAGATCCCAGGGAGACAGCCAAGGAAATCTCTTTCTACTGAAGATAAATCCAGTGTCAGGCAGGATTCTGCTAGAACAGAGATGGCCCGATTGACTCAATTATAAGGATGGAAGGTCCATAGGAAGGAGATAGAGGTGAATTTACTTTTAGTTGAAAAAAATCGGCAGCTTTATCACAAGTTATGATCCTATTTGAAGAAAGCAAAGCCTAAGGATTGACCTTTCTAAAGGACAGGGTCACAGATGTGTGATCTGTGGAAATCACCTGAAGAATTACCCAGCCTTCAGTCTGACCGGCATGTGAAAATCACCTTTGAGCTAAACCAGAATAAGTTACATTAAAGTGCATTTTATGTTTTCAAATAAAGGAATAGACTCCCTAAAATTTGCATATCAGGAAGTAAATTGACTTTCACCTTTACTTTAATGTTTGTCTACTATTAAGAATGATTTGAGAAGAGGTGCCAAACAATAAATATCCCCAAGAGTGTGACAAGACTTTTTAAAGGTCATCCATTCCCAATCAGTGACACCTTTCCAATAAGACAAAGTCCTCAAAGGTTTTCAGAGTGCTCCTCTACTGAGCTGCAAGAGCACTCTTAAAGCCTCTTATTGCCAGGATACTTCCAGCAGACAATGAAGGAAGAGTCCCAGATCAACTGAAACTCTTAGGATTCATCCTAGCAGAAAGTGAGAAATTGGTTTGTGCTAGATTCACAAGGTGATTTTAAGCTCAACATTGTACTGTGCAACTTGAAGGCAGTTGGTCAAGGACACATCGTGAACACAAGGCAGTAAGCGGTATCTCTACTGAGACGGAAGAGGAATGAGAAACATCTATGCTTGGGACCAAGAAAGATTTGTATGGTAGGTTAACAAAAGAAAAAACAAAAACCCGAAACCATCCAGACAGGCATCCGCAATCCAGTGTTTATAGAATCATAGTATCATAGAATCATAGAATGGTTGGGGTTGAAAGGAACCTTAGAGATCATTGAGTTCTAACCCCTCTGCCATGGGCAGGGACACCTCCCACTAAACCAGGATGCTCAAAGTCCCATCCAGACCGGCCTTGAACACCTCCAGGGATGGGGCATCCATGACTTCCCTGGGCAACCTGACAAAGGAAGTGTAGTGACCATGAAGTCAGTGTAGTGAACCAGGAAGCCTAGTGAACCATGACACTTCCCTTTGTCATGTTTTGGGCTGGGCTGCCCACTAAAATGAATGAGAGATGCTCTCTTTTACTTCCCTTCAAAGAAGGGAGAGCATCTCCCTTCAGAATAGAGAAAATGAGAGAGAGAGATTTATGAGTTGAAAAGATACTAAATTACTTTAATAAAATATTGTTAATAAAATAATAAAAAGACAGTAAAATTAATGAGAAAATAATGAAACATAGACAGTATATACAAAATCACATCAAGCTCCCAGGATGTTGATCATGTCACCAGTAGGCGCTGGAAAAGTCCTAGACTGGATTCAGGGACAGACAAGAGCTGAACTCAGGCTTTGGATTCAGGAACGCATGGATTGTGGTCAAAGGCAGACAGACAGACAGATTCCACTGTGTATGCCAGCCATTGACCTCTCTGATGCCTCAGCTTTTATACAAATGTATGATGCAAATGGGATGCAATACCCCTATTGGTCAGTTTTGTGTCACCTGTCCTGCCTGCTCCTTCCTACAGGTGCAACCCCTTTACGCTCTTCTGCTTCAGGTCCTCCAATGTGGCACACAACAAAGTAAGCTGAGCTTGGTTATTATATTAGTAAGTATAAGCAGCAGTGTCTTTGCATATAATTCTTTGGTATTCACTATAAACCTCAGACCTTACCTGTTAGAAGTCAACACTGTCTGAAAAAATATGCTGTTAATTTCAGATAGTGCAGTTACTTAGAGGAAAATTAACTGAAAAGTAAAATTACTGAAAATGAATTTGGTTTTGTTTTACCAGAACACCCTTTCAGACCTGCTACCTGACAAGCATGGAAGTATGAGAGCACTCTGCTTCATCTGAAAGGTCAGGTTTGATTGAGGCTTAGTAAGTATAACATTTCCCTGACAGAAAATAATACTAATACTAATCATCATCATCATCATCTCCTCTTTTTCCTTCAACATTTTTTAAATCTGTACAAAAAAATTACTTTCTGTAGTAGTAAGTCTCTGTTATGTGGATATTCTACAATATAGGATCAGTTATAGTTTAAAGTCCCTTGCTAACTGAGCAGACAGAAATTTACTGACAATATGTGGGAATGCAGAATAGTGGACATTATGGGAATTGTAAAAATTTGCCCGTAAATACTTCTTATTAAACTATTTAAATATCCTGTGAAGATCTACTGCTGTAATTAGACACCAAACAAAACTTGTATTGACTTTATAAACTGTACTGACTGTTCCTTTTAAAAATCTGTATTCAACAGAGTTCAGAAGTTAAATGTCACAGAATAAAAAGGTTCTATTTTGGAGACTATCCACAAAGAAGCAGGTCTGAAATTTGGCAAATATCCATTTTTCACTGAGTTCTCAGCCAGAGAGAGTTTAAAAATAATAGTGTAAGGGACTGACAACTAACCTTCTTGTAATCACTGAACAGTTCATTTCAGTTGTCTCATCTGTATTACTCCCACATCTCTTGATACTTTTCTACGGCAGTCTTATTTCTTTCTAATATAGGAAAGACTTTTATGGAGATATCAGTGTAAAATGGTATTAAGAAGAAAATGGGTATATTAATGAATGAAGTAAGGGGAGACCATTACAGGGAATGCTTAAAATACTGAATTTTCTGTTTTATTTTGTGGAAAAAAAAAAGATATGGTTATAGTAAAATGGGTTGGTGATGAAAAAAATGGGGAAAACCTCATTGGAAAACAGTAAGTTTCTAAAGTCCTGGTAGACAGGTGATCTGTATTTTTTTTCAGGTAGATGTACATCTTAGAGCTCTTTAAAAGCAACAGAAAATTTTGTATTGACTACAAGACCCTACAGATACTAGTTAACAGCAACTGAAAATATTTTTTAGTACACTGAAGAACATCTAGGGAAATACAACAATACAGTTAGAAAAATATTTATTTTCTAGTATAGTAAGGAGACTATCCATGCTAAGAACTGTTAATAAACTTTATATATATTGTTAACAGAAACATAGCAATCTGTAAGAGTATAAAATGGCTATGTATCTTGAGAATCAATTTTAAAAAAGATTAAATTAATATCACTGAACAAACCGTACAATATTTCTGTATTTAGGTTTTGCTTTTTAAAATATCACACAGAGCATAATACAGAAATAGCCACTGAGGTAGTAGACAGAATTAAAACAAAGGTTTGAGTTGACTATTATGTTTTCAAAATTAATATTCCTAAAGCTTAGTGGGAAATTATCCCCTCATCACATGATTTTGTTTAAGCTCCCAAACCAGAAACAAATACCAGCACCTGATTTATTTTCCTGTACCCCACTGTGGTAAAATTAAATTCATTAGATGATACTGTCTGCACCTCTTTCTTTCAAATGTTGTTGCTGTTATTTCATCATTTTAAAATGAAAGAGCATTCCAAATTTATGCTAGGACTTATTTTGAAAAAGATCAAAATTACATTGTTAAATAAGTTCCAAAGGCTTTTTCTGTCCAAAACCAAAAATGTTTAAAAAATTGACTTTTTTTTTTTTTTTTTTAATTCAACGTTGCTAAAAAGAAAATTACCAGCTTTGGGCATTTCATATAGTTGTTTACAACCCAGTAAACACCACAGTACCACCAAAATGCTAGAAGAACTAGTGTTTTTTAACTCAGAACAGGCTTTGAGAACTAGTGAATTGATATGAAACCCCATATATTCCATGGCTGCTAAGATGCAACATAGAGTGACAGGCAATGATGCCTACATCTCTTGACTCACTAGTCAGATTAGCTGAGTACAGCAGTACAATATCCTGATATACTTTAGCAGCACATCATTAGTGTTATTTATTTGTGCTACTTTAACACTCAGCACTGATAATGGATCAAAAAAGACAGCCCCTGTCTCAGAGAGATCACAATCTAAATATAAGACCTGAAACAAAAGATGAATGTAGACAGACAAGGAACAAAGAGAAAGCAATGAGACACGGCTGATCTTGGCATACCAGGAGACTTAAGTTTTTACTTTATTTTCAAAGAACTCCATGGAGTAAGAAAGTGAAGGAGGAATTTAGAAAAGGATAAAAGAAACATTTTTCAGTTGTTTACAGAGATATCCTCCCAATAGGCAAAAGGAGGAAAAACATAAAGGTGTTAGTATAAAAGTCAAAGGAGATGGCATCATAGATTTAGTAGGTGTAGAAATGACCTTTTGAAATACCAAGGTGTCAGCTGAATTATTTCATTTGAATCAACCAATTTAAAGGAGGAAAAACAGTACAGCATAAACACTCCACAAATGTTTCCTTAGAGTTACAGGTAGTTTTGGAATTGTTTTAAGGCTTGTTACTTCCAAGGGTTTTAGGATTGCATTGTCTGTACAAATACTAAACCTGTTTTAGGGTTCCATTCCACTTACTTATCCATCTTTAACTTTAGTTAATTGCCTACTTGTGCTAAAGTTAAGAGCATTATCTGAGTCTAATTGATAGCCATTGCTGTCAGATGAAGAGCTGTGTTCATAAAGTGGAGGGCAGTGCTTCAGAACCAGTTATGTTCCCATTCGCACTACAAGCTGCTGTGCTATTCTCACTAGATCTGTATGAGTTTTTTTGCATCACTTCAGGGCCCTTCAAATACAGGAGAGGTATATATATTCAAGAAAAAAAAAAAAAAAAAGAACAAAAGGTTAAGAGGAATGAATTTGAACTATAAGGACTTAAGCAATTGACGATGATACCTCAGTTTAATGCATTAAAATACTTCTGCTGAACCACAGTAACTGCGTGTGTCATGATCATAGCTCGTGAGCAGGCTTCCTTAGTGCTCTTTCATTTGAGAGCACTGCTGAGAACTGGAGGACAGATCTCTATTCCCCTTCCTCACTCAGTGATTGGATCCATTCAAACATTCCAGCATGTCTTTAAATCAATAGCCAAATGGTTCAGTGTGAGACTACAGAGAGGCCGTAACCTGGAATCACACTATCAAAATCAGAGGATTTACTATTATACAAAACTGTTGTTGGAAAAAAAGGAGCTATGAAAATGTAATGTAAGGAAAATATAAAATTTATCTGAGGCCTCCTAATTACTGAGCTATATCTCCTTTCTATTTTAAATGTGTGACTTCCACAGCATTCTTCTTTGCTTCTTAAGATTTTATTAGCCCTAGGGATCAAGAATCAGATGGTTTATTTCACTTTCCTCTTAATATCAGGGTTTTTTCAATTTGTGATAAATAAAAATTCCTCTATATTTTGTTTTAGGTCCCAATAAGGTTTCTGGCTTAAATTTGTAAAATGTTACATATTTTTGAGCTAAAGATTCCATTAAAATTATATCAATCAAACCTTTTAGCAAATTTTTTATTGATTTTCTGAGTGGCTGTATATATCAGCAGAACTCCTTTAATTTCACAGAAACATTAAAAGTACTGTACTGATGATATTACTCAAGTACAATATTATATTTTCCACAGTAGCCCAAAACCACAATGGTAGTTGTGAAAGAAAACCCAAATGGAAATCTACAGGATAAGAAAGGCAGTTAAAGTTCATGTGTCTTTACATTTCAATTCAATCTTACATGTTTACAGGTGGTTTTTTTTTGTTTTTTTTCCTAGCACCTCAGACAGTTCAATGACATTAAATGATCTCATTATAGACAATTTCATTATCTCAACAAAAAGTAGGTGAGTGGCTGGGAGAGACCTGGCACAAAGCCAAAAACTTTTGTGTTGCTTCTTGGCAATCATATTATTGAAATGAAGGTGAGTGAGAGAACATTCTCACAAAGATTAAAAAAAAAAATAATGTACCTTCAGTAACCAGATAATGAATTTAAAGAAGTCAACTGGAGAGAAGAAACAAAAAGATAAAAATAAAAAAACACCGAAACTAAGCAGATATAATTATCTCAGTAAAAAGTGGAGAAAATAAATGGATTTTTAAAAACTGTGATACTGTACTATAGTAGTTGCTTCCACAGAAGTAGGTGACCATGTGACCTGCCTTCTTGATGAATGGAAGTCTGTGGACATTGTTTACCTGGAATTTCATAAGGCCTTTGATATTGTCCCCCACATCGTTCTCCTGGAGAAGCTGGTGAATCATGACATAGACAAGTATACTCTTAACTGAGTAAAAAACTGGCTGGATGGCCATGCCCAGAGAGTTTGATTAACGGTGTGAAATCCAGTTGGTGGCTGGTCACCAGTGGTGTGCCTCAGGGCTCAGTTCTGAGGCCAGTGTTGTTCAATATCTTTATTAATGATCTGGATAAGGGGATTGAATGCACCTTCAGTAAGTTTGCAGAAGACACCAAACTACGTGGGAGTGTTGATCTGCTTGAGGGTAGGAAAGATCTACAGAGGGACCTGGACAGATTGGATCAATGGGACAAGGCCAATGGCATAAGGTTTAATAGGGCCAAGTGCCAGGTCCTGCATTTCAGTCACAACAACCCTGGGCAATGCTACAGGCTTGGGGCAGAGTGGCTGGAAAGCTGCCTGGCAGAAAAGGACCTGGGGATGCTGGTGGACAGCCGGCTTAACATGAGCCAGCAGTGTGCCCAGGTGGCCAAGAAGGCCAACAGTATCCTGGCTTGTATGAGGAATAGTGTGGCCAACAGGAGTAGGGAGGTCATCGTGCCTCTGTACTCGGCACTGGTGAGGCCCCACCTGAGTACTGTGTTCAGTTCTGGGCCCCTCACTACAAGAAGGACATAGAGCTGCTGGAGCATGTCCAGAGGAGAGCCACCAAGCTGGTGAGGGGTCTAGAGAACAAGTCCTATGAGGAGAGGCTGAGGGAACTGGGCATGTTTAGTTTGGAGAAGAGGAGGTTGAGGGGAGACCTCATTGCCCTCTACAACTACCTGAAAGCAGGTTGTAGGGAGGTGGGTGTTGGCCTCTTCTCCGAAGTGAATAATGACAGCACCAGAGGGAATGGTCTGAAGTTGCGGCAGGGGAGGTTTAGATTAGATATTAGGAAGAATTGCTTTACTGAGAGGGTGGTCAGGCACTGGAACAGCCTGCCTGGGGAGGTGGTGGAGTCACCAAACTTGGAGGTATTTAAGAAACATGTGGACGTGGCTCTTCAGGGCATGCTCTAGTACCCGAGATTGTTGGGTTGGGTGTTTTGTGGGGGTTTTTGGTGTTTGTAAGGCTTTTTTTTTAAGTTTTTTTTTTTTGGGGGGGGGGGGGGGGGG
>JAOQGH010000001.1:193918961-193968182 GCA_025769975.1 Gallinago jamesoni
CCTGGGCCTGTGTATAGTTTAAGTTGATAATCTCAAAGGTCCCTTCCAACTATGAAGATTCTGTGATACTGTGAGATTCTGAATGATGTCATCTCTATCTAAAGAAGTGTCATAGTATAACTAAACATTGTTGACAGAAAATGGCTATAGTTTAGCAGCTCTTCTAATGTAGAAGAAGAGACTAGTCTATGGACAACATTAATTCCTCAGCTTCTTTAGCTACAGTACTATAAATATTTCCATAAAAACAAAGCAGGGGTTATTCATAATAGCTGAGAAGAAATAGCATGTACTTATATGTACATTTAACTTAGTGGTTTACATGGATTTGCAGTATTGGTTTCATCTTAAATTTTTTCTGTCTTGCAGGCACCCTGAAAGAGTAATTTCATCTGTTCCTCAAAGTCTGTGTCAAACTGAAACTCTATTAAAAAGCCACCACCATTGAACTGGAGAAGATTCTGTATGCCAGTTACAAGCTGTTTCCTTTAAAACAGTCACATACGCTTTACTCCGTGAATCCAGAAGATAGACTGATACTATTAAGCAATTTGTAAAACCACAATCATATTTATCAGGAAGTAGTGGCTGTGCTTTTCTGTGAACACAGCTGGACCTTTCACCTCCAACACAAACTCCAAAGCCCACTGGCTGCCCAGGAAGAGTGTAGTGTACAAGAAAAACTCTATGGGTAAACCGTGACAGTCTACTCCTTAAAAGAGCTGAATACTGTAGTAAGCATACAATGAACACTACCGAGAGGCAAGGGAAACCTGTTACCACTGACTACTTTCATGATTTACTGTTTTGCTGCTTTCTGTAGTTTCTTGTTCATTCACATTTAGCCTACCTCGCATGCACATGAGCGCAAAAGGCAGTATCTGTCAGAAATAAAATAAGATTATTTGTATTAGCTGTTCTGGCCTGAACGAGTGTGACTGGAGGTTTTCACACTCATTACACAAGGACAAACCTACACTAAATGAAAACTACTATCAACTTTCAATTTAATCACACAAAAAATGTCTGGATGACGATAAATTCAGTAAAGGATATAGGCAATAAAATGTGTGTAAATTGGGTTTTAAAACCAGTGTGTATTTATTGAAATGGACCTTTGAGAATAAGAATGTTACACTTGAATCAAGGCCACGCTTATGAAAGGAAAAAAGCTTTGATTTCTTTTAAGCTTCACCTAAGTAAAAACATCAATATTCCAGACATGGGTATTGAGGAGTTAACTGTTTCTATAATTGTATTATTTGCTGTTCGTGCCAGGTGGAACTGACTCATCTCACAGAGAAATGCACACAGACACAGAACTTCACGTGCTCTTTCTAGCACACAGCTATATATTTATATAGTTTGAGACACCCAAGTGCTTCATCTCTCAAAGTGCAGCTGATTTTGCATATTTAACATTAGAGATCGAAGACAGGAAGTTTTTTATATTTGCTGAGTTCAATCTAGATACAGCTACCTTTAAGAGAGAGAAATAAGCCATAACTTATTGCTCTCAGCCTAACACACACATCCCACGGAAGAAGGTGTCACATTACCCTTTGCGAAAGATAGACAAAGAGTTAGCCGTAGCCCCAGATGAACTCAGTGTCAATGTCATCACTGTCATTAATGGCAGAAGCTGCTATTCAAAAACACCATAGGTTTCTGTTGAGGCAAATTAAAATTAGACCTTCACCTGAAATAAATTACTCTAGCTCCAACTGAGGACATGGTCTGTCACCCCTATGGCACACAGAGGGTCTTGTAATCAAAGTGCAGTATGACTGTCATTTTATTTCCCTTTGGATTTACATTTAGCTGTTGTCATAAACATTTGATGAAGAGCTAGTGCATGCCTGGGGGTTATAGGACATGTTACTGTAGCAACCAGTAGAAAAATAATTTTTTTCTTACCTTAGTAATAATCAAAGCAAGATGAAAATGGGCATGGTAAAAGTCAAAGGAATCTGTGTAACAGTACACCAGAGAAGTATATCACAGTCACATCAAGGGTTTTGAAGGAAATAGCATGTACTAGTTTTCTATTACAGCAGCAGAATCTGCACAAGGTCTAATGATCAAAACCATTGATTTATTCCTCTCATGAGCCTTCAGTCCCCCCTGGCTTCTAATTAAATCCATCTAACATTCAGCTCTGGTATATAACCCTTCTGTTGTACACAAGATAAAACCATTTGCTGTCCCTAATGCCTACAGCCCATATCATTAATCTGGCAAAACGTTATCCTCAGACAAAGGACCCAAGAGTGGTCCATGTGGATCATGTGGATCATTCATGTCTGAATCTTAAGACACCAAAGTGATAGGACAGAGGGACAGTGATTACATCTCACCACTGCAGTTTTATTATTTTTTCAGTTTGCAGAAATTATTTTAGGACTGAAAATAGTACTCTGAGTGTAACACTTTGCAACTTTGGAGCACAGTTGGAGACTGATTCTTGAATGAGAAAAAAACAGTATATGCAGCTAATATCCTGTACATACCATGTACCATGCTACTAACACAAATTATGACACATAGATTTAAGACCAAAATCTGGATTCTGATAAGCCTCAAATGCTTCAGTGTTTATATCTAAGATTTTGTTTCTACTTCTGTAAATACTGAGGAGTTACTTGGAACTGTGGTTTCATGGGGATAAATGAAGAGACAATAGAGACTGAATGTTGCCCTGCCTCTATCCCCTGCAGCTAAAGAGTAATAATATAGCAAGCCTTTTTTCTGACATTTCACAGCTGTCGTTCTCAAATTAAAAACCTTAATAATTATACTTTTCCAATATAAGATATTCAAGTATCTGTACAATTTTCTTTCATGAGTACATGTATATTTGTGTGTGCAAGAATCAAAGTGGCAATTTATTATCTTAATATTTTTGTATCTTAAATGATAACACTACAATCTTTTTTTTTTTTCAGATGTTGGTTTTCTACCTCAGCTTGACTGTAACAAAAAATCGACTGCATGTTCAGACAGAGACCTGAGAGAAAAGTTGAGATGACAATAAAATACTTAATTTTAAATTAAAGATTATTTTTTTCTTATTATTTAAATTTAAAATTTATTTAAATTATGAGGAAACAATCATAAATGTACCTCACTGCAAAGGAATTTCAGCTATGGATTTTCACTAATCTGTGAAGCAGTTATGCCTTCTTATAACTTCTTATAACTGCTTTCAGGTAACACTAAAGCATTGAGATATTCAGTTTATAGTATGATGAAGGAGTATTTCAATTTTTGAATAGAATTCTTGAATATAATAGAAAATAGAAATAGAATTTTTGAATAGAAATTATTCAACAAAAGCACAAATCCCATTCTACAAATAATTAGCTATATTTTAATGCAATCACATACATGCATATATAAACATTCAAAGCATAGTTTCACATTTCTAGCCTTACCCATTACGATTACTAAAATTGATGCCAATTAATAAAGCATAAGAGCTCATGGATTTATGTTGTCTTTAATTTCAATTAGTGTAAGAGTAGAGTTGTTAGTTTGTATTACATTCCCTTAGGCTAAGAGGCTTAGGAGAGAAAGGAACCTTTTTCTGTCAATCTTTATTTTATGCACCTGTGTTTATAAATCACTTAACACAGTGGCATTTCAATCTAACACATTTTTAAGAAATAATAACCAAGAACCATGTAGCAGACTGGAAAACAACCAAAAGTCAGTGTACCTGGAATCCATCATTTCACATCTTGTTCCTGTCTTACCTCCACTCTAAATACAGAGCGTATGTGTATGTGTGAGAAACAAATTTTTAAAATCTCTCTTAGTAAACCAAAGAATCCCTAAAATTCAACTCTATATTTTTCCATCTAAATTAGAAGATTTGAAGATTAGAGCAACCTAAAGAATTCATATAAATATATATTTTAATTAAAGCACTGAATATGGTGCACGCTATTTATGTCAAGGGATTTTTTTTTTTTTGCAGTTTTCTAGCTTACTTAGTAAATATGAAAATCACTATTTTATAATTCAACCAATACCATCACTTTTCTGTTAGAAAACCCCAAAAGACATGCATTTATCTGTGCTGGATTTTATTAATAGGCTTTATTATTTATACTACGTATGTTTGACAATTGATCAGTGTCACTCAGTTTTGAATTATATGCTAAATAGCAACAATGAGTTGCATTGCGAGGTTTTTTAAAAATACTGCATAAATTAACAAATTTTAGTTTTCATAGAAAGCAAAAGCACATAATGGTTCAGGGATTCTTTATTTACTTACTATTATCCTTCTCTAAACAGTATACTTTGCTTTAGGAAGACCAGCACGTTACCTTCCGTTTCTCTGAAATAGTCTTTTTTATAAGGGATGATACTGCATGGTGTTGAGTGCTAGGCAGACCTGTCCTTCCTTGGGTAGTGAAAGAAAATCATTGCACAGAAAGACTATTGCTTATTATAAAAATATAGCAAAATGAATACATTAATTAATAGAATATTTACTACTATCAAATGAAGAGACCGACTCAAAGGTAAGTGATTTAATCAAGTGGAAAAACAGATGATTTGACACCATCTATAAGCAGAGGTGAAAATATTTTCCAGTGGTTGCACAAGAAATCATACACAATCAACCTGGTACATGTAACCCATTATTACCTTAAATTGAATAACCAATTTATCATAAGCTATATTGTCCCAAGCTGTTCCTAAATGGAACATGGCAATATGAATTATAAACTTGCATGAGCTATTTAAAAGAAGAGCAGACATTAATCCTCTTATGCATTTCATTTGCTATCCAAAACTTTTGTGAAAGGACCTTTTTTCTCCCCTACTTTGCTGTTTTATTTATTAGGTGCTATATCTTTGGGGCAGTACAGTCTCTTTATGAGGTTGTATATTACCTATGTAATGGCCGCTGTGTTTCAGTTAGGGATTAACAGACTTCTGTAAAACAATTAATAAAATGTTAATCCCACTCAGCTTCCTTGTTAAATCATGTAGATAGCTTTTTAATTTTTTTGCTGGTGTAAACCAAGGTAACTCCACCGAAATCAACAGAGAGGCACTACTTTATATATATCCCAAGAATTTGGCTTAGATTCCTGTTTGCTGTAATTCATTGCTTAGTAATTTCAAATCAGGCTGCCCTTCTGCAGTAAATTCAGAATAGTAAATAGTTCTGCACTAGCACTGGGTGTGCAGGGAGACAACTTTCACCATTCATTAACCACCTCCCTTCAAGCAATTTCTGGGCCTGCCCGTGTTTATCTCATTCCTTTTCCTTCATGGTCCCTCTACAAGAAATATTTCCTCTCTACTGCATGAGCACTTTTGCTATGAAGGTGTTTGCCTGGGTGAAGATCTTTCTCCCTGTGCCATAAGCATGCCAATGCCATGGTCAGAAGATTCCCTTGTGAAGTGTTGTGCAGGGCTTCTCATGCAAGAAATCAAGGAGAAGACATGAAACCTGGGGTTGCCTAGGAATTGTTATTACTATAATTCATCTGGGGGATTAAAATGACTTTTTGAACCTGTAGTTGTGTGCCTCCATACGTTCCCAGTTACATTGCAGGCAACCTCTAGTTCCTATGCTCCAAACAAAAAGCAACTCACATTGGTGAGATCAGGTAAAATGTCTGCTCTTTATTTAGTGACAGAGGAATACAGAAAGTCAGACAGAAAATGATTTAGTCATTGAGCTACATGAGTTTGGCTTGATATTGATTTGATGAAGGTAGTTGGTCTCAAATCTTCAAAGATGTTTAGTAACCTGTCTCGTATCAAATTCAGCGGAAATTCAACATCTAAAGAACTTGTGAATCTGAGCTTTAGTCTTATTTCCCAATACCCCAGGATATTCTTGCCCCAATCTGCCATTTCCATAGGGATTAGAGAGGGAGAGAAACATGGGACTTGCCTGCAAATCTCTGTCTAACCAAAGCTGCATCAGGTTCCACTATTCATTTGTCTGCTTGGTGCTTCATTTGCCTCTCACTATAAATGTAATAAAAAAAAAAAAAAAGGACCAAGTTAAAATGTAGAAGGAAAACAGTGCCCCTCTTCAGAACAAGGTGCAAAAACTTACTCTAGTGACAGTCACTTGCTCATTGAGGTGGTGATGGTGGAAATAAGAATCAGAATCTACACAAGAAATGACCTCATTCATACCTGTCCAGGCAATTTTCTCACCTGCATAACAACACACTAAGCAGCTTGATCAAGAACTGGACACCTTTACAGCTCCAACGCACACTGCTCTGCCATTAGCGTGTCACAAAAACAGTAAAATTGATCCATTGCCCAGAGACAATCCAAGCAAAAGTCCAAGGAGAAGAATTTGTTGTGAGGAAATTTATAGGGACATGGATAACTGCACACAAAATGGATGGACTTCTGTCTCTTCTCTGTGTAAACAGCAGATTGTGGTACTGCTGTTCTTCGAGGATAAAAATGTTATTTTTCAGTCCCACACAAAAGATGTTTAGTTTCTTCTCAAGCTCCATAACAAGCACTAAGGAAGAATAAGGACTTGTCCTCCTCCCTCTGCTTCTGTGTTCTATGTTCATCGCTCTTGCATGGTAATATGCTCTTATTATTCATTATCTGTAGTCAAATAGTATATAGAGGTCCCAAGAAAGATCAGGACCCATTGTGCTGGACACTGTACAACAACATAGGAAGAGGTAAGACAATCTGAACATTTTATAGATTAGGCAGGCATGAGCAAAGAGAGGAGATAAATAAAGTAAAATTTACTTAAGTTAGCTTACTCAAGATCATGGAGGACACCTCTGGTAGGCTGGAGGTGTGGTCCCTTTCCTATTCATAACAGCGGGAGATCCCAGCTTTAAGATCTGTGTTCAGTTAGCCAAGACATTGTAACCCCAATGCTGCTTGCGGTTCATATCTGAAGGGCCTTTAGGAAGGAGAGACCAGGCTGTACCAGGCAGTGCACTGCCAGACCTCCTCTTCCTGGAGCTCCTCAGCTATGGACAAAGCAAGAGAACAGAAATTGATGCCTTAAGGGCAGATGTGAGGTGGACCAATATATTCTTTGCAAGGCGTCTTTGTGTACTGAGACCAGTAAGGTATGGCTGAGCTCCCAGGGCAGGTGAAAGTATGCGTCAAGTGCAGTAAAGTTGAGGACAGTTAATAAATCCAGATGTTCTGGTTGCATGTTTCACATGCATCACATGTTTCACCCAAACTACTCTATGATTCTTTGATTTTATGATTCTATGATTCTATGACTAAAGCACAGTGCTACCCTAGCATCACTGAAAGAAGTTCATTGATCAAGACCATGTAAAGACATTTATTTCTGGATTTTGTGATATTTGCTCATAAATCCCCATACTTCAGTTTCCGTTTTTATTTATCGGTTATTCATGTTTTGAAACTAGACCTCTTTCAAGTATTTATTTACTGAGATAGAACTATTGCTTTGTTTAGCTGTGCACAGACCCTAACATCCATTCTCACATATCTAAAGCTGGACCCAGAGAATAATAGGGTAAATCTAGGCTCTGCTGGGTACCTGTCTCAGTAGTAATAATTAGCTATGTAAGTTATTTCTTTGAACATTCCTGGAGTTTCCTTTTCATGATGACTGCAAGGTAAAGCCTTTTAGTCAGATGCTCCAACATCTGATAGATATTAGTTTCAGAAAAGAATTTGAGCAAATAATTAAATTAAGTCCCATATATGCTTTATGAAGCCACCATGTTTATTCATGTCCAAATTTTGTTGTAGGGATCACTGACGAATGCAGAATCAACAATTTCATTCAATCACAGTTTATTTTGTTTGCTTTGCTGGCAAAAAGGCTTTCCTCTTACTTCTGCATTTATTTATGCAATTTCATGGAGTGATATAGAGAAGAAGCAAACATTCACTTGAATATTTCTTCCCTAATACGTAAAACATGAGGGACCCTAGGGGACCAGGTTTTAAAAAACAATAATGTATTTCCAATTGCAACATCAGCAAACAGAACTTTTTCCAGATCCAAGTTATCTGAATCCTCAAATATAATATCTCTCTTTGATTCACTGCTTTGTCTTGCCTACAGTTAGCATAAGAATTATTTCAGCAAAACAGAACTACTTACAGAGAATATACATGAAATTAAATTGAATCTGTCTGAAAGGACAGGTTGTTTTTTAACAGGACACTGGAGGAGAAAAGCCTTCATTTAAATTTTGATATAGGACATTTAGTACCAAATCTGGAGATGTTATATATTGTTCTTTGTCCATTGACTACAAAGGAAATGCGTTGAACCCCACAACGAGATTTATATATATAAAAGAAACCTCTGCAGGATATTGCCCTGACATGCACACATTGACATTCACACTGACATAAAAAAGATCTCTATAGGTCTATTCAAACAATGTTTGGCCTCATTTTCTTCAGTTCACAGAGCCTTGTTTTTATTATTTCAGAGTTGAACCTATGAAAGAAAATTCTTACATTTGTCATAGAGTGCACATTACAGATTTTTTTCAACAGGGCATAACTTCAGACTTATGCAGCCTCTGTTGATTTCATAAAATGGCATAAACCTCAGAGCAATAAGTTGTTTATCTGTTAAAAAAAAAAAAAACAGAATTAGAATTTAGAATTTTTATGTCCAGTTTTATTTGTAGGTTTAATGTATTAATAACAGATCTTGTGTTAAATTTCATCATCAGTTTTTTATGAGGCATGGTTTTAAAATACCGTTTGACTATAGTGAATGTTCATTTTGTTACAAGCGCCATATGAAAATATGACACATGACATGTTTTCTCTAAAGAACATGCTATTTCTGGGTTGCATTTCAGGAGTTCTGCTATAAACCATCTGATCTACAAAGTATGATAACTACACAACACCATTTTCAGGGCAGTACATTTTGTTTAGAAAGTCTGCATTGTTAACATCATCCTCAGTATACATCTTTAGGTGTCAAATGTCCCAGGTGAACCTTAAAACCATCACATTATTAATATATATATACGTGAATTATTACTATTAAATGTAGAATGTGGTAGATAATAATAAAAAAGTTTCTGTAAAATACAAAAAGACATTTTGGCTCATGGTAAACATATATGCAAAGAAAAAGGAAAGGTGGTGAACACAAGGACCAAGCACCTTTACAGAAAAATAACCTGTGAAATTAGTTTCCAATTTCAGATATTGGCATTGGTATAATTATCAGAATAAGAATTACTACATGTCAATACATTTTCCTTTTTCTGCGTACCTGAAATATGGCAGTGTAATAAGTGAAGATATGAGACAATTTAGCTATATTATTTTTTTTTTCTAAATTCATATTTTGGACCATTTTCACAGGATACATTAGATATCCTACTTAATGGAAGACTCTCATTATATTGGAACATTTGATTTATGGTAAATTTCATCCTTAAGGGAGTGTAGTTATTTCTGGAAGTACCTTTCATGCACTATAAAGAGATGCTGAACAACTAGTTTAACCTATATGTAGTCAATAGTTGGCTATATTAATTTTTTTTTCC
Organism: Gallinago jamesoni; assembly: GCA_025769975.1. Lineage (NCBI taxonomy): Eukaryota > Metazoa > Chordata > Aves > Charadriiformes > Scolopacidae > Gallinago > Gallinago jamesoni. The sequence goes on from JAOQGH010000001.1 coordinate 193,928,498, forward strand.
ATAGAAAAGTGGTTTTGCCCCAAAATGCAATCAAATGAGCAAAAGATACATCCAAAAAGAAACAGAAGTGGTTTCTGTACCAATTGCCCGTACTGTACTGAAAGAAGCCCCACTCCCCCAAAAGAACCCCTAAAAGAGTAAATGTCATGTTGATATTTATGAACTCAGTAGGAGAGTACAGTAACCAGTATTCTGCTGCACCTCCAAAGCCCTGAAGAGATGATTGATGTACAACTCAGTGTGGTGAAAGGCTGGAATTTGTAAGAGTGTGAAGTGACCATCATCCCTTATTGGAAGTGTTTTCTCTTTGATTTGGTCTCCATGCTTTTTTTGAAATCTACTCAGAAATAACTCATATGATCCTGAAATAAAGTCTTATGCATTTATTTATAAGAATTATCTAAAAAAAAAAAAAAAGAGGCAAACCTAGAACAGAATCTACTGATTGAATTTAAAAATAAAATGTATAGAAAAAGATTTCTAGTTAACTGGTATTAAAGATTTCTTTAAAAACTTGTTCATAGGAGAAGTGGGTATTTTTAATTGCTTTCAGTTCATCACGAAAAAAAATTTTGACATGTTAGTGTTTTCCATGCAATCTGAAGCTGGGGTTTTAGAAATGAAGTAAATGTCCCCCCAGCACAGCACATTTTGAAATGAAAAACCCTTTGGGGGAGGATCAGTATTACTTAGGCAATACCATAAAATCTGTTACCAAACATGAAGAATAATGAAGCATGGCAGCCATGAAAGGTGGAATGAAAATTTTGAGTTAATAAGAAGAATGGATTTGTTTTGTTGGAGCTTTCCACTAAATAATTTTTTTTGTTCCTTTTGTTCTTTTGTTCTGCTCTTCTCTGTCAGCAGTGTTTCCCTTTGGCATGTAAACTACCAAATCAACATGATTAGTAAGGTTTGTAACCTTGGCAGACATGACAGTTACACAACCATTCCCTCCAGCCTGTACTTTAAAGTTAACTTGAGGCCGAGTTGACTTTGCTCTAGACTAAGCTACCCACACAGGAGGCTATTCCATGCCTAATCCTCATGGTCCTTGTGAATGTTTCCCACTTTATGAACACCTCGCTGAAAGGAGAAGGCAAGAGGGGAGAAGTGTGGAAATTTTAGTGGGAACTGACTGTGTCCTACCCTTTATTACATGAGCTTAAAAGGTAAAGGAAGGAAATAATCATTGTCCGAGGGCAGTGTGGAGAGAAGACCAGGGACAGACATTCTTTAGAAGCTCTTTGATGTACGCAGTTAAGATGACTAACACTCAAGCACAGCCAACTCCAAAAGCTCATAACCTGCCTGTTGCATACAAAAGCTATGGACCTCACAAGGTTTCTCCCTGTTTTATATTGTCGATGAAGTAACAGTATTAGGAGAGAGGAAAAGATACAAAATCTGATCTTTCTGCATTGGTGTAAAAATAGAGCCTTGACAGTAGTACTCTCTGGAAGGTTTCCAGGGTTTGGCACACAAACTGAGAATGAGCCATGTTAAAACATGACTACAGAATTAATGTGAGTTAGTGAGAGGATGATTTTTAGAAAACTTTGAAATATATTGATACCATAAAAAAAAGGATAATTTCTGTCTAGGTCAATAAGGACATGCATGGGTGTTTGACTTGAAAGTTATAAAGGAGTTGAGGTTGTCTGGTTTGGTTTTGGTTTAATAAGAATTAAGAAGAATTTAACAAAGCAATAAGAGAACACAGTTTGAGATGATTCATCCTCTAAGAGTAAAATCTTCATCCTCAAAAAATAAAGAAAGAATTCAATAAACCTCAGATAGGAAACATCAAAGAATAATTTTGCCACATAAATATGGACCTAAAAATAGACAACTAGATCAAAGGCAAAGTAGTGTTTCTATCATACTAGAAGTCTATAAATACTGAAAATCTATAAAGTAAGACGAATGAACTGAAGGGACTGTTTTGAATTGAGGATATGGACATAATAAGAATGGAAAAACTTGGACTGAGAAACAGATCACTTGCATGTCTTGAGAAACAAGTAGATAATATTTAGGACTGACAAAGTAGATCAGACTGCTAGTGAAAAGTCTACTAAGTTAAAGAAAACTTAGAGTTAAATAGAGTAAATACATTAACCATAACAATTACCACAATTTATGCAAACCAAAATGTCACGCTTAGATTGAAGGAATATATTTTTTGGGCTACATTATATCATCATGTGTGCATAATAGTGACTCAGAAATTATAATGTTGTGACATCTACAAGGAAAGTAAGCACAATAATATTTGGACACTTTGGTTAAGCCTCAGATTACCTGAGAAAATGTAACAATGAGTTATGATAAAGAGTTAAATAGTGAGATACCAAAATGACTGCTTTGTGAAATAACCAAGAGGAAGATATGTCTGGTTCAAAATGCAATAGCTGAAGTTGCTGCAGCACACTCTTTAAATAGTGTTCTCGGACTTCATTCATTCAAAATCCCAGTATGATTGGAAAGTTCTGCCTTCTCTCTAAACCACATCATCTTAATAAAGCAGAAATTTCAGGAAAAACCAAACCAAACCAAAATCACGAAAGCATGGTAAAAGTATATTAGAAGGAGTAATTAAAATTTTAAAAATGTATGAAAATACACTGTTTAAAAGAATCATGCCAGAAGAAGCATACAACCTCTGGCAAAAAGCAAAGAACTAAAACCAGATCACACAGTTATGTGGCAGAGCAAAGAAGGCTTTTAGAGCATGAGCACAGCCATGCTGAGCCAGAAACAAAGTTCAGTCAAGCTTCATGTCCCACTTCCATCAATGATGATGACAAGCAGATTTCAAAGGAAGATCAAAATGATGAGGTACGGAGTGAATAGTGATTTCACTATTCATTCACAGGAAAAGTCCTCAGTGATTTATTACTCAGGAGCTTCTTGAAACAGAAATGGCCTTTTAGTAGAATCAGGTCTCTGATATTTTCCTCTACCATCTCAAAAGGATATTTTTGATCATGAATTAGTCCAGTTGCTTTTTCAGTGCATGCAAACTTTAGCATCCACAATATCCTGAGCAAAATTCTTCCAAAGTGTAACCTGTGGCGATGCAGCTGTCTCCAACTTAACAGACAGATTTGGCTCAGTTTTACTGAGTAACCTAATTTTTAACTGTAAGGTGGTATGTAAGTTAATGCCTTACAAGACAAGGAAAGTAAAATACACAAACTGAAGTGAAAGGTGACAATTAGTAGCTGAGGGATTCAAGAGAGAAATACTGAGATGAAACTAATAAGACCTATGGAAAAAGCATAGAATCCGCTTTTTGGCAGCACCAAAGACCAACCCATGCCAGAGACAAGAGGACTGACACTTCCCTACTGCCTTCCAACTCCTGATACAGAGACTCCTCGTGCGTCTCATGGGCCTGTGGGCATCAGAATGGCAATCATCACTCCCTGTTGAGTGCACTAGCTGTTAAATAATTGCAGTGTGCTTCTAAGTGGTTCATATACTGCTTGCAGTGTCTTTTTGTGTACAGTAAAAAAATACTGGAAGAAAAGTGACCTGGTGAGGGAGGGTTATCTACACATTATGTAGAGAACTACCTCCTTTTTTTTTTCTTTTTCTGCTTTGAACCTACCACCTGCTAACAGCATGTGATACTCTCATTCTTGCTTTGGAAGAGAAAATGAACCATCTGTCTCTTTTTATCTTTTTCTTTTCCCTTATGATTGTACAGATTTCTGTCATAGCCTCCCCTCAATTGTCACTTTTCAGACTGAATAGTCCTGGTCTATTTATGATTCCCTTTGACTGTCATTCTATATTTCTGATTATTCTTGGTGCCTTTCTATGAACCTCTTCAGTTCTGTTACATCCTTTTTTAGATTTTTGGATAGCACCTTTTACATTGATATGATTATGTTTTCTGTTTTCTTTTCTCCTCTATTCTTAATAATCCCTAACATTCAATTTACTTTTCTGACCACTGCTGAGCACTGACTTGACATTTTCATGGAGCTATTCATCTTAACTCTAAGACCCCATTCCTGAATGACAGCAGTCAATACAGAGCACCTCACTAAAGATGAAAGCATTCTTCAAAAGCAGAATTTGTATCCAGAAAAGGAAAATAAAAAAGAACATAAGCCCTGTAATTTTAATGTAAAAGCAAAAAAGAATGTTGAAAAAGGAATGCCTTCTAAATGAGAAGAAAATAATATTAAAATATATCTATTGTGCTTTGTTTACATGGCATGAGTTTAGTAACAGAAGAGCAGCAAGGGTGGCCCCTGTGACAAGAGACCAGGGGGTGCCCCCATGTTGGACACATTTCCAGCCACCTCCAAAATGGACCTCATGTTGGACAAAGCTGAGCCCATCAGTGATACTGGTAGTGCCTCTATCATAAAATGTTTAAGGGGGTGAAAAACACTGCACTGCAGGTGGGAGAGAGGAGTGAGAAAATGTGAGACATAACTCTGAAGACATCAAGGTTGGTGAAGGAGGAGGGGGAGAAGATGCTCCAGGCACCAGAGCAGAGGTTCCCCTTCAGCCCATGGTGAAGCCCATGGTGAGGCAGGCTGTCCCCCTGCACTGCATGGAGATCTATGGTGGAGCGGAGATCCATGGTGGAGCAGAGATCCACCTGCAGCCTGTGGAGGACCCCGCTTTAAATAAGTGGATGTGCACCAAAGGAAGCTGCAGTCTGTGGAGAGCCCGCACTAGAGCAGGCTCCTGGCAGGAACTTCAGGTCATGGAGAGGAGTTCATACTGGAGCAGACAGAACTTGTGACCCTGTGGGGAACCAATGCTGGAGCAGTCTATCTCTGAAGGACTACACCCTGTGGAAAGGACCCATGCTGGTGCAGTTTGTGAAGAACTGAAGCCCATGGGAAGGACTAACCTTGGAGCAGGGGAAAACCATGAGGTGGACCAAGCAGAAGAGATGAAGTGGTGTGAACTGACCACAATCCCCCATTCCCTGGGCTGCTTAGGGGCAGGAGGTAGAAGAGTCAGCAGTGAAGTTGATCTTGGGAAGAAATGGGGTGTGGGTAAAAGGTGTTTTTAGATTTTTTTTTATTTCTCATTGTCTTATGCTGTTGGATAGATAAACTTGTTATTTCCCCAAAGTCGAGTGTGTTTTGCTCCGATGATAATCAGTGGGTGATCTCTGTGCGTTTATTTTGACCCACAAGCTTTTCTAGCATATTTTCTCCCTGAGTCCCGCTGAGGAGGAGTTGATCAAAATGTACAAAGAACAGTAAAGATGTGGCCACAGCACAAAAGCTGACTGAATATTTTGCATCAGTGTTTGCTGTGGAAGTCACAGGGAGCTTTTCCTATGACAAATGAGTCATTGAAACGGTCTTAAACTGAAGTGTCAGTCGAAGAGGTTCTAGAATAAATTAATAAAATTAAGAGTAAAATATCTTCAGTACCATATGTTATTCATTCAAGAGCTCTGGAGGAACTCAAGTAGTAAATTTTGTAATTGTTAACTGTGGTATGTAATTTATTACTAAAATCATCATTGGTAAAGGAATAGTACTGACAAAAGTTACAGATTTAAAAATTGATCATTCAGGAAGACACAAGAAATTATAGGTCTGTACATTTGAATTCTGTAGTCTGCAAAGTCCTATAAACTGTTGGTAGATTTAGCAGAAACATAATTGTACATGGAGCAATAAGGCATAGAAAACGGGGCTTTTGTAGAGGGAAATTGTGCTTCAAATATTTTTAGAGTTCTTTAAAGAATCAATAAGCATGTACACAACCATGTTCTAGTTGGCATAGTGGTTTTGGATTTGAAAAAGATTTTGACAAATTCCTGGAGAAAGAGAGAGATCTATGACAAGATGGCAAGAAATACTGTTTTCACAGTGGAAAAACATTGTCATTGATATGGCTGAATGATTTGAGCTAGGACTTGTGGTATTAATCAAAAGAGATATTCTGTGGAAAGGTGATGTGGAAAAGTTTACTGATGACAAAAATATTATTCACGGTAGTCAAAAGTGAAAGCAACTGCAAAGGTTTCACAAAGATCTCACAAAACTAAATGAGTGAATGAAAGAAGTTCAATATTATTAAGTGCAAAGCAACACAAATGGAGAAAAAATATAAGACGTACACACTTTGAGTCTTTAAATTACCTGTTATCTCTTGTTAAAAGCTCTTGGATGGCTCAGTGAAAAGATCTATCATAGTAAAAAAGATATAATTAGGAAATTATTATGAATTATAAAAGAAAAGTAGAGAATAAAATGGTCACTGTGCTGCTGCATAAACCCATGTTGGATTAAATACTTGAATACTCTCTGCAATTCTGGTCAGTTAAAAATTACATAGCAGATTATTCTTGAAATGTTGCCCTTCTGACTTACAGGTGACATGTTCAGGTAAAATTAGACATGTTTCTCTTTACCTGTTCTCCTTAAAAAAAAGGTCATTTTTGTGATAATGGAGTGAGCTGGACTAGACCTGAAGTGAGCCTGACACCTGCTTATTTGATTTTATAATTATATCTGCATCTCCCTACAAACCTTGTCTCTCTAACTCTCCCAAGGTCTTTGGAAAAGTAACATAAAGAGCTTCCTAGCAGCCTCTTTTTTCTGGTTAGCCAAGAAGAGAACCTATGCTTCTTCTCTGACCAATATGTGTACCCCTTGTCCACACCTCAGCCTTGAAGGGCATATTTTTATGTCTTCCAGAGTATGTTGCAAATTGCATCCATTTTAGGAGGCCTTTTTCTAGCTGAAATTCAATCTGAAACTTGATTTTTCCTACTTCAAAATGAGTGAGATATGCATCTTGCTTTTCACTATCTATTATTAGCAGAGAACTCTTCCCTTGACAGCTTTGCAGCAATATCTAGCTATAAAAGTTAATATGTTACAAATGCCCATCTGATCTAATATTGCAGGAAACATGCACTGCTTTTAAGTATCTTTCACAGTGAGTGATGTACAAGTAGGCTCTATTTACAGCTGAAATCAATGTCCTTGTACCTTTTCCATTTAGGCTAAAGAGCAGTAAAAAGTTTTCATTCATCATAATCTTCAGGCCACTAGGAATAGAGGAACCAGAATTGTTTCTGTACTCTTTTGGAAACACAGATGGAAGAAAAATCTTTGTCCTAAAGCATGTTGAAATACCAATGCATTGTAAATTCAGATGTAGATCAGGTGAATTATGGGACTCTAGGTACAAAATGAATACACCGACATTCATTTGTAATTTGTGTCTCTACAGATAGAAGTGAATGAATAATCCCTTAAGAGAGAAACAAGAAGGGCTAAAGCAAGGGTGTCATGTTTATTTCCTCTCTTTAATGGCAAAACCAGAAAAGGGGTAGAAATGTCACTGACAGTTCCATATGATGGATTGGTCTATACGCGTGAACATTAGGAGCAAAAGATTCTCAGTATCTGAAAGAAGACTGCCTAGTGTGTAAACATTAGATAGAATCGAAAGCGGCAGTTTCCATGGGCCCCCTACCAAGAGAATGCAGGGGGTGCACATGCTTTATTGCTTGACACTCATGCATAAAGACAGCACAGCTTCTGCAATCTAAGTGAATCTCCTTAGGTTTAATGTTCCATTGAAATTTTGCTGAAATGTAAAACATATTTCAAAGGAACAAAACATTTTCTCAAGCAGAGACTATTTGACTGTCATGGTAGATTTTTCTCTTTTATGGAAGCTAATTCCTGGAATAGACATGTATTGGAAGAGCCAAACTTCCAGGGTTACCACTGGTACTGCAGAAATGTTCAAAGTAGCATTCTAACATCAAAGTACGTATGTAATTGAATTGATCATTCAAAGCAAGCCAGCCAATGCTGCAATAATTGCACCAGTGCATCACCCCAAAACCCTCACAGGCTCCGATAGAATCAGATTTCACCGATCCTTGTTTTGATTTCTATTTCTAACTTAGACCATTTCATTTTCAATATACATCCTGAATCAATTGTAATGGCAGAACTAAGCAGTGTCAAAGGGCTGTGCAGGGGAAAGAATAATTGGCTGAAGGTGGTGGCAATCTGGTCTTCTTAAACCAGCTTTGATGACAAAGTGAATTTTTCATTAAACTAAAGATGAGGTACATAAGAACAGAGAATCAGGCTCATTTGTTTGAAGAGCGGAAGGAAGGTGTTTAAGAAAGTGCATTGACTAAAATTTCCCTCTTCATTAAATGGATTTTTTGTCCATGCAATAGTTAGCCTTGGTGCACAATTAGTATCAGAAAAAGCAGTGCAGTTCTGAACAGAGAGTCTGTTTCAAAAACAGAAGGTATTTGCAATGTGACAAGACTCTTGCAGTGTCCACCTTGTATAGAACTCACAGTGAAAAACACACATTTAAAAATAATTTGGTTTAAAAATTAAAATAAGAGGCTTCTGAGATTTTTTCTGAAGAAACAGGAAGGGATAAAATAGAGGTCTGTAGGAGGAAAATGCTGGGCAAAATTAAGGGAAACACATAAAAATGAATCCCCATTAACAGCTATCTGTGAGATACCTCTAGTCATATCTCATGTTTTAAGAGGATAGCATAACTATTCCAGTATCAGGCTTGAATCATCATCTAAACAACCATGCTGTGATAATGCTTTCAGTGCTTCTCACTCAGCATGTAGGACGAACACTTCATAAGAAGTTTGTAAAGAGAGGACAAATATGAATTTTGCAATTTTGTATGGCTTTCTTTACAATCTTTCAGCTTTATAGCCAAGTACTTTGTTCATATTTCAGGCCAACTGCAATGAACATTTGCTGTTTTGAAGAGGTGAGGTATATTTTGTCCCTTTTTGCAGTTCTTTTTAAATCTTTGTGACTCTCTAAAAAGTTTGGAGATCTCTGGTAGCTGTTAAGTGTCATCTGCCACCATCCGTCTGCTTCAACCACTCCCATTTCTTTAGGAGAAAACATTGCTTCTTTTGGGGAATCTCATTACAGAGTAACACTGGACTAAAAAGTCCTGTGGGTCACAGAGAGAAGCAGAAGCTGCAAGCTTGCTCTGTTGGGTTTTCTCAGTACAAAGGCTGCATTTTAGCCTATGCACATTTAGGTGTTAAGATAAACACACAGGTTCTCCCTCCGGAAGCTTTCAAAGACATCCACTGTTCTCCATTTACTATATAGGAATCTTTGTCTTTTGCTATAGGAGAAATAGGTATAAAACTTAGTCCATGTTTTGTTTCACAGAATCATAAAATGTGTTGGGTTGGAAGGGACATTTAAAGGTCATCTAGTCCAACCTCCCTGCAGTAAGGGGTTAAGTAGATCAGATTGCTCATATTCTCATCAAGTCTGACCTTGCCTGTCTCCAGGGATGGGGCCTCCACCCTGGCAGTGTTTATGCCACTCAAAGTGGGTTCCAGAAAAAACTTTTTTTTTTTTTCTGTTGTAAGGAGACAGAAATCTTCTTTCAAAACAAAAATACTCCTTGGAAACTGACTGAGGAGTTTCAAATTATTTTCTGTTGCGGTTTGTTTTTTCTTAAATTTTATTTCATACAAATTTACTGCAGATATAAAATATATTGCATATCAATCTGAATTTCCAATAATAAGCAATACTTTAGTGTATTCTGCTAAACATTTTGCAAGCAAATGTTTTAAATAATTTAACAGCTTATCTGTGCATTCGCTCTTTTATTTGTTTACAACTTTGTGACCTAATTTTTGCAAATAATTTTAAAATAAATTAAGAACAGAAACTCACCTTTGAGTGTCATTACAATCAGGATACAGGTCGACAATAACCTTTGGGTTATTCATTTTTGGACAAACTCGCTTTCCTGCTTTACAACTGACTGTGCTACTGCAAGAAACATTGCCAGAGTAATACAAATAGTTCTGCTCGCTGCTGGGATTAGTTGCAGTAAACAGTTTTGCTTGTGCATCTAACTACGAATCATTTATGATATGCAAGTATAAAGGAACTGTCAAATTTCTCTTGGTAACATGGAGCAGTGAAGACATTTGTTAAGATTATTGTTCTTGTCATTGTGGGTACCTTACTGTAAAAGTGAGGATATTGCGGTTTTTATTTGATCCCTAAAATTCACTTCTAATGCTTTGACAAAGGAGACTGTAAAACACAAGAAGCAGATGAAGAAATGCAGTTAAAAGGGAACATACTAATGGTTACCTTACTCCCACTGCATGTGAAAAAAAGCAAGAGGGAGCAGGTAACAGAACTGTATTTTGATATTGAAAGAAAACCACAAAAAAGAAACAAAATCTGATATCTGTGTTCCTATTAATACCTTAACCCTCAAAAATTCCTATTGTTCTTTATGACTTTGCTTCCCATTATGAAATGAGTCAGGGTGGCAGTCTGTCTTAAAATTAATATGGCCTTGTAGTATGTAAATAAGTTAGAAACTGGTTTTATAGACATCTTAAAAATTATTAGGGAAGGCAGAATTCAACTAAATGATGTGTGTTCTATTTCTCCTATACTGTTTTTATCTAGTTTGATGTATATAGCTGTAACATGACAATACCATGAAACACAGACTTCATCTTCATTCTTACTGATGTGTCAGTGTACCCACGGAACAGGAAAGTGCCTGTTGAAGATTTGTTTTTTGGTTTCCTTCCACTTCAAGTAATAAAAAGCAGACCATGAATATGTTTTCTATAATATTGCCAAAAGTTGTCTCTGAATTGGGTTAATTTTATCACAAATACTCAGTGTGCACACTAAAGATACCCTCATTCAAACATTTTCCTAAAGTATTTCAGTTATAAAAGGAGTAGGATTCAAGAGTTGAAATCCCTAATGCCAAAGCCTGTATGGACCATTCAACCGTGATTTCCAAGAACAGACGTAACACACACTTTCAACACTTCAGGTGTTTTATTTTCTGAATTCCCACAGGTTCTCTCCCTTTTTCTCTTCAAGAGGAGGTTGGTGTGACCTGGTCTCTCGCTGTCACAGCTGTCTGAGCTCTGCCAATAAGTGACAGGCTGTTCACATAGTTAGCAAAATGAGCTTCACTTCTAAATGGTACTGTTTTCCTTTCTGAAAGCGCATTCAATACAAAGTCAGTAGAAACACTTTGGACGTTCACAGTTTATTAGGGAAATCAGCTGAAGCTGGAGTTTATTCTAAATCATACTGGCATCTCTGAAGAAACAGCATCAAAATATTATTGTTGTCAACAATGGTCTATGTTTGTTGTGATCACCTTCCAGGGGATCGATCCAAATGAGCAGGCCAGCAACTCAAGAGTTTGATTTTAAAGATATGCTTCCAGGGAAATGATATGTGGTGACAGAAAATATGGGACCGGATTTTCAGCTGGTGTAAATCAGTATAACATGTAGACTTTAAGACCTCAAGCTAGTTTGACATCAGCAGAAATAAGTCAATTTACAGCTGAGACCCTGACCTGCAGTCTTTCTTGCAGTACAGTGCAATACTGTATATTTTTAGTTTAGTTTCACCTACTTTAACGTGAACAATATCTCAATATCCTCTATTCATTTTTTTTCTCTGCCCACATTTTCATCAAGCCCACACTTTTTATGCTGCTACCATGTCATCCACCATCAGTTGCAAAGAACATTTACAATTTACATTTAACTGTCTCAATTGTCAAACTGAGGTCAGTATATGGTTTCTGGGTCAAAGTCCTTGGATAAAAGAACCGTGGGATAAATATGAAAATAATAAAAACCCATATTCTTTGCTAAATTTCTAGCACATGGAAAGGGGAACCTCTCAGCTACTACTCCACAGACCGTCCCAGTGCTGCTCTGCTCAACTGAAAAGCCTTTTTCCCAGAGCTGTGCTCGCAAATTCCTCTCCCCTCCCCTTTCTTTTTTTGAGGCAGCTGCCTTTCATTTCTTCTCACATTTGCTGGCATCTGGATTTACTTGTTTGTTGTAACACATGATCCCCTCACTCAGAGCAACTGCTCTCTGTAAAGAGATTAATTGATAAAAATGCATAATTCAACTGCAACCTGACTGCCAGGCTCTCACAGGTTCCTCTTGCCTTGCCTGGGTAGCTTTTGCCATGTTAAGCTGAGTCACAGCAAGACATTTCTTCTGTGTCATGGCAAGAAACACAGCAACATTGCAGCATTGCTGTGGAGAGGAAAAGGCACTTCATTTGACCTTCACCACATGTCACTTGGGACATATTCCTAGTTTCCTTGTGGCTCTTTGCTTCCTATTGATAGCCATTGTTAGGTAGGATTTCTCTGAGTCACCTCACACAGAGACATTTTCCATTTCCCTGGGTCTGTGCCCAGTTCCATGTCAGAATAAAACATGCAGGTGCACCAAGTCCTCTCCCCTAAAGCTGCCCTAATCTCCAACAAGAGGGAACTTGGACATGACAGAAACCACACCATGCTCCGAACAGGTGCTTGTCTGGATATTTAGCGAGTTCCAAAGCAGATATCTCTGCAGAACCTTGGTGCCTTTCCACAAGCTAATGGCTGCTTTGTGACAGGGCTAAAAACGTGCACTCAGGCTTTTAGTGGTATGAGTTTTCTGTGAAAAAAGCAGTCTAGTCTTCACAGAGATTTTTACTCCTGCTGGCTAAACAAACTCAGCCATTTCTCTTCAACCTGGATATGTTGAAATGTGCACTGAGTGAACTGGCCAAACTCCAGGAGACAGGCTGCTGGAAATATCTTAGGTTTTGGAAGAAAGACCTGCACTGCGACTTGGGGAAAAGATACAGAGCAGCCAAGTCTTGTGAAGCAGAACCCCATTGTCTACAAAAACTCAGTCTTCCTTTATGTGCCAGGGATGGATGGTATCCTTAATTATATACTTCATGACCCAGTGATAAGAACATTATGCTTAGCTGGGGACATCGCATGTTCACTAATATTAGTAGAGTAACTCTCACAGAAGAGATACATCTCTATAATACCTTAGTCCCTGAGATAAGCACATAAGTCTTTGCTCTGAAATATGCAGAAAACAGTTTTGTTCCTCCATCCCAATCAAGCAAATGTTACCACTGACTGCTCAGCATCCACTTAAGCCAATCACCCTCAATAAAGTTCTAAGCAGTCATCCTCCAGGAAACTTGCACCTAGCATATATTTGATCTGAACTAGAGATACTACATGGGTCTAGATCTCACTGCACACATCCAAGCCCTCTCAACTTCTTCCATTTAAAAGCATGATCTTTTGCCATGGTCTTTGGCTCTTGGCAGACACTATAATGCAATTCTACAGGTCTGGGTCACATCATACATGTTTCGTGTGCTTTTCTGTTTCTTTCCCTGAACTTCCTCCTCATTTTCTTTACCATGTTACCATCCCATCCCATATGCATTCCTCCTCTGTCTCTTTTCTTCAGGCTGCTTATGGGTGTCTGTTTGCAGGCCATTCAAAGTGGGTGCTCTGGAAAAGGGAAGAAGCCCAGTAATCTTCTGAACTCTACACAGAAAAATATCTCCCTTTTCATTTTCCATGTATTCCATGTTGTGTCTTGACTAAAACTATAACTTAACCTGTCAGGCTTGTTTTAGTCCTTAAAAAAATACAACTGCAGCAGTGATCTTTGTAGAAGTAAACAGAGCTAAGCCTACTCTGAGGAAGTGAGGGGATTAGTTGAATATCTCTGAATAGCTAAACCACTTATAATTATTTGTAGTGTACCCATCATGTGTGCTCATTATCTTATTATGTGCCAGAAAAGACAGAGTCAAAATAAATATGGGCAAAATCTTAGCCCTTACTCAACCTCTCTTTTTCACTGTATACATACAGGTGGTTTTATAGCAGAGTCCCTGCAGAATTGCATGGCATCCAGGGCATTTGCTTACTCATAGTGGAAGAAATTCGCACACCTGTGCTGCTGCACAGACACCAGGCTCAGATGCAGCTAATTATAGTTTACCTTGCTTCATGAAGTAACCTCTATGAATTATTTTGACCAACACCATTTTAAGTTAACATAGCTAAATAATTTTTTCTTTGAAAGTCTAGCAAATCATTCATCTGCCTCTCAGCAGGTATTCGGAAATGAGATTTTCTTGACATGTTAAGCAATATTTTATCATCAGTACTATCACTGCCCTCTCAGTGAAAAAGAGAGATGAGCAGATTTTGGTGCCTGGACTGGAAAATCTGGTTTGCAAGTTTGGTAAAGTTCATTTTAACGTAAATAAATAAATAATCAGATGATAACCTGGTCTCAGAGATGAATGTTATTTATCAGATTATTTTGTTTTTATCCTCTTTTTTTCAGTAGAATAACATTAACAGTCTTCTTAAAAGTTGTGTTTGAAATTAAAATTTGCTTAGAATCATAGAATCATAGAATCATCTAGGTTGGAAAAGACCCTTGGGATCATTGAGTCCAGCCATCTACACTACCCTACAAAGTTCTTCCCTACACCATATCCCCCAACACCACATCGAAATGACTCAAACTCTTCCAAGGATGGTGACTCAACCACCTCCCTGGGGAGTCTATTTCAGTGCCTGAGCACTCTTTCTGTGAAGAATTTTTTCCTAATGTTCCATCTCAACCTACTCTGTTGCAGCTTGAATCCATTCCCTCTTGTTCTATCACTAATTACCTGTGAGAAGAGACAAGAACCAACCTCTCTACAATGTCCTTTCAAGTAGTTGTTGTAGAGAGCAAACTTAGTAACATGACTTGTCCCATTCCTTTCAGACACATTGATAAACTGGTATTAAAGCATATCAGGACAGAACATAGACAAGTATAATCGTGGTGGTAAGTGAAATTCTTTCAAACAGAAATACATCACAACCAAACTGCTAATCCAACATCCTGTAGTTTTAGACAAATTAGACAGGTTTTTTTGAGAAATCATGGATCTAAACACATTGTCTTTCAGTGGGTCAAGTGCAAACCAGTTTTAGAAATGACTTTTAGCAATCAGTAGAACAAGGTCCTGGATAACATCCTTGTGGTGTTGTGAAGGAAAGCAAACAATCCAAAATGAGTTTAATAATTCCATGTATGAGATTGTATGACTTGGCTGTCTGCAATATCAGAAACTTAAATTTGGCAATCCAGAAGGTCCTTCTCAGTCTTATGTTTCTTTTAAATTGCTAGTAAATAGACTTTACTGTTTTCCAAACCAGCAAAAATATAGAGGGTTTCCTGATTATGGTGGAATTATTTTTAGCCTACATGTGAGAGACCAAATTTGTGTATTTTTACCAATGAAGTCTGCCTCATGAAAGAGGTCATGAGGTTTGGAAAAAAAATGTTGAATTTAAGTTATTCCCTTGGAGACTTTTAGACCTGAAAACCAAATATTTACTTAGAAACCTGACATGTAAGAAACACAAGTAATCTATATAACAAGAAAAAGTACTCAAGTTACTAATACTGAAGAGTAGGATGAAGTTTCCTTAGATTTCAAGAGCTGCAGAACTGGTCTAAGCTGTGTTTTCAGACAAATACATCTTTAATTTCCCTGGGGAAATTGTGTCATACAGCTGAATGCATTGAGGAAGGAAGGAACTGCTCTGCTGAGCAGATATGGCACTCCCAGGAGTCAGGGAGTGAAAGAAGCAGCCTGAGGCACTAACCAGTAAATCTACATGGTCACTGAGCAGAAGTTTGAGAACATCATGTTTTCACTCGATTATCAAATAGTGGAGATTAGATAGTGAAGATTAGTTGGGATCTAAGTGCCTAGATCATCTTGTGAGGTTTAGTCCATAGTATATGGACATATAAAGCATAGTTATAAGCTTATATATAGTCATATACTTGTATTAAGTTTCTTATAAGGCAGTTTATATTGTAACAGTCTAAAAACTTTTTATGAGAAGCTATCATAAAGGTTTGACATAATTATTATAACCAACCTTTAAGCAGTTGATTTATCTGCTCATCCCTTTTTTCATTGTCACACATTTATCCATGTATGGAACAGATATAATAGCCTGCTACGCTATGAAGAGTATTGGAAGCTGTAGTTCTATACAGGTGCACACACAGAGAGAAAGAAAGCAGCGAAAACATCATCCCAAAGTTAAATGCATTTGAAAACAGGTAATGAGAATATTCACAGAACCTGAAGCAATTGAAGTGTTAGTGACAGCTTTACTTTTAATCACAAGGACATTCTGGTGGTGTTTCTACACACCTCTGCCTTGATATTTTACTACCTCACTTCTTTGCATTCTTGTTTGTCATACCACCATTTGTCTGTCTGTAGACTGTGAGCCCTGCAGAGCAGAGCATCTCACTATGTGTTTATTTAATAATGAGGGTGCCAATCTCACATGAAAACTCTAGTCACTGCTGGAAGATGGCAATAATGATTTTGTGTTCACTTCAGAAACATATGTAATAGCAACAGTTCAACATTTTTGCTTCTTTGCAGAAGGCAATATACCAACATGGGACAATTTTCTTTCTTTTCATGCTCTGTTCCCATACTTTCCCAGTGCAATGCAACACTTCTTCCATGTTGTCTCTGTAGAGGTTGTTTACTGGAACTAAATTAATCTATCTGAATCATTCCCTTCAATGACAATTAAAATTCATAGCTGTGTCTGAGAACAGAACTTTAGTCCAGGAAGCAAGTGGCTGGTTGATTACTTCTACTTGACATATCTTTAAAACAATTCAGAAACAGAAATATCACCCTTCCTAGGCATATTAACCATATTTTTAATTGTCTTTGGATCTTTAAAATAATATGTAAGCTTTAACATATCATAAAACAGCACTGCTCTCCTGAAATAGCCACACTTTTTTCTTCCTGCACTTCAGCCCTCAGCTATTCTACTCAAAGGGATCCAAAGCCACAGATAATCATTTGCGATGCAGAAGACCATGAAAAATGTCTTTCAAATGGTAGACAAGAGGGTTGGGATATGGTTTCCTATGTCAAAAATATTTTCTCTAATAGTGTAATTTGGAGTTAAAAGGATCCTTTAATGAACCATACAGTTCACCCTTTTGCATTATATCAGTTAGTAAACTTGATAGTTAAATTAGCATGCCAAGAGTCAGAAGATGTGTATTCAGCACTGGGTTTGCCTCAGACTTTCAGTATGACACCGAGGATCACTGCATGTGTCAAATTCCCTAACTCTGGAACAGGGACTTTGAGACTGTTTTGTACATTTGTACTTAGGAGATACTAAGGATATATAGGGAATACAGGAACGAAGTAATTCTTGTCATAGTACCTCTCTGAACTAATTTAAGTACTTCTGCAATACCAAGAGTAAAAAAACAGTCTGATTAAAACTGGAAACAGAACCTTTGAGTTCATGAAAGATAACAGTTAAAATCAGTTTTAATGGTCAAGAGTTAAGATTATTTATGTAACAATCTATTGTAATTGACAAAACTGTTAACGGAACCTGAAACTGTTTAATATTAGGTTGTGACTGATGCTTTGTTTATCTCAGGACTGGCCTCTAGTCTTAAATCCTGAAGTATTACCTTTGTGCATCTGTATGTTAATCTGCTTTGCTTTCTTAATAACAACAGAAAGGCATTTGCACAAATGCAGTAAATTTGGATTCAAAATTTAGCGCATAACACATTCAGTGACATTTCCCATACTTGTGGACTGCAGCAGGGGACCAGAGGTAACTGTACAGAACATCTCATCACCAGACAAGGAATCAAAACATTATACCAATATCTATATATTTTTATTTATTTGATGTTTATACTTCTAACAAATTCATTTGTATGTTGAGAATCACAGAAAAGAAGCAATCTGTTTTTTCTGTCAGTTATTCAAATTTAAATATTCCTTTAAAAGGGCTTGAATTATAAGATAGAAGTTAACCAGCAGATTGGGGTGAAGACACTTTCTAAGTGAAAACTAGAATCATGACCTCAGCTGCGAAAACCTGCACACAAAATTCAGGACTTGCAAAACTTAAGCAGAGAGTCAAAATGCTCTGAGTCACTGTTCTTTTTCTCTTCTCTCTTTTTCTTTTTTTTTTTTTTCTTTTTCTCATCTGATGTGGTTTTATCACATCAAGTACACATCAATTCAGACACAGCAATTCTACCACCCCTAAAGAATTTTCCTATATTTCTGGGATGTGTTCTATCCCTATAAAATATCTTACCAACCTTCTTACTCAAACAATGAGAAAATGTATTGAATAAATACCTATGTCCCTTATATTTGCTCAAAGAGCCAAATTGATTTATCATTGTCTTGACTTCAATATAATAATTTTCTCCAGCTCAAACTGAATATGAAATGGTATCACTCTGATTTTGAGTGATATTGGTATTACATTAGTTTTGCATGCATGATAGCATGTTTTCACTGAACATATTTAATTCTTTTGGTTGTCTCGCATACAAATCCAAACACAATGCATCTTACTAAAACCAAGACCTCATGAGCACAGTCAAACTTCAGTCTCATGGTTACTGAACCTTGTAACAGGTGTTATACACCAAAGAGAATCACATTGCTTCTGCCATCCATGTTGAAGTGATACTTTCCTGAATTATCATAAAACTTAGACCAAACAATCTCAATATCCAGATTTCAGAGCAGTTTTCAGGATACAAAATGCAAAGGCATAGGACACTCCAGAGGCATGCAATGAACACAATATAAATAAAACAGTTAAATGTAAAAGGTAGATCAATACTGTAACTATCATTTATTATCATTTATTATTTATAAAATAAGATAAGCATACTAAGCTGAATTCAGCCCCTCCCAGCTCCATTGATTTCAGGGATAAGTTTGGTGCAATAAATTTGTATAATTTATATATATGTTATCAGCTTTATTTCTTTGTTCTCCTTCATTTCATAGATCCAAGACTTTGTTTAATCCTGTGTCTCTTCCTCTGCACTAGCATTACAATTTTGATGTTACCTCTCCTGATAAAGCCCTTGTTCATCTTTTCATGTTTAGGTCTCTTTCCCCACTGTATCTGTTTTTTCTGGCCTCTTCACCTTTCATTTAATCCTTTTTAATTCCCCCTGTGTCTTAGAAGATCTTTCAAATACAAGCTTTTTCTTCCTTCATAGACTCCAAGCTTTTCTTGCATCTCTACCAGCCTTTTCATGCTCTCTATTTCAAGGCTCTGAACAAACTGATCATCCATTCCATCCCTCCAAGTCTCTTGGTGCTTTGTCCAAGATTATTTCTTAATTATCTTCTTTAACTGACAGTGCTGCCCTTACTTTTCAGTTCAATGTACAGGCCAACTATTTGCTTATGATAGATATGCCTGCCTAGTTTCTGCCCGTGCTGCCCACTTCTACCTATAGCCTCTAAAAAAATTTGTTCACCCAGTTGTTAGGTAATAGACCTAACAATAAACCAGAGCTGCACAACAGCAATTGCAGCTGAAGAGGGGAGTGAGAATATGTGAGAGACACAACTCTGCAGACACTGCAGGTTAGTGAAGAAGGAGGGGGAGAAGGTGCTCCAGGCACCAGAGCAGAGATTCCCCTGCAGCCCATGATGAACACCATGGTCAGGCAGGCTGTCTCACAGCAGTCCATGGAGGTCGACAGTGGAGCAGAGATCCACCTGCAGCCCATGGAGGACTCGACATCGGAGCAGGTGGGTGCCCAAAGGAGACTGTGAACCCGTGGTGAGCCTGTGTTGGAGCAGGTTCCTGGCAGGACCTGTGGACCCATAGAGACAGGAGCCCATACTGTAGCAGGTTTGTCGGTAAGGTTTGTGACCCACACTGGAGCAGTCTGTTCTTGAAGGACTGCAGCCTGTGGAAATGACCAACACTGGAAGAGTTTGTGAAGAACTGGAGCCTGTGGGAAGGACTCACCTTGCTGATGTTCGTGGACTGTCTCCTGTGGGAGGGAACCCACACTGGAGCAGGGGAAGAGTGTGAGAAGTCCTCCCTCTGAAGAGGAAGGAGCAGCAGAGACAATGTGTCATGAACTGACCACAACCCCTATTCCCTGTCCCCCTGTGCTGCTCAGGGGGAGGAGACAGAAAAATCAGGAGTGAACTTGAGCCCAAGAAGAAGGGGTGGAGGGAAGGTGTTTTTACAATTTGGTTTTATTTATCATTACCCTAACCTGATTTCATTAGTAATAAATTAAACTAAATTCCCAAAATTGACTATGTCTTGCCTATGACAGTAATTGGTAAGTGATTTCTCCCTGTCCTTGCCTTGATTCATCAACCTTTCATTATGTTTTCTCTCCCCCATCCAGCTGAGGAGGGGAGTGATAGAGCAGCTTTGGTGGGCACCTGGCATCCAGCCAGGGTCAACCCATCACAGCTGTGCTTGGTGCATGGTGGCATTGCTTACTCTACAAGCACATCTAGGTAATGTACAAACCCAATTAATAGAATAGAGATTTCTGACGCCTGGAGAGGTGAGATGTCTGCTACCTGCATCAGATAAAATGAATACGACTTCCACCTACAGTCCTTAACTTCTCGTGTAAGTTATGAACCTTGTAGGAAAAGTCAACTTAATTAAAACAGTACCAGGATACAGAACCATAAAGAGGAATAATTAAAACATAAACCCGATACCACAAACCAAAACAGAGCAAGCGACAGAATGAGCACACAAGGGGAAAGATAAAGGTCTTTTAATCAAAACAGATTGACACTAAATGAATGAATTAAAAAAAAAAAAAAGCCAAATAGCTTTAAATTAAAAGGAAGGGAAAAAGCAACAACTGCCTCTGAAGCAGTCAGGAATAAAAATCACAATGAACAGGTGAGCAAATATAAGTCTTTAAGCAAAACAAAAGAAAAATGGGTGAGAGGAGCCTACAAAAATAGATTCCTAATATATTTTCACTTTATGGAAGAGTAGGACAGATATTTATCTGAATTTTTATTAGTTTAACTCCTGTGCCACAATGGTGCAGAAAGATATAATTTCTTTGTTTAAGCCTGACAGCAAATGGAGGGACTGAGTGTAATACCGAAGATTAAGAGCATCTTTTTCATCACATGGGTGCATTGAGGTCCTTGAAAAAAGCTGAGTAAGAGCTTCACATATCTTTTCCTAGTTTTAGATGTGTGACTACAGAGGTTACTGGCCCCGACAGCCCCCAGTTGCTGGTCACTTCCCCTTGCAGACCTCAGACCTTACCACCTTTTCCAGTCTGCTAACTCAGTAACTATTAAGGAATTTAAAGTGTTCAGCATATTTAAATGCTAAGCTCTGGAATCTGCTGGGGTTTTTTTTTAAATTATTTTTCCCATTTTTCCTACTTTTTTATTTGAAAAAGAGTAGAAAGTGACAGATCAAGCAGATTGGAGCTGTGTTAACCTCTAGCAGGAAGTGGGAGCAAGGAGAAGTTGCTTTCCAAGCTGGTGTCACTGTATCCAGAAGGCAATTTGTGAGAAAGCTGCTCTTTGTGTAAGTAGCAAGGACTGACTGTAAGGCTCGATTTTCCCCATCTGTATTCCTGTGCAGGCCACATTTTCTCAACGGGAAGAGGGCAGAGGAAGCATTGAAAATAGACTTGGAAGAACAAGAACTTGGATGGACTCTGTACTCACTGCAAGCAGCAAACAGAACAGGTATGTGTCTCAAAGATTTAACCATGAAACAGTGTTAATTGCAAGCCTCTTCAGAGCCATAACTAGGCTTAATATGGACATAGCTAGTGCATGCAGTGGCAGGAAAATTGACTTAGCATACTGTGGCAGGGTTCTCTACCCTTTTTCCCCTCTTCCCCTCCTGCTCAAACCATAATGATCAGTGGGCGTTGTGATGAGTTGCACCTGGACTCTGGAGGACAGCTGACAACATGGCCAAAGCACTGTCTGGAGTGGGGACCTAGATATTTTGTTCTCATGAGAATATAACTATAGGTCAATTATCTTAAGCTATAAATAGTGGACAGCCCAGCCCAAGAGCCCTTTGAGCTCTTCTGTATGGCAGCGGGCTGCATGCCAGGATCTCCCCTTGAGTGGGGACGCTTGCTTAAGGTTCTACTCCTCGAGGTTGACAGATTCCTTATCACAACAGATTCTCGTTAAGTGACTAATAGCATGCTAAACTTTGAAATCTCAGCTAAGTAATATTAAGGATTGATTGTGCATACATAATCCTTTAGACATAAACTGTTGACCAAGTCTGGAACTAGGATTGGGTCCAGCTGCACCCAGACTCCTCTCTGAGAAGGAGCTTAGAAAGCAAGGGAGTCCTTTCTGAACCTAGCGACTCAATGGGAAAGTTTCCCTGTCAGCTTGTCTGACCCTGTCCTCTGTGCAGTAAATAATCAAGTGTGCTTTGCCATCAAATCTCATAAAACGCTGTCGCATTTACTACTAAATTTGTTAAATCACTGTTTTTCCTTAATAAATATTTCACTACTCTCTTATGAGTGAAGTTAGTCAGTACACTCGTGACATATACCATCAAGTGCTCTAGCTCTAAGGTTAATGCATTCATACCACCATGGCATTTTGACCATCTCTGCAAGCCCAGCAAAGATCCTTGATTCACCAGTCCATGTGAAATTGTAGGGTAGACAGAATGACAAGGCTGGATGTAGTAAAATTGTCAGTCACTATGAAAAGCCTTGAACCTGATCATCATGATCATAAAGGAGGATGAACTTCACAAATGAACTCTTAATATACCAGTCAGTGTTTAATTAAACATGATTCCAACGAACATGAAAGATGCCAGTCCCAGACCAAATTACTGATCCTGAGAAGTACTCTATTCTGCCAGAGACTACTTTTCCTTCCTGTCTGTAGAGTATGAGGAATCTTAAAATCTGCCTTAGAAGGAATTCAGAGAAAAAACAGGTTATTAATATCTTACTGCTACTGCAGGCAATCTTGCCATTGTGCAACATATGAACAGGACATATTTCTAGATTCTGGTACTTATGTTGAAGAGCAGTACCCTCTCCCAATGCTGAGAAGTGAGTCAGGTGACTAGTGTTAATAGTGCCAGAAGAAGCTGTGTGATAAGCAATGTGTTTCTGATATGAGTCAAGTCTCCACAACCTGGATTTCTGAGGTGGATGCTATTTATAAAGATGGTTAGTTAGGGAGCAGGTGAACCTTGTGCTAATTTAAAGAACCAGAAGCTGTACTACATATCTATCTGGATTGTTATTATTTTTAAAAAAGCAAAACAATAGACCTAGTTTAAGTCAATAGAAGCACTAATAGGACTAAATAGCCCAGTTAGGTACATCTTAGTCATCATTGCATTAAATGAACCATCACAGTTATCAACATGGTAAACTGCTGGGGGACTGAGACACTCCTGGACAACAAGAGACATGAACTAACACTGGACAGGAGAAGGTGCAATTGCATTAAAGTAACTGTGCAAACTGACACTCCCTGCTTCTCAGTATTGAGTGTTACTTGAATTTAACACCTTTGGCCATCAATTACAATCTTTTACATATCTACCTAGCTCATATGAATACATTTTAAATGCTCAGTAAGAAACTTTTTTCCTACGAGACAATATTTTTGTCACAAATTGGTCCTATAAAGAACAAAAGATACATATAATTCTTATTCCTTCTCTTTGTTCTGGCAATAGAGGAACATCACCTGGACTTTAGTAAGGCCTTTGATACAGTCTCCTACAGTATCCTCCTGGAGAAAATTGGACGCCCCGTGGCTTGGATAAGAGTACTCTCTGCTGGGTTAAAAACTGGCTGGAGGGCTGGGCCCAGAGAGTGGTGGTGAATGAAGTTAAATCCAGTTGGCGGTGAGTCATGGGTGGTATCCCCCAGAACTCAGAATTGGGGCCAGTTCTCTTTAACCTCTTCATCAATGATCTGGACGAGGGGATTCAGTGTAAGTTTGTAAAAGACATCAAGTTATCAGAGCGTTGACCTGCTTGAGGGTAGAAAGGCTTTGCAGAGGGATCTGGACAGGCTGGATCAATCAGCTGAGGCCAATGGGATAAGGTTCAATAAGGCCAAGTGCCAGGACCTGCACCTGGGTCACAACAGCCCTATGCCATGCTACAGGCTTGGGGCAGAGTGGCTGGAGAGCTGCCTGGCAGAAAAGGACCTGGGGTTGTCGGCTGACTGTCAGCTGAACATGAGCCAGCAGTGTGCCCAGGTGGTCAAGGCCAACAGCATCTTGGTTTGTATTAGGAACAGTGTGGTGAGCAGGACTCAATAGGTGATTATCCCCCTGTCCTCGGCACTGGTGAGGCCCCGTGTTAAGTACTGTGTTCAGTTTTGGGGCCCTTACCACAAAAAAGATATTGAGGTGCTGGAGCGAGTCCAGAGAAGGGCAACGAAGCTGGTGAGGGGTCTGGAGAGAAAGTCTTATGAGGAAAGGCCAAGGAAGCTGGGGTTGTTCAGCCTGGAGAAAAGGAGGCTGAGGTGAGACCTTATCTCTCTCTACAACTACCTGAAAGGAGGGTGTAGAGAGGTGAGGGTCAGTCTCTTCTCCCAAGTCACAGGCAATAGCACAAGAGGAAATGGCCTCAGCTGCACCAGGGGAGATTCAAACTGGATATTAGGAAAATTTTTTTACACTGAAAGGGTTATTAAGCATTGGAATGAGCTTCCCAGGGTAGTGGCTGAGGCACCATCCCTGTAGGTGTTCAAAAGACAGGTTGACATAGTGATTAGTGACATGGTTTAGAGGTGTGGTTTTTTGTTTTTACCAGACTTAGATTGATGGTTGGACTAGAGGATCTTAAAGGTTCCTTCCAACCTAGACAATTCTATTATTCTATGATTCTATGATTGTGTTTATTTCTGAAACAAAGTAAGTCTGTGTTTCCCTAATCTTAGTCTTGTTGTGGTAAATTTCTTCTTCATTTGAATAAAAGGATCATAACAAAAAAAAACCACCAAAAACCCCAGAAAACAATAAGGATGTCAAAGAGAAAACAGAAGTCCGACACGATCCTATTTTATTAGAGAAGGAGAATTACAATCGTACTATCACTGAAGGAAGTTCTAACTCAGACAAACATATTAATACTTACAGTCAAATCATTAGATCATGTTTTTGCCTGATACAGTGGAAACTCTGTCCATAGAAGAGGGCTCCAAGCCATTACAGTAATATAGACATGAAGGAAAAATAACCAGAGATGAGAAAGTACTGATGCAAAGTGGTGGATAAATTTCCTGTTAAAATCAAATGCAGTCCTGTTGACTTTAATGGGATCAAACAGAAAGACAGTGTGATTGCATTATGGTAGAATTTATACATTCATTAGAAAGTAAAAATGTCGTTCCTTGTTTATATTTAAGCTTTCATTTTAATTGTATCTTAATATGTTTTCCTTGGGAAATAAATAGATGTGACAAATTATGCCAAGGAATTGTTGTAATAGATGCAAAGAACTAGAAACCTGCTGTGAGCCATCAAACACATTTAGAGGTCAAAGCCATACTGTTTAATTCTTAGTTCTGGAGGAGAAACGATGCTGGTAATGTTACCTGGATACCAAATTGGATACAGATATTTGACCAGGGGAGGGCCACGAAGATGATTAGAGGGATGGAGCACCTCCCCTATGAGGACAGGTTGAGAGAGCTGGGGTTGTTCAGCCTGGAGAAGAGAAGGCTCTAGGGAGACCTTATAAGGGCCTTTCAATATCTGAAGGGAGCCTATAGGAGAGCCGGAGTGGGACTCCTTATCAGGAAGTGTAGAAAGAAATTCTTTCCAGTGAAGGTGGTGAGGCACTGGAACAGGTTGCCCAGAGAAGTTGTGAATGCCCCGTCCCTGGAGGTGTTCAAGGCCAGGCTGGATGGGGCTTTGAGCAACCTGGTCTAGTGGGAGGTGTCCCTGCCCATGGCAGGGGGGTTGGAACTCCATGATCTTTAAGGTCCCTTCCAATCCAAACCGTTCTATGATTCTATGACTATGCAGCTAGTTTGTGAAAAACACTGCTTTAGCAACCACCCGGTCACAAGCAGGTGCAGTGTACTCTCACACTTGTCATGTGGGGAAACTGCCTCTCTTCCTGTCATAACTGTAGATAAAGCAAAGCCACATGCATTACTTCCAGCTGCAATTCTTTAAATACTATTTTTAAAATATTTTAATCTCTTTTTTTCAATTTAAAATATTATTTTCTAAATCTATTTGGAGCCTGCACTTTCCTCCTGTCCTTTCCATTTCTGAGAACCCAGCAGTGGACATTATACCTTTGTGGTCATCAACAGGTTTCTCTGTGTCAATTTTATGCATTAATTGAAATGTATTTGCATTTATACAGAGAGGTATATGATGGCCTCTAGTGGTTCTCTGTATGTGTGCAGATACAATCTTTAATGCACCTCTCATTTTCTGAGTATGCATGCAGGAAAAAATAAAATATTGATGTCCAGCTGTTGTCTTTTATGAACAAAAACCTTTTGGCAACAGTAAACAGAGTTGAACAAGATGTCCAGCAGAGAGAAGGTGATATCTTCCATCAAAATATGATCTGGAATGTTTCTAAGCGCTGCTCAGAATAGTCAACATAATGCAATCACAAATCACCTAAAATGTTCCTAGTCCTTTGGACTGAGCATCACAGATGAGATTATTTATTCTGAATGGAGGCATCCTTCCTGTATTTGGCAGCCAAAATCATAGCAACCTTGCATACAGAATGGATTCCTAATTCTGTTTCCAGATGAAGAACTGCATGATGATTGACTGTTAGCCAACAAATGCCCCCGTCTCATCTTTCTTCTGAGTCACATCCAGGTCTGTACACAAGAGTCCATGGCTATATATGTAGATGGATGAAAGGACCTGGGCTCTCTTAGGCAGACTGGATAGTAAACGCATGCAATACATCAGTGTTCTCACTGCACTCCCCCAAACCGAATGTACCTGCCTCTCAGCACTGATTGTCGCTCTAAAAAATCTGTACCTCTTCGGACCTGACTTTGGCCAGAGTCAGCAACTCCCTGATCTCGGAGGCCAAAGAACTAAAACATTAGAGCCAGCAGCATCCTCTCTCTGCACATTGCTGCAGGTGCTCAGGTTATTTGCCTCTTGAGACCCCTTTCACAGGTCTGTGCAGTTTGGAGGAGAAGGTTTGCCAACACAACAGAGAAACAGCATGTTCCAGCTCACTCAAACACTCTTAGTCTCTGGAGGATGTTTTGTTCTAGGACAGGAAATATTTTGATTTTGAAATGTAGCTATGTCATGTAGCTAGTTTCCCTCTGGAAGAATAGATGCTGTGGTGAATAGAGCACTGGAATAAAAAAAAAAAAAAATTTATGTCAGGTTAATCCTCTGAATGGATAAAATAATGTTACACTAGCTTACCCATGTGGTTCTTCAAAGGCCTTTTGATGTACTAGTGTTGGCATTTTTGAGGTTATAGCTCCCATGTTTTAGGGATTTTACATATTTAGTTCAAAAGAAATCTGCGTTCCCAATAATTTGGCATACTCTATTGTTAACAATTATCCACAAGAGAAATAAAGAACCATGGCAACAAGAACGAAATACATTAAGGGTATAAATCCCAAAGCATTTTAAGTTCCTTATTTTTGCTTTTTTTTTAATTTTATTTTTTATTGTTGTTAATCTTTTTTGGCTTTTTTTCTCAAATGCAAACTTTTGTTTGAGTCTTATTAAATGGAAAGTTATAGAGAAAACAAAGAGCTAAAACATTCTACAGATACATCAGTAGACAATGATTGCAACTTTCAACATTAATACATTTGTGATATGTTCAAGTATAGTCTTCAAATAGTTATTATTTTCACAAATGATCAGGTTACCTACCTAAACATGTATCAGAGTATCCAAGCATAGCATTTAAATGTATTTAAGGATTCAAAAATTATAATACCAATCCCTAATGCCATACCTCAGAAACAAAAAGAATCCAATAAAAAGTCACTTAAAAATAATTATAGGTTTTGATTCTTACCATTGAAATTTTACCAATATAATTAATAAACAAGGAGTAGATTATTTGACTTTTGGCTTCCCAAAAATTTAGACTGTGAAATATAAGATAATATAACTCAGGGAAATTTGACATGAAGAGATGAAGGGAAAAGGCTGACAACCCTCAGAAATTATCTAAAACTCCTCATTGTATGTTACAGGCATTCTAAGGTAATTTAAATTGCATCAAAAAATTGTCAAGAAAATGCATTTCCAGCTGAGCTCGGTTGAGTTCAATTTCAAAGTAGTTATTTCCAAACAAAGT
Source organism: Gallinago jamesoni (assembly GCA_025769975.1). Taxonomy (NCBI): domain Eukaryota; kingdom Metazoa; phylum Chordata; class Aves; order Charadriiformes; family Scolopacidae; genus Gallinago; species Gallinago jamesoni. Next base: position 193,956,575 of record JAOQGH010000001.1, read on the forward strand.
TTACTGGTTGCAACTTTCTACATGTGATCACTGCTGCTTGTCTGCCATACAATCTCTGTTCCTATGTCTCTATTTGCACTTTGAAAGCAGAAAAGAGAATTCAGTACCAAAAAAAAAATATTCCAAACCACAAAACTGCTATGAAAGGAATATCTTTCAGTAAGTTATTTAGTAAGAAGAATTACTGCATATAGATTTAAGTGGAAAAAAGGACCTAATTAGCTACCCATAGCAGCAGGCAATAAATATTTTATTCCATATACGAACTGATGACGACGTTGAAGCACTTTCACCTTTGCCTCCAGATTCATCTCATTCCCTATGGTACAGCATATTATTTGTTTTACTGACAACAAACACACACATATCTGACATTAGATCACTTTCAATTAAGTGTGTTAGAACTGGAGACTGAAGCTCCAGGGAAGAGGCATTTCGACTTAATGCCAGTTAACTACAGACTGTCCCTGTACTGAAAAATTCAGGTGATTTGAAACGAGATTTGCACCAGATAAAAACTGTTGTATGGCTTTATTTAAACTTGACCTTTCCCTTTTGAATTTTTTTGTTGTGACACATGGGTTTACTTATTCTTTTCTGACTGCAAGAATATGAGCAAAAGTCTGGAGCCATGAGTTTCAAGCTTAAAAAATAACACATTAGCAAAATCCTAGATGAAATGGCCTTTTTATTACTATAGGCATAGAAAGGATATCTAATAAAGATTAGAAGTGCCTGCATGAGCAGTATGTAGGGGAAGAATCACTTATGCAATTCTAGGAAGCTTATTCTTAACATACCAAATGCCTTCTTACAGCATATTACTACTTGACAAGATTGTGTGCTTTATTGTCCTTTCTTGGACACTATGTGCTTAACTTAAGAGTTTTAGAGAACTGGACAAGACATGAAGCTGAGGATATAAAGTCTATAAAATTGTCCTGATTCACAGGGTTGCTGAGAGCCTATTGAAGCAATTGGCTCCACAGCCACTTAGCACTGCTGAAAATAAACCATTTTCTCTCTTAGTCACTAGTATGAAATGAAGCATGACCCAAACCACCTGCTATCTACAGCTGCTTGGAAAGTTCAAGAAACTTATAAATAAACTGGAAATCAGATTTCCATTTTCTCTTCTATTTTCATATTTTTTTACATAATTTCTTCACTTTGCTTATGAATGGAAACCCTCATTTCACATCCCAGCCTGACAGAATTTCTCTTGCCAAGCACAAGCCATACTGCTAGCCTCTTTCAAAAGGTGTGTGGGTTCAAAAGTACCAAACCTTAAATCTGAATTTATACCCTCAGTGAAATCTGGGGTGTTATTGAAAGGGGAAGAGAAAGATCTGTCTTATCAGGAAGCTGATGTATTGCTGCTCCACCTGTAGCTATTCTTAGGGTATCAGGATGGTCTGTTTTCCCTCCATGCTGTCCCTCTGCTATTATTTACAAACACTGTATTGAAAAACCTGTCCCTAGTGAGGTCAGGAGCAAAACTGCTATTGATTTCTGAGAGTCAAGGATTCACACAGTATGTTTATGTATTTTTTTCCTTTATCTGGTGATATATGTGTGTTTGTGTCTAGAATAGATAACTAAATTGTCATTGTTCTACAAGACAGTAGTGCTCTTTCGATAATTTTCTGACTGTATATTTCACAGGATCACAAAATCAGAATCACCAAATCATAGACTATTTAAAGAACTAGACTCTGAAACTAAGCAAAATCTGTATTTAATTACTCTTCTCTAGACAAATTTGGTTTCTGTCTTTTTAAATGAAAAATCAATCTTTTTTCCCTTGAAATAAGAGGGCCCAGTGACATTCTGAGTAAAGTGTATGCCAATTGAGCCAATATTAATACAATTAGAATAGAATACATCAGCAATTTAACTCCCTTGTGATAAACTACAAGAAAATTAACTTATGTTTCAGCAGATTATTCCAAAGGCAGAACCACAGGATACAGTGTGAATTAAAAAAAAAATAAAATTAAAAAAAGTTTAAAATGGAGAGAAGTCTGCCAAGCAAAGCAAACACATTTCATTAATGCTTGGACATTAGAGAGGAGTTCACGTTTTATGAAGAAACTCTGAATTTATAAATAGAACTGTGTTTCTTGGCATTCTTAGCTAGGCCATTGTCTCCAGCCCCAATCTACCAATGTCCTCAGAAGACCTCATTTTTCTATTATGTTGTTTTAATGTGTTTGACAGTCTTTGTTAAGATTGCTTGAGGCACAAATAAGATGGTTATTAGGATAGCTGTAAGAGATAATAGGTAAATTAGGACATTTGTAGCAGTCCATAACAGGTAGGATCCCTTATTCTGTGGAAAGTTTGCATGGGAATCAGTTCACGACAAGGATACCTACATAAAGGTGTATGTACGTAGATTCTTACATGTACACTAAATGTCCAACCCCTTCTGCAATCAATATGGTAAAACAATGTCATGGAGTAAAAGGGCTCACCCTCAAGAAAATACCTGCAGCAAGATTCAGTTGCCCAGAAATGTGTGTTGTGTTCTTGGAGATACTCTAGGGTGTTGCCCAGCCAGCAGCTAATCCCCACATACCACTTGTTAAATCTCTTCCCAGTGGGATGGGAGAGAGAATCAGAAGGCTAAAAGTGTGAAAACTCATGGGTCAAGATGAAGACAGTTTAATAGGTAAAGCAAAAGCTATGTATGTAAGCAAAGCAAAATAAGGAATACATTCACTGCTGCCCACTAGCAGACAGGTATTCAGCCATCTCCAGGGAAGCAGGGCTCCATCATACATAATGGTGACTTGGTAAGACAAATGTCACCACTCCAAATATCCCCCCTTCCTCCTTCTTCCCTCAAGCTTTTATTGCTGAGCACAATGTCATATGATATGGGACATCCCCAGCTGGGGTTATCATCTGTGTCCTCTCCCAACTTGTACACCTCCAGTCCGCTTGCTGGTGGGGTGATGTGAGAAGCAGAAAAGGCCTTGATGCTGTATAAGCCCTTCAGAGCAATAACAAAAAGATCCCTGTGTCATCAAGACTGTTTTGACCACAATCCAAAGCATAGTCCCATAGACACCTACCAAAATTAGGAGATGTGATACCGACATCCTTCTGAAGAAGGTCCTGGTAGGGTGTCCAGTAATGTCTGAAGTACAACTAGACGCGACACCTCTGTGTGGTCAGGTAAAGTGACAATTCATCTTCACAAACGGCATTAGTTAGAATGTGAATAGAAGGAAATAAGATAAATATAGGTGTCTCAGTCTTTCCTAAATCTTACTTTGTGTGTATTTTTTACCAGATAATTATTGTTTAAAAATTTTAACACTAAATTGTAAAGGAAAATTATAAAGCAGAACTTTAGATTTCCCATATCACGGACAAGAAATTTTTGCAGTAGACTGTGAAGTCAGTTGCCCTTTAGCTTGCTAACAGTGACCAAAAATTATTTTATGTTTTTGACTATAGAAAGGACCAGCTTCAAGAGGAAGCCATTAAAACAAGGTTAAGGATTTTTCTTAGAATTTTTGAGTAATTCTTATTGCCAGAGGGGAGTGACACTTCTATTTCCTTTTCTTTCATGTTGTCAGGCTTGTTGGTGAATTTATACCTCATTTGGAGACCTCATGTAATTTCCAGGACTCGGAGCAAATTATGGGTAAGACCCAGAGTATACAAGAAACAGTCCTGCAGGGACAAAACAGAAACTAAAACAATTTACTCCTAATGAACATAAGAAATAGAAAAAAATGACATATGCAAGTTTCATTTTGAAGGTAATTAAAGCTCTGTATTTTGAGGAAAATTATAAAATAAGATATTTCAGTTTAGAGTAAATTGATTAATAGTGATAGGTAATTTTTATTTTCTTCTTGGTAATTTTTTTTTTTTAAAAGAGTGTTATTTGAGCTGGAAAATTTTGCCAACAAAATACTGAGGAATTATTTCTGAGAACATATTCCAATTTTGCTTGACAAAAAACTCAATAATAGGATAATACTGTTATCCAAAATCCTTTCTCTTTATTAATTCTTGACTATATAAGAAAGCCAAAGCAAAAAGCTAAGCTTTTAAAGGTGACTATCTGTTTCCTAGTTGTCCTGTGAGGTAACAATTTTCTTTTGAGGTTATGTCCCTTATAGCATTCATTCATTACATTATGAATGGGAAGGCTAAATCAAACATTAGATGAGGCTGAATCATGTTACTTTTTATGAATTTTTTCATCAGGGTACATTTTCATCTGAGAAATATTATCAAAATTTAAAAAGACATTTATATAATGCACCTGAAATTACAGTTGTGTATGAGAGTTTGTTGCTTAATCCATGGTCTGTCCTCAGTTTTGTAATCCAGATAAGGCTGTGGTATGCAAAGAACATCCTGGGGTGCCAAAATCAGCTGCTGTACAGAGCACATCCTTACTACAAATAAACCAAAAGAAATGGACATTCCGAAGAAGGATATGACCCATTCAAGGAGGTTCATATATCTCTTAAATTATAATCCAAGAAGCCTAGAAAACTAATTTAGAATCATTGCTGAAGCTCATAAATTTAAATTCTGGAAGGCAGAGGATAGGTGAAGTGACTGTTAGTGAACATTGCTGACTTAGAATTGTGAAGTTCTTAACAGATGATGAAGATGGAGAAGTCAGAGACTTACAGTGTCTGAATTTCTTTTCCAAAGTCCTGAAAGGTTTTGTGTCATTTTGTCATTCAATCCCTTCATCAGGAACAATCAGGCTCTCTGTTTTGAACATCCTGACCTAATTCATTTTATTAAAGAGTGAATTGCAACAGAGAAATGGTGGCAAATTCTTGAGTCACAAATACGATTTCATTTAAGAAACATGAAAAGAATTAGAGGAAGGCCAAGACTACAAAAGACTGGATAAGAATTGTCTGTGTTCGGAGCAGTGTAATAATATATGTATCCAGTTTCAGAAGTCTTTTATTAAGAAACAGTCTGAAATTCTATCCTCACATATTCATTTTGTCAGTCTCTTAAAACTCATGGAATTTATTATGGCTAGATTTTCTTCACTTACTTCCATGGTAGGAATATTCTCATTGTTTAAACAGTCTTTAGAAAAATCTTCTAAATATTGATTCAGCTGTGGCTGAGCTACAAATTAAAATTAATTTTAATAGTAGAGTAAAATGTTTTATAACTTAATTAAAAAGCTGTATTTAAATATACTAAAATAGATAATAAGTACCATTTTAAATAATTAATCAAAGTTTATGAAAATTGGATTGTAAATCCTAGGGCAAAAGTAATGTCCAGTAGCAAGAACATATGATCTTGATGAAACTATGAATTTTCCTTTCTGTAATATATTCCTTAGCATAAAGCACTATTGCTCAAGTTTCACAAAACTATCAAACATTTTTCTTTAAGTGTCACCTTATGGACAGGGAATTTATATGGCTGAAGGCTCACTAGCAACTTGACATTAGTTGAAATCTCTACAAGTGTCTAAAACAACAAAGTAAAATGAGAAAGTGTACCTTCAGTGATCTTAACATGTAATGAATAATAAGTAGCAGTGTTTCAAAGGTAATTCCACTGTTTTCAGTAGACAAATCAACTTGCAAGATATCAATCAGCATTGAAGTTTCTCAGTTTGACTCAAGAATTGCAAAACCATACAATGGGGGAGGATGTTTTGTTCACTTTTTTTTTGAGAGAGAGAATGGTAGAATAGTTGCCAAGCAAAATTGATGCTACTACTTGTGAAAGCTGCTGAAAGCTAAGAACTACAGTCACTTCTCACTTCTTTTTAGCATTCTTTGAGGTCCTGAGGACAAAGTTCTGAGCTTGACTCTGAAAAATCAGGCAACAAAATGAATGTGAGAAGTCATAGATCAGAAAACATTCTGAAAATGTGAGAATGGCAAACATACAGGAAGAGGAGAAGTGCCATCTCTAATGAAAAAAAAGACAATTTACTTGGTAGCATAATTTTTTAACATTTTGAGCAGTGATTTTTTTTCTGCAGGTAACATATTTCACTTCAAGTTTTTGATGTATTTTACAAATGCTAATAAATTGAGCTTCAGAGGTGCATCCTCCTGATGTTAAGTGAATAACATTAGTCACATCACAGAGGGGAAAACTCATGCTAAGCCCTAATAACAGCAGTGGATTTTGCCCTGTGTGATTCTGGAAAGTCAATGAGTCTCCACGCTAACATGGGAATGCACCGCTGAACAGATTAATGATGGGTTGTGTATAAACTTGGTGTGATTGCTCCTCTGTGCACAAATGCATTGTACATGTAAATCAAGCCTGAGTGCTACTCGGCATGTATATTGTAAAGGATCTTAAGAAACAAGGCACATACAAAGAAGGTAGAAAGGAACAAGAAATGCACAGGTAGGCAGGATCTGGGTGAATAGACCTGATTACAGACTCAATTTTTTTATATATTTCAGTCTACTGGCCAGAATTCAAATGGAATAATTGTAGAAAAGGGAAAAGCGTGTCAGCAGGGGTTGATTACTTAAAGAGAGCATGGGGTAGATCACAACTGAATAGTCTGGTTTTTGCTCCCATGCCAAGGAAATAAACCTGCTCACTGTCCTCCACATTCAAATTTGAAGTCAAAATTCATCTCTGAGGGAAACAGCAAAGCCAGAGGCGGCCACAATAATTCTTGTCATCTTATCCCTTATTTAAAAGGGAACCCTCCTTAGAGCTATTCAGAAATATCTCTCCTGTATGAGTCTTACTGCCTTGGTCTTAGGAAAAAAACCCACAAGACCAAAACAAACAAAAGAAGCATAACTTTGCTGAGAAGGAAGTGCTTCAGAACATATTTTCCCCTCTCTTCATTTTTTACTCAATCTATAAAAAATATGCCACCACTGAGAGGGATAAAAGGGTCATTTTTTAAGGACAGTGGTACCTAAATGAAAACATATTTTACCACTTGCTTTGCAAATAACAGCTTCAGCTTGCCAAAAATCTTTGGGACCTTTTCTGAAAGTCTGGAGTTGGCTCCCATTGCTTAAATCAGAAAAAAAAAACTTTAGTCCATTCTAAATATTTTCCTCATGGGCAAAAGTTACTATATTTGTTCTGTTGGATTCCATCTAAAGAACGCAGTAAAAAGTTGGAGGATTTTGGAAATTGCTGAGATTGAAATCTTTTTTGAAAAACATGCCTGAATGTACACAAATTTATCTGCCTGATTTGAGACCACTTAAGAACTTATCTGCACTGTCATTATGTCCAGCTCTATTTTAACACCTTTAGATGTAAAGAGTGAAATGATATGGTAATAAGGTACAAAAAAGAGGTTTTCTTGAATGATGAGCTTTTAGAAGGCATGTGCTATGACGGGGGGGAAGGTTTATCCATCTACAGTAAGGCCAAAGCAGTATGAAGGCACTAGTACCAATGCAATGGGAAACTATTCTTGGCTCATTAACTCTGGAAGAAAAGGCAATCTGGATCTGATACTTGCAATGACATTCGTACTTTTGTACAAATTTGCAAAATTATTATGAGACTAAGAAACTTATTGAGGGATGCAGCTGGGCCTACTCTACAGTATGCTGAAAGAGACTCTAAGTTTCATAGCAAACAGAAAATAAATAGCCCCTTGTGACAGATGCACTGGACTCCTTAACCAAACTATAAGTAGTTGGATACAGGATCTGAAGGAGGTAAAAGCCTGAGCCATAACTGGACCAAGAACTTCTCTAGGTCCAGTCTGTTCTCTGAAAACCCACAAAGGGACAGAATGACACAGTGAACATCAAAGCATATGAGCTTGGAACACCAATCATGTGATTAACACAGGAATAGCAAGTAGCTTTTCCAAACCTCAGTTAGCAAAGAACAAAGAAAATTGTGAGTATAAGGAATCTCATTCATACCTTTTCCATTACATATAATTTGACTACAAGCCAATGACTTTATTCCATAAATATGAAAGCCAAACTGAGCCTTCTTTGAGCTCTCCTTGATAAGCATGGCAGTGATCTCCCCTTGACCTGGACACCTCTAAAGGTTGCTCCTAGAGGCAGAGATATCTTTCACCAACTGCAGATCTTTGGTGAGTAACCGATTCGCACATAATCTTGCATTATAGCGCACCAAGATTTTGTACTGGAAACTTGTTGATTTTTTTGTCTTGGTAACTTTGATTCTGTCTTAGTAGTTCTGAATCATTGTTATATTCTTTGTGCAGTAAGTAATAGAGTGAACCTTGCCATAGAACTTTGTTAAGTCACAATTTTACAACACCATATTTCAGTAAAACTCCTTTTGCTGACACCTTTGACAGTGGCTCTTCAAGCAGTCTAAATTGCCCATTCACAACACCCTTCCACAAAATGCCCCAAAACTTGGTGATGTGCTTGATAAACATGTTTTTTTTTTTTATGGTAGATAAAGCAAAAAGCTGCAGGCATCTTAAAATCTATTTCATGCTTGACAGACCATTTTTAAATTTTATTCTAGGATTGTTTCATATAAAAGCCATCCAAGTTCTTGCTTCACAGAAAGATCTCATGGACCATCCAGGACTGTGTTAGAATGTTAGAAAGCCATTGAATGCTCCCTTGAGTGTGGTAGTGGTCACTCATCACAGACATTTGCTAGACATGTTTCACAAAAATAAATATTGAAAAAATCAGATAATGGAGTGACTAGAAAACAGGCAACAAGTCCTAGTAAATCTTTTAGTCTAAACTGTGTAGGCCATTTGCTGTTACAAACTGTACCACTGACATTTTCAGCTGATGTAGTAAAATGCAATATCTCTCCCTACAAAATTCACCATATTTAGATTCCACTCTGTACAGCACCACCACTGTATTTTTCTTAACTTCACTGAAAATCCAGGAGATTGTAGGCTCAGAACTAACAGGCTCCAGTTCAGAAAATCTACTTAAGTACTGGTATAACTCTAAGGGGCAAGAGCTAAATCAAGGGTTTAATGTCTATAGTCATGGTTCATAAAAATTCAGCAGCTGACAAAAATAATTGTTGCCATGAATGTAACTCTACAGTAGGTCTTATCTTCTTTGGTGGGTGTTAATCAGAAATTTTAAACTTTTTCACTGACTGCTATCAATTTATTTCTCCTGTTCGTTCCAATCTTTTTAACTCTGTCCAGGTCCCTTTGTACTTTTTGACTTCCCATTGTTTAGTAAATGACACTTGCATGTAGTAACTGTCAGTTCAAACAAACACTTGGCAGGTCTATCTCATCAGTATTAATAACTGTTTGGGTTTTATTCAATATCATCAATATTTTGGATAAGAGATATCTGATTAATATAGAAAAAATAAAGCTTTAAATTTTGCTTCATAATTCAGCTCATATATTTTTTAATTCTTTTTTATTCAGATAACAGATTTTTAATATGTTGTCAAAATGCTTTTTTTCATGTTGAACACAAGATCTGTCCAAACTACAGCTATATTCCCAAAAATTGGAACACTCTAGAGAGGAAAAGGAAACAAGAAAAAAGCCCCCAAAATTTTATAGGAGTACTCTTCATATTTGAACTTCCTTATAAGAATATTGTCTTTTAACTTTCCAAAACATTTTGAAATAAGTATTTCAACAAACTCAAAAAATAAAGCTATAATAAGAAATGCTTATCAATTTAGCTACTTTGTTTTTTATGCTACTTTCATCACCACAGCATCTAAAAGGTTTCTAATATACAATTAACATTCGATTTCTCATCTCTCTAAAGAGGCAGACTTCTGTACATAGATGTCTTTCAGGGCTTTTGCAGGCATATGCGATGAGCCTTGTTGTTAAATATGCACAGAGCATTTAATATGCTTCAATGGGTAAGTTTTAGGCTCTAGGTCAGAAGCTGCTGATGGATGTAATTCTTTGCAGGAGCTCGTCTTAGATAATATTTTGCACTTCCATTTTGTGTCTTTCTTCTGAGGCTCCCGAGATACTTTCCGGTGTTGAATGACTCTTCATTATTATATATTAGATAGATAGGTAGATGTAATAGCTGTTCCGCTCTTGACCAGAGAAGATGTGATTCTCCTGGCGCAATGTATTAGCTCAATGTTAAAATTGGTCTTTAAAAACTAGAGTGGTTGCATTGTGCTCTAACTGATTAATTATACTTCCTATAGACATTGTCTTTACATTGGTAGGTATCTTCAAGGTCAGACAGTATGTATTCAAAATACACAAAAGGTCTATTTAGTCATTGCAGCAGAAGAGAAATTACATACTAGCTTTGTGTATACAGCAAAGAAAGAAGAATTGTGTTTTATATGTACAAATGTACTGATACCCAAACTTTCAGAGAAGAAAGAGCTATGTCTGAACAAATATACTTTGTGTCCATAGACAATTACATGCGGAGCATTGTTTCAATATGACAGATATAGAATTAATTCCTTGATGCTATTACTGGCTATTTGATAGTGATAACTATGTACATATAATATTCTCAGAGCTTTAAAACTGTTTGATTTTTACAATTATTACTTTAGGATTAGGAATGTCACATTAGCAATATAAATGTACCAAAAATTAAAGGCATCAATAGCAGATTGACAGTTCTCAAAACCAGGGAGAGGTTTTTGTGGTCTACAGACCATATAGCTGCAAAGATTTTGCAAGGATCAGAGATAGGAAATTAATAAATCCTTTTATCAATACACAAAAGTGAATCTCAAATAACTGTTGAAAAAATTTGTGGATAGCAAAAAGACCTCTGAAAACATAATTCATTACAAAGAAAAGACAGATATGTCAAGCTAGGCTAATTCCAACAGGCTCTTTAAAACACCCATAGTTATTGTTTTATGTACAGAAAGGCTGAACCTTAAGAAGGAAGTATCCCAGCTTGAAAACCATTACTCTGGAAAATATTTTAGTATCTTAGGAGGTCTTCATATCCTAGAAGGAATTTTATAGATAAGAAAATATTTGTCAAGGTTTAGGCTGGGCTGGCTACTAAACATATGACATAGTATCCCTCTCTCTTCCCAGAAGGAGAAGGGAGAGAGAATAAGGGAGAGAGACCTATACAAAATCAATACTGAGCTCCCAGGAAGATGATTATATCACTGTCAAGCACTGGGAAAGTCTCAGACTGGACTCAACAGTGAATGGGAACCGGATTCAAGAACTAGATTCAGAAACACACAGATCGGGATCAAAGGGAAAATGCACAGAGTTCCAGACACTCACTGTTGAAGATATTTGACCCCTTTGATCCTTCATCCCAGGGATGGAATACCTCACTGGCCAGTTTGGGGTCACCTGTCCTGTCCACTTTGTCCCACAGGTGCAAACCCGCCACGCTCTTCTGCTTCTGACCCTCCAGCTTGGTGCACAACAAAGTGAGCTGACCTTGGTTGATATGAAAATAAGTATGAATTCCTCATGAATCCCTGGCCATGGAGGCAAAGGGGAAGGTATGGAGAGAGGAAGTTTCTCCTCCAGTAGAAGAGGACCAGGTTCTGGAACACTTGGTTAAACTGGACATTCATAAGTCTGTGGGCCCTGATGGGATGCACCCATGAGTGCTGAGAGAGCTGGCAGATGTTATCTCTGGGCCACTCTCTATCATCTTTGAAAGGTCATGGAGAACAGGAGAGGTGC
>JAOQGH010000001.1:193968282-193987988 GCA_025769975.1 Gallinago jamesoni
CAGTGAGGGTGACAGAGCCCTGGAACAGGCTGCCCAGGGATGTTGTGGAGTCCCCTTCTTTGGAGATTTTCAAGACCCGCCTGGATGCAGTCCTGTGTCACATGCTCTAGCTCTAGGCAATCCTGCTTCAGCAGGGGAGTTGGACTAGATGACCTCTATGGTCCCTTTCAACTCTAATAATTGAGTGAAATTCAGTGAAATAAGGAAGATCTCTGCATACCATTTCTTAGCATTAACTATAAACATCAGGCCTTATCACTGCTAGAAGCAAACACTGTCTGAAAAACATACCATTGCAGTCAGAGAGTACAGTCAGTTAGAAGAGACTTGATTGAAAAGTAAAATTATTGAAAAGAACACTGGTTTTGTTCCATCTCAAATCAGGACAATGTTACTGTGTTTTCTGTGTTACTGTGTTATGTGAGATATATTTCTTGGAGATTAATTTACCTGTGGATATGAAAATAATGAAATGGATAGGAGAATACTGCATACTGTTCTCACATCCGGCTGTTGGAAAAAATACAAAGGAAAAGGAGATATCACAGGAAACAACAGTGATTCCTGAGTTCTTAGCCTGAGAACACTGATCACTTCTATCTGTTTAGTTGTATGCTTGTTACAGTACAGAACCATCTTCATTAGAAGAAAATATTGGATACTAAGCAACTCTTTAATCTAGCAGAAGAAATCAAGCAAAAAACCAATGATTAGGAAGTGAAAATGTATAGATTAAAATAGCCAATAGACACAGTTTTTAACCATTGGACTGTTTAATAATGCAAGCAAAAGGTTAATTGTTGGAACAAAGTAACTAGTTGGTGCTCTGTCTCTTCACATTGAACTGAAAACAGAATTTAGCTAATGAATTTTTAGGATTTTAAGAAAACTTTGGAATGCAAAGCAAGCAGGAAGTATTCAGCAGCTGATCAGATAAACTAATGTTCCTTCTGGTCAGACTTCTGAAAGTAGAAAAGAAAAATCACCTGTGAGCTACAAAATCTGGTATTTCTTTAACGCACAGTTGCCCAGACTGATCTCAATGACCCTATGCAAGCCCAAGGAGTGTAAAGGCAATGACTAAATTTAGACGTTTTTATCCAGATTTAATACAACAGACTTTTGTCCAAGTTTCAAATTACTAGGACATTTTAAATTAGTAAATATAATAGTTTTAAATCTAAATTTTAATGTCAGAAAAGACTACAAAGCTTTTTGCAAGGACCAAGCAAGATGTCCAGAGCCAGAATTTCAGCTCTTCTCCATCTTAGTTTTCTATCATTTGCATGATAGACTTAAATGCTTACCTTAGGTAAGATAGTGAAATCACCAGATTAGCATAAATAAATGTATATCACAATGTGCAAACAGTTTAAAAGTGTCACACATCCCTAGGAGACAAAAAATACTTATATGTCTTATAGCTAAGCACAAGAGAACTAGATTGACTTCAGCTGATTGGCATATTTTAAGGCAGTAATCCAAAACAGCTCAGTGACACTGGCTAGAAGACAAAAGATTGCATTGCAGAGATGGATAGAATATGAGTTCATGTGAAATCAGTAGAGAATAAAACCTTTCTCAATAATTAAGGATCACTTCAATCTACAGTTTCTTTTAATTTCCTTCCTGAACAAAGTGCTTGTCACTAACACAAATCTGAGCAGGGAAAGGTGAGACAGACTGAATGGGGACCTAACTCAGCACTTTGCTGCCAGCTCCAAAATTAACTTTAGTAGATCGTCAGAAGAAGTAGCTGGTTCATAGTGTGAGCTTCCGCCCCTGAGCTAAGGTTCTAGCAGGTCCGTGAGGACTAAGTGACACCATTACAGAGAGACTGAGTGCTGAGTACAAGCCTATGCAAACATTTCCCTAATTCTCAGGACTCGCATTTCTCCCACTGTCACAACTCATGCCAAGAAACTTTTTTAGCTAGTAGTGGCTCAGGAAAGCACATATGCTGAGTCACTTCAGCACTATTGACTAGTCTCTGCAGCTGTGTTTCTTTTACTTTCAACTTTCTAGGAGAATCACATTGGGTTATTGGGTGATTGAAGAAGGTTCCAATAACCTGATTTTAAGATTCCCATTCAGAAAGTACCTGTCACTCAATCCAGGCTGCAGGAAAATCAGACAATCAAAAAACTTCAATCCAAAAAAATGAATAAATAAAACATTCACTTGCAACATGAAAAAATGGTCAAGAAGGTTCCAAGGGCTTGTTAAATTTATATATCAAAAATGAATTAAAAATATATATTTAATCTCTTATTGATCCCAAGATGAAGTCCATCAGGCATTTCTCTCCTTTCCGGCATTCAGGAGACAAGTTGAAGATGTTTATTGGCCTACCTAGTCAAGGTCTTTGTGCCTTTTTTCACTTCCTATGTCTGCAATCAGATTTTGTGGGAGAAAATCTAGGAGGCATGCTAGATTTCGCACTTCCATTATTACTTAAGGTCTGTTCAGGGGTTCATTACTGCTTAAACTCTCTCCTCCTTTTTCCTGCCTTCCAGCACTGAATGATTCTTAAGGAGACAGATTCAATCTTCTCCTGAACTTCACCTCTTTGGAGTGGAACCGCTAATGTTATTTAAGCAGTTCAGTTAAGTTGTTTCCTCTGCTTCACTAAACTACTAATAGCTTGTTGAATGACTGAGATAAGGCAATAGGCACACTTCACAGTGAAGCTTTTCTAGAGACTTTCTGAGAGGATATTGACTTTGGTTTAATTCTCCATGAAAAGCTAACTTTTAGGTCCCCAACCCCTGCAGCAGATTTGAGAACCAGGAGTTAACTCTATAGAAGGGCAGTGTAGATTTGTGCAAGAAGCTTAGTGAGTTTCTGGCAGTGCTCCTCATGGAACTGCTAAACTCCTTTGCAAGGAAATTAAAGGGTCTGGAATATTATTGAGCCCACCTCAGTGAATTAGCACCTTAAGCTTGTGTCAGGAAGAGATTTCTTCAATAGTAACAAGGATAGGCAGAGAGGGAGAAGAATTTTGTTTCTCAGGAAATCAAAAGATTACAAATAACTGCTATGGTGATGAGACCATGAAAAACATCAACAAAATCTTGGAATATACTGAGTAGTGAAGGTATGACCAGTGGTGATTTACAACTACTAATTGCACTGTGACAGATACATGAGAAACCTCTTCCTGGGTATTGTTTATAATCTGGATGACCCATGTTCCAGATGCTGATTTCAGATTGGAGCAGGTGCTGATAGAATACTATAGAGAACACAGAGCCCATCTTGTGAGAAAAAAGCAAGAAGTAACAAATGACAGAATGAAAACAGAGAGGTACCCCAAGACCCATAAATACACTTGAAGATGAGGACTGAAGTGATGGAGAATGATGATCAACCTCAGGAAAAGAGGAAATGTATGTAATCTAAAGGAGTGTTTTAGCGGAAAATAAACACAAAACTGTCTTTGAATTAATTTCCTGTATAAATTAGAAGAAAATGTCTCATTAGTACAAAAAGAATTAGGAGTTATATCACAATTGCAGTGCTAAGGACCAATAAATAAGTATCTTGTTTTGAAATGGAGCTTGATACTTTTATTGCGATGTAACACTACTGCATGAAAGCATCAGATAGAACCCATTGGCTCAGGATGTTCCACCTGTTGAAAATTCTTAAGCAATGCAAAGATTAATTATCTGCTAAGTATATCTTGTCTAAAAAATTCAATATGAGGAACACAGACT
The DNA here is from genome assembly GCA_025769975.1 of Gallinago jamesoni. Classification (NCBI taxonomy): domain Eukaryota; kingdom Metazoa; phylum Chordata; class Aves; order Charadriiformes; family Scolopacidae; genus Gallinago; species Gallinago jamesoni. Next base: position 193,972,002 of record JAOQGH010000001.1, read on the forward strand.
TTTAAATGTGGAGAGGTGGTTAGTTTATAGATGTTCCACATGAATTGCAATGTCTCCACAGAAGATGGTAGCAAATCAAGCATTTAATTTAATTTTTCCTGCTCAAATGTAACTGCCTAAGTTTACAGTTTAGGCAACTCTGATGTTCTCAAAATGGCCATAAAGTTGACACCTATGTTATGGTTAATAGCAGGACTTACAAAGGTGCCTAGAAGCTTCTACCAGTTTATATCTAATGACCTTCTCAGAGCTCAGATTCAAGTCATTAGCATGTGGACCCTGAAACAGGATATTCAAACACTGTTTTGTTTGATTGTGTAGATGTGTTCTGAAGATGTCTCAAGACACTGGCCAGACTGTAGTGAAGGAAGAAGGGAATAGGTTGCTGAAGGAATGGACAGCATAAGGATGGGTTGCTCCCTGAATAAAAACTGTAAGAAATGAGATACCTGATTTTGAAAGCCAACACTCTCCCCTCCCTGGTTTAGGCACCAGGTTCTCTCACTTCCAAAATGGGAACATGAATCAAAAGACTAATGGGTAATCTTGTCCTGGGCTTCTCTGTTTCTCTGGGTTTACTGTAAAGATATCCAAGCCAATGAGCTCAGATGCAGATGTTGCCATTAATCTGATACACAACATTCTCTGAGTCCAACCCTGCCTCTGCACTTTGGCGTGAGTAAACAGCCATCCACATCACAGAGACTAACACACAGACTTTCAGCTCTAAAGCTGGCCAGAGAAAAGGTGTAACTATAGGTTCTCTCCCAGGGTACCAGATCACTGGCACAACAGTACTCACAACATTTCTTTCAAAGCTTCAAAGCCCTCCAAGAGAAACAAAGAAATCAGAAAAATAATGAAATGAAACAAGAAAACACAATTCAGTTATATTAACTGCCTTCTGCTTTACAAGCATATGACTGCTCCAGAAAATAGTGTCATATGGCTGTTTCAAGCATTGAACAGCACAAAGGGGAATAAGACCAGGAGATTTCCTCTAAGTTGCTCTAACACTTTCTCATGACCTTGCAGACTGCAGTGGGTTGGCCTTGGCTAACAGCAAAACTCCCACCCTGCTGCTTGTTCACATCCCAACTCAGTAGGATAGGGGAGAGAAAATAGGACAAATAGAACTCAGAAGTCTTGTGGGTTGAGATAAACACAGGTAGATTACTTATCAATAGGAAAAACAGATTCAATTTGGGAAAAGTTAATTTAATTTATTACCAATAAATAAAAAAAATAAATAGTTTTGGGTAAAAAGACTCAAAATGACAAATATTAAAACATCCTCTTTCCCAGGCTCAACTTCACTCCTTCACTCCTTCACACCCCTCTAGCCCTCCAAGTGGTGCAGAGGGGATGGGGAATGAGAGTTTCCAGTCAGTATATTGCTGTTTCTCTCTGCCTCTCCTTCCTTCTCATAGTTTTCCTCTGCTCCAGTATGGGTTCTCCCCTCCCTCTCCTCCTTCTCTCTCTTTATCTTCCTCCTCCTGATACTGTATACTGAAACCCAGTATTTTTACTTCCCTTAATAGTTAAAAATTCCTGCTTTATCTCTACTAAGAACCATCATTCCAGAATTTTTATTAAAATGCTAATCAGAAATGTTTTTCACCCAAAAAAATCATCATTGAACTTTTGTACATTTTGAGAGGAATCTGTGTCACTGATTCGTTTACTATTCGTTGAAGCTCTGGTAGAAGCTAAAGTACCAGCTGCTTTGAGATTTCTCAGTGGATAAGAAAACAGGGATCTAGGGTACAAAATACTTTCCTATAAGCCATAAGCTTTTTTTGATTTAAAAAATATAAAAAAGGTAGAAAGCTTAGATTGGGTAAAGAAGTTAGACCTTCCTAAACATTTGAAGAGAGAGCTTCAAAATCGGTCATCTGAGAAGTTATACTGCAGCATCCAGAGGAATGGGATCCATGTGATCCACCATTTACAGGCCAACTATTTGCATATAGAGTGAGTTGCAACTTCCAACTGTTTCCATTGCCACTTTAGACAATGCCAAATGTAGGTTCTGAGTTTAGATTCAAATTCCAGAACTGCTAATTCCAGAAGAATAAGGATCTCTAATAAGTTCTGATTCATACGTACCAACACACTACGTGTGGTTTTATTTTCCTAGTTGAATTTAAACCGTCGGGCCCATACTTTCATTCTTAGCTGCTTTAAGAAGAGTGGCACAATTTCACTCTTTTCCACATTTCTTCTATCATCACACCCATCTTCTACAAAATTCTGAAAGGTAAATGTTAATGGTCCCCAGGCTACATAATTTATTTATTTTTCTTTCAAATATCTGAGGATTAAATTCATAATGCCAAGCTATCTTAAAAGAACAGTTTAAGAACATACTTTAGTCTACTTTTTCTCTATACTGTCAGGAATCCATGTTTTTTCACTGGGTATTGTTTGTGCTCACTGCCTCCTACTGTGGGGATTTTTAGTGAAGACTAGCACAAACCTCAAGCACTGAACATTAAGCTGTTCTTGGCATCATTTGTTGAAGCAGATAAAACATTCTTTCCCTTCCTACTACAGGCATAGAATGATATTTCTTAATTTTAATTTCTCTTGCAAGTTACTTTGCAGCCTGTGCCTTGGCATTTGCAATTTTGCCACTAAAAACTTGCACCATTCTTTGTTGAGTTTGAAGTGAGCCTGATTGACCTGATTGGCCACTTACTACATTTTTTGTCCTTACTCTTTGTTGGGATAGTTTACGCTGTTGTAATATCATTTTCTCAGAGACGCTGCCAGCTCTCTTCATTCCTTTTCCATTAGAATTGCATCCTCGGAGACTGCATTTATCACTTCTCTGAGTTTGTGCAAGGAACATGTACATTGAAGCATCAGCTTCACAATCTAGCAGAAAGCTGCTAGTAATAGATAATTTAGAAGGAGTATATTGCACAGAGCAAACTGGCGGATGCTTATGGGAAGAGGAAGAGAAGAGAAAAGGAAATCTCAGCAGGCCTCCAGGGCTACGTGTACATACTCCAATCCTATATATTGTGGCTAGTACATGTATTAGACAGTCGTGCCAGAACTAGATTTTTGGGGTTTATGTAACAGTGAGGACATGTCCCTAGACATATATTAGTGTAAGTCTGGTGATATACCATCGGCTCTGGAACCTGACAGAAGCTAGCTCACAACATCTGACCCATTACAGTAAGAAGTAATTAAAAGAGAAGCTATTTTCAAAGCTCAGAACTTCTATGAGTGCCAAGTTCTAGTGTCAATCATCACATTCCCCACTTGTTGTGGGTTAGGTCTACCATGAAGTTACTGAAAAATTCTTTTCTGTTTTCAAACCTTTGTTTTGTTTAGTGCTTTTGCCTTACCAAATACTGACATGCTCAGCTGCCAACAGTTGTTAACAGCTGTTAAATCATGATTTTACAGAACCAAACAGTGGACTGGATCTGGATTTTATAACCTTCAAAAAGAAGAGGTTTCAGTTCTATGTCTTTAAAGTTACGTATCGAGAATACTTTAAGGTGGGGGGAGATCAGACCAAGAGAAGTTTTGGGGTATGTAGGAGCTGCTTTTTCACTATGTTCCATTCAATATGTGAAACATTTGATTGCAACAGGACACAGTGAAGCCATGTAGACGTTTACAAGTTTCTTTTGTCATTGCAGGGCTTTTTCATTATTATACATTTCTGACTATACAGCATCACACCAGCAAAGGGAATTTGCTCTTTCCTGCTGTGTGCCAGACTTCTCATACCCAAGCTATCACACATCCAAGGATTGTACACACTGTCTTTACAATAGTCTCATGCTGACTGGACACACTGTCTTGCAGCAGCAGTTGAGAACAGACAGACTCCCCTACTGGGTAGGCTTAAAATGGTGTATAAAGAAGGCTTAAAGTCCTTCAGGTTGGTCTGGACAGAGAGCTGCAAAATATTTATGTGATTAAAACTGTGCACTTGCAAAAAGAATATAAATTACCCAAAATGTTTAAAAGTAAAATTCATTCATTTTATTCAGCTCAGCAGCCTGAGAACTTGGAAAGAAAAAAAAAAATTGTCTAGCACAGAGAAACTACAAAAGATATTTGAAAGCAAAAGAACGGGCTCAGCCCTTCTCTGAACAACTGCTTGTTGATTTGTGCCAAGAGTTGCCACAGAAGCAGGATCGATACAGACTTTCCCAGACAAAGTAGGTCAGATCAGAGCTTATGCCCAGAGCCTACAATTTGGTGAAGACAAAGTCATTCCAACCATGGGACTGTCTCTAGGACACTATGCATCTACTTGTGTCATCTTCAGGTCCTATGTGGAAGCAAGACCAGTCCTCTGCTGAAATGAATGTGCTGAACAGTTACAGTGCTCAAGATGGTTTGATGTTAAGCACTCATACTCTGCCCTTTCAAATCACTTCCAACAACACAATCATCTAATCACTGGAATATTTATAGCTTTTCAGCTCCGTTACTGGCTTATTGTTTTGACATGCCCTCCCATCCATCATGCCTTTGCACCTGACAGTTTTTCAGGACAATCAGAATTACCTGCTTTCAGGTATGCCTGCTTTCAGGACTACCTTGTCATCTTCTAGGTGCCCATTATTCGCTCAAATGAACCCATTTTTCAGAGTCTGACACCGTGCTCCTTGGCTGCCAGTACCATCACATCAAGAAATGAATAGCGTGTGATGAGCTGTCTCTGAAGAATAGCCACAAGCAGGCTGAAAGCTTATGGGTAATAGAGACCAAGGCAACAAAGAGAACCTTGTGGTTGGGGTATAGTACAGGCTGCTCAATCAAGAGGGGCCTATTGATGAAGCCTTACTCCAGCTACAGGTGGCATCGCACTCACAAGCTCTCATCCTGCTGGGGAGCTTTAAACACCCCAACATCTGCTGGAAAACTAGCATGGCAAGCTGTAGGCTGTCGAGGAGACTCCTGGAACACATTGAAGATAGCTTCTTAAGCCACGTAATAGAAAACCCCACCAGAGGAGAGGTGATACAAGACCTGTTGGTCACCAACGCAAGTGAGCTAATCAGTGACACCAAGATTGGAAGCAACCTGGGCTGCAGTGATCATGAACTGGTGGAGTTCACAGTCCTCACGGATATAGGTCAGGTGAAGAGGAAAGTCAGAACCCTGAATTTCAGGAAAGAAAAACTCCAGCTCTTCAAGGAGCTAAGGTCAACACGAGCCCCTGGCAAACTGCCCTCAGGGACAAGGGAGTGGAACAGAGCTGGCAGATCTTTAAGGACACTTTCCAGAGAACTCAAGAGCTCTTGATCCCCAGATGTAAGAAATCAGGAAAGGAAGGCAAGAGACAGGCATGGCTGAGTCAAGACCTGATGGTCAAACTAAAGGGCAAGAAGGAAATGCACATCAGTGGAAGCAGGAATGGGTATCTTGGAAAAAGTATAGGGACACTGCTCAGTTGTGTAGGGATGGCGTCAGGAAGGCCAAGGCACATCTGTAGCTGAACTTGGTGAGGGATATAAAGAATAATAAGAAGTATTTCTACAGGTATGTCAGCCAGAAAAGGAAGCTCAAAGAAAACATGCCCCCTGTGATAAGCAAGGCTGGAAAACTGGTGACAATGGACAAGGAGAAGGCTGACATACTCGACAGCTTCTTTGCCTCAGTCTTCACTAGCAACTTCTCTCCCCACACCTCTTGAGTGGATGGAGCACAAAGCAAGAGAAAAGGGGAGAAAAGTCCTTCCCACCACATGAGAAGATCAGATTTATGACCACCTGAGGAACCTGAACATATAGAAGTCTATGGAACCTGATGAGTGAGATGCATCCCAGAGTCCTGAAAGAATTGGCTGATGTAGTTGTCAAGTCACTTTCAATGATGTTTGAAAAGTCATGGCAGTCATGTGCAGCGCCCAGTGACTGGAAAAAGGGAAAAATTGTACCTGTTTTTAAAAAGGGTAGAAAGGAGGACCCTGGGAACTACCAACCTGTCAGCCTCACCTCTGTGCTTGGGAAGATCATGGAACAGATCATCCTAGAAGCTATGCTAAAGAACATGTAGGACAAAGAGGTGATTTCAGACATCATGGCTTCACCAAGGGCAAGTCCTGCCTAATCAACTTCAGGGTCTTCTGTGATGGAGTGACTGCATCAGTGAACGAGGGAAGAGCTATGAATGTCATTTATTTGGATTTCTGTAAGCCCTTTGACATGGTCTCCCACAATACCCTTCTCTCTAAACTGGGGAGCTATGCATTTGATGGGTAGACTGTTCAGTGGATGAGGAGTTGGTTGGGTGGTTGAATCCAGAGCATAGTGATCAATGGCTCAATGTTCGGATGGAGATCAGTGACAACTGGTGTTCCCTCGGGGGTCTGTAGAGGGGCCAGTAGTGTTTAATATCTTCAACACTGGCATAGACAAGGGATTGAGTGCACCCTTAGCAAGTTTGTGGACAACACCAAACTGAGTGGTGCAGCTGACACACCTGAGGGACAGGATATCATCCAGAGGCACCCGGACAGGCTTGAGAAGTGGGCCCATGTGAACCTTAGAATGTTCAACAAGGCCAAGTGCAGTGTCCTGCACCTGGCTCAGGGCAATACTTTGTGTCAGTACAGGCTGGGGGATGAAGGGATTAAGAGCAGCTCTGTCCAAGGAGGACTTGGGCGTACTAGTGGAAGAGAGGCCAGTATGTTGAGAGAGGTGATTCTGCCCCTCTACTCCACTCTCATGAGATCCCACCTGGAGTACTGTGTCCAGCTCTGGAGCCCTCAGTACAGGAAAAACATGGACCTGTTGGAGCGGGCCCAGAGAAGGGCCACTAAAATTATCAGAGAGTGGCAGGACCTCTCCTATAAGAGCAGGGCTTCAGGTTGGAGAAAAGAAGGCTCCAGGGAGACCTTATTACAGCCTTTCAGTATGGGGGCTTATAAGAAAGATGAGGACAAACTTTTTAGCAGGGCCTGTTATGACAGGACCAAGAGGTAATGGTTTTAAACTGATAGAGGAGAGATTTAGATTAGATATAAGGAGGTCATATTTTACAATGAAGGTGGTGAAACACTGGAACAGGTTGCTCAGTGAGGTGGTGGATGCCCCATCCCTGGAAATATTCAAGATCAGTTTGGATGGGACTCTGAGCAACCTGCTCTAGTGAGTCCTTGTACATTGCAGGGGGTTTGAACTAGATGACCTTTAAAGGTCCTTTCCAACCCAAACTATTCTATGATTTTCTCTCTTCTCATTTAGTGTGCCTCATCTGTTAATGCCTCCTGCTTCCACAATAGTTATGGGACCAACCCACCTCACTGTCAAATTAGGTAGGGCGAGTTACGTAAAAATTATTACAGGCAGTCACAGGTCCAGCACAGCACACTGGGGGAATGTGCTTGTATTCTCCGCACATTTCCTAACTCAGGCTTGTTTAACATAGGGCATCTGATGCTTGCATGAACAAAATGTTCATTTAAATTGAGTGCCACTGTACACTTGGCACTGTGCTTTTATTACTATAACTTGATTTTCAGGTAGCTTACTAACCTAATTGTAATTTATAGACCAAATGTTTCAACTTAACAAAAATAACGTCTCTGTTTTTCTCTGATAAAATATAAAGTTAATTTATACTTCTTGGTAATAAGGTAACTTCCAATATCAACATATTCCTAGTTCATTTATTTACATGTAGTATGCTTTTTAGACCTAAATTTTCTCCCTTTTGCTTTTCTGAAAAGGTATAAAATCTCAGTGTGATAACTGCATTGTGTTCATGACACAAAATCAAAAATAATTTCTTTGCTTAAAATTCTACTTTAAAACTTTTGGACTGGAGACTCAGAAATGACAAATGTAATTAAAGCTTTGCTTTAAAGTACTTCTTAAAGCTTATTGGTAGTGAGAAGTACTTCTGCTGTCTGAGTGTTTTGATAGATCTGGTCAGTGAAATCAGGTTAGTTTTCTGTTGCAAAAATAAAAATTCCTACTTTTGTTGGAGATGTAACAAGCTAGTGAAAATAACACTGGGCACCAAACCAAATTATTTTAAAAGAGCACACAACACAATAATTTAATGTTACAAGAAGACATTTGTATTGTACTTACGTTATTTCACTTTCTGTGGTATTTATCCATTCCTGCTCTATTTTTCAGGTTTATCATGCTATAATTTTACAATGTATACCTTTGATAAAGTAACTAACTGGTCTGGGGGACAATGAATGTACAAATGCTGAACTAGTCTAGGCTGCAGCAAAATCTTTGATAAATGTCACATGAAAAATTCCTACTGAATTTTTCCTTACTGAACAAACAGTACCACTGGAGGAATGGTCTTGCAACTTAAGGAGTATTTTCATTAGTGAACTTTGGCACAAAAAGTAGGACTATACTGATGGAATTTGTCACTGAAGTAAATCTGAGAGGCATTATGAATAGCAAAGAAGATAAACACAGAAGAAGCAATGGATGACCTTGAGGACTTGGACTGCAATTTGAATGACATTCTGGAGTAGAAAAAAACCAAGAGACTAAACTGAAGGATTCCTGCTACAAAATCAGCTTGAAATACAAAAGGAGAGAAGGACCAGGGGCTTTGCCAGTTACAGGACAACTACAATATGATGCGTCTGCAAAAAGGCATTGCAGGTAAAATATTCCAGTATATCTAAGTAAATATTAGGGCTATTATACAAGGTCTTTGCAAGCACCACAGGGGATATTGCATTACACTTGGCTGAAGAAGGGGGTTCAGGCCGAAAAAGTGAACAGAAAGGCTACCAGGATGATCAGGAAAACAGGCATCCCATTAATTTTGGAGAAAACTGGCTGGTTTAGTGGAGTCATAAGTGTTCTTTATGAAATAATGGACTAAAAACAACTACAAAAAAAAACAAACTCCAAAAGAGAAGGATGTATTGTAAAGGACAATTTTGGAGTAAATCAAGTAAGTCCCATTTGGTTGAATATTAAACATTTTCTAGCCCTAGTCTTAAGAGAGGAACAAACCTAACAAGAATTAGGGGAAGGAACATAAAAAGTGTTTGTTCAAAAAGTGAAAGGGCAGATTTACACTTGGGGTCATCTTCTACATGGTCCTGACATAGCAGAGAACTACATCCAATGACCATGAGCCCTGTCAAGTGTAGTATCTATTCTTGTCAGTTTAATGTCTGATACGTCCTCGATGAGACAACTTTATATTAAATGGATTTTTGGGCTCAGAATATTTTCAATTTAGAACCTGGACATGAGCAGGCAGTGGGCACTTGCAACCCAGAAGGCCAATCGCATCCTGGGCTGCATCAAGAGATGTGTTGCCAGCAGGTCCAGAGAAGTGATTCTGTCACTTTGCTCTGGTGAGACCTCACCTGGAGCACTGTGTGCAGGTCTGGAGCCCTCAATATAAGAAGGACATGGACCTGATGGAGCAGGTCCAGAGGAGGGCCACAAAAATGATCAAGGGGTTAGAGCACCTCTGCTACGAGGACAGGCTGAGGGAGCTGGGGCTGTTCAGCCTGGAGAAGAGGAGGCTCCGGGGAGATCTAATAGAGGCCTTCCAGTACCTTAGGGGGGCCTGCAGGAAGGCTGGGGAGAGTCTGTTCACAAAGGCCAGCAAGGACAGAACAAGGGCTAATGGGTTTAAACTGGAGAAGAGCAGATTTAGATTAGACTTTAGCAATAAGTTCTTTATTGTGAGGGTGGTTGAGCACTGGAACAGGTTGCCCAGGGAGGTGGTTGAGGCCTCTTCCCTGGAGACATTCAAGGTGAGGCTCAACAAAGCTCTGGGCAACCTGGTCTAGTTGGGGCTGTCCCTGCTGATTGTGGGGAGGCCAGACTAGATGACCTTTGAAGGTGCTTTCCAGCCCAGATGATTCTATGATTCTATGACTCTATGGGTCAGGAGGTGGTGAAAAATGAAGAATTGTGCTCTGCTCTTTCTCTCGCTATATTCTTGCTCAGTTTTCTTTCTGGGAAACCATTTGTCACTCAGACATATCTCCACAAACAGAGCCTGAAATTTCTGGAAATTAACAGAAGTCATTCCTTAGAAAAAAGCACAAGTCCCATCACCATAAATGGGATTCTCCAGCACTAAACATTTTCATCATCAAAACCTTGTGTTGCTATTTCAAATCCAAAGCTTCTCACTGATCTTTTCCAAATATGATGATCTTTTCTCCTGTTCATGTATATGGACAATTTACATAATACGGAAGATTTTTGACTTAAAATCATAGTATGATCGAATAATTCAGGTTAGAAGGGACATCATAAGGCTCCTGTTTGAGCCACCTGATCAAAGCAGAGGTAACTATGGTGGTAGTTACTCAGAACCTTGCCAAAACCTAGCTACCTCCAAGAATGGAGGCTTGCACTCCACTACACCTCCAGACCCTTGTTCCAGGCAAAAAATATATCACATTATGATCACCTTCAACATTACTTTTTTTCCCAATATCCAATCAAAATTTGATTTTATTTTATCAATTTTTTGATTTTTATCAATTTTTATCTTTGTCCTTTTGTTGTGCAAATATGAGATGATTTTGATTCCATTTTCTCTGTACGCATTAGCAGAAGAGCCATAGAACCAAAAATAATACTTCTGTACTGGACTATTTCCCTTATTATAAACTGATTTTCTCTTTGTATTGACTCTTGATAGTCTTTTAATAGTGGAGTAGCCCCAGAAATCTACTCAATCCATTGTTCAATGTTATTACACACAAGAAATTTCAAAATATTTTTTTTTTGTTTTGTAGATGGCCATAATTCCTTTCAGATAGTTCAGTTTTGTGTTTAGAACAATGGGTATTTTGTTATATCTAGCAATAAGCTTTGACTGTAAACCTTGATGTATGAGAGAAAATATTATTTTTAAATTAGTGTTGATTTGGTGGGATTTTAATAATAATTTTAATGAAAAATAACTAATTAGATATATTTTTACCCTTCTGATTTTTGTTTTTAGGCCTCCAGAACTAGAAAGAGATGTGGGAAATGTGGTAAAGGCAAATATTTGGGTTGTTGAACCATCACTGTAATCAATTTTATTTTGCAAATAATTCAAATATTCAACCCAGAAGAATTCCTAAATATTATCATTCACAGAAGATAAGATTGTCCCATCACAAAAAGGCCACTTTGAATGACTAATGCAGATCACTTAAATTTTTCATCCACTGCATTGGAAAGTATTTGTCTTTGTGATGCAATGTCCCCATGACATTGTTGACATTTACAAGTTGTGAATATCTGCCAGGCATACCTGAGCTGCTCCATAAAAGATACTGTATAATGATTGTCACTTCTTCAATTTACAGTTATTAGTTTGTTCTCAATGGACGTGTAAGAATTCCTTTAGATAATACTTTTGTTTGAAGATCACAGTATAAACTTACTCAAAAAAAAAGAGAAAATGGTATTCAGTGGAGTGAATTTTCTCTTTTGAAATGAAAGGGAAAGTGTAAATTGAACAGCAAATAAATGTTTAATCTGACTACTTGAAGTCAAAATACAAAAGGAGAACAGTGTTGGAGATAAAATTAGGAGAGGTTAACAGCTCTTGTAGGTCATCTTTGGGCCCCCATGGAAGGACTAAGGCTCTGAAGAGTCAGTTGCTCCTTAAAATCTGAGAATAGTATAGAAGAAAAAAGAAACAAATCCAACTTGAAAAAATTGGAATAAATATCAAATCTCAGCAGCCAGGGGCTGTGGAAGTAGCATGGTCATGTTATTTCTTAGAATTGATGAAAAGTAATTTAAGAATATTTTCTCCAGTCTCTTGAGCCTTGGAGAACTTGTCCTTTGATATGAACCCCTCCATTTCTGGCAAAGACCCTCTTTACAGAAGGGGATAAAGTATAATTTTTATCCTGCCTGTTAATCCTTAGAAGGAAACTACCACAGACTTCTGCTGCTGAAGGATTTTTTTCACTTCTTGGACCAGCACAAGGACTAATTTTTTTTTTCATTTTCTTTGAAGGGTAACAGATACGCAAACAAATAAACTCCTGCCTAATTAGCCAGAGCAGGAGTGATAGACATACCTCTAGAAGCTGGAATCAGATCTCTTGAGAAGGTCTAGTGTTTGATATGACATCTGGCTAAATCTGAAATTGGGTGTCCAAATATCTCCCTATTCTTAGGTCCTCTGTCAAAAGTTAGGTTTTATCTGAATTCACATATAGCTCATTGACTCGCTGTTAATGTCAGTTGTTGCTTCGCTAATCCTACAACTCCAATTTTGCAGCTCCCTTGTGTGCTGCCCTTTTTCTGGTCACTGAATCTCAGGCTCACTCAGAAGTGCTCAGTCCTGAAAGTGAAATAAATATGTTCTGCATCTGAAAAGGAGAGTAGCACAAAGAGGAATGACCTTTGGCCAATACACCTTCCATGATCCCATTAATAAAACCCCAGAAGACAAGCAAAGGAATAAAAGTTTTGCACTCATCTGCATGAAAATGTGTCCCCAACCATCTGAAAGAGTTGTTTTCTTCCAGTTTTTACAGATACGTGCAGACCTACTATACACTAACCTTACACTAGAAGCATACAAAAATTAAAAATATTCTGACCTTTCTCAAGGTGTCAGTGCATCATGAGAGTGCAACCCCATCTGACAAACATAATAAACCAAAAACCTGAACTAGGCATTGCCAACCCAGCAGCCTACCCAAAGTTGTGCAAAACAAGAAACTTTGACCTTACCCAGACCAATAAGGAAGATAATTTTTGAAGCCAAGAACTATTTGTGAGGCATACTTTGTTTTCAGATTTTTTTAATTATAACCATAAGGACTCTTACTTGAACAATGACAGAGCTATGATAATTTTCTACTCATGCTGGATTATTTTTTTTTTTCCTTTTGGAGAATGCTAAACTGTTTAAAAAACAAACACAAAACAGCCTAAATGGTGACTCTAGACCTCAGATTAAAAACATTTTCTTATGGCAGAAGATAATTATTACTGTTGTCAATCATAGACCTCGATAAAGCACATAGAAAAGATAGGACCCTTTAATTCACGTTAATTAATAAGCAGTGGGATTCTTTTCATTTCGTAATAACTGGAGACAATAGGAAGCCACCAGTGAAAGCAGTAGTTTACATAACAAATCCAAAGGGCGTTCTTGGGGGATTTGACTTCCTTTCAGGTGCAGATCCCAGTGCAGACTTTCCCATTGGTCAGGGTGCACATATACTCAAGTGCAGGTTTAAGCAGAACTCCAGAATTGGGAGCAAAGCCCCATTTTTTTTATCTTCACAGGTAGGAGAATGTAAGGAATTGAGCTATAGTCCATTCCACCAGGACATTCCCAGAGTAAGATTTTGTTTCTTAATGTGATATGTGACATTCATCTGACCAAATACACAATTCTGATCTGATTATTTAAATTATCTTTCTAGCTAATAGGGAAAACCAAACATTTTTATGGAGTGCTTAATTTCACCCCAGAGTAAATATATACAATAAAATCAATGAATTGCCCTCCAGAAATACTTGTTTCTCTTTGCAAATTGCAAAGGAATCCTAGGTTTACGAATTCAGATGTAGCCTTCTGAAGTCAGGCAAGATGATAAAATGAAGTTTACTCTTAACTTTACAACCAGGAATGGGTAGTTGCTTAATGTCTAAGAGTGTGACTGACAGCAGCCATGGTGGAGTTTGAGAGACAAAGCAAGCCAACAGGAAGGAAGGTCAGTAGTCCTGAAGTGGCAATGAAAATGGGGTTTACTGGAAAGACAAACTTGTAGACTGTGGGAGGAAAAACTGCTTACCAAACACACAGATTCAAAAAAGGAGGCCGAACTTTATTCTCCACTCCCTCCTCCCTTCACAAGTGTTCAGAAAAAAATGACTTTGTATGCAGATAAACAGGATGAAATTTTAAAAGTTCTTGACCAGTAACATTTTTTTTTTTTTTTTGGTCTGACAAATAGCCTAGAAAAGGCCCAGGTTCTAGCTGTTAGCTAAGCCCACAGGTCAAAGGGTAAGTAATATTGCAGGAAGGCATGGACCTGGGTGCTGAAATTTCCCATGCTAAAGGGCTGACTCAGGTTCAATATTTCTGCAGAAGGTTCCAGCTAGAAAAAAAATCCATTGTTGTCAAGGGAAAAGATATTTTCTCTGACCAAGTTAAAAAACAGGTCTTTCTCTGAGCAGCCTAGAATCCCTGTGTTTTGGTATAGGGCATGACTGTGAATTTTGATGATTGATGTGCTTGTTGTACATCTGACTAGGGATCTTTGGCTTGATAAAATGGTCTTGAAAGCAAGGAAATGAAAGAAGATAATCTGATTAAAAGGAAACTGAGAGCCATGTGGTTAAGGGCAACATTGGTTGTTTTCTAGATTTCTAAATTGGTGCTCAAGGCTCTCATTGGCAGAGATACCAATCCTTCACAGCTGCATTGAGAGATGCTGGGAGCTGTTCTTGACCATACTGGATACCGTATAGTGCTAAGTGTTCTGATGGAAAAGAAAAAAAAGAAAAGAAAAAAAAGAGAAAAAAAAAAAAAAGAAAATGCCACAGGGTCTCTAATCATTCAACCCAAATGAGAGAAATCTTGGTCATTCCTTATTTTATACAGCATATCTTCAACTGTCACATTGGGAAATAACCTCCCTCCATGAAGGTACTGCGAGAATAAATAAATTCATATTTCTGAAGCTGATGTATACCACAGTAATGACTGTGGTAACCAAGATGATGGGAGGATTAATATTTCTGTTTCACAGTAGGATTTGAGGAACTGGATGAGATAGGAGTACTATGGGTGAGGGAAAAAACACATGTATGTAAAACCCATAGAGCAATCAGAATTCTGGTGTTTTCTAGCTTTTAAGTGCTAGGCTTCACAGCCTTGAAAATATTCTCTTCTGTTGCTGGGTTTTGACTGCAATAAATATAGAAAGAGACAGAGGTTAAAATGTACATCATTTATCTAAAAGCAGGCTTTGTGTTCCCTCCCCTCTGTCTCTGAAGTGATGTTCCTAATGCTTATGTAAAGCTAATAAAAGGAGAAAAAACTTGGATCCTTTACCATTCACTGCAGAAAATACAATTATGTATCTATACAGCACAAAATATGAATTATTTACCTGATGGACCACAGTGGCCTCTGAAGAACAATGTTATCTGTCTTACTAATACATTTTGAACACACGCATGGGGTAAAAACAACAAAAAATTTACAAAATCTTAATCCCCTGCATGTAAATTATCCATACATCTAAATAAATAAATAAAAAACTTTGATTTTCCTTAAAAAACACAAACTCATTAGGTTTTCCTAGATATAGTACAACATTCCAAATACTCAATGACACCAAGGTTTGAAATTTACTAGAAATCTTTCTTGCTGGGATACTTTTTCCCCACAAATACCTTCAGCACAAATATTTCTATTCAAAATGTGCATTTTTACTTGTAACATTTCCCTGTTGCATAATAAATGAACTTTGTTATCAACCTCCACCAGTCGCAACATTGTTCTAGGCAGAAAATGTGTGACTAAAATAAATAAAGTTTTAAATTCAGGTGTTAGTTTTTCAGTATATTTGTGGAGGTTTTGCCGTATAAGTACAAGGCTTGGCATCTTTGTATACCATTTATGTAACTGGCTGAAAGTGAACAATTCAGCATATTAATTTGTTTAGCTTTATAGGTAGGATACAGTATGTTTTGAAAACTTAGGCCCTTAAAGCAGTACTTCTTAATTCAATGAATGTATCACTTAGAAGTAATTGTGTAATACTGTTAAAAATACTTCCTGTACTTGAAGGGAAACTTCACATTCCTTTAAACATTTAGATTTGAAGGCAGAAAGGGATAAAACACTGCTCACTAGAGATAAGCCCGGGGGGCGGCATGCCAGTATTTGGAGGACAGTGTGCAAACAAGGTGTATGGGAGCACCCAGCCGAACCGAACCGGTTTCAGAGCACAATAGGTGAGATGCAGGGAGTTGTCATCCGACTCAGCTTCATCTCTGCCTTGCCTCCTCT
>JAOQGH010000001.1:193992332-194035945 GCA_025769975.1 Gallinago jamesoni
TAGTGACGTATTGGACCTGTGAGTGAAGTCCAAATAAATTAATTTGAACCTCGCAGTGAAGTCCTTTCTCCCCGTTTTTGTCACACGAGGTCCTTTGGTCTGTTGTTTCAGTGGAGGTAGGGGGTGGAGATCCATGCAGCAGTGAAAATGCAAAGATTATGGATGTGTTAGAATCCAAGAAAACATTTGAGAATGGTCATGTAGGAATTAGGGCTTCTCCCCACAAAATGGTGATGGGATCAATAGCCCAACTGATGTGCATCTACACCAATGCACATCATGTATGCACGTATGCATACACATATGCAGTACGAGCAACAAACAGGAGGAGCTGGAAGCCATTGTGCAGCAGGAAAACTATGATACAGTCATCATCACAGAAACATGGTGGGATGCCCATGGCAAGGGGTTAGAACAAGATGATCTTTAAGGTCCCTTCCAACTCAAACCACTCTAAGATTCTATGATTCTATGGCTCGCACAACTGGAGTGCTGCATTGGCTGGTTATAAACTCTTCAGAAGGGATATGCAAGGAAGGAGAGGCAGTGGGGTAGCCCTGTATGCTAGGAAGTGTTTTGAATGTGTAGAGTTGAATGAGGGTAACACTGGAGTGTTTATGACTAAGAATCAGAGGGAAGGCTAACAAGGCAGATATCATGATGGCACTCTATTGTATAGGCAGACAAAATATTCTATAAGCAATTGGGAGATGTCTCACAATTTCTAGGCCTTGCGCTCATGGGGGACAACCAGGCAATCAGGTCCAGTCAGCATGGGTGTATGAAAGGCAGGTCCTGCTTGACTAACCTGATCTCCTTCTTTGACGAGGTGACCTGCTTAGTGGATGAATAAAAGGCTGTGGATGTTGTCTACTTAGACTTTATTAAAGCCTTTCCCACAGCATTCTCCTGGATAAACTGGCTATTTATGGCTTGGATGAGTGTTCACTGGCTAAAAATCCGGCTGGAGGGCTGGGCACAAAAAGGTGTGGTGAATTGAGTTAAATCCAGCCACTGGTCAGTCACAAGTAGTCAGTATTGGGGCCAATTCTGTTTAATATCTTTGTCAACAGTCTGGGCAAGGGGATTGAGTGAACCCTCAGTAAGTTTTCTACAGAATGCTAGGAAATTAGTAGATTAACAGAATGACTCAATTGGAAAAGATAGGTAAACTATAATAGAAAATAATATATATATCTATACATATATATATAAGAAAAACTAGACATTTTCAGAAAATGAAGTCAAGATAAAATGTTACTGATTTCCAGCAAGCAAAAATGGCCAGATTCAAAAGAAGTGTTCAGTAACATCTGAAAATTCAGATAGGCTCTCCAAAATTTTTAAGATCTAAAGTCTACATTTATTTCTGAAAAATCTTGTTTCAAACACGTTATACATTAAAAAGCAACAAACAAAAAATCCCAGTCTGAGAAGAAACAAGATTCTAAAAATGACAGTCTCAGAAAACCGCTCCTCCACTAAAATAAAATAACATATAAATAAAAGATAAAGAATAGAAGACTACTAGAGCACCTTGATGTTGTTGCCTGATGAGGAATACATCCTATTGGGACTTGGCTATATTCCCTCAGCTGCAACTGATCTGCTGACTACAATAGGCAAATCACTTCAGTCCTCCCCACTTCAACTTCCCCAATAGCAGATCAGGACTGGAACTTAACCTATTTTGTAAAGTGCTCTGACTTCTAATGACAGAATTCTGAGCTGGGAGCTCAGCACTATGATAAATATAAGATTTTGACATACAAAAATGATTATGCTTTTAATGGAATTACAAAATATAATTAACTCTCAAGCTTGGCATTATGTGATAAAAGAAATCCAAATGCGTGACAAATTACCTGTTTTATTGTCTTATATCATAACTGTGTTTTCTTAAAGTATGCTACAAAACTCAAGGATGTTTTTCCTACCATTGAAGCAATAAACCTCTACTGGGGATTTTTTTCTTGTTTTGACTCAAGCCCAAAAAACATATTCTATTATGAAAGGCCATGGGGATCCCTTGAACAGGTTTGGGTAGCATTGTGTAACACTTTGAATTGTGAACAAAGAGGAACTATAAATTGGTGAATGTTGTTTAAGTGTACACCAAAGTAACAGCAACAAAAATATGGCTTGATGGCAACAGAGTGTAACTGGGCAAATATTAATAATTGCTTTGTTGTTAATTTGGGTGTGCAGTCCCATGGTTTAAATCATGTGAAGTTCTTTACCAAACATTGGTTATATAAAGTTAAGCAAAATAATCTCAGGACAGTTATTAGTTTATAACTGCTCTACTGATTATTGTTGATCATTAGGAAAGAAATGGAAAATGCAAGACACGCATAATAAATACTGGTTATCCTATTTACAACCTCATCTCTATTTTCTTCTATACACAGTCTCTTAAAAGTGGATAGAAATTTAACCTCTAAACAAGTGAAAAACAACGTACACACCCTATATCACTCATGGATGAGACTCATGCCTGTTCTAAGAGCAGCCAACTAAATTTATGGAAGAAAAGAATCCATTTAGTGATTTTAAATACCAGCACTTCCCCTCATTCAGGAAGTCCCTAAACAAAGTTTTTGAAGGCTAGAAGGTTCTTCTGGGGAACTCTTATTATGTTGTTCTTAAACTCTTCTTTATTGTATCAGCTTTTGATCCCAATTTACATATTATTTTGAACACTTATCTGCCATAAAATTAAATATTACCGCTTATAATTGAGCAGTAGATGATTAGAGAGCTGCCTGCCTGTTTCAGAGAACAAGCACAAGTATGTCCTCTCTCTGTACCATAGCCATAAAGCATGGAATACATTCAGAATAGTGAAATGCACAAAACACATTAGACAACACATTAGAGAATAATAGAATTATTGAGGCTGACAGATTAGATAGAGGTTAAAGTCAAGTCCTGTGCTCACACCTTATCCACCAGTCTTCTCTAATCATAATGAGCAATACATTTGGTCAGGTGAAATTTAACCTTTGTAAATCCATGCTAGTTGCTCATAGTCACCCTCCAGCCCTTCATGTGAGAATTGTCACTATAACCTTCCAAGTACATAAGATGGGGCTGACTGGCCTGCAGTTCCCCAGTTCCTCTTTCCTGGTCATCCTGACATGGGTGTGTTGTTTGCTTTTTCTAATCATCAAGAACTTCTCTCATTCATCAAGATATTTGAAAGATATAAAAAGAGCAGTCATGAAATGGTATCAATAGTCTCCTTCAGCTCCCTTATATGAATCCAGTCTGGTGCCAGAAACTTGAGTAGACAGTGCTTAAGTGGCCCTTAACTCTACCATAGGGAATGCTTCAGTTCCTCCAAATATATCAGCAGTCACACAAGCCTTCCTATCGTAAACGGACTTGGCAAAACTGTTGAGTACCTTGGCCTTTTCCACGTTCTTGTGTATCTACATGTGGATCCTCCTATTCACTGTCAATGTACATATAGAAGCTCTTCTTGGTGCTCTTCAGATTGCTTGCTGCTTTCAGCTCCAGGTGGGCTTTGGCTTTCTTAACCCTATTCCTGTACTCTCAGGCATTATTTTTATATTCCTCCTGGACAGACCATCTTCTGTACACTTTTCCATGTGTATGTATTTGAGCTCAAACAGGTATTCTCCCTTCTGCCAACTTGGCCTTTTGTCACATTTGCTTGACTTCTTGCACACTGTAATAGAACTCAGGATAAGTTGTCCTTGAAGATCAGTCTGCTCTCCTTGGTCTCTTTTCCCTTGAGAATAGTATAGCACAATATCATGTCCATCACATATCCAATCAAGCTGAAGTTCATGGACGACCTCCTGTCTATCCTTGCAGAAGGATGAATATGCTTTTCTGCTCCCACTGTGCAAAAAAATATCTTTCATCACTTGTTCTGTCCCCTCACTAATTCCTGATGTAATTTCATGTGATGTTCATTGGTGAATACTTTTCTTTAATGTAAAAGTGATTATATCAACTTGTGATGATAAACAACTTTCCAGAAATTAAATATATTTGATAAGAAAAACTGCCAGTCTTCTGCCTCAATCTAGTATTTAAGGATAATCCTTTTACCTGGGTCCAATCTAGTGACCACTTTCATCATTAAAGTTAGTTTTAAATTCACATTCCTATGTGAATTTTCTATACATATTTCCTATACATTTTCTCTGAATTTTCTCCAAAGCATATCCTTTATCCTCCATAAATAAGGAATAGAATCATACCTAACCTTTGCCTTGCAGCACTGTAACTTTATTTCTTTAGTTATTTTTATCTCAGTTACACGAATGCTCAGCAAAAGCTAAGAAAATCCTGATTTCTCACTTAATGTGTTTTACTTTAAAATGGGAATTATTAATCATTTAGTGTTCAATCCCACAAGGCTGAGGATGAACATCTGTTGATAACCATTGCTGAGCTACTCAGCTGCTGCTGATTGTGTTGCTATCACACTTAGTGCCTGATAAACTGAAGCAGATTATATAGATCCTAAAGTCTTTGCAGTGGGGATTATGTCTGCTTTCTCCCATGCCACATCTATTACAGCAGAGAGCTGACTGCTGGTGTTTAACAAATGATGAGAAAAAAGGAAAGGGGCTTTTCCTTAAGGCAGGAGAGAAACTGGATCCATTTTATACTGCAGAGCTTTACTGTAAGAGAGGCTGATCCAAAGAGATCATCCCTGTCTCGCCACACAAGAACAGTGGGAGATACCTGTCCCCTGGGAAGTATGCAGTGCAAAGTGTTCCCTCGGATATCTCCAGTAACTTCCACGTAAACTACAACATTTAGATGTTTTCCTCTTCACAAAATTAATCTGTTTCCAACACTTGCTGTCAAAGGAAAAAGTACAAAAACATCAAAACAAAACCCAGCAACCAAAACAAGCTCCACTACTTCCCACGAGCGTTCTTAACCTTTTCAGGCACTGTCAAGCAATATCAACATTGTATAAGTTTTCTTTTCCTTCTTCCCATGCCCTGTTGCTAACCTGCTACACCTCATCCCCAACTCTCACTATTCATTTCACCCGTGACACATCTCCTTGGAAACTTGGGATACAGGATTTGGCCTGACTATATAAATGCAGCAGGGCAAGCTGGGAAGTCCCAAGATTATGCTCAACAGCTTATTGCCCCACTGTCCCAATTCAAAAGGTCATCTTGCGGAAAACAGCTCTGTGCCAATATGGCCATGGAGCAGTCAGTTCCCATCTGTGCAGATATGCCCTGAGAGAGCCCTTGCCTGTGTCAGCCTCTCTTCTGGGAGCAAGAGTAACAGGGCTGTGCAAGATCTCAGATTTTTATTGCATAGAAAGTCTTGTGACAGTGAAAGCTGTATCCATTCATGTTCTTAATGAAAACAAAGTTAATTCAACGTTTCCCAGAAAAAGGAAAAGAGTACTAGTAAAAATTCAATTAATCACTTGGAAGCCTACACCTTAGAAAAGCTGATTTTTGATTTAACTGCTGTGCTTAAAGTATAACATTGTAATACAAGAGGACACCTCCAGAAAAAATGAATTCTGTAAAAACCCCCAAACAAATAAACAAACAAAAAACACCAATAAAAAACCAAAGCCCCAAACCCACTTACTTTGTTCCATTTTGAGAGCATTTTCTGGGTTTTAGCTCAGAATTTCACCCGGATGGACAAGTTCCTGAGAAAAGAGTTGGTTTTGATCAAAAGGTAATTTTCTGATGAAAAATTGTTCTGTTGGATATCCTGGAGAAACTACTGAAATCCTTAAAATGGCTTCTCTGTTCACCAGCTGTATTCACCAGACCGTGGCAGACATACTGGGCTTGATCTCTGCTAGGTTAAATTGATTTAGTTCTACTGGCTTCTGATGTGTTTCTGGTTTTCTATGTAGCCTGCTTCTGAGCTGGCACACTGAATTTCATCCCGTGATTAGCAGTGCTCCGTTAATACAGGGAATAAAAGTTTGTCCTCGATGTTTACTATAGGCAATGAAAAGAAAAAGGCAGTTCCATAAAACGATTTGAGCTGAGCTTAATCATCCTGCAAAAGATCTAGTACCCTCCTTTGAATGTTGGCAGAAGACAGGGTGACCCTGCTTGGACAGGTAAAAGACTGAATCTGCTTACAGTGCTCTCTGTACATGACGCAGAAATATCTCCATGCCAGCCTCCAGAGACCGTTGTTTTTCCAGCCTTTACAGCATGAAGTGTGACAGTGACAAGGAAGAAGATGAAGAAGAATTATTAAGACTGAGTAATCCTTCCCTAGCACAGAGCTATCTCTTATAAACAGGTGCAGTTTTAACAAGAGGATGGGGAATAGTGCTCTATTAGGCACAGTTGGTGTGGCATTCGTGCTGTATGTTATGTTACATAGCAATGGCTTCACAAGTCCCATTTCATCCAGTTTGTACTTGACTGCGTTTGACTTTTTTTATTACACAAATCCTACTTTTTTTTTAATGTATTAATTAATAGTCCCAAGTATGAGGTCAGTATCTGCATATACAAATGGAAAGATAAGGGATCTTCCCCAAAGAGCTTTTTGGACCTATTCTGGATAAAGAACAGACATAGTACAATTCTTCTTATATCCAAAGTCTATTTCAAAGCATCCCATCAATTTAAATCCTCTAGGTGTGGAATTAATAAGGATTAGATAAATTTAATAAACTATATAATCTTCAGAAAGTGATAACATTGTTTAGCTCTCTGTCTCTTTATAACAATAATCTTTTTATCCATACTAATAGAAAATGCCAGAGTTTCTATTACCACATGTCTGTCTGAAGCCCTTACAAAGGCAAAAAAATCCCCTTAAAAGAATGTCAGAGAAAGGACTTTGTGACTAGTCCAGTGGGTTACTATTGACTCTAACCAAATATACACCATTTATATACCAAAGGTTTGTTAAGCAGTGTTCAAATATTATGTAAGTCTTGTGCTAACCTCCTGCATGGGGAGAAAGGCAAAAATTCCCTTCCACAGAATATCTGAGGACAATGACACAGGAGCCCTAAGGACTAAGAATCTTCAAACATTTCTAAAGATACCATATCTTTATTAGTTTTCAGTTCATCCCTGGAGAAGAATTTGACAGTTGTCCCCAATTAACAAAGTCCAAAATTAATTTGCTTCAATCAACAGAACTAAAAACCTTAACATGTTCATTAAGAACACAACTGAAGACCTCAGCTAAAGAGATTTTTCCAGAACTGGAACAGAAACTTAATTCTGCTGAAGTCTGAAGAAATGCTAATTTCTACACTAAATGTGTGTAGTTTTTTTTCCAGGAACTCTGCTTGATTTATCAAGATAAATAGAACATTTATGTGTACATAACCTTTTGTTTAATTTATATTAATACAGTCAACATTCACCAGAAATATTGCCCTGGATTGTATTATGAACCTTCTTATTTTCTTTCATTTCACCGTTACCTGAAATCTCCCATCAAATCTTTAATTAACATGAAAGGAGAGCTGATGATTAGGATGATCATCCACAGGTCAAGCAACTGAATGAGATTTATTAAAAGCTAACAGCAGAGTTCTAATCAAAGGAATGTAGTTTCAAATCAAACCTTTAGAAGATAATTTTCATGGCTTGAATTTGCAAACATTTAGGTAAGTATGTTAATAAACTTTACATATGCAAATAACCCTGTTGAGGGCAATAAAACTAGTCAGAGGTGAAATGATACAGTTGTAAGTGTAGTGAAGGTGCAGGAACTGAGCAGCAGAGCTTTAAGTGGACAGGGAGTTCCCCAAGATGTGCCAGTCAATGGAGGGTTTCAGAACAACAGTACTTTTGTGTCGAAGACACTGGATGGACACGCACACACACATGTGTAATCCTGTAGTGCCAACTATTCAGAATATGTCTCTAGGTTTCTTCTTACTCTTCTGGCTACACAGAGAGCAAAACTTTTTGCAGGTTCAAATTTGTCACTTCGTCTTCCACATGCAGTCTACACATTTCAAAACAGCAGCAAGCACCTTTTCCTCTGTTGTTTTTTAAGGACCATCAGTGGAAGCCAAAGTTTCCAAATTGTCCAAAAACTAAAGCTATTGCAAGGGGAGGGGACACACAAATTTCAGTTTGCTTTCTTCTTTTTCAGTGCTGCTTCTTAAACCAAATTTGTGTAACAGTGTAACCACCAGGGATTCTGCACTCAAGTTGAAGTCCCTTTGCTGAGAGAACAGGCTGCAGCTCCTTCTTTCCAAGCTGCATTACTACTATGCTGCAATCGGGAAGAAAAATCTGATTTAGACAGTAAGATGAACAAAAGTGTTAAATAGGAAAAAAGATTCCATTTTAAACTTGCTGCTTTCTAGTCTGTGGTGGCCCCTTATTAGACTGTGTTTGACTTAGCAAAACTCACAGAATTCTCTGCTTTCCTGTATTATTCACAGCAGAAAAGTGTTCACACAGCTCATATTCGTATTTTCTTTCCCAATTTACACATCTGTGGTTGAAAGCACCACCTTCTGGCCAGTGCACACTGAAATTTGAGCAGCAAGCAGCTTCATTTTTTTATAGCTATCAAGGGAAAGTCTCATACATCTTTACCTAATGTGCAGTACAGAAAATGACATGTTTCAGTTATTGCAAGAGTAATAGCTCAATACATGCACTTGCAATGTAGAAACTAGTATTAAATAGGTTAATCCAACAAGATAAAGAGATGTTTTTTTTCTTGTGTCACTGTATCATTAAAACTAACATTTTAAAGACATGAAAAAAAAACTGGAGTGAAAGCTGTCAGTGAAATATCTTGGAAAATATTCATCTTCCCACTTTGTTTCTAGATATTTGGCAGAAATGGTCCATCCCACAATGCATAAATGTGTCTGCTTATCTTTATGTATGCAAGTATAATTGGAATTAGTAAGATTATTTTCATATCTAGAGCACACATATGTGATTGGAGCTGGTAACAGACGTTAAATTTGCAATGGCTGTGTTTGCAGTAGCTGTGTATCCTGCCACATTTCCAATAGCTATCATACAATCTGAAAAAAGATATTAACAATTTAAGACCTGTCACAGTATCATAAAAGGCAAAATAAGGAGTTATTTAGCAGAAACACATGGTGGAGATTAAGGAAATCATTCTGCACTGCTCTGTGACTCATTCAGCTTCTTCAAATTGTTTTCGTTTTATTGCCTTTTTCATGTTTGATCTCTCTGTGGACTCAATCAAATCCCCTCACTTATGATTCCGATAAAAGAAGATGGAGCACACCTCTTGATTCATTTCCTAGGGAAACAAAAACAAGCAAAACCCAAACAACTTCTAACTTAGATTTAACAAACATATCTTTTAAATTTCTTATTTATTATATTGAGAATATACTCTTTTAATGGTGGAATATTGGTTAGCTGAAAAAGTCTGATTGAGTGAGTGAGTTTATTCACTCAAAACTCACTACCCTTATTTGTCTCATTTATATCATATTTGTCTCACAAAAATTAGTGATACCTACACAAACATCCTAAGTTTGCAAGATGTTTTGTAATAGTTTTTTAAAGATTAGTATTCCTGGCTTAAAAAGTATGAACACTACACCCTTTTTGTCAAATGCTTGGAGCAATATTTTTGCCCCCAGACTCCGCAGCAAAAAATCTCAGTGGCTTTAATTGGGCCAGACTTCCATCCCTGTGTTTCAAAATGCACAAGCTGATAGTGCAGGCAGAATTACTATAAATGCTGAGCTTTTTTTTTTTTTTTTTTCTACTTGTAGTCTGTGAGCATTTGGGGAGTTTTGTGCAGCACTTCACACTTTATGCTCCAACTTGCTCATTTTCGAAAGGCAAGCATAGACTGATAAAAATCAAACCAGCAACTAGAGAGCATTAACAAGGAAATAAACGCAAGGCACAGCCTGAACAATAATTCTTTGTAACCACCTCTGTTAAATCAAGGCAGGACTTTCAGGGAGTTGTACAGCTATAGCTCCTTGCCACTAAGCAACCCATGGCTTGTTAACACGCTTTGTTTGCAGCCCAGCTCCCCATTTTATGCCCACCTGGTGACATTCAAAGTAATATTGTAATATTTCCACAAGAGACAGAGATCAACAAATGGGAATTACTAATTATCTGACAAATCTAGTGGATGATCCAGGTGAGTATCTTAAATACTGCATGGTGGAGGCCATTCTGCTTAATTAAAGAGGTCCAGCAGAGAGCTGGTACAGTGAGAGAGACCTAAATCAGGACGGATTACAAGTTATTGGAAGTGCATGATGCTCCCTCTTGGACATACCTCTCATTAGTGTCAGTGGAGGAAGGTGAGTGGTACAGCCTGGTGGTACAAGCTCTGAGTGATCCAGCTAAAGCTCACCATCACGATGGGTTAAAATCCCAGACCTGTTCCCATTCAAGTGTCTACCTCAGACCCAGGCACACATTTCCTTCTGCATTCCTCCGCCTTTCGTAAAAATCGACCAAGCTCAACAATGTCGTGTATGCATCAGATGGCCCGTCATATCTTCCACTTTCCCCACAATTTAATATCCCCTTTGCTTTCTGAAGTACTGAACTTCTCTCTATAATCATAATGCTCAACTGTTGAAAATGCTAAACCAAACCAGCTCAGTCAGTCACTGATATCTATCCCAGTGATTTCTCATGAGAAACACAGAGTAGTTGCCTCCCAGAAACACCAAGCTTTCCTATAAAAGCATGTTATAGGACTGCACCCTAGAGAATTATTGTGCGATATATCTTCACTAAAGTGGTGATTAATTCACAGTAATTTACCATGAGTTATTTGAGTCAATCTCTTACAATGGTGTGATAAAAGCTTGGCTTCATTTTGATTTTTAGCTGTTCTGTTTCACCTGCTGCCTGATTTTGTTTTATGTTATAGTTTTTGTCCTTTCATTTCTAGGACAAAGAAAATCTGCATCTGTGAAGAGATGTTTGACTACATGCCTTATCCTTCCAGGAATTAACGGAAGATACATTCCTGGCACAATAGCACTGAATTCTGGGCCTGTTTCTGTTTCCTTCCAGGCATGAGCAAGACTGACTTTCATGTCAGGATTTTCCTCTGACAAAGTAACTTATATAAGTCAAACGATTCCTAATTTTCACAAGAGAAATTTATAAAACCCAGCACAGCTCAATTTTTGATACAGCTGCCTCCTCCTTAGTTATTTATATGGCAATACAGTTCAGCAAAGCAGGAAAAGGAAAGCCGTGCTGACAGAAAATGAAGATAGCATAAACAATACAGATTACAGTAGTAAAAGAAAAACCAGATATAAGCCACTAGAAGTGGAATCAAAAAGGGAGAAAACTGTATGGAATATCAGACTGTTGAGAGTGAGTTAAGCAGCGCAGTTGGAGCTCAGAAGTGGAAACTACTGACATGATCTAGAGTCTGTCGTCTTCTCTTACTGTTACTTGCCTTTAATGTTTAGAATGTGGTTTTTCTGGGATCAGGAAATTACTTACTCTTTTAAGCTGCACTTAATCCACCAAGTCCTTGACTTTGTAGGATATTCTAAGCACTGCAGCCATAAAATTAACAACTGCATTAGGAAAAAAGAGAAAAAAAAATAAAGAAAGAGAAAAGAAAACAAAAAAATAATTTCACATGTGTTCATCTATTTTCCTCAGAGAATGAGAGAAGACTCAATATAGCTGAGTGACACACTTGACTTGAAAGATCTTACATATTGTAGGAAACACCAAAGAACAAACACAGCTTTTCTTTTGTTTTTATTTTTTTAAGAGTATAGCAAATTTATCTCTGTTTAAAACAAAAGATATTTTAGGCATTTAAAATATCACATAGTCTAATTCCTTAGGCAATAATTTTCAAAAAATGCATATTTTGGGTGTCCTGTAATGTGCTCGAAGCAAACTCATCTGCAAATGTGCTGAAAAACTGCCCAATGTGAAAGACAAATCCTTTCTGTTATGTGAACCCGATGTACCATTTTTCATCTGCTGCAGCCAGAGACCTAACTGCTTGGTGACGCTGTTGACCAGGGAGCATGTGGAATCATCGCTCAACAATAAGCATGGATGGACGTTCAGTTGTTTCATGTTTTCAAAGGCATTCAAACTTCTTTACTGCCCAGAAGCCACTCTTCCAAACTTTTAAGAGAAATCACCCTTGATTGGTGGCAACTCTAGAAATTAAGGCTTGAAAGAAGCCAAGGCTACTTTTACTTTATTAGGGAAATGGGCTTCAGATTCAAACTGAAAGCAAAATCAGACCATATGCTCATCTCTGGACAGTAAAAATAAGCATCTCAGTGCTTGCTCCATCGGACAATTCTTCATGTGTTAAAGGTTGGGATACAAAGATGGATGCCCAGTACCTTTGCATTCACCGACGTTTAGCCAAAACAGCAAGGACTAAAACACTTGGAGATCAATGATTTTGTCATTCTTGATCATATCAAATGGAATTCATTCCAGCTGTGTTCCTCCTTCTACTCACCTGATACTAACTGATATCAACTATTTCTCATCAGTAGACCAACGGATATTTGCAGGATGTGTTTCTATTTAAATAAATACCAAAATATTAAGTCCTTCTGCCTGTGATCATTGCTAATAAACTTAATTAGCTGGCCATGCACATATTTTGATCACCCCAGATTACTTCACATCAATAAATAAAATGGATTTTGTCCACCATCTGAGCAAACAGCTAACACACTATAGCTGAAAGAGAAAGAAAAGAAGCTAGAATCCCAGCTAATATAAATACCAGACTTTTGGAAAAAGTACACCAGAATCAGAGCCTGCTTTTAGAAAATTCTTTAGCACAACTCTCAGAGCAAATAAAGCCACTGCAAGTTGAATAAAATAATATTGTTTACTATCAACGTGTTTATTATTGATATGTTAAATCATCAAAACTATTATTTCAATGTAATCTCTCTCTGGTTTGGGACTGAAATCTCTGTCAGAAGGGGAAAACCAAATCACTTTTTTCTCTTTTAACTTTACAGCCAGGAGTTGTTCAGGCATTAGAAATGCCTTTGTCGGGGGACTAGCAATGTCACTTCATATTTGCTTCTCAAAAATTTAGGGAAATGGCTACTTAACAAAAAAGGTGTTGAGGGAGAATGGGGAGGGGGAGTTCAGAGAAGGAAAGAGAAAAAGGAAAAAGAGAAGAAGCAGGTGGTGACCAACAGAAATGGGAAGTGTTTTATGGGTGTACTAGTCGTGAATTAAAAAAAAAAATATCAAAAAAAAAACAAGACCACCCATCCACGCAAAGCATACTCTTTATGCAGACTAGGAATTGCATAGGTTTAACATCCAGCACCTTAGCAACCATCCTTCCTCTCCAGTTATTTACTGCCACTCCAAGCTAATCAGACATCAGGCAATCAGAGCTCAGTTATGTAAAATGAGAAGAAAAATAAAACAAAAGCAGCTTCTAGGTTCACCCTCCCTCAGTGCAAGTGACAAAGCAATGAAGAAAATAATGGCTTGTACCTGCCTTTTCATTTGTTTTGCTTGGCTTAAGTTAGGCTTCTTATTACCAGCAATTAAATTTGGCTCTCCAGAGTGTCTTGAAAGACAGAGGAGAGGCTGTGCCTGCAGCACTCAAGCAGGAGCTGTGTGCATTGCAGAGAGCCCCAGGAGCAGGGAAGCCTGCACCAGCTCACCTCCTCCTTCATAGAAACATGGAATGGCTTGGGTAGGAGGGACCTTCAAAGATCATCTAGTTCCAAACCCCCTGCCAGGGCCAGGGACATCTTTCATTAGAACAGGTTGCTAAAAGCCCTGTCTCATCTCACTTTGAACATTTCCAGGGATGGGGCATCCACAGCTTCTCTGGGCAGCCTGATCCAGCATTTCACCACCTGCATCATAAAAAAATTCTTCCTTACATTCAATCTAAACCTCTTTTAGTTTAAAATCATTACCCCTTGTCATGTTACTACATGCCTTGGTAAAAAGTCTCCATCTTTCTTATAAGCTGCCTTTACATCTTGAAATGCCATAGTAAGGTCTCCCCAGAGCCTTCTCTTTTCCAGGCTGAACAACCCCAACTCTCTCAGCCTTCCTTCACAGGAGAGATGTTCCATCATTCTGATAATTTTTATGGCCCTCCTCCAGACCCACACTAACAGGTCCACATCTTTCTAGTACAGGGCACCCCAGAACTGGAGGCAACACTCCAGTTGCAATCTCACCAGAACAGAGTAGAGGGGGAAAGTCACCTTCCTCAACCTGTTGGCCACCATTTTTTTTATGCAAATCAGGATGCAGTTGTCTTTCTGGGCTGCAGGTGCTCATTGTCAGTTGATGTCCAGTTTTTCATCCACCAGTATCCCCAAGTCCTTCTCCGGACAGCTGCTCTCAATCCCTTCCTCCCCGAGTCTGTGCTGATGCTGGAGATTTCCCCGACCAAGATGCAGAATCTTGCACTTGGCTTGGTGGAACTCCTTAAGCCTGTCAAGGTCCCTCTGGATGGCATCCCTTCTCAAGTGAATCAGCTGCACCACTCAGCTTGGTGTCATCCACAAACTTGTTGAGGATGCACTCAATCCCACTGTCTATGACACTGATGACATTATTAAATAGTATTGGTCCCAATAAGGACCCTTGAGGGATGCCATTTATTACTTTTTTCCACTTTGACTTCAAGCCTTTGACTGTAACTCTTTGGATATGGCCATCCATCCAAGTCTTTATTGATATGAGTACATCTGTCAAACCAACCCATATCTCTCCAATTTAGCGTCAAGGATGCTTTGGGGCAACCATATCAAAAGACTTACTGAAGTCTAGTCAGATGACATCCATAGCTCTTTCCTTGTCCACTGATGCAACCAATCCATCATAGAAGGTCCCTAGATTAATCAGCCGTGACTTGCCCTTGGTGAAGCCATGTTGGCTGTCTCTAACCTCCTCTCATCTTCCACATGCTGAAAGATGTCTTCCAGGAGGATCTGTTCCATGATCATACACTGTGGGCTTGCAGACAACTGAAAAAAGAGCAAGATGTAGAGCAGATGTAAACATACAGAAATGACCCCAAGATATTAGAGGGAGGAGGAAGAAACTCTCACCATCAGCTTCGTGTTTTTCCCAGTGAAGGATTCATGATGCTGGTGACTCCCTGTACCCTCCTCCTCTGGCTGAAGGACCCAAAGGGTCAGAGGAAGAGGTGAAGATAACATCAGAGAATGGGGTAAATACCAGAAAGTTTGTGTACAGATCACTTTAGCTATATGTAATTTGCATTATAAGTGTTAATTTCAGTTTTACTGGAATAATAATAATTCTCTGATTAAGCTGTGAAGACTTTAATTAGACTAACAATAAATCCTTTACTATGCATACAAAGTGTGTTTTTTCTGCCTACAACAACAAGCTTTTGAGTGTAATAAATTAGTGGGAGTTAAGGTAACCTGTTCTGTAACTTGGATGCAACAAATTTGCAACAAATGGAGGATGTAAAAACTATTCTCTGAGCAAGTATTCTTATCTGTATTCTTATCTCCTGCAGGCTATCCATCAGACATCTCTGGAGGAAGAAAGTAGAACATAAGAAAAAATGTCAGATGGGGTTTCTTCATAGGATTCATGAGCTCATCATTGTGAGGGAGAGGTTTGTTGCAGGAAGATTGGATTTGTCTTATCAGGGTCTCCATATATACAAAGTTACTCTACAGATTTTTAGGAATGAATGCACAGGCCCTGAAATAGCAAAAATGTGTCTTGACCACTGGTCTACCACGTCCCTCAAATTCCCGGCCCAGAATGCAGGTCCCTAATGTTGTAGACTCACACACTTTTCACCCTTTTCTCCTCTACTACAGGCCTTCCCTGGGTAGACAAGGAGCTGCTCCAAGCTGCACAAGGAGTTTCCTGATTTGTGATGACCTCCCAGAGCAGCTTCCCTTGGCCATTATTTGACTGACTTTGCACACAGAGTCTGTTTCAGTTGTGGCCTCAATATTCTGCATTTCTTATTCCAATATGGGAAGAATAACTGATTCTTGATCTTTGTTTTCCCAACCTGTAAATTTACTAGATTCAGGGAAATTTTACACATATGTAATTTAATAATATCATTAGAGACACCACTGTTTAATTGGAAGAATATATTTCTCTATCAATACTTTGTAAAAAAGTTTTTCACGTACTTATTCACATCATTAAATAACGAAACATATTTTTTGTTTCCTCATTCAGGGCTTAACACTGAGTAGCTGACTAATCTATCAAGTTGCTGAATACCTTTCATTCCAAATGACTCAGTGTAAATCTGATGAGTAAAAGTCCAATAGTACATAGACAAATAAGAGCAAGTGAGTTCAAGCCTGTTAAAATCTTCATCTACTGCTTTGACATTGTACAAAGCAGCAAATAAATAATTCCAGATTTGCAATATTAATAAGTAAAAATATCTATATTGGCAGATCAGCCACAAATGAAAAGCAACAACAAACCTTTTATAAAGAAAGAATTATAATTTTGTCGAATCAAGCAAGATCTCATTAATAAAATAAGGATTTTGCTCAAAGGACTCTTCATCATTAAACTGTAAACCAGATGAGAGAGACCACATTGAGGAAAGGGCTGATAAAAATAACTTTAGAAGATGAGTCTTTGCTGCCAGTCAAATCCTGCATCAATTATACATTACATGTAAAAGACCTTGCTGGCTCTAGCCTCCTCCTGCATTAACCAAATCTCATAACCAGGCAAGGGGAGAGTTCTTTCATTAAAGAACAATCTGGATTGTTCTGAGTCTTTTATTATCTCACAGAGAAGGTGGTATCATGGTACTGCTAAGATAAAAGGGATACAAAAGCAGGTCAACCTCATTGTGTGCAATTCTTTTATGCAACCTGATGCAGTCTTTCTTGTGTATCAATATATTCTCTTTCTCTTAGACAAGATGCTGCAACAGGGCTGTGCCTCCACAGACACATTGCATAACACAAACAAGAATTCCAAACCTCTTTCAGAAAAATAATTTCTGAAGTAGCACTTCAAGCAGTCAGATGGATAAAAAGCTATCAATTTGTGCTTTTCTACTTTATGGGGAAAAAAATCTAGTGTATTTTAACACCAAAAACACCAAATGAAAAGTCTTTCTTTCTTATAGTTAAAATAAAAACATGGACATAGTTTCAGTTTCATCAAAGCAAATCCAGAGTAACTACAGGAGTACAAATGGAGTGTCTCCAAATTTGCCCAACAAACACTGTGATTGGAATCTGGATATTAAAGTGTCCCTATAGGGAAATAATACAACATATTCTATCTGGAAGAAAGTCTAGGAAAATGTAGAGCATTAAAGTAGATAAATTGCATACAACATTTTTGCTGTAGATATAATTAGATGAGACAATTTGCTGGTAGAAAAAAGGAAAAAAAAGGATAGTTCCAATAGAGAGAACTTACATCAATGACTGTGTTCATAACACATCAATTAATCTATCAATCAATATTTTATGGACATATCTATCTTATTACTCTGTCAGGCTGTATTTTGATCTGCCTTCAGCTCATCAGAAATAGCAGTTGACTTCTGCATTGCCACTACACTGTTTCTATTTGTATTTAAAACAGAAGGTGCCAACTTAGGTCACTTCTAATAAATTAATTGGATCAGAGGACCGAGCTGCAGTTTCCCATATCCTAAAGGGGCATGTTGCATCTGGGGGACTGCAGAATCAGTCACTTGTCGTCCTTTCCCCTGGCTCAAGAAATACTCAATTATTTGTACAAAACACTGTAGCTGCCAGAGAGTCTCCCAGGCTTTTCTCTCAGAACGTGGCAATCGAATCTATGGCCTGAATTGGGCCTCAAGGAGGTTGAACCAAAATCCTACCCTTACTTGAAAAACAGAGGCATTGGATAAGATGCAGCTCAAGAAGTTTGGCCCAAAAGCTGGCACGGGCACATATGTGCATGGTACACGTGAGTTTGTCCATGTGCACTGGTTCTCTGAGTTCCTGATATAATAAGGATCCAGAGCATAATTTAGGTGCTTGCAGTCATGTATCTAATGTCATTTCACACACAACGGTATCCCACCTGGTCCCAGACCTCTGGACCTTCCATAGGTCCTACTTCATATGTGCGAGCCTCAGGGGGAGGCCCCAAATACCTCTGGACATTCCAGCTGTCTCTGGCTGACTGTGTCTCTTATCATCCCAGTTAATGAAGCCAAAAGAGTGATTTACATGTCAGTGTCCTGGTATCTACTGCAACATTAGTCCAACAGCCCTATGGTCTCTACTGATTATAGATCAAATGACTCAACAGTGACTCTATGAGAAGCTTTGACGTTTTCATAGTAAACCCAAAATACAGAGAAGCTGAATATCCAGATCCAAATTTCAGCAATGGCTATTCTGAAAAAAAGTGGGTATTTCTTCCTTTTCTGGTGAGCTGTTGTTTCAGTTTTCCGGTATTGCCTATTCTTCTATCACCACCAGCAAGCTGTCAACCTGTCAACACCCACAATGTGTTTCTGCTTTTGGACTTACACAGGAGTCTCCCAATGACATGTTACACAAAGGCTTCCAACCTCAAAATGCTTGGTCCGTGCCTCACTCTGGCTCATGGCTCAAGACAGAAAGAGATAGAGATGCCTAATGCTGAATCAAAGTTTTTCATCTTCACTTGTCTGTCAGGATTAATATCAAGAACTCAAAGCCCAAGACCAAGGACAGTGAAAAAGTTTCAGTGGAGGCACACAATTTATGACAAAGCAGAGAAGGGCTGTTAATGTAGAAACCCTTCTTATGCTAACGTTTCCTCTTCTGTGACAGTCTAGCTTTTGATCCAAAAGCCTGCCTGTATGTTCTTATTGACACCTCAAGGTATTGAGATAAACACTTCTCCTGTAAGCCCAAATGATCTAGGATAAACTGTGACACTTCTGTTGACATCGAGTTAATGTCCTGAAATTAATTTGGTGACACAAAGAGTACACTACTGTCCTTTTCAAGTAGGGAAAAAGAACTCTAACCTTCGAGATCATGAGAAATATGGTAGTAGTGTCTTTGAATAATAAACCATGCTCACAGAAAAAGGAAAAAAACACCTGCTTTTTTTGAGCAAAAACTTTAATACCAAGACATTTCAGACCTGTAATAAAACCCAGAAAATTCTTCCATTAAGCCTACAGGCTTCTCATATGATCTTTGGTCTCCTAATTATCCAAATATATTCTAAAAGTGAGATTGCAATCCTAAATTGATATTGCAACCAAATGTTTGTATGGGAACCTTACAATGAGCATGATAATAAAATCTGCAACCATCAGATGCCAAGAGGTTTAATTTGCAATCTTGTTATCTGCCGATGGCAGAAAAAAAAGAAAATATGATTAGACAAAAAAAGACACTTTTGGTACCCTTGACAATCACATCATTCTGTCATTGGTTTGTATTTTACTTCATTTTACATGGGTTTTGTGGTGCACCCGCTGACACCTGCTAAACTTTATATAAAAACATAATCCTTTTCTTCTGCTTCAATCAGATGAAGAAAAATAAATTAAGTAGTCATGTGACATTCATTCAGGGAAATGGGTGAATTCAGAGACTTTTTGAGTCACTGTTGTACGTCTGTTGATGTTAGCTTTTTAAAAAAATTAAATTAAATCTCTTCTGAATTCAGCATATGAAGCAAAATTTATATGAATAGAAAATTACCATGTCACAAAATTACCACAAGATTCACTGAGTCACTTTATGTACAGCACATGTTACATCTGTCACACAAGTTTACATCAGTCATAAAAAGTAGTAAAGCTCAGGGCAACCTGGGGATGTGCTTAGAGCATCTTCTTACAGATGTATCAGGATATATCTGATACAGACCAGTTTGCCACTGATCAAACTAATGAATTTTTCACAGTTACAGCAAACAAGTTTGGTCCCAAATTTCCCTGTAAAGAAGAAAGAAAATATTTATCTCAAATACTTCTCCTGTGTTCATTGCTAGAAAGGAAGCGTGAAATCATCTGATCACAGCGTTAAATTTCCATCTGCTGCTACTCTGATCCCATCCTATTAGAGACTTGGTGTCTTGGCTGAGACAGAAGAAATTTATATTTTTTTAAGAATGGCAGAGAAATTTCGATATAGTTTTTCAGGATATAGTTCAGGAGAACTGAATTAGAAGGTTCTCCTCAAATCTGAGGAGTGTTATTAATCTAGTTAGATATTTGTTCTTTCAACCTCTAAAGTGTTTTGTAGAACTTCCCAAGCCTAGCTTCACTTATCTGCCAATGGGATAGTGATCCAGTTTGATGGACTCATGAGATTTCCCTGTGTGAAACAATCCTAAACTCAATTTTGCTTGTAGTTGTTGAAGTGTCTCAGTTCAGTTCACTCTTGCCTTTTATCTTCAATCTAAGCAGGAAAACCTGGTCAGAGCATACAGTTGCACAACTGCTGTTAGAGTTAGTAACAATCATGCAAAGAAAAGGATTCATTTTCTCCTTGGTACCATGTGTCACCTGAATAGGCTGGGATTCAGTTGGATTTAATGCTTCTTCCCTTTCAGAAGAGTACCTGCTCTACTGCTTCTCACCTTATTCTTCTTTCAACAGAGGAATTTGTACTCCTTTCCTGTCTTAACTGGACCTTGCTAGCATGATCTACACCTGAGAGGGCAGTTATTCTTGTATATATATTTTTTTTGACTCAAGCACATCCTGATAGATAACTGCTTTTCTTTCTCAGTGCAATAGGAAACCTCAAGCAGATATTTTTTCCCCCAGTACAACTCCAGAAATTATTCAGCTGACTTTTTCCTTTGTTCCTCTTCTTACTATCATGTTTTCTCTTCTTTCTTCTCACAACCCTTTCTTTTGCTCTATTTTTCTTTTTGTTTTACTTGTCTGTCTTAAA
This sequence comes from Gallinago jamesoni, assembly GCA_025769975.1. Classification (NCBI taxonomy): domain Eukaryota; kingdom Metazoa; phylum Chordata; class Aves; order Charadriiformes; family Scolopacidae; genus Gallinago; species Gallinago jamesoni. Next base: position 194,013,196 of record JAOQGH010000001.1, read on the forward strand.
ACACTGTTGTACTTTTTTGTGTGTTGGGTTTGTTTGGTTTGTTTAAAAAAAAGCATTTTAATTACCTATTTTTTCCTAAATTTTTCCTGTCATCTATTTCAGTGGTGGCAGACTAAACTGCAGACTCCTCATTAGGACAAAAGGTCTAAATATGCTGTTTATAGCATAGAGTAGACTTTGCCTAAGTAAGGACATTCTCTGTAAAATATTTGATCAGTTTTATAAAAAGCAGAGGGAGACTTTCAACCTCACCGATAGATGTTTCTGTTTTCAAAAAGTACAGACGGTGTGTAGTATAAAAAACAGTCTGTCATCATTACATAAAGTGTTTTTTTAAGAACTCCGGAGTCTTATTGCCAAATTGAGTGACAGATATTTTTAAAAGTGACAAGAAGAAAAACACCTGCTTCATTTTACAGCACAAACAGAATCTTCTGCTTTACAGAAGCCACGCTGGGCCTTTTCTGCACGGAAAGGAGCATGGCAATAAGAGCTCTGATTCACATCTCTTTTCTTTTATGCAAATTCCAGAGGGTGCAAGGCATTGCTAAGTATGTGCAAGGCATATCTATAAAGGTAAAGGGGATAGACCAGAGATATGAAAAAGATAATGAGGAAAATAATGTGTGCCAAAAAGTCTTGCAAAGGCCTATGGTCATTTGAAGGAAGAGGTGATGCACAGCCCTTACCTTTACCATCAAAATTCTATAATGTGTATCTATAAAGCAGCTTGAAAAATGTAGGGGTGTCCCAGTTCAGCTGAAGTGCTGCTGCCAGAAGGCAATGAGAGCATGAGTGATAGAGATGAAGCTAGAACAGAAGTTCAGAAGCTGTTAAGTGTCAGAATTTTGATATTGTCACTATTTCTATTATTCTATACGCTCTCAGTCTCTTATTTGTAAACTGAGAATACCCACACTACGTGTATGTCAAAGGAATGTTGTAATGATAAATATGTCAAAATAGTTTCAGGATTAATGTTAGACAATAGGAAAAGTATTATCATATTTGTAGATAAACTGCTCTGTAATACCACTACTGTTCCCCCAGATTTATTATTTTTATTCATAGATAATAACATGATATGCCCTCATCATGTATGAGGAAACTGTTCTGCAAGATTTATTGCCAATTATCAAAAAAGACAATTCTTCCCTAAGATTTTACAACCTAAGATATGATAGTTAGAAACAAAGCATAACGGTAGTAAGTTCCAGCTGAGAAAAAAAAAAAGGGCAAAGCATCTTTCCATCATCTAATGGCACATCATCTAATATACAAAAAGGTCCCTGCCCTTCAACAAAACACATAACAATAAACACCCAGTAAAAAAAAATGTCACCCTCTATATTGCATTCATGGCTATACTTCAGTCACACATTTTCTCATCCTTGCGAGTTGCAGATGCAACAGCCTGGTTTTATAAAGATTCCAGGGGACAATAAGCAGACAAACAACTTGCACTGGGAGAAACATGCACACAAAATGCAACCCCGATTAAGTAACTCAAACAAGCTGCAATAGAAAACCGTAAATGAGACGGGGAAGGTTAGACACAATGACAAACCTTATTCTCAGTGCTCCATGAAACTTTTCCTGTTGGAGTCTTCTGAGTCACTCTTGCAGTTTCTTATCCAAGAGCATGTAGAGTTCAAATGCAGGTTTCTGAGCTCTTCCAAGGGAGTGATCCAAAGCTTTAAGCAGCCCATGGAAAATTCCCTACTGACTTCAAAGCCTGTGGATCAGATGCTTGAGGTTGGTTTCATTTAATCTAACTTTATCAATGTAAAATTTAGTCATTTGGTCTAAGATCATTATCATCATACTTTAAACTTGAAATGAAGAGAAAATGACACCTCTGGAGAGTAATGCATCTGTCACAGACATGTATGTTTTCAGACAGGGAGGAAACCCTTTGGAAATGCCTCTGAACTATAAAGGGAGCCTAGAAGGCTAGTTACATGGCTTAAAATATACCAAAAAATCTCATCCTCACTTCACAGATTCATGAAAGACAGTGTAAGACTAAAATTCTAGAAAGAAGGCTTAAAATTTAAATTTAAGCTTACCTGCCCTGTGGCTTGAAAGGAGAAGTAGAGACAGCAAACTTGAAATCACAGCAAGAAAAAGATGAGTTGAGAGATTGACAGACAGCCTTAAGACTCCAGGAGATACTCATGATTTTGAAGAAAACCAATGTTCAAAACTACAAGACTATATCATCATTCACTACCAGTTGGGTCAGTTGTCAGTGCACAGGTTACACGGATTTGCATAGATTCTTATGCCAGCATTTTTGTAACTCACTAGAGCAAACTCTTGAACTTTAAAACTGGAACTCTATTTGTTATGTTTCCTTGTTGTTTATCTGTGCATAATTTTGCTACTTGCTCATTATAAGGGCATTTCTTGTGTGAACTCCCCTCTGAGAGTTTTTGTGAAAGCTGACATTGTTACAGCACATAAGAAAAGCACACAACTGAGGCCAGTTTCCATGTAACGTTCAGAGTGAAGATTATCAGTCCGTGAGAGCCTGTAGTTTCCACTTCAGCCCCTTCCTTCTGCTCTTTGATAGAACACAACAATTTATATCCAAAATCTGACTTGTGGACCTGAAGAACTGGTTATAAACTTTGGCATGAGCTAGAGGCCTGGGGACTTCCAGTGCCACTGCGTGACAGGAGCCAACAACCTGCTGATGATCAGAGGTGTGTGCCAGCTTCAGCCTGTACCTGCTGCTAACTGCCATCACCCAACTGGAGAGAGATGAGTGCTCTCAGCTCAGTGACCACAAAGAGGAATTCAAGCATTGGATGAAATATACAGGACTTCCAGTACCAGTCAACAGACTGGTACAACTGATGGGCAGGATAACAGGAAAGGGTGGCCGGGAAATTTTCTGTCGGTGTTGTATGACTCTCCTCACAGGCTCTCAAACGTGGCATTGCTGAGTACGGAAAAACACTCTTATTCATCCAGTTTGTCAGAGTTCTTGAAAGCACTGATGTAGCTTTGTAGCAAATTTGCAAACCAAAGTGACAATATATACAGTTCATCCTTGCAATATTTTGACTATTTTGTATTACTATTATTGTATTATTCATATTTGTAGTTTGTGAGGATATTACAAGCTTTTCTTAAGACCTGTGCAATCACCCAAGCCCAACTTGCCAGTGGGAGAGGTAAACAAATGAGAGCAGCAAGTCTCTACTGCACTTGTACTTCACTGAATCACTTAAAACTTTTCAAAATGGTGCAAAAGCAAATTTTCTGATCTGACAATCTTTCATACACACTTTTCCGTGCTGTAAAAAATTATATGAGATGTGGAGCAACAGAGAAATCACAGCTGCCACAGATATCAGAAAGACAGATCTCAGCATCCACGATGGCATCAGTCTAAGTCACAGGGATTAATCTGCATATTTTAATTTTGGTCATGAAGTCACAATGCTTCATTGCCTTCTTGAGAGCTAGCAAGTAAATAAGTCGAATGTACTGTAACGGCAAGACCCAGAAAACTAGGCAGTCAAGGTTTGCCCCGTTCATTTGTAAAGTTTATAGCTTTGGATAACACAGACTAAAGAAAGTGTAAATGGTCCTCTACCAGAATTTACTGACCTGGAAGGAAAAAGGTGGGAAATAAGCACCCACACTGGTAATAAAACTAGGAGCAGGGACAGCCTTATCTGACTAAAACATTTTACTGTGGTTTAGCACATCCTCACTAAATTTATTTTCCTGTGTTGTATAATTAAAGAATTGCCAGCCAAAAGCTATTTTCTTTGCAGTGAAGGCTATGAGTAGATACGGCATTTGTGAAGAATCCCGTGGTGGGCAGGTAAAATCTATCTGCTCTCGTGAGAGGGAAGCAACGGGATGCAGAAAGGTCATTTTTTTTCCTTTACAGTAAGGAAAGCCCACTGGGGATGAAAGTCAATACAGAGGCTCTGTATGCCCAGAGGAAGCCAAGAGAAGCTTTGTCAAGTTTAGAGTGGCCAACACTTTTTTCCCAGAGATTAATCCTGGGAACAGGTCTCTATAATAGTTATTAGCCCTGAGAACACTCACCGCAGGTTGCTTGTAATACAGGAAAATACAATCAGTGCTCTAAAAAGGCAATCCAAATATATATATATTTAAATATCATTAAAAGGTATCAAGGGTAAAGTAAACCCTGTATGTCAGGAGTAGCATAAGTTTTGGCAAGATGAATATTCAGACAGTCCTGGGTAATGGATCACGAGTGTGCATTAGGAGAAAGTTAAACAAATAAACAAAAGCATAATTAGTGGTGTTTGCCATTTTGCCTGAAATTTGTCTGTAAATTTAATCCCCAGCACATTAGCAGGCATCTTGGTTTTCTTGGTATTCAGACTTTTTACACCTCCTTTCCAAATCCTCTGTTCATGATTAAATCCTATTTCTCCAACAGCAGAATAAAAGTTCCTAAATGTTAGTCAAAAGTCTTTAATTCTAATCTTTGTTCCAAAATATTCCCAAGGGAGGCCTTCCGACTGCGGCATCTCTGCTGTCTGCACAACTCTTGTTTCTCCTACTCCCATTGCAGCTTCTTGACTTCCTGACAAGCACCCTTAACATATGTCAGGCCTTTCTCTTGGTCAGACATGACAGGAGGTTTGGGGAGAAAGCAGTGCAAAGGGAGTGGTACTCTTACAAGCAGCACATGTGAAGCTGTTTCAGTGTTGAAGTGCTAAGAACCAGCCTGTGGAAGCTGAAGTAAATGACCTAATACATTTTATCCGCTCCTACACTCTACCTAAAAAATATAATTATATCTGAATTTCCTCCAGGCTTTGATTTGTTCATCTTTCACAGATCTTTGAAATGAGATGTTTTAAAGAAAATATTAATTTCCCTTCCAGAAAGCGTGCCTTTCATCCTCAATGAAAAAGTGGAGGTGACAAAGTAAAAATATTTGGCTTTTGGAACAAACACAAAACATTCTCAAAACCCATAAAAATATTTTTCAGTTTTAATAGCAGTTGCTTATAACATACTATATACAAAACATTCCCTTAACATCAAGAGACCAGGATGGAGATCAGAATTACCTAGTATGCACTAACAATTCTATGCGCTTAAACTCTATGTAGTTAAAAAAAAAAAAAAGAAGGATGATACAGAGAGGTCATCCAAGTCTTGAACTAGTTCACTACCTGACTAGCAAGACTCTTTTGTTGAAAAGTACTAAATAAAAATAAATTAAATTTAAAATCTAACTTTACCAACCCCACCATCATTATACCTTAGTTTCACACTCTGTGAGCACATTTTATGTGCATTAAACTGAAGGGCAAACGGTTAAAAAACTTTCCACACTACCCACCTTTCTAAAAACATTTAATAACATTTAATAATTCAATCTTTCAAATGATGAAAAGACTTCTAATTATTTTCCAATTAAAATGTCACATTCTTCAGAATGTTTATGTTATTTGCATAAACCTCTCTTATTTCCCTTCAACTTAAACAAACTTCTCATCTATTTCTATTCACACAGTGTTATGAATTATTTCTATAACTACTCTTCTGGAGAGGTGAAATTTGATATAATTGCCTTAAATATTTCTTTGCATGACCAAGTACACCTTTGGTAGAGTAATGGAGTTTACAGGGCACATAATATGCAGTTAAAGTGATGAAAAACATCAAATTTAGGGCATTTGTTAACACCATTGAGATTCCATGCTATGTCTGTGGCTGAACAAGAAAGCTTTTAGTTTGGTGAACCATATTTAATTTTGAAATATGACAGCCCTTCAGCTGACTGATACCTTCATGCCACAGTCTTCTTTATGCTTCAGAGTAGCATAAAGATTTATCTAAAAAACAGGATAACATAACAACTTACTCAACTTGCCAACAAGCTACCAAAGGAACCGAGTTCTCCATTTTATGGAATACATAGCATACAAGCACATTCAACATTATCAGGTGCCACGTCCCTCTCGTGTAACTTATGCACCAATAAGCTTCATCAATTACCAGTACCACAAAGTGATTCCAATGACTCTAGCATTGCCTGATCCAGTAACTGCTGAAGAGGTAAACTGCACTACTGATATTTGATTTAGGTTTGCATAAGAGAAGTTTCTGGTGGAGATTATCAAAGAAGTTCAGTATTATTTCTATAGCCCTTTGAATTTCTTGCCACACTTAGTTTAAAAGCATATTATTAAAAAAAGAAAAATAAGAACACCACCGTCGCCAAAGAAACAAACAAACAAACAAAAAAAAAAACAAACCAAGAGGCAAATTCACCTCTCCAGAACTGTTACTCTAGAGCACCAGGAGTCCCTCCTTTCCCTCCCTGGGAATACTAGTTGATCAACCTTTAGGGGGTGCATCCATGGCCCACGGGTAGACAGCTCCAGCAGCCAGTAAAATGATGGTTTCATGAAACACCCTCCTCACTCCTTTTGAGGATGACTTTTCACTTATCCCTAGGGGATGGAATTCAGCTCTCCAGAGCCAAAAACAATGACTAGGTACAAAGTAAACTAAGGCTTTGGAACTCCTGCAATTTCATTACAGAAAGCTGGTAGAGCAGTGTCGAAGTCTCACAGCACACTCTCTTCCCAAAGGAAGAAGGAACTCTCTTTAACTCTGGGGATGTGTAAGTATGGAAAAGAGTAACTTCAAGGGAGGAAGAGATGTGAGGTCATTCTTGGGCTGTTGTTCAGGTAACTCCTTATACCCTTTCCTGTCACCTTGGATACATGTTTTCACCCAAGGAAATTAAGCGTAAAATGCTGCCATTTTTAGATAACATTTCTGACAACTATTTTGCACAGATATAAGTTATTGCCTACTTGCGATGCTAAGGAGCTAGACATTAGGGTGGCGAGCAACCCTTCTGACTGACTTCACTCACCTAAAAAGCATTTGAAAATTGTGTTGGTTTTTTTTTTTTAAGACCAAAAGAATCCTGAAAGGCAGCCAGATGTCCTTTTTTAAAGAAAAAATATAGATGATGGTATAAGAAAAAATACTTGGGAAGAAGGTTGGTTTGCTAGACAAGGACAGTAGTGAATCTGATTTGTGATACAAAGGAAATCAGCCTTTGCATGGACAACTCAGGCCCCATGTGAGATATTAGTCTTACTTACGGATCCCACACAGTAACATTTCTTTGTTTGTATACTTCGATCACCCCGACACACAGGCTCCCAAACAAAATCAGAAGCTCTTGAAATGAAACACTGATTTTTCAAATGCCTTTCGCCTCTTCAGATGACATAAACAAAGGAATGCAGTGATTATTACAGTTTGAAGCTACATTTCACTGAAAATTTCAAACAGGACAAAAATGAGAGAGTTAGGAAAAAAAAAAAAAAGGAAAAGAACAACACTTGACACGGTAAAGGTAAAACAATAATTAAAGAGTGGTTCATATCTAAAATCTGAAAGAAAAGAGTATGATGAAAAAAATAAACAAAAAATAAATCTGTGTCACAGGAGGCTAGGGGTAGGTTATGATATCACAAAAGCAAAAAAAAACCAACAGTGCTTTTATAAGTAAAACAAATTCAAATAGTTGATGGAAAAAAGGTGACTCAAGCAACTCAGAGGCTGAAAAAGAGACAAACTGTAAAAAGAGCCAGAGAAAGGGAATCAAATGTGTGAAGCTAGGCCACTAGACAAGTGTGAAAAGAGGTGAGATGTTGATCATACTCTCACAGCCACTAAGTTGTTTGGGTGGGGGTTTGCAGCAGCCCATGTCGGACACAGGGTGGATGGACTGGGTGGCACGGCACGCCGGGGGCTGGTGGCTGGGCAGAGTCCCAGCAGGTCCCGTACCCCCACCGAGCTGGCAGCAGCAAGTTAAATGCTTTCTCTGACACGAGGAAAGAGGCCCCCACACAGCAGACTGTTTTAGCTAACAGGTGGGGTGAGAAGATCTGACAGACAGAGCTTATTATGGTCTCCCGGCAGAGCATGAAGAGGGTAGATGCTCTTAATGACCGTATACGAGGTGACTGGCTCACTCCTATCTGTTGAACAGCTGGAAAGGAGGATATTTTATCCTGAGGAAGAAGACCTGTCTTCTTCATACCTTTTTTTTTCTTTTTCTTCCCTTTAGTGTTTAATAATGAAAGTTTCCACTCATGCAGCAGACTGGCTGCTGCCATGACGTCCCCATGGCCTTGAAGCCAAGTGTCCAACAAGCTCCAGATAACCTTTGCCCTGCAGAACCATGGAGAATGGCTCTGTGAAAAGCTTTTGGAAGGGCATGAGCTGTACAGAGGAAACCTGAGGGGTTATTACCAGTGGGCTGATCTCTGATGTAGCTATCCAAGCACATTGCTTTGAAGCTGCAGGGCATTGAGTCTGTGTCACAGACTTTTTCTCAGTGCTGTTCATAATAGGACTGCTAGATAATATTTTCATATATTTTTGCTTGTCTTATTTGCTCTCTGACCACTGCTGAAACCGATAATGCATTACAAACTCCTCCTGGAGAAAAACAGACTGATGTTTAAGAAATAGGCAAGCCATAGGGACTTGGATTTGGGCTGTTTCAGAGACAAAGAAAAAGAATGAAATTTTGTACGGATCACAGTGTGTGTAGGAGGGACACAGAAGTGTCTTCTCACCCTTGAAAATGCACTTTTGTGTATTTTTGACTGTATCTGCAAGGGAGAGAGGGGACAGTACTGACTAAAAGCAAATTTCAATGTGAGCATTTGAGAAGAAGATTTGGAACATGATGAGTACAGATTGTTGTCTGACAGTCCTAATATCAGTTCAAATTTGGCCATTCCCACAATGATTGTGCTGTGGTTTTATTTTCCCCATATGTAAAATAAGCTACGGCCCAACTCATATGCCTACAGATATTTACTGTAAGTAAACAAGCTATTTCTACTCTCCATGGACAAGATAGATTTAGCATAATATACAGTATAACCCAGGGCTAGATTTCCTGGCAGGATGATGGGAGCAACATAAGCACTGCTTTGTGCAGAACAAATACTCTTGATTGACCATAGTATTACCTCCTCATCCCTGTCACAGCTTCATCTGGCTCTCGTATAATCAACAGGTATGCAGTAGAAACACTTGTCTATAGCATAGATGAGGACTGTGAAGTGAAATACAGAGTGGCTTTGGGGAAAAAAACAACAAACAAATAATGAGACCAGGTCCATGTACTTATGTTTTCCTATAGGGTCGAAGCATTTGCAGTAGAGATGGTGGGGATTCTGTAGAGGACTGAGTTTCCCTTCCCCTGCAAACAGGCACAGGGACTCCCACGTCTGCGATGCTGTAGGTGTGGTGAGGAGAGGCCTCCTGCTGAGCTGAGCACAAACATTTCAGCTCTCAGGAGACAGCAGCACTGGGGGACTGGGTTTCCCAGAGGCATTTTCTAAATGCTGTTTCTACTGAGCCAAGCTGAGTTAAATCAGTGCATCAGATTCTGCTCAGGCTTCTCAGGATTTTGTACAGCAATGTAGTAAAGCAGACGTGTCAGTTTAGCGTGTATCTTAATAGGGATTCATCTCGCCTAAGTCCTTGTGGATCAGTTACTGAGGTCCAGCCACAGCAAATGGAGAGAATGAGGCAGTTCCCCTCACCTACTGCAGATATCTGCCTTTAAATAAGATGTTTTCTGTCAAGTGTCTATTTTTCTACACTGACTACAAAGAGGTTGTAAACAATATGCTCATATATCTGTATATGCACTATAGGTGTCTAAATTTGGTAGGATGAATCCTACTCTGCCTATCTGTACCACACCACAAACTCCATTTTGTTTATTAAAATCATCCTCCAGCTTCTACCTTAAACATGTAATTCAGAAGATGTTGTTGAAGATCAAACATTGGAGATCAATCAAGCATCATTAATAGATGCAGAGTAGATTCAAGCAGCAGAGTAGATGTAAGCAAAGAATAAACGGTTTGGATAGGAAAGAAGGCGAGAACATCTTTAAACAGTTTTGCAGACAGCTATGGTATGATAGACCAAATATGGAAGAAAGCCTGAGCTGAAGAGGGGTTTCTTATGATCCTGAACAGAGCAATCAAAGACCGAAGGGCTCTCAGAAATGTGACAGCAATGAGGATTGATTTTGTTTGAGATTTTGTGCTTAGGTTAACTACAATAAGAAATGCAGTAACTCATAGACCACCAGTCAAAGAAGATACTGAGCATATACTTTGGCTAGTCTCTCCCTGTGAAAGATTTGTTTCTTTAAGAAACTATTTTGCAAAGTCATTTTGCTCCGCTTTTACTACCAGAATAATTTGAACATTTGCATTGTCAGGAAAATGGTGCATCTTTAACATGGAGAGTAGCTAGGGGTCAGAACTTTCAGCATCGTTTGCAAAGAAGTGATCAAACAGAGAGTCTAAATGATTATGTCTCTAAAGACAAATACATAATTCTGATCAGATCCAGCAAGCAAGTTCTGAGGGACCATGAGGTGGATCCCATATATCAACTTGAGAGTACCCAGCTGTAGTGAGCTCATCAGGTAGGAATAACTGCATGCACTGCAAGGTAGTTTGGCTTGGTTGAGTTGGTCTGTTATATGCACAGACCTACAATTAGTCAACCCAGTCAGTTTTGTCTAGACTGATTCCAGTGACGCAGTCATAGGAAATGATACTGAAACAGATTTCAAAAGGCCATCCAGTTGATTGCCTGCCTCCAACAGATTTTATGGTTGGCTCTGATCTTCTTACATATGAAAGAAAAAATATTTCCCACATCCGGAGGTATATTATTTAATGGTTGTTAAAGTCACCCAAACACAAAAAGCATAGCATTTTTTTCACATTATCTCCTCCATATCTTATGGAAATTTATTACATGACTTTGTACATTCAAATGGGTTTGCTGACCTTTCATTGGTAGTTTCATTTCATCTCTAATCCAAGATTTTTTAATAGAGCATACACTGAACATACCAGAACTGTCACATCACTTCATTTTTATAAAATATTTTGTCAGAAGCATCTTTGCTAGACATTGTCATGCAACATGATATCTTTTGTGACTGATTAGAGAGTTTATTTCTTTGCTGACAGTTTTGTTTCAAATAGAAAAAAGAAAAAAAAAGAAAAAAAATGTCACAACCTACATTGAAAATTATATCGTTTTGTTGCACATATTCCGAGCCATTATCTGCAACAATATGAAACAATTTGTTGGACTTCAAAAGATGAAACAGCTACTTCAATTTCAGACCTCATGGAGAACTGGTTTGCAGAACGTGTCTGGAATTCTTCACAAACAATAATCTGTAGCTCACAAACTGTCATAACTATTTCCTGGTCTGGTTCCTCCCAATAATAAAGGTAGTAGTCCACAACTTGCTAGACAAGAAAAACATCTGCTTATTCCAATTGGTAAAGCAAATCCTACTCTTTATTTAATGCAGGTATAAACACTCCAGGCTAGAACTTTTACACTTAAAAATTTCATCTCACAATTAAAATGACTGACAGAGATGGGTCACAATTCTTCTGGTTTTCAGGACACCCAACAGAGTAAGAAAAGCTCATCAATTTTTATATGTACCAGTAAGACATTTGTTGACAGCATAGTGGCTTTTATCTATCAATATAGTCCCCCTGGCGATATATGTCAGTGCATCCTGAGACTTTATGGATTTATCCTTGTAAGGATTTTGACATGAGTTACAGCATTTTTACCTTCAGTGTACAGACAGCACAGATGAGGTATTTGTCCAAGACCATAAAGAAACTATATCTAGTTTTCTGCAAACCTATCCTAAAGCCTTAAATACAATGCCCCGTTATTCCTATCTTATGTCTTTCGGACATCATCTAAAGACATTCAGAATCAATAGAGGTCATTTTGCCAGCTTCAGTGGAGTTTGAACTGAGTCTTTAGAACAGAAGAAAAGTACTTTATGCCAGATCTTTCTTTTTGGACTGGTGGCCATCACTGGGCCAAGGCATTCAGTCATGCAGCATAGAATAAAAGGAAAATATTTTCTGATAGTATAGGATATATGGTTGCTCCCAATTCTTTCTCCCCTTCAGTATTTTCATCCTTCAAATTAGAAACCAGGCTTCTGCATGTAGCAGTCCAAGGGCAACCATAATGGCCCAACAGTTGCCTTATACTTGGCACAGCCACACAGACCACAACTCTATCCTCAGGGAAGAATGGCAAGAATTTCCTCCCAGGGTATGAGAAAAGAACATGGAATGCTCTTTTTAGCTAAAAATGCACATGCATAAAGCAAGAGCTACAAGCAGGTTGACAGGAACACACACACACACACACATGCATGCACACAAGAGTATCTCATGCCTGCTCAATTGCACTTTTCCCCTTTTCTAGAAAATGACTGAAGGATCGTGTCACCTGAAAGGTCCATTTACCTGAGTGCTGAATGGATTAGATAGTAAAAGTGAATAAGGACTATGCTGGAAAGAGAAGAGAAAGACTGAATATACCTGTGCTTTGTTCAGTGGTGAAATTAAAGCATAAGCAACCCAAAGGACAATAAAGAGTAAGCTGGACTATGGGTTTTGACATGGGCTGCCCAACGTTTCTAGAGTCCTTAATCCCGTGCATCTGCTTGGATCCTTGAGTTTGTTTCTGCCATATCTTCACTCTCACTTTGACCCACCTGAAATAGACCCCAAGTGAATTTATCCTACAGGGCAGATCACTCAGCACCCCTCCACAACACTCCTTATTACCCAGCACCTGGACATGACAAGAGCAGCCTTTTTTCCAAGCCTTTTTCACCTTATATCTCTTGGTCAAGTTTGAGAAAACATACTCCTGGGGAAAACATAGAAGTAAATCCCACAAAACTTGAACATTCAGTTTGCATCAGTTTGAGCTTATTATTACATTTTGTAAAATAAAAATTATGAGAAGCTTATGCTGACATACTATGAGAAAAAGAAGTAAATCTGTTAAATGGTAGGATAACATGTTTTGAGGATAAATGTTTTGGCTAATCAGTAAATGTTTAACAATATTCACTTGAAAAATTGCTGTATATGCAACCTGACCTCAAACAGTTCTTATTTCCAGTTCTGCAGATGATACCTCCCACATTAAAGGTTTACAGCACAAAGTGTGGCTTTGAACACTGAGACCTTTCCCATCCTGTGCAGAGTCTCATACCTATGATGTAGTACGTGGATTGAGCAAGGTGACTAAAATCTATTCAGTATTTGCTTTTTCTTCTCCTTCCTAGGAGATTCAGTATCAGAAATATAGCAGTGTTGGAAGTAATCTATCCTATCTTAAGCACTGCATTAAATAGTACACTGGATTAAGTATGGGCAATTTCTTGTTAATTAAATATGTCTTGTTCTTTAACCAGACAACGGCAACATTTAATTTAAATTTAAAAAAAAAAAATATTATTTTTTATTTTTTTTCCTGCTCAGGGAAGTGGTTGAATCACCATCTCTGGAGATACTTAAAAGACAGGCAGATGTAGTGCTTACGGACATGGTTTAGTGGTGGTTTTGGCAGAGTTAGGTTAATGGTTGGACTCAGTGGTCTTAAACCTAGGTCCAGCTTAGACGATTCTATGATTCCATGATTCTGTATAGAGGCTTGAAGAAGGCGTATCACTCCTAATGTCCGAGAAAATGTATTGTTTTTATTCCCTTGAAGATGAGTTACTCTACACATTACTAATGAAAAATGCAAAACACTTTGTCAGAATATATCTATGTCTACCAACATTATCAACCACATTGACACATTAGAAGTGCAGCATTCCTCCCCTAACTGTTGCAGACACAAGAGTTTTATGCATGTCCAGAAAGTAGCCTTCCATTACACAGAGTAAATTTGGAGCAACTCCACTCATTTCTCTAGAATTGCTCAAAATTTATACCCATAAATCTCAAAACAGCATTTTGTTCCTTTATTTTAAGCATGAACTGGGAGTTAAAAGCAATAAGTCATGCTGGACCTGGAAAATAAGACATCCTGTCAAAGAATACCATTAAAAGAGGATCATTCAATGATAAATTAGGGTTGTATGGTCATAAAATGTCATATTTTATGAAAAAAAAAAATAGTTACCATTACTACTACCCCAAGAATATGCAGTAAGAGCTTAAGAAAGTTGTTTAATGGGTATATATTTCAGACTATTTCTTCTGTGAATTTAATAATTTTTCATATAAAAGATACCAAATCAGATAAGGAGAAGTTTTGATAGAAGCCACCAGTAGGTAAATCTAATTGAACTGTAAGAAAAAGAGTAGACTGAAACAAATAATTTTCCTTTGTAACAAAGAAAAAAGGAATAGAACTGAATGCTTGCTTTTTCTTTTTTTTTTTTTTTCAATACAAAGATTAAACAGAACACACTGCACACTGTGTTGAAAACAACCATATTAAAACAGATATCTGATTTTATTGGAGTAACAGATGCTTGGCAAATTCAAGATATCAACAAGGATGTGAAAACAGTAGGACATAAAGTCACCCCATGATGTGTCAGAGCTGGGGAAGTTTTAAAGATGTAATTCACCGAGTCACCAGCTTAATTGTGTGAACTGCTGCTACTTTTAACTTGAAGTTAAAAACTTTATTTTAACACCATGTCCTGTTCTGCACCCACAGCAATAGAAGTAGTGACTGTCACTCTTTGGCATTCCTAGTGCCTTTATTATCGCACCCTCTGAATGCCTGAAACGTCTGGAATTTCACCCATTAAAAAAAAAACATAAAATACCCATTAATAAATCAAAGCTGACCTTGCTTATTACTTACCTTTTCCTCAGCCTTGATCTTTCCTGACTATTGAGGACCTGATTTGGGAAAGGCTTATGTGTACACATTTGCTGATATACTACTGCTTGTCATTATTCTTGCAATCAGTCTGCGGTATGTGGTAACTTTACTTTTCAAATAGGGAAACTGAAGCACAGAAAAAAGCAAGATGTCAAAATGCACACAAGATTTCAGGGGCAGAGGAGGTATTTGAGCTCCTGACTCCTTGCCTGGTTTCTCCTTTAGTTACCTAAGCAATTTTGCTGATAGCATAATAAGAGCATAAATGTTAAATATTTGCTAAAAATTCATTATACCTATGAGCAGTGAGAAGATGAGGAACGACAAGTATGAGGGTAGGAAAAGCAAGAAGCATTTTCTTTTACCCTTCTGCATTCATAAGCTTACAAGTCCCTGTCTCAATACAGATTGCTGTTCAGCTTGGCATGATGGATTACAGCACGTAGCACAAAGCCATGCACACCTAATTTTTCTGGTCCACTGCAGAGAAGATCTTTTCAAAATAGGGGTATGAAAAGTTCATTTCAAAGCTGCCTTTCAAGAACAAGTCTGGAGGTGGCATATGCAGAGTATATGTGGTGTACAGGAACCTGGATGTGATTAGCTAGGATGCACAAAGATCTGACGAAACAATAGCTATATGCCAAACAAGTCCATAGTGCTGTGCAACATCTTAACATGTTTATAGCTTGCATGTGATAATGAATGCGAAAGTAAACTGGCCATTGCTTTTAAGAAAATCTACAGATAAGCAGCTAACATGCACACTACAGACTGAGCACTAAAGTCCTCTTACAAACTCTTACTTCCAGCAACTGCTCACTTTCTTTCACTTTATGCTG
The DNA here is from genome assembly GCA_025769975.1 of Gallinago jamesoni. NCBI lineage: Eukaryota > Metazoa > Chordata > Aves > Charadriiformes > Scolopacidae > Gallinago > Gallinago jamesoni. The sequence goes on from JAOQGH010000001.1 coordinate 194,028,819, forward strand.
GTTTCTATATTCAGAAAACATGTCATTAAATGAATAATATGGAGAAAGAAACAACAGGATTTGTATAATTAGAGGTTTCCCAACTGTAGACCATAATAATGACTAGAATGTCATTACAAAAGAAATAGGGAAGGTAGAAAACCATCATGGCCTAGATGACATCACAGTCCATCTTCTTTGAAGAGCCATGGTAAAAAATGAACTAGTGCCTGCTGTAAGTTCCCTGCTAGGGATCACACCCAGTTCCTGTGGATCACTGTTACCACTATAGGAATAAAAAGAGTGGGGAAGAAAAAGATATTGCAAACCTCCACTTCAATTAAGATTTTAGAATGCCTCTGCCTCTGCCCAAAATCCACTTTCAAGTACATGGTAAGAGCAGTCACAGCTAGAAGAGCTTCTCTTTAGTGTATGCAGGGAAATCAGAAAGAAAGAGAACTTACAATATTTCAACAAAACATATAACTGCTATAAAAGAAGTGAAAAGCGTGAAGACAACAACCCTGTCCAGGAAGTATGCATGACTGACTGAGGCACAAACCAAGGACATACACAAGAATAATAAATATTTGCAATGGAAGAGGAGAGCAAAAGTCAGGGTTACTAGGTGTCTTCAAATCCATTTTCTATATTATTATGCTTCAGTCTTATGTCATTTAGATATTTCAATTCTGTACCTTTGGTGAGTCAGCTGATCAAATGCTATTAACTCAAAAATCTTTGTCCTTACAAATTAATACTTTCTCCCTTGTCATTCATGATACAATCCTCCTGTATGACAAGACTGATGGCATGTAAATGCATGTGATTTACAACCCTTATCACTCTCTGTCATTAATTTCTGCATCTCCAATTTCAAATCTTGGCTTACATCCAGCTTCCTCTAACTAAACTGTGATAAGATGAATATCTTATTTCTAGTTTCTCATTATTTCTTAAAGCTGTTTCCTACCTCTCAACCTTTACTTGATGAATATAGCTGTCAAAAAACTGGGAATGAACCCAGAAATGAAGTTTTCTTGCATTTTTTGTATTAGCTATGTTGTTGGGATCGCTTTGTGGTTGGGATCTTCACTGTTGTGAAGGACATTATAAACTATTTCAAATAAATCAAAAATTAAAGACACATTATGAAATAGCGCAACTAAGTAATGTGTTATTTGCCACCCATCTGATCTTGTACATTAACTTATGCCTACTACAATAAGCAAATTAGATTTGCCTTTAACATAAGGAGAATCTACTTCTGTATCTGATATGAAGATATGCAAGCACTGTTTTGGTGAGAGGATACTGCTTCTTATTATAATCACAATGATACAAATGCCACCACATAATAATGACAAATTTTGGAAGCAAAATAAACCCATTAAGCATAGCACTGAGTTTTGTTTGAGAGTCTTTTAGTCCAGGGAGGCAGTCTTTCCTTATGCCTTACCATAACCAAAGGAAAAGCAGAGAAAGTCTTCAAGAATCTGATAAAGTAAAGGTGAGTTGGTTCATAAGACTCACTAAAATCTTGAGGTAAGTGGAAAGACAGGAAATAAATTAAATAAGTGAGGCAAAGATAATACACATGCAGAGATAGTTTAAAGGTCTATTTATTTCATTACCATATCTGCAAGTGAAACTAAAAGTAAAGACAAGCGTGAAGAGTATAAGAAATAAAACTTGTAGTGATCTGTGCTGGTATACCTCCTTAGTTTGTGAAAATCTGGAATGAGTATCTTCTAACACTAGTAGATGCATGCAAAACAGCATCTAGAGACTGATGAATCTAGCTCCCATTCATTTCTCTAGTTGAAAACTGGAAGATATGTATAGAAGGTAAGATGCGTTTCAATGGCAAAAGGCATGTTTTAGGGCTTGCAAAGAAAACTCAAATAATGGAAAATGAAATTTAAAAAATCAAGTGATTCAAGAGCTCAGTAAAAAGAGGCAATAAAGGATGAAATCAATGCAGAATGGCAAGCAGGAATACTCTGGTATTATAAAACATCGCACAGACAAATAGAGCAGAGCTCAGCAGCTATTAAGTGTAAGGATTAGAGTGTATACTTCTTCTGATAAATGACTTCATAAAGCTGGTTCCTCTTCTGTCAATAGATTTGAAACGATGCTCTGCTCTGGCTATATTGTAGAACAACTTGGAAGAGAAGAACAGAAAATCTGTTTTTTTGCATGCTTTATCTAGTTAGACATGAAGTCAGTTCCAAACTGAAGCAGATTTATAAACAAAAGAAGTGTCTTGGTTGTTGACTTAGTTTGATACTGTCTGGTGCCACTCCAGCAAATCCATGAGACTGCACATGGTCTGAAATCATAATCTGAACAATGATGGATTAAGGAGGGCTTTTAGAAATGTGAAATTTTCCTCTTCTGATGTTACATATTCCTAATGTGAACACTCATCTCTGTGTTTACAACTGCTGGAGTGTCACGTGCATCCATTTCTACAGCAGTGCATCTCACCTTACAATTCATATTGTAAGGTGAGAATACCAACCTTCCAGAGGTACCTAACCCTTTCAACTGATTATTTAGAAAGCACAGAGTATTAATTTAGAATAAACATCTAATTTTTATGTGGCCAAAGGCAAGTGAGGTAAACCACTGCGTCTAGTCAGTAGTGGATTTTTCCCGTGTTGTAATTTGGAGTACAGATAGTGTTGGTGCAGCTTTGCTCCTTTCCTGTTTGCATACTCCTGGAGGTATCACCTCATCCTGGCATTAGTTTTCTGACTCATTTTCCTGCCTGGAACCAAAGGCTCCATACTGACCCAACAAATCTAACTGATCTGTTTTGCTCCAGTGCAGTGGGAGAAGGGAGAGGGGAAAAATGTCCTAGAAAAGGAGATGGATATAGGTGTCAGCGTGGAGGAGGCAAAGAGTAACAGCAAGTACAGGACATGGTGCAGAGAAATGTGGCACCATAATCATATCAGTTACCCAATCAATTTGGTGGGTTTTGTCATAATTTACATTTATCATCATTGTACCACTATATATATGGATATATGGAGAGAAGTAGGAGGATGTAAAAGAAAATACCAAGTAGCAAAGAACTCAGCCTTTCTGACAGGAAGATCCATAAAAGTAATAGAGAAGATGATCTTCCTAAAACTATGAGCTCCATGTACCTGCATTTGCAAAAGCATTTAAAATCTGTAAATAGACAAGGTTGAAAAGTATCACTTTTGATAGACTATATATGGAATATGAGGAAGAGTTGTGAACAGATCACATGACTAGAAGAACTAGGTGTTTGAAGGAAACTATTCTGGCAAGGAAAAATATCCTGTCTGTGCTCAGTCCTAACCACTTAGTAGAGCCAGTTAATAATTTGGCCTGATTCAAAGCCTTCAGACCAAAGTGATGGTGAATCCTAAGGATTTTGGAGGTTCTCCTAGTCTGAAACACTGCAGCGGAGTAACTAAGTCAATGTAATTTTGACCTAAGTATAAGAATGTGAACATCTAATAGAGAGTTACTCACACTATTTACAGCTTCACTTTTATCCAGTGAGCTGAAACTAACTTTCTGAAGTCAGTCAAAGTAAACACCATTTTAAACCGGTTTGAATAACTGAGGATATGCACTATGTAACTCAATTGCTTTAGTTACACTAGGTAACTTGTCTAATGAAACCAGTGAGTTAGAACTGTATCCAGATGAACATAGCTTTACCTTGGGGGTGCAAACACCATTGTGTTTCAGTGACCAGCCGTACTTCCGCACTTCTGCCAACTTTTAGGAAGAAGTCTGGAAAAAGAGATTGAATTTCAGTGAGTCAGGGAATAATTTCAGATTTATCTAATTAGCAGGAAACAAGACCCTTTTGAAATGTGTTTCTCATGAGTAGAATTCTCCCTTCAGCTATCTGCCCTCTCTGAAGCCACAGCTGCCCGCCCCTTGATCTTGCAGCGCCCACAGGTCTCTCCCAAAATCTGATCTGCTCTGTAGGTCTTCTGCCCCTGAAGTCTCTTGAAATCTTGCACAAACAAAAATATTTGCAATTGTTTTTAGGAGACAATACCTTCAGTTAGACTGAAGCAGTCTTGGCAGAATTTACTGTTCATGCGTGAATTCATTTGTATCTACTTAAAATTCCATAGCTAAGAGTTGGGTGTTTTAACCACCAAAAATTAATAAATCAATGCATAATTGATCAGATTGGCTTTATTCTCTAGCCTCACCAACAGAAAATAGGAGTGGCTTTTTGGAAACTAAGTTGCATTGCTTTGACATCTATGGAAGTGAGGAGAAGGACTGAGCCCATTTCACATGAATTGTAAAATATCCTTTCCTACATATATCAAAGTCATTGAGAATGAGGGAGGACATGTTCCCATCCATACAAAACAGATGTGCTGTCAAGAACAGAGATTATAAAGTTCACAGGCACTTGCAGGGCAACAGAGCTGCATGGCAAGACGCAAACATGAAGACAGGCAGGAGGAAATATCAGCATTTTCCTTATCACCATCAGCCTCTAATCCATGCCCCATGTCATGACCATTCCTTTGTTGACCATCCAGCACTGACCAGAACACCTGTGGCAGAGTCCACCATAGAGTGCTGCTGTGAAAAGCATGGCAGCACTGCCAGCATCCCTGACAATCACTTCTGTGCCTACAAAATGTCTTCAGGGCTCCTTCTCTCTGAACCACCATAGTCTCTCTGTCTCTTCAGAGTGGCACAGCGTGATCCAACCAAGAGCAACTGTTCTCCTGTTGCACCACTCTGCTACCCACCACTGCTGGTATATCAGAGGAGGCATCTGCCTTTGAACCTCTTTTGTTGTTCAGCAAGAGCATTGCTGAAACTATAATGAGATTGTGGTTGTTTTTTTTTACAAGGACAGCTGCAATGGTCAACATCAAGTGCGAAGAAAAATGACTGTCATCAGCATGCAGCACCCGCCAGTGAGGCATTCATACCAGTGAAACATAATCAAGTTTTTAAGGCAGGACCGAAAAACAAGCTCAGCACTTTTGCCAGTACTGGAGCTACTGATAATAATCACTCTCCCAGTGGCAGGGACAGGCAGGGGTCTTCTCTCACTTTTGATTTTGACCTTTGTAAATATGTTGGCATTGATGCAGCAATTACTGCTTAAACCCATTACAGGCATGGAGATGGAGTTATTATCAATCATCACTTTTTGAAGGACCAGCATCCTGTCATGCTACACGCTGCATGAACACCAAACAAAAGGCTGGTCCAAACAATTGCTCTTCTCTTGTTTGATAATCAAGGGGGAATCAGCTACCTGGGAATCAGACCAACATGTTAAATGTACAGATACACCATTCCTGGTTATGAGATGACCTTCCAACATCTGTTCTATTGTCTATTTGCAGTTCATACCTCTTGTGTAACTGCATTAGGAGAACACCAATGTTTTTTCAATAGTTGCTTAATGGTCATAGAGTGGCGAAACAAGTAGGCAAACAACAGTTTCCTTTTACGTACTCCACACAGAAAGAAACAAGCCAGAAACATTCTTGTTTGTTTTAAGTACAGATCAAGTGTTTTTTTAAAAACACACAAGGTGAAGTATACTCTAATGTTAGATGTAGCAAGCTGCTGTTGTACAAGGCACAACAATTGCTGTCACAAAGGCACAAACCAGGTTTCTGGGGTTACTACATGAGCTGCAGGTAAAGAGCCCACTTAGTTAAACATGTGAAAGCTGGTTGGGAACAGCTAGACAGGCTTCCCGAGAGCATAGGCAAAAAAGGCGTAATGCGGAGAGGAGCTGGAGAACTTTTTAGGCTTCCTGGTTGAAAACATTGCTTGAACCCATGGATAGCAAAGCATGCAAAGAGAGAGCCCTGATTTTACAGAGCAGTGCAATCAAATTGCATTTAGCTGTGAACCAACCATTAAGACTCTACAGAAGTGGGAGTATGCCATGATATTGCAAAAATCATTTGTTTGGTATAAGCACCACCCTTGGCTGAGGCTATGGGTAGTTCCACCATTGCCAAAAAGATCTCAGCTGTAACGCACAAGTTATATTACTGTCTCCTGAAGACTCACTGGCTCCTCATCCATCTGCACCCTAAATATTGAGAAGATTTTCACAAAAAAAGGGTCATACACTGCAAAACATCACAAACACATATTTGGGAGGCATCCAGGGAAAGTGAATAAGTGTTTGGCACACTAAAAATACCTTCTGCATGGGATACTTGAAGCCAGGGAGTAATGAGAGGTGACGTGGGAGAGGAAGCATGGTGTCTGACTACGTGCTCATTAATATGGAGGTCTAGGTCTTTCTGACAGCATTTTAACAGACATTCAACATTTCACAGGACCTGCTGAGATAGAATCTTCAGCCCTCAAGCGTCTGTGAAGCATGAACATGACTCAGCTGTGGCAGGGGGATGCAGGTGTCCATAGCTGAACAAAAGAAATGATAAGAAAAAGAAAAATTACTATGGATGATACATTTCATGCCTTCTACCAAAGGAAAACTCCACACCAGGACAGGGCCAAATCTCTAGACCTCAGAGTGTCAGCTCTTCTACATGTAAATTCAAACACACCCCTTTGGTTCCAAGTGTCTGAAACAAAAGCATTGTGGAAACTTCCCATCTTGCTCCCCCAGCTTTTGCATTCACCACCGTGCCTGGATGAGGTGCCTCTGCTGCTCTCAGGGAAGACAGTTTTCTCTTCTCAGCTTAGTGAATAAATAGGTGTTATACGCTGCCTGATAGAAGGCAGCTGGCAAAACAGACTGCTCTGCTGAGACAACTGCAGCTCCAATTTGCAGGTTTTGTAACTACTGACCCAAGTTCAATTCTAATACAAGAATCTATTAAAATATCCAAAGGTAAGAAAAGAACTAATCTGGGAGGGAGGTCTCCTGAGTACCTATAAGCAGTGAAAGTTCAATAATGTTTGATTCATCCTCTAAAGCATGTTTGTCAAGAAAAAACATCTCTGATGATAGATAGGGAAGATAAGACTTCTAAGAGAAGGAACATTAAAAAGCCTAAATTAAACCATTTTTTTCTGTTTCCTATTGCCCTTTATATATCGAATTACAAGGTACAGCAACTGGAAAAAGTCTGCAAAAATTAGACTAGTACAGTAAAGCCAACCAATTCTTTCAGAAA
>JAOQGH010000001.1:194043455-194057338 GCA_025769975.1 Gallinago jamesoni
GCAATCCTGCTTCAGCAGGGGAGTTGGACTAGATGATCTCTAAGGTCCCTTCCAACTCTAATAATTCAGTGAAATTCAGTGAAAGTCCTCTGAAGTTACTCATAGACACGTTGTGTAAGTTACATGACTCACAAACCACATACCAGGGACAGGACTTGCCTCATCCATTCTGGCTATCCATATTGCCTACATCTTGAACAGTCATTCTGAGGCCCCTGTATGGTCAATGGAAGAAAACAGGCTTTCCTGGGGAGCACTTCACTTGATTTATTTTTTAAATTTTCAGTGTGGCACCTTAGAAACACCTGTTTGTCTCCAACTACAATGAAGAGAGCCTACAGTGCCTAGCTCAGATTTTGACACCTGCACTGTAAATGTCTACATTTGTCAGATTAATCTAATCCCAGTTACTTTTGTGACATGCTAACTGATAGTGGACATGTTTTGGATTTCACTAGCCACCAGTCACTATAAGGAAAACCAATGTGAGTAAATTAAACCGTATCACAGTATTAGTGGTATTGGGCATTTCACTAGTATTAAGCACTTCCTGCTCTTGTGCAAGTGAAACGCACAGACTCCACCTTTCTGTTAAATGTTGCCTATTTTGGGCATGGGCCTGAAATTCTGTCAATTTTTATGCAGGATTAAAAGTGGAGCTGAAAGGTAGAATTGTGGCAACACAAGGCACGGACTCTGCGGGGGGGGAGGGCATGGTGTATGTGAAGCAAAGACCTTTATTGTTTTCTTTTTCCAGCATATATAGTTTCTATCTTTTGATCATGTGCCGTGCTCTCTACACAGATAGGTTGTGACTGAATGTCCACACGCCGTTGTGAGCAATACAATTGGCTACATCTAAATGTTTACATGCCTAGGCTAAACAGTTACACTGCTATCTGCTTTCCACCACACAAATAATACCATATAAAGACATTGTTTTAGTGTTCTTAAGGCTTCCTTCTCATCAATACAAGTACACCTGCCGTGCTCTCGCTCAGCAGCACGTCTCCAGTTTTCTCATTCCCACATAGAATGAAACACCAAATGTTGGAAAGTAGAAGGTAAAAGAAAGAAAAGGAGAAAGAGAAGATGAGAGAGAGAAAACCAATGAGGCTAGATAGATTAGGTATATCGTACATATAAACAAACATAAACTTCTAAAATAAAGCAGCTGTATTGCTTACAAGCATTTTACAAAGCCAGTTTTCTTTGCTTTTTACTTTTTGAAAAAAGTCCCTTTTTTGAAATGAAGCTGTGTTCAGGTGGAACCAGTCTGCTTTTATTACGCAGAAGTAGGTGACCAAGTCAGAATGGATACCATTGAGACAGGGAGGTGAGACGATGCTGCGGAGGAGCTAGGTTTGTTGTTCCTGCTGGGATGACAAGACAGGTGAATTCAAATTGTTGTTTCTGGGAAAAGCATCCGCACATAATCCTTGGTAGTAGAAGGACAACAAGCCTTGTTTTTCCAGAGTTGGTCTCCCTAGGGCATGACTGTTTTAGCTCCCTCACCTGCCTACTTGGTTCAACTTAGAGAGTACCCGGCTCTGTAGTTAATAATATATTACTAAACATGAAAATCTGAAAACTCTGTCCTCACAAAAGTCCTTGGCCAGAAAATCAGGAAAAACTGAAGGTGGGACAGGCATCCAGTGACATCTGTGTTCAGGACTCAGAGCTTCCCAAGGAAATCCCTTGTCCTCCAACATTCAGTGACTGGCACAGATACCTCACTACGTGAAAAAACCTTTGTTCATCCTGGCTTCTGAAAGGTAGAAGGCAAAATGGGTAGGAAGAAGCTATCCGGGAAATTTTCTTTACCCTGTATATTTCCATTGTTTCCCAGGGTAGTGTCAACAAGAGCTGCACTTGCTGACATCCATTAAATTCATATTTGTTACAGACATCCCTGGTCTTGCTTGAATGTTTTCTCTGTAATATGGATTTTTGTCCAGGATTTAAGTTGCATTTCTAGGTAGCTGGGGAAAGAGTAGAAGGTTATTTACAGCCTGCAGAAGCGGAGGAAAGTTCTGTGAGGAATTAAATGAAAAAGTTGCTTGGCACAAAATCATCCTGCCACGCTGCCTTGTGCTTGCCTGCCTGCCCCAGAGCCTGTCAGTGTACACTGCGTAAGTGTATTTACTTCAAAGAACCTCTTTGGTTTACTCCAGCTGCAAATTTATCCCCCAGGCTATAAAGCACTTACCTGGCCCATGATATATATCTTTACCTACTTTTTGGCCTATATATTCTACATCCTTCTTTATGATGTACCATTATTATTAAATGACACAAGGAAAATTTGAAGAATAAAAGCTCACAATACGTTCACCACCAAACCTTTCTTTTAGTTAAATCAGAGATAGAGAAATACCACAGTACTTCCAATCTGAATACTGTGCTGTGAATTTGGATAAAATAGACATCAGTTAGAATTATGGGGAGTCCATTAAAAGGAAATGGAGTCTATTTATTTATATTTGTTCTGGGAGAGTGTATGCTCCACAACGACATGCTTTTCTGGGATTACACAAGTTGATGATTATAAAGCATATCAGAACAAAAGTGACATAGCTCAAAAGCAGTCATAACTGTAGTACTACAAAACTGTTCCATTGCTGGCCCAAAGGGTAGATACAATTAGCTAAGCAGGAATTTTCATGATTATTTTTTTCCTTGAAAAAATGATAGATAATCTCACATAGAAATTAAAATGAAATGACCATTTGCAAAGGAGTTTAGCCCACAGCTTACCAGTTTAAGGGCTCTAGAACATCCTTCTCCTTAGCAGCCAAGAAATAAACTATTTATCAAGGTAATGAAGTTCAGCTTTATGGTCACAGTAGGCATCACCTTGCAATGGATGGCATATGCATGCGTTTCCATCAAAATGTCATTTACTGCTTAAAAATTTGAGCCTTTTTGAACACATGACTTACACACAAACTGTTTAAAAAACCAAAACATAACAGATTGTTACAGGTGCAACTTTAAAGATCATCTGGAAAACATGCAATGCTGAGGTGAAATGCAATACTAAGCAGTTAAAGGAAGAGAGTTTGGGGGTCCTAAGAGCTCTGTAAGAGCTCAGTCTCTAAATTACAGTTTCAACACTACAAAGCTTTGATGTCAATAACAGTTTACCAGTTTTATCACCTCTCTCACCTCCCTATCACAGGATACTCCCTTTGGCTGTCCTGTAGCAGGCATTCACAGGGTTATGTTGCCAAATTGATACAGCCAAAAACCAATGTTATTGTTGCTTACATAAACTGAAAAAGTTTGCTGTTTAGGTCAGAGCATGGTCGCTTAAGCAAGGAAGCATGTCTTGGCCTAGTTGTGGGATTATGAAGTGGTATGGACAGGACATTCTTAGTGTGATAATGCTACAAAGGTCTTTATAACATATAATCTCAGCCTAAAGCTAATAATCCAGGGTTCCTATGGAGTCCTTGTAGATATGAAACCTTCATTCTAAGTTGCCAAACTTGCCTGTGCAAGCATATTTGGAAATGTTTATCTCTGACCCAAAGCAGACAAATCCAATGTAGACATCTACATCTGAGCTCATTGCTCTAAGCTCTCTTGGTAGTCAGCAGAGAGGCAGTTACATTCAGAATGAGATTCATATGATGGTTTTTTTATGAGTCCTTCAGGATTAGATGAATTGAACAATAAAACGGACAATCTGTCTTCACTGCCTACAAAGAGAGCCCTGGGGTAATCAGCTCAGATAAAGACTGAAGATACCTACTTTTGCTCAAAGGAAATGCACCCCTTTAGCTCTCCCTACCTGCTGCTGCCCCTGTTTCAGTTAATAGGCCACTGACTGAATTCAGGAAGTCAGATCAGTAATTATATATATAACTTATATGTTTATCTATAGCAAGTCAGTAGAAAGGACAACTTGATAACTTCATAGCTAAATTCATACAGAATATAAAAGCAGGGGTATATAAAATTATATTGCATTACACGGGGTTTTATGCACAGGTCTCTGTTTAGCATTGCCTACGTTTTCGGCAGTCAGCTGTTTTAAATTTCATTGACTTTCACACAGCTGCGAGTAGGCTAATTTTCAGGTATGACTATCAGCCATCTGAAGCTGTAGAAGGTGTGTGTATCTGTGTGTGTGTGATATCTCCCCTAACTGGACAGATATTTGACAGCTTGCAAAGTGGGAGCAAAGTCTTGATGAACACTAGAAATCCCATGGCAGCAGCTGGGAATCAAAGCTAACCCTGTAATGACCCACAAACAAGACAGACTGTCTCTAGGCTTGTCCACCCCAGCATAGTTGCAGGGCATTCAGAACTGTCATGGTTTCATCTGGGATGGAGTTAAATTTCCTGCTAGCAGCTGGTGTAGTGCCGACATTTGGAGTTACGGCATTTGTCTTCCCAAGTAACTGGTACACGTGATGGAGCCCTTCTTTCCTGGAGTTGGCTGAACACCTGCCTGCTGATGGGAAGAATGAACGAACTCCTTGTTTTGCTCTGTGTGCGTGGCTTTTGCTTTACTTATTAAACTGTCATTATCTCAACCCACGAGTTTTTCCTCACTTTTACTCTTCTAACTTTATTCCCAATCCCAAAGAAGGAAGTGAGTGAACAGCCGCCTGGTCTGGGATGCTGGCTGGGGCTAAACCACAAGAAGATCCAAAACAAGACCATTCTATACTGACTCTACATATAGCTGGTAAGTTTTTGAATACCCAGAAGAGTATCACAGTTTAAAGCTACAACATTGTGAATGATGAATGAAATACAGCCACAGTCTAGGCATAGGGCGAAGGGCTAGCATCCAGCACAAATTTCTCTCACCCATTCTAGGATGGGCCAAATGGCAATCTGTAGGACTAGACTGTCTCTGATAATGATTGAGGTAGCACATATGAATAGATTTGACTGGATGCTTAATTTTCAGACAAGTGAGATTAAATGAAATCCACCACTGAATGAATTTCATAAATAATTTATTGCAAGTTATGAGGAAAACTATGTAAGGAAGTTGCAAGATGGATTTTGCTTCTACTTTAATATGATAATTCCAAATGATGGGGTACTTTGGAATCAAGAGTGGCTATGTTTTTAACCAGTGTCTTCTTTACTCTGCAAGACCTTTGTGATGGAACTTAACTGATAAATATATGCACCAAAAACATCCCCAAGAAATTAATTTATTTTTTTTTCCAAAATAATAAAATCAGGTTCATATATCCAACACGTTCTTGTTAGAAGAACGGCCTTTCAATATCTGAAGGGAGCCTATAGGAGAGCCGGAGAGGGACTCTTTGTCAGGAAGTGTAAAAAAAGACAAGGAGCAACAGTTTTAAACTGGAAGAGGGGAGATTTAGATTAGATACTAGAAGGAAATTCTTTACAGTGAGGGTGGTGAGGCACTGGAACAGGTTGCTCAGGGAAGTCGTGGGTGCCCCATCCCTGGAAGTGTTCAAGGCCAGGCTGGATGAGTCTTTGAGCATCCAAGTGGTCTAGTGTTTTAGTGGGAGGTGGGTCTAGTGGTCTAGTGGGAGGTGGGTCTAGTGGTCTAGTGGGAGGTGTCCCTGCCCATGGCAGAGGGGTTGGAACTCGATGATCTCTAAGGTCCCTTCCAACCCAAACCATTCTATGATTCTATGATTCTATGAATTAATTTCATTACCAAGATAGAGGAATATAAAAACTCTGTTCATACCTTCTTTGTTCAACCAGCCGTAAAGTGAACTAATCATTTTGTAGTTGTTTTTCTGTTGTAACCTCAGGTGTTGTTTTTAACTGCAAGACAAAATTAGACTTGGCTGTTCTTACCATTGCAGAAAAGCAAATAAGATTCCTTTTATTTAAAGAAAAAAAAGGAATACATTTCTTCCACATATTTCAAATCCAGTTTAACATAGCCTGTTTTGTTCCTGATTATTTCTAAAAAAAAAAAAAAACTTCAGGTAGGCTACAACATACTTCAAGACTACTTTATAAAGCCACTCTAATTTAGCTCTAAGGTTGTCAGCACTTTGGGAGAGGATGATGTTGCCCTTTCTGAAAGATAAGTGAAAAGTGAACCTGCCTAACATTGTGCTTATTTACAGTATAGTTTCTTAGAAAAACATTTAGTTTTAATAACATTTATTTTTAGTAGTGACTATATTGCATTGTTAAGGTAAAGAAACAGATTTTTTTTTTTTTCAGGTATTGCACACCCTGATAGGAGAGGGTGTAGAACAGGACTTTATTCTCAGCTTAAGTTAGTAAATACAGAATTCATGCTCCCCTTTACAGCCAGTATCAGGCTCCAGGGTAACCTTCCATCCAGCTGTTCAGGAAGACAGACTGAATAAAACCTCTCATCTGTGTGGGATAGACCTGCTTTTACCTGTTTTCCTCAGTGGTAAGGTAAACAGCATGAAAAGATGTTGGAGTTAAACTCAAGTAACTGTAGAAAGCTAAGAAGCTAGTCTAAATTAATCTTCTAGTCTCACTAGACTCACTGGGGTGAGGTAAATCAGTGTTTTATAGGCCTGGAGAAAAAAAAAAAAAAAAGACATCTAATTATCATGACTATGCAAGTGAAACAGAGGGGAGCTTGAGACTATGACTGATCTGTTTAAAAGAGAAATGAGAAAACCTGTATTCTTTCAAGTAACTAACAAAGGTCTACAAAGACAACATTGTAAGATGTGCAAACTAAGAACTATAAAAACATTTCAGAACGCATATATAACATGAGCTAAATGCAGTATGTTGCTTTCATTGGAGCCTGAGCTAAGATCACTAAGATGTGATTGGCAATCATGCAACAGGAAAATAACTATTATCTAATTATCTACAATGGGGAGGTTTAGCTTGGATTCTTTCAACATGGGCTGGTGGATGTCTGCACGTTTCTGGTTGCTATCTTGTGCCAAACACACCGAGTTATGCTTGCAATTTGCAAGATGATCTGTGTAACAAAACCAGCCTTGAATCAAATTTCTGGTTAAATGGTGATTGAAAAGAAGCAAGCTGTGGAGTAGACACTGTTATGGCTGGGTATGAAATGAATGGCCAGATCTAGAATGAAAGTAAGGGGGTTTGGAGGGCAAGAGAAGCAAATTATAGAAAGAAGGCAAAGTCGATAAATGGCTAAGTGTCTCCAGAGAGTGACATTGGCTCTAGAGGGAGCCTGCTCATAGACATTCAGCTACATGCTTAATTTTTACACAGCTGAAGTTATATAAGAGGAATTCCACTCCAAGTAAATATCTACAATAAGATAACACAGGAAATTTTGCCTCTCTTTTAGAAGAGCAAGACAATTTTCACACAAACTTGTGCATGTTATGTTTTTGGGAAACAATAGGTGAGAAACAGGCAAAACTTTTACAGCCAAAGTGTCCCATATTGGAATAGTATGTGCTTCCTCAAAAACTCTTCTCACCATGTAAAAAAATCATTATTCCAAGGGCAACACCATGCACTGTATACCAAGTTTCAACTCAAAATGAATATTTACAGCAACTGAATAAACTCCTGGAAATGTGTAGGAAAGAGAAATACAGAATCAGCCTTTCCTATAGCAGCATGAATGGTGCTGCTTTAATGTTGTTTAGAATTTTGGCTGGAGGCACTGAGAACATCAACTTTTTAATGAAAACTTAAAGCGTCCATAGCAGTGTGAAAATTCTAACATTGTTGTGTTCCCATATCACTTTTTAACAGCTTGAAGGGAGAAAAACTTTCATTTTAAATGATTCTTAGTTAATTTACAAAGAAATTAGTAGAAGAAAACTTCTAGAAACTAATAGAATATCTTTACTTGTGCATGTCATACAACATCAAGCCTAGAAAAGTTGCTACATAGTACTTTTTCTTACACCAGAATTATCTTGCTCTTTTCAAAGCCACTTATCAGGCATTTGTGAATTAGGATCTGTTTTCAGATGAACTGATATCTTCAGGTGCCATGAGGTGGTGTAACTGCTAAGACTTTGCTTGCTGAGGCTATGCCCCATATATAAATTCCTAGAGGAAATGTGGCATATGAATTAATCACCTACTTTAAGCTGGAGTATTTATTCATTCGGTCTAATCAGCAAGGGAATGATCTCCTGAACTCCTCATAGCTAAATAAAAGAGAGCAAGAATTGCAGTTGTGCTGGTTATAAATATTTGGAAAATGGGGAAATTAATGGAGAGAAATAAGCTTTTTACTACTCTAGCGAGTACAGTGCAGAAATTCCTAAGTTTGAAGAGTGTCATGGTTTAACCCCAGCCAGCAACTAAGCCCCACACAGCCACTCACTCACTCCCTCCTGGTGCGATGGGGGAGAGAACTGAAAGGGTAAAAGTGAGAAAACCTGTGGATTGAGATAGAAGCTCAAGCTGTATGCACAAGCAAAGCAAAACAATTCATTCACCACTTTCTGTCGTCAGGCAGGTGTTCAGCCATCTCCAGGAAAGCAGGGCTCCATCATGCGTAATGGCTGCGTGAAAAGGCAAAACACCATTGCTCTGAACATTTCCTCTTCCTTCTTCTCCCATATATGGAATGGGATAGCCCTTTGGTCAGTTGGGGTCAGTTGTCCCAGCTGGGTCTCCTCCCAGCTCCTTGTGCACCCCCAGCCTACTCGTGCAGCCTACTGGTGGGGCAGTGTGAGAAGCAGAAAAGACCTTGACTATGTAAGCACTGCTCAGCAAAAAAACTAAAAAATCTCTGTACTATCAACACCGTTTTCAGCACAAATTCAAAACATAGCCCCATACTAGCTGCCATGAAGAAATTTAACTCTATCCCAGTACAAAGATGCAATAAATCCAACACTAGTGTCAGGGTAGTAAATCCACCTTTTAGGCAGACTGGTGTAAAAGCTAATTGTTCCAGATGGTGGGTGGTATGAATATGGCTTCTAGATTGACTTTGGCTGTCTAGGTTCCTCAGTCCCTGGTACAGGTATAAAGTTAGCGTTGGCATTCCTGGCTTCACTGTCTCCATACCCCCCAGCTTCATCACACAATGGAAAGCTTAGAGGAGTGTAGGAGTTCTTCAGCATCCAGGATAAGTGGCCTGGCACCTTGCAGGACATGGTCCCTAAATAGCGCTGCAGAGCAATGCCTAGAGAAAGCAGGTTATCCTTCTCCTTTCTGATGATTTTGTTGTTGCTGCAGCTAATCCAGCACTCTGATAAATCCTCTCAGTGGTTGAAGGGAGGCATCACTTCAGAAAGATTAAGGTGTTTTTCTTCTTTAATGTCAACCATTCTTTTACCTCTCAGAGCAATATGGCAAATTGCCTGGGCAGTATATGCTTACCTTGTGTCAATCATGCATCCCAACACATCTGACAAGGCAAAAAATACCCTTATAAGTGGGAAACGGGATTGGGAAGGGTAGTGAGGAGACCATGAGTACAAGAAGTTTCAGCATGAGACTTAGAATCTGGAGTACTGAGGATACCCAGAGAGAGGTTCGACTACTTCTCCAAGTGACAGGTATTACACAGGAGAAGGTTTTGCCAGCACTATATCAGAGGAGAGATCAGAATGAAAGCTAGAGGGCCAAGGAGTGGAATTTACTTCTGGAGCAGGCAGCCCAATCCCAAAAGGCTGTCTAGAAAAGGCTAGAGGAGACTTTTTAATCTGATTTTCTAATGAAATTTAGTTTATGCAGTCATACTGCCTCTGTGCACACACCTCTATGACCTCCAACTTCATTCCCTTGTACAGCTGCAGGAAAAAAAAAATTCTAGTCAGATTTGGCAGTAGAACAGAACTATCAAGAAGCTAAAGTTCTTAGTAGCTTCGTAGAAGTAGATGTCCAGGTGAAGGAGAGAGAAAAAAATAAAGTTTTCCAACTACCAGAAAGGATGTAGTGCAGAAGAGCTCATTGTTAGACATGAGAGACCAGCTATGGGTCAGCAACCTTGAGACACAAGGTAGGCTTCATTCCACTGCTCCCAGATCAGCCTGTTAAAACAAAGTGACGATTTTGACCTGGACTCAGAAACGCAGGAGATGCAGGAGTTTATTCCAGGTTGAGTTAAAACTGATTTGGATTTTTTTGTTTACTAGGTTCATAGATTTTTAAAGCCAAGAGAATTGGTAAAACCTTGTTGGACTTAGACCTAAGCTGATATGACATGGGGGAAGCAATCTTGCCTTAATCATTTCTTCAATAGGAGTAGATAGGTCAGGTCACAGAATAATCTCAGGAGAGTAAGAAGTGGTTATATTCTAGCTGTTTTCAGGGAACATGACAACTAGAAAGAATTTTCACTGTGAATTTACAGTAAACATTGTGGATTTGGCCCTGAAAAGTTATTCTTATAATTAGTTTACTTCACTGAGTATTTTCACCTCTTATTTTAGGATCAGCTCATTCCTTTGTCTGAGAGGGAATCAACTGACTTTTTCTTGTAAGTACTATCAGAACTACAGGGTGATGAGAGAGTAGGGAATGAATCACCAAACTCTTCTGTTAATGCCTTTATATTTTATATAAATAATCAAACCTTCCCTGGATCACAACCTAAACCCACGTAACCTACTTGCAAGGTGATGATCCCAGCCTCTCCATGCACTGCCATATTTCCTCTTTACAACTTGGCTGGGGGTCCTGGTGTCCAGAATGACACTGAGGTGCTATGAGCAAAGGAGGGAGCTCTGTAGAAAGCAATATATCCTTTAGTGAATGACTGGACACCTCTTTGTGCTTGATTTTCAAGCAACAGAAGTGAGACACCAGACCAACAGATCAAACCATGGAAGGCCAGCCCTCTACCTGTGTTACAGTGATTTTACATCACTTTAATGAAACCCTGCACGACCTTCTACTCACTGTTACATGGAAGAATCATAATACAGCAAGGTTTAATTTTCAAAAGTATTTCTCTCAAGTTCATTCATATGTTTTACATAAATGTATTTCCTTTCCTTCCCATTTTTGTCTACACAAACAGACGCTTCCCTTTATCTCAGTTTAAGCAAGTTTTTTGTTAATTGGCTTGGGGTCAGACCGCACTTTTTAATCTCTGCATTAAAGGGGCTAAAGAAGTATGCATCTTCAGAGGCATGCTGTTCTGTGTGGCACAGAGCTGTTCTCTTAAAGATAAACCAGCTCTACTTGAACACCATACCTCAAGCCCAACCACATTTTAGGGAAAAGAACCAAAAAAAGTGACAGCTGTGCTCCCCCCACCTTTTTCTTTTTTATTGTAGCGGATTCTTATTCAATCATCTTCATGAAAGTGCCAAGCATTTCAGCAGTCCGGTCGCTCTTAAGACTTCCAAGGAGAATTGGAATGAGCCTCATGGGGAAGGTTAGAAGCAGGCTAGAATGCTGAATTTTGGCAGTCTCATAAAGGAGAGGAAGAAATATGTAGCTACTTGGGGGTAATTTGGAGTTAAGAATAATTTGGGGCCTTTGTAAACAATAGCATCTTAAATTGGTTTCCACGAAGCTCTTACATTTTTCACTAAAAGCTTTTCAACATCAGATCATTTCAGAACTGAATGCGCTACAATTCCCTTCCTTTCACCCTTCCCTTGTTCTCTTAGTAACATGTGTTCATCAGAAAGTATTTTTCTACTTCATTGTATGTTTCAAAACCTGTTATTTTTATATGTCAGCCTTCATTTTCCCTGATTTTGCTTCTTTCAGTCTAGGTATGAGCAAGAGATTCTATTATGTGAAAAAAGACGCACTTAAGTAGTTCTAAATCTCTCATCTGAATAGTTATTCAAAATTGAATCATGTTTCTCACACATCGTATGTTTAATTAATAGTTCTACAAATAAATTTATTGCAGTGTTAGATTTCTGGATGTAAATCAGCCTTGAACATTGCAGAAGGAAGAAGCAAAGCACCAGAAACACTGATTTGTCATAGTAATTTAAAACAGCTTTTAGATCTCAAAAGCTTTCAAAGTAGTGCACATCCCCTAAGATTTAGATAGGGACAGATATCTAAAATAAGTTTCTCCTTCTTATATTCAGATACCTACTTCAACATTTCCACAATTATGTTTAATACAGCAATGAAAAACTGACCTGTCATGGGGGATTGCTAGTCAACAACCTCCAGACAAGAGAGAGATCATACTGAGATTGTTTTCTGCAGATTATTAACCCAAGTTTCACAGCCAATTGCCTCAATAACTGGAAGAGGAGCCAGTGTCTGTCAGCCTTTGAAAACTAAGATCTTGATTTGATTTTTTTTTATCTTGAACAGCAGCATTTACAGACCTAAATACATATTGCAGAAAATCTGTACACAGTCCTGGGCCCAGATGTATAAAGATGTGTTGGAGACTCATGTCCACACAATTTAGCAGAAGAAAGGGCCCCAAGTGTATTTGTAGATTTGTGGTTATGCACCTGAATATAAAACTGGTTTAGAAAGGCCACTGAGAACCCAGACACTGATATGGGATCTTTTAATACCTGCTGTTATGTATACAAAACAATTTGGGGTGAATTAAAAGCATAATCCCTGTGCAAAATAGATCAAGGAACAGAATGGAGGTGAAGCAGTCAAATATGTGATGGGTTGCATAGTCACAGCATGAAATAAATGCTCACATAGCTATTAACTGTCCTTGACCCCCTACAAAATGCCATGCAGACAGCAAATAACACAATCTACAACAAGAAAAGAGAGCAATTGACAAGAGTGCTGTGAATTATCAAACAGGCAGTGTGTGAAAGGGCCAAAGCAGTGTGGGAGAAAACTCAAACATTATTACATAGACT
The DNA here is from genome assembly GCA_025769975.1 of Gallinago jamesoni. Lineage (NCBI taxonomy): Eukaryota > Metazoa > Chordata > Aves > Charadriiformes > Scolopacidae > Gallinago > Gallinago jamesoni. The sequence continues at coordinate 194,056,180 of JAOQGH010000001.1, forward strand.
TTTCTTGGGCCAGATCAAGAGCTGGTGCAAGTGACAGTAGGTTGAGTCATTTGAGCTGGCTGAGTTTACAAAGTACCATTTTTTCCCTGAGACATACTTGCTCTATTTACTTTTTTTTATTGTTTTTATTTTATGATGACTAGATTTCCTCCCCCATGTATCTGAAATCAGCATCTTGTCACAACTTTCAATCACGCTTACGTGTGTGAACAGAAAGAAGAGTTTTGCACAGCCAAACCTGGAAATGAGAACATTTTGAAAATAAAATAATAAATAAAAAAAAAAACCATTTAGCCATTATATTCCTATGTTCTTTGTTATTGACAATGATATTTGTCTTACCTCTGCCAACAGAGCTTCCTCTGCAGTGAATTCATAATCATGCATTACAGAAATACAGACATTGGTGATAGAGGAGAGCAAAACAAGGAAGTTCCCTTTCTTGTGAGTGTTTTTTCATCTCTAGCACCAAATGACTCGAGTGACAAGGCTTCAACCGCACCCCTTGGGATACTATTCCATAGCCCAATACATCTCATTGTCAGGATATTTGCACGAAGATTCAGTGAAAAAATTACTCTTGCGATTCCATCCCATTACTCCTAGTTACAACCCTGTCTGCTGCACTACGTAATTTCTCTCACCTGCTTCATGTCAATGTTGTGGTATGTTATCCTGTCCCCTCTGCCAAGACAAACTCATTTAGCTAGTTAGATCTTTCTTCATAAGTCAGCCCCTCCTGACTCCCCTCAATCATTTTTGTTGCTCTTCTCTGAACTACCTCCAATTTATCAGCCTTTTTTTCAAAGCAGCAGTGCTTGGAAATGAATGAAGCAAAGATCACAACCTCCTTCTTCACCAGTCCCACTGATATAAACAGGCACAATTGCAACCTGCTGGATAGTTGAGACAGAAAAAATGTAAATTGGAGAAATTATTAATACTGGGCTGGTTGAAAAAAAAATTTACTGAAATTTTGTTCCTTTGGAACTTGTTATTTCATTGTGTCTACAGAGAGGAAGCGACCGCATTTCCCCAAATTTTGGGGAAAACTGTAATTGGTTTTGGCCATTTTTGTGACAAAACAGGGAGAAAGGACTTCACTGCGAGGTTCAAATTAATTTATTTGGACTTCACTCACAGGTCCAATACGTCACTA
>JAOQGH010000001.1:194057438-194167858 GCA_025769975.1 Gallinago jamesoni
ATGACAACTCCCTGCATCTCACCTATTGTGCTCTGAAACCGGTTCAGCTGGGTGCTCCCATACAGCCAGATCTCTAACGTGGTCTTCACCTACCTGGTCTGTAAACTAAAAATACCCTGAAAATTCCTTGCCTGGGCAAATTTCAATTTTTGGGCTTTCATAAATAATTGAAATTCAATCAGATTTTGAAACCCATGTGAAAAATGGCTTTCTTTCATTCCTTGTGTCTCAGAACAGTAAGCATGCAAATAAACCACGTGAAGGTAAAAACCCAGTTTGGTCTTTATCCACCAAAGACTTTTGATAACACTACTCAAATACTTTGTAAAATATATACAAAGTCTCTGCTGTATCTATGTTTCTGAATGAATTTACATTAGACCTGATCCATTTGCGTATTAGTGACTAACACAAAAGCCCTTTGTTATTTTTTCTACACTAACAGCCAATTCCTATTCCTTGTAACAGGTATTATGTGACAGCTTCTTAAAATGGCAGCTCCTCATTTCCTGTCTTAACTGGGTGACTAGAAATACAGAAGAGCTACATGAAAAAAACAAGACACCATCAGTGCTGTAAGGAAAAAAAACGTACTTTTATAATCCTCATAAATTGAGTGCATTCATATAGTTGCAGATTAAGCAAAATCAGCTGAGGCACTTCATTTTAGCTGAGATTCTAACAATTTGCAGGAGCTTTTGCCAGAGAGAAAAGACTGTGGGAGGAAACAAGTGGAGAAGTGTCAGGCTGCTGGTCCCCACGTGCGTGACTAGAAAGTTAGGGAAAGAAACATAGCTTTGAAAAGATTTTTATTAATAAAGAGCCAAGTGAAGAGTCTTGTGAAATTATTGTCCAGCAATAACATTTAAAGCAGGATTATTTTATTCCTGTCAAGTACAAATTTCAGTTTTCACTTCATCAGCCCATCAGCATCACTACTTACGTTCCACTGAGTGTAAAAACTTCTTTATCTGCACAATAAATAGTAAAATAAAGTTTGTATTCTGCATGGAAATTCCTGAGTAAAACTAGTAATAACATTTGTTTTTTTCAAAATCCTTATATAAAACTATCAAAACAATGAAGGATCTCAAAAGAAAAGAAATGTTGTCTTGAATAACAAAATGTTTAAAAAATACAGAGTTGCTAAATTTTTATTGGTAAGAGTGAGGCTAAATCTGTATTGAGCTGTATATCTCACACACTGCACCTTTGACCAACACATTTCTTTAAAAAAAATACTAAAAACACAACAAATAGCAAAAAAAAAAATAAAAAAAGAAATTCCTCTTTGTATCCAAGCTAGAAGTTTTCCAGTCTGGTTTCACTGTGTTTGTGCAAGAAAAAAAATCTTCCTCTGGCAGCCAGGTATAGATGAGGTGACATAGTAGGCCTCTTCCAGCTCTCATCTCTGATTCATTTATCTTTCAGGTATGTCATGAGCTTTTCATCATCATTTCTGAATTATCCAACGACCAGCATTAGTTCCAAACAACCTCACATGGTCCCCAGTACTTTTCTGTACAGGCTGAATTTCTGCTTCATGTCACTAACTGTCTTTATTGATTGAGGAAGACAGACACGGCACCAATGCTTGCCCCTCTCCATTCAGAATTGCCAATGAAGCCCCGTGAAGTGCATCTGTAACTGGCAGACATGAAAGCATTTGTCCCCAGTTCATGACAGGTATACCTCCGAGAAAAGGCCATGATGCATATTCATTCACCAGAGGTCAGCATGAAAGATATAAACAGAATGTATTTATACGTATAATGCTTCCACTTTCTAAAGCATTATTTAATCTATTTCTTTCATGAGTATGTATTGTGTTGAATATGCATGGATGGGAAGAAAGCCTTTCTGGAGGCTTCTCCTCAAAGAGGTCAGGGTAGTAACCTTGTATATACAGAAAACAACAATAACAACCACCACACTTTATTAATATACTTTCTAGCTTGAAGAGAGATGAAAGAAAAAGCCAGACTTCTGTGGAGGAGATGGGAGAGCTGAAATGAGACTGCTGGACCAGGATTAGAGAGCCAGCACTACCTGGGTTTCTGGGGACAGGTGACATAATTGTAAATTTTCTAAAGCAGCCACCAATTTTTTAATATCGGCTAGAGATAAAAGCAGTCTGGTTCCCAAAGATTTGGATAACTCCTCTTAAGCCAAGTGGCTCTCTACTCAGAACCGCTGAAAAGTACTTACAATATATATGAAATCTGGCACACACAGAAAGAGGTTAAAAAAATATCCAGATGGGCACAGCTGAAAATCTAGGAATTCCTTTTCAGCATTCTTCTTTTCCCAGAAGCAAAAGGAATGACTGTACTTCACAGAAGATATTCCATAAAGTTGACAGGTGGTGGAAAACAGCTTTTTACAGTGAAGGACTGTTCACAGAAGTGCAATTTAATTACCATTTCCTACTTCAAAAAAAGCTTATTGCCAGCGTGCTCCTTTGCCTGTCTAGCGTTTCCCCACCAGCCAGACTATGTTGTCTTGTGGAAGATGAGGTCACCAGGATTCAGTGCAGCAGAGTCTCAATCCCTCTCCTTCACAAGACCCGCCTCTGGGGCAGCAAAGTTAATGAGACATAACAGAATCACAGAATGACAGAATCGTAGGGATTGCAAGGGACCTTTGGAGATCATTTAGTCCAAACCCACTGCTAAAGCAGGGGTAACATGCCTGTTATGAGAGAGAGACTAGTAATATCTGAAAAATTCTTCTAAAGAAGCAGCAGCCTGCTCCTTTCTAGTTTGATAGATTTTCTTTAAAGAGGTCTAACAAACATAACAACTGACTTTTCAGGACAGATGGGACAGAAGATATGTTAGATACGTGCTACATATAGAATATATGTAGAAGAGTTAAATCTAGGCAAAAAGGAAAACAAGACAGCAAGGTTGTGAGGAGAAAAGAAAAATTAATGTGGAAGATCTGGACAGGTAGAAGGAGAGAAGAGAAGCAGACATTATTGTTCTAAAAGCATATTGAATTCCTGTTCTAATGTCTATAACCAGCATCCCATAGAGGGTACGGTTTAAGAGAGAGTAATGCATTACAAATTTATTACAAGCGAAAGGGAATGAGGTAGCACCTGCCATTTTGGTTACTCATTTTGCTTTGTTGATGTAGTGTTTATTGAACATTCACTCTTGTAGAAATGTTTTGTGTGTTTTGTGACACTGTTGAAAATTTAAAATAAAAATAATTCTGAATTGAATTGAATGGTATTTTCGCATCCTATCTTCATTTTTAATCTCTCTGAGACCGAAGAGGTGGAAATCTTAAAAGAAATACTTGACCCTTTCTCATTTGGACTTAACAAAAGTAAGAATGTAAAAAATAATTTGAAAAACATTTTTTCAGAATATTTGAAGATGATGGGGTTTGTTTGCTTTCAAGTGAAAGGTGTTTGCACCATTTTACGACAAGCTCAGGTCTTCTGTGATGGCAAAGAGACTGTCCATTAACATTCTGACGGGACTTGAGGAAGACGACATTAGAGTATTGAAGGTGACCCCAATGGTCATTTCAAGGAATAATAAGAAACATTGGAGGTGATGGAGTTGCAAAAGCTGACAAAACAGAATGTAATTGAGAAAATCAATGAAATCAAGACTGCAATAATGATCAGGGGTGTTAAAGCACCCGATAGGTCACAGGCCATGAAATTGGACTATGCTCTTTGATGCAGGCAGGAAGAAGTCATTAGAAATGTCAGCAATGTCACAGAAATATCAGAAATGTCACACTTAGTTGTGTGAAGAGAGTTGACAATAGAAGTGGAAAAGAGAAAATTCACATGATAGTAATAAGCAGTATTCTCAAGTTGTCTGGAGGTGAGGGAAGAAAAAAATGGTGAATAGTTTAAGTACAAACCAAGGGTCAGTGTTGTGAAATGATAGATTAAAATTAAAACAGAGCATAGCCATAGAGGTACTGAAGACAAGACTCCTCTTAAAATATCTCAAATGAAAGGCTGTTGGTAGAGAACGGCACACAGAGCAGCCCCTTATATTGCCAGGAACAGATGTCTTCTCTTACAGTATACTTTTTATAGGCTCAAGCATGTCCGTGCACAGAAAATAAGAAAATAACATATACAGTGTGTGATTTATATTAGTATATATGTAAATGTATCACTGCAAATCACTGCATTATAAGTTTACATATGCAGCAGTGAAAGTGGTCATGTCTATCCTTACATTTTGTTTAACTCCAGAAAATACAGACCACAAAAATTCTTGAAGATAGAGATGGCAAGTGTGCTTTAGACTGAGAAACCATCAGGGAAACTGAAAGAGAGGAGATAGGGGATGGTTCAAGACACAGACTAAAACAATAACTTTTAAGGGAGCAGAATTCAACATCAACATGGATAAGGCAACGTCATATTTCCCAGCCTGCAAAAGCACCCCATTGTAATTAATACACAAGGGCCTGGAAGACAGTTTCAGTCATGTGCTTGAAGGCCTTGGGGGAAACAGTCTGAAAGATGTTGCTATATCCCAGTCAGAAGAGCTCAGAGAGACATTCAAGTTGAAGCTAATGCCCAAGTTACACACCTGAGTGATAAGCAGTGTGATGATGGAGTCCTGAAATGTCAAAACAGAAGATGGAGAACTCTGGGACAAAAATTACAAGCTCTCTATTGACCCCCATGGAAACTGCAGTTAGACATCCTTAAGTAGTGTCAAAAGTGGGTCTGCTAGCTTTGACATCCTGGTTAGATCCAAAATATGTTGACCATTCTGCACAGAGATCATTGGTGCTGCTGGATGCTCATAAACAAAATGCACAAAAGAGAAAACTGAAAAGTTAAAAAAGAAGCAACAGAAGATGGACATGGACCTGTTGGAATGGGTCCAGCAGAGGGCCAGGAAGATGATCAGAGGGATGGAGACCTCTCCTATGAGGACAGGCTGAGAGAGCTGGGGTCGTTCAGCCTGGAGAAGAGAAGGCTCTGGGGAGACCTTATAACGGCCTTTCAATATCTGAAGGGAGACTCCAGGTGAGCTGGAGGGGAACTCTTTGTCATGAAGCGTATTGACAGGAAAAGCAGTATGGGTATTAAATTGGAAGAGGAGACATTTAGATTGGATACCAGAAATAAATTCTTTCCAGTGAGGGTGGTGAGGCACTGGAACAGGTTGCCCAGGGAAGTTGTGGATGCCCCATACCTGGAGGTGTTCAAGGCCAGGCTGGATGGGGCTTTGAGCAACCTGGTTTAGCGGGAGGTGTCCCTGCCCATGGCAGGGGCATTGGAACTTGATGATCTTTAATGTCCCTTCCAACTCTAACCATTCTATGATTCTATGACGGAACCATACAACTGAAGTTAGTTGTGCTTTACACCTTTATCCTGAAATTCAATTGAAGCAAGTTTAAAAGTTCTTCCTTGGAGCGAGGCCAGAATGTTTGGTATCTTTCAGGATGAAGTCATTAGTTAAAATACTAAGGTTCTAAAGAAGAATCAAATAAAAGAATAATAAACTAACAAAGAAATATCTCCTCAGAAACAAATTCAAATTAAATTCTTGCAGCCTATATACATATGGCATACGTAAAGTTCTTGGCCAGTGCAGGCTGCAAAACAAATTTTCTTGCTATGTGAATCTTGAACTATGATCAGGAGCTTAGAGAGCAGAAGCTGACATTTTCAACCACTAACACAATACAATTTTCCTTTCCTCATGCCTTTTTTCCCTGGATGTTGATTTTGCTTATATTCTAAAATGAAGTCATTGCTTTCCTTAAATTGGCATTCTGTTTGAAGTTTTACTTTTGAAATAAATCTTGGCTGACTGAGAATTATACTGCAGATTGCTGTACGTTTTTGTTAACCCCCAGATCTGTTATTTTCATACTACTGTGGAAGTTTCTGAATTTTTTAAGTGTCTAACTACATAAATTTCAAATGTCCCTTTAAGGTATTTAGACACTTTTCTCATTATTGATGATGAGGTAAAATCATTTTTGGCAGGCACACTACATGGGTTTATCTATCTCATTTACCCTGGATATGAGTTTGTTACATTCCCAATTTTATAGGCAATAATGCAGCTGTGCTAGGCATTTGCCAATTGTTGCTATGTCTGTTTTTGTTGTATGGGTTTGTTTTTTTTTTAACTTCTGTGGTAAAGGCTATGAGGATTTAACACTCTAACTACTCAGTGAAATGATACCTTTTGTCAAAATACATAGAACACTATATCTAGGGAATATCAGAGGTTCCAGAATGTTATAGAAAGCTTACATTATCAAATAGGAGCTGTTGCTACTCTTGACTACTTGTCCTTATACCTAGATTCGGGAATTGTCTTTCATTTTTTTCCAATACAAAATGACAATTAACTGAGCTATTCTTTTTCCTTAAAAAAAAATAAAGTTCCTTAGGAAAAAAGAACCCCATTATAAAGACAAAATTTACGGTCACAATGAGGAGGGAAGGCAGACTACTACAGACAGCAGGAACCTGAAAGAGGATTACCCACAGCTCAGATGAGTGCCTTAATCTCCAAACTATAAAGGTAGTTTTTCTCACATTCCCTGACTGGAGCACTCTCAATTTGCATAAGCAGTTCAGTAACTAACAGGACTGCAGGAAAAAATTAGGCAGTGCAGAAACACTCACCGGGGTCTAAGCACTGGAGTTTATTTCCTTCCTTTCAATTACTAAATTTTAAGGCTTTCATTTCATTCTACAAAGAATGAAGACAGAGTTAAAACGTTCATATGTTTCACAAATTCTAGACTATTTGTGTCTATTATCATTCTCCAAGCTTTTTGAATCCATCTAAAGGTATAAATGAAGAAGAATGCACCATATTCAAGAATATATTTAAATACTTAAACCAAGCTTGAACTTGCATCACGATGAAGCCAAAGGAACACAGACCTGTACAAAAATGTTTTTCTAAATAATCACATGATTATTTAAGCAACCTGCTCTAGTGGAGGTGTCCCTGCCCATAGCAGGGGGGTTGGAACTCGATGATCTCTAAGGTCCCTTTCCAACGCTAACCATTCTATGATTCTATGAGAGATGTTAAATCTGGAATATTTCCGAGAACAAAAGAGAAGAAACATTATCTTGGTACTATCCATCTATCCTTATTGAAGTCAAGGAAATTGGAGCTACCAGATTACAGAGGCTGAGATTCCTGCAGCTTAAAGAGGTCACAACGGTGTGGCATAAAATCTTAAATGGCTTTTTCCAAATTGTACAGAGAAACATTATTTCCACACTTGACAGTCACAATATGGCTATAGTAACATTTAAACAATGCATGTAAGACCCAAATCCCAAGCATTTAGGAGAGTACGTTCACTTCACAGTCAGTGAAGAGAGAGGATCTCCAGATAGTCCTTTGAACCCAAGATGTGAAGTACACTGTGAAAGTGCCTTTCCCTCTTCAGTGACGTCAGAGGGGGTTGAAGCTCTTTAGTTAGACTCAAGTCTTTAATTCAGGCTCTTCTAGGGGTTGCCTATCTTCAGGTAGGACAAGCCCTAAAATTAAAAAATAAATAAAGAATAAATCTTTTAACCATTAGAACAAATTAAAAGCAGACATATATTTTCCTCAAAGGTCATTCATGCAAATAATTGAAAGAGCACAATGTTTTAGTTAAGACTTGTGCTGTTCCTGAAGACCAAAATGGAAAAATCTTCCACTGACTCCAGTAGATACAGGATCATGCCTCCAATGAACCATACCTAGATTAACAAAGCATGCAAAGGCAATTAATCCCAACCTATATCACTAGAAACCACAGGGTATGAGATAAACAAAAAGAAAAAGAGTACTGTTTCCAAAAAGATTGCACGCTTGGACTCACTCTGGCAAATTCAGTTTTGTGCATCTTTCCCTACAACCTGTATGAAGTTTATCGTTAAGTCAACAGACTTCACATCCAGTGAAATTGCTTGTATTAGAACCCTATAATCCAGACTGAACTAATTGATTATCTTTACCAAAGCAAAAGCAAGCAGCTGCAAAACTCTAAAGCCAAAGAAAAGATGGGTCAGCATGAGTCACTGGTATTTGCATAATCAATTTTTCCAGTACTAGCAAGTTTCTCTGAATTTCTAGACAATAACAGTAGGCTAACAAGCTGTCTTTCACATCTACATGACTCAGAGTTTCACCAAGGTGTTGTTTTTCTTTTTTTTTTTCTTTTTTCACTCCTAACTGAAATGAGGCTAAAGAAACAAAAAATAAAGATAGAAAATTAACCATCTGAAATTTTGGGTTTGTAAACAGAAATCACAGATAAAGGTTGACTAAGCCAAATACTGTCATTTCTATTTCTCAGTGAGATTAGAGATCCATTCCCACTGACATATAAGTAAGCAGATATTTTTTCACTCCCGATAAAGACTACAATACAGCTGTACTTCTATAATTGTAATTAGTTAAATTATTTTATACCTAACCATCCCACGGTTCACTAACCAAAAGAGCAGTAACAAAAAATCCCACCTGTTTCAAATGCAGTAAATCATCATTTGATTTACACGTATTGACTAGCTTAATTTTCACTCATTTAGAAGCTTTCCCTTTTGTAGATACCCAAATGAATTTCAATAACTAAGTTATCAGGAATTATTGTGAGTAGGAGATGAAGTAGCATTTGGCTTACAGTTTTGGTTACCAGACACTAATACTAAACCAAAACAAAATTCTTTTTCCCAAAGCTGCATCTTTTAAAACTGAATATTTTGTTTCCATAGCAAAAATGAAATTCTGGGTTCCGTCATTAAGGAGGAGAACTGTCTTACTGGTTTGGGTTGGGCTGGTTGTTTTTTTTCTTTTGGATTGATTGATTCTTCTGAAAGCTGGGCTTCTGCAAAGGAGTGTGAGAGATCAAGGCCATTGTCTTGTTCCCTAGACCATGTCCTGTACAACATATATACTATAGGTCCATCCTGGTTGGAGGTAAAACAGAAGCAACTGTCTGTTCAGCAATTTTACTTCTTAGCTAGGCCTCTTCTAACTCTCTGAAATTAACAGTATCTTGTGCAGAAACCTGTTCGTTCTCAGAGTGATAAGGCCTATGTTTATAGTTAAAGCCAAGGAACAGTATGCAGAGAGGTCAGCTAACTGCTACTTGCTCCACTGGAGGATTGGAAATGGAAAAGCATATAGAGGGTCTACGTGTGGGGAGAAGTGAACAGAACAGGTAACCCAAAATCAACCAACAGGGGTATTCCATCTCATCTGCCCCATGCTCAGTATGAAAGCTGAGGGATCAAAGGGTCAGTTCTCTTTCTTCAATGGCTGACATCCGAGTAGGACTCTGTCTGTTCGTCTGTCTTTGATCCTGATTCATGTGTTCCTGACTCCAGATTTAGAATCCAGTTCCCATCCATCACTGAGTCCAGTCTGGGACTTTCCCAGTGCCTGCCAGTCACATCTTCCTGGGAGCTTGATACAGTAAATATTGTATCTATTTCATTATTTACTTTTTATTTCATTATTAATATTTCTTTAAAGTAGTTTAGTTCTTTCTAAGCTTGTAAATGACTCTATCTCTCCTCCTCCTCTCCTCGGAGCAAGAGGTGGAGGGATAGAATCTGTCACAGGTCGTTGGTCAATTTGGCCTAAACCACAACAAGGCCTAAAATTTCTGCATCCAGTTCAACCAGTCATTGAGCCTCCCACCTCAATCTATGGGAAGAAAGATGTATGTCTTATCAAGACTATTCTATACACCCATTGTTGGCTGTTGGGAATTATCCCGTCTTTTGGAGGTGGTTGACGCACACTATTTACTGTGCAATAAGTGTAGACATCTCAGGCAAAATATTTTGCTTTTCAATAGCTGAAGTTAGGTATGAGGAACCTTACCATAAACTTTTAAGCTGCTAAGTTTATATGAGAAAACAAAGCATTATGAGGAGAAGTATGCTGAAGATGGTAAGTCAGATATTACAATATACAGGTAAGCAGGCTATAACTATCCCAAAGCACTGGAAGCTGGTAAGGATTCCAACCCAAGTATACAGCTGGATCCTAGTTTAGAAACCTGCAGTAGCTTCGTCTTGAGGCTATTTCTTCAATTCTCACTCATCACAGTTCAGATGAGTCATTGGGATTTGCACAGGTAGCAGCATGTAGGGCAGCAGCTACGCTGTAATGTCTGACTTGAAGCTGTGTCTACTGTTAGGATTTGAGGCCGTAATAATAGTTTTGTATGCCAAACTCCTAAAGCAAGTACATGTTCAAAATGTCATAAATATAATAATGCAGTCAAGTGACTTCACATGGAAAAAAAAAAATACCAAGAAGGTGTTTCTGACTCCATTTTCTGTAGAAAAGTTTGTTTGTTTTTCAGGGTTCACAATTCATCAAACTGCATGTGTATTTCTTGGGTGAACCGAAGAAAATGCATGAGCAAGCTTTAGGAAAACAAATTTGGTATCAGCTTTTACCATAAGAAAATCAAACTTGTATTAGACTTTGGGACATAATTATCACATCAATCATTGTTTTAAATGCAGAAGACTCCATCAAGCATTGGAAACAAGTTCTGTGGCATTTCCCAATCATGAAACAATTTTCAGAGACAGTAAATCACTTCTCAGCCTTTAAATGTGATCTCTCATCAGTGCTGTGAGTTAAGCAGCAGGACTGACATATATAAACCTTCATGCATTTCCTTTGGGGACGGAAAATAATTGTACTAGGAAGGAACAGGTCAGAAGAAAGGGAAAATATTCAGAACTGATCAATTTTTGTATCCTTTCTTTCCCTCTGAAACAGAGGGGAAAGTACAAACAGGTACTTGCTGCCATGTGGGTGTTTTGATAAGAAAAGGCTGTTACCTCAAAGATAGCATGTATGAAGTATAAAGTGGTTTCCAAGGAAACTATTTTTCAAATATCTCTCTTGCCAGAGATTCATTGTTTTTCTTGGCATCAAGCTCTCTCACACACACCCTTCTTCTTTAACAGTCTCATCAAATCCAAATATTTCCAGATTCTGAGTTTGGGGTTTGGCTATCACACCATCTTTAACAGTTGACTAGTCACAACAGCTTACAGAAAATTGAACACTCCAAATCCTTTATTAGTGAAGATAACTGTCCCCCTGCAAAAAATTCAAATCTAAACATAACTAACACTTTAAGTACCCAAGGAAAATCCATCTTAAATTGAGAATCAAGATGTTTGGAAATGGAAAAAAAAAAAATCTAAAGTAGACATGTTCTAGCTCCATTTTCTCTCATTTCTAAACAGTTGGCTTAAAAAAAAAAAAAAAAAAAAAAAAGAAAAGAAAAGATTTATAACAGCAATAATGGATATACATTTCTGGCTAGGTAATGGCCAATTAGAGCACTAATGACCTGAGGCAAAATCATGGCTTTTTACTTTTTCAAATCAGGTATAATCTTACTTGCAAAGATCAGCAGTTTGAAAGCTACTTGGAGTGATTACATGTCAAAATGCACTTCATGGCCATACACGGAGAAAAAGCTCAGGAACCAAGCTCTAAAAGTGAGAGGCACCTGTCTGCAGCTAAGTAGTTACTTCTACACCAAGGTTTACATCAAACATCTTCCTGAATGCTGGCAAGATTTACCATCACAACCACATGAATAAGCTTGACTACCAGTCTAGCAGAAGGCAATGACTCAGGCTTACATTCTGCAAGATCTGGGTGATGTCTTTTCATTCCATATTTGAATAAGATGTTGTAACTCAGCAAATAAAACACTTAAGTACATGCTTAACTTCATGGGTTGACTTGTACACAGTTTTCAGTGGTGTAATGGTTGACTGAAGCCAAGCAGATGGTTAGGAGTTTTGTTGGATGGAGGCCTAGATGCTTAGAAGGATGCTGGTGAAGTGTTTTATGACTCTCCTTAAGTCATATTGCCCTTCTATTTTTTGTTTGAATTCTAATATAGGAAATATTTTTTCTTTAACCAAGTGTGTACCTGCAGACTCTATCAGCATCGCTTCATTTTCATCATCTGAAGTGCACTGCTTTGCAAAGTTACAGAGAAAAGTATATTAATTTTGTATCAGTAAAATTTCTAACATTATGAAATAATATACAATTTAGTATAACCAAATCAGGAAAAAATTGTTGATATAAAACTGATCAGGTTGTCAGTACTAGCACAATACTCATTAAAATTGGTTGTTAACAGGACTTTCTTTGTATTGGGGATAGTATTCATGCAGAACAAACCCCACAGTCTCTGTGCAATGATTTTCTGGTCTGTATATCAGACAAAAGAAAGCGGATGAAACAATCAGGTGGGTGAGGAAAGGAAAATATTAGTCAGCATGACAAACAGTGGTCTCAATGTCTCTGCAATTACATCTTGCAAAGTATTCCTAGTTTTCCTTGCAAAGCAGAATTTGAACAAGCATCTGAATGAACATATGGCTCCAACCTGCTGGCCCACACCTTTTATTTCGACACGACACTCATATCACTAGATTCGTGCAGGACAGTGATAGATTGTGTCTTACTGTATGGTCATTATTCATAATTCAAACACAATTTTATTTGTGAATATAAATGAAAAAAGACTTAATCTATTAATGCCATGCTGTCAAGAAATGTCAACTGAAAAGTTATGAATTTGCTACTTAGGGAGTAATGAAACAACTCTAATTACATTACATTTTTTTAAAATTTTCTTATCACTCTAATTTTTTATTCTCCAATGAAAAGTCACATAACCTTGGAGACTAGATAAATAAAGGTACTAGCCACAAGTGATATATGTCTGTGGTGGGCTGGCCTCTGCTCACAGCCAAGCACCCACACAACTACTCACACACTCTCTACCCCACCCCAGGAGGACAGGAGCAAGAAAACTCATGGGTTGAGATAAAGGTGGGAAGGTAATTTAACAGTTGCTATTGCAGGCAAAACAGACTCAGCTCTGGAGAATTTAACATAATATATTGACAATTAATATAAATTATAGGGTACTAATTCGGGTATTGAGACAAACAACAAAAAAAGAAACCTTTAGACACTTAGGAAAAAACATCTTTCCTCCTCCTTTCCTAGGCTTAGCTTTAATACAGACTTCTCTCCACACTTCTGCTGCTGCCGCAGGTTATACCCAATACTTCCAGCAAGGCAATGGGTGATGCAGAGGGTCAGGGTCAAGACATAGCAGTTTCTCTCTGTTGCTTCTTTCTTCTCACTCAGTTTCCACACACCAACATGGGTCCTCTATGGGCTGTAGTTCTCTGGGGAAGTATCTGCTCCAGCATGGGCTCATCTATGGGTCCCTTTGGGAGGCAGTGTTTGTTCAGCCATGGAGCACATCCTCCTCCATGTCCCAACTTGGTGTTCCCCTGCTCTTTCTCACCCTTCTTTTTTTCCCTCTTCTTCCTCTGTATGTATGGTGTTTTCTGCTCTTCCATAAATACATTCTCACAGAGGGGCCATCAGCTCTGCTGGTGGACTCAGCTTTGTGCTACAGTGGCCTCATTGTAGAGCCAGCTGGCTGTGTCTGGCATGGGACAGCCCCGGGCTTTTCCCACAGAGGCCATCCCTGCAACCCTCAATTGCCAAAATGTTGCCACATAAACCCAATTCAACAATGATTTCTATGTTTCTTTGCCAAAGCTAACAAAAATCTCAGTCTCTGTGAAACAAAACAACTTTATGTGTTCATATGTGTTTGTGTGTATAACTTCAGCCCCAAGGGAGCTTTGAAAATGCTAGATCAGGGTGCATGAGGGTCCATCTGTATCCTGATTCCCGTCTGGTATGTCCCAGGCAGAAATAAAGTGCAATTTCACTCCACTTTCTGTTCAAACGAAATTCAGATATGGGTCCCTTCTGCCTTCCTAAGAGGTATCTACTGTGCATGATTGAGAGTACCACTCCAGCCATGTATTTCATGCAGGTAAATTCCATGAAGCTTGGAGAACAAGCCCACAGTTACATTTTTGACTGTTTCCAAAAACTGTATCTGGGAACTCTTGCCATCTGATAACTGTTGAGCCCTGTCTTATGAGAGTTATGGTCTCCTTAGTCTGGCAGCTCTTCACTACTCAAAGAACAAAACTGGGAGGCCACCCTTCCAAGACAAAGCTCTGAGTCTAAAAGAAACAGAAAATAAACCTTACAGATGCTCATTAGCATGACGGGGGGGCAGTCCCTAGGCTTGACTTTTCTACAAGACAAATTCTATAAAGCCCCAGAAACCATCCTATTGCTTCATGCAGGAAATGAAGCACATCAACACAGATCACAAGTCCACTGCTGGATCAGTGTGTCTGTCTCTGTAAGGATTTACTTTCTTTAACAGTCCATCTCAGTGGCACTTAAAGATGGAAGAAGCATCTCCTGATCCAGGGTCTGATATATAAGCTGGAGAGAACACCGTGCAAAGTTCCCACATTTTAGACTTCAGGGGAACAGAATGAAAGTCAGGTTCAATGTCATTGTGGATAGAGGATATTATGAAATAAATCTGCTTTTTAATCAGTATATTGTAATGAGCTGGAAGTATTTTTAAATTACCCCATAATTTATATGTTATTTGCTTAATGAGGTATTTCCTTATGGGTTGTTAATGACTATTGTCAGGAAGACATCTAAAATGCAGACTCATCTTGATCTTGCAGTATTTCTGTATACGTTTACCTTAATTAAGAGGCAGTCAGCCTCTTGCACTTCTAACCCCAAAATAAGCTATATATTTTGTAAAGTTCTTCTTGTTGTTAGGGTTTTTTTTACAAATGTTAATTTTAAAAAAATTGATTTTTTTTAACATTCTTTTCTAAATTCTTGATAGCATTTTGAAAAGGAACATGTAAAGACTTCTTTTATCTTGTTGCTGGCAATTCCCACCAAAATACTTTGCTAAATTTGTGATTCAGATAAGCCTTTCCTATGATCTGAGAACATCTCTGGGACACCAGCACATATGAAACAAAAGAACTTCTTACAGAAATAGCTTTATTTTGCCCTTTCTGGCTCCTTTGTGAGTTCCTCTGATAATACCCAGTTTGACTGCTGCTGTAATTCCTTGGGGATTTTTGTTCACTACTTATTTTTAAAATCCACAACTTTTTTTTTTTTTTTACTTTTTTGTTAAATAAATAGCTGTTCCTCTGGGTTCAACTGTCAGATTAGTAGGCTGAGCTGCAACAGGGAAGAGGCTTTGTGCTGTGCCAGGTACTATCAGCAGGACTTTGAAATGAATTCTTCTTTTAAATGGGCAGTACAAATTTTATTTTTCTTTGGCCATACTCTTTTCCTGTTGATTTTTTATCTTTGACAGGCTTTTTAGTGTGAGTCACAGTTAGCCACATACAAATCTTAACTGGAAAGGCTCCCTTCGAGTTTGGGAAGAAAGCATTCCCCTTGGCAGTTCACTTTTAGCTTCTCTACTGAGAAGACTTCAAACCAGGCTGTGCCTAAGACTGCTAGATGTGTGCTTGTGCAGCGTGTTTTGGAGAACAGAAGGACTACAGAGGAGTAAGCAGAAAATACTACGTGGGGTCAAACTGTTTCTCTTTTAAAGGATTATGTGCTTATTTTTTATTTGTTTTTCTTTTAATTCTCCTTCAGTTTCTCATAATCACTGAAACAAAAGATTTGTCTCCCCTTAAAAAAAATACTACCAGCTGACAGAGAAACCCTGTGTACTGTGGTCAGCTGTGGTTCTGCAGAAAACTCAAATCTATGGAATCTTCACCTCAGTCCCTGCTTTCTACCTTTTTTAAAGTTATTTAACAGTCAGTCCTCTGGTCAGCTGTGTCATTTTTCACAAAGTCCATGCCTTTGAAGGACCTTACCATTAGCAAATCAGTGGTAATCTCTCCTTTACTCCAGGTGAGTAGGCTTTACATACGGATGAAGAATAACAATCCCTCAGACACTGTTCAGTGCCTTGCCTACATCAGCCTTCAAGACAGAAGAGGCACAAAGAAGACTTATAGTGCATAAACAACAGACAGGGAACAACTGTGCTGAAATCCCATCAGGTCCCCCAAAGAAGTGGTGGAACTTTCCTCTAGAACCAACATAGCCCCCTCCATGCAGTACAGCCTTGAGGGGTTCAGAGCTGCAGCCTCAACACCAGCCGCTCCAGTGGTAACAACTATAATCCTTCCTCAAGACATGATCATCTCACTAATCAGACAGATCATAGATGATATGCTCCTGGGTATCTGCTCTGTGCATCCCTAAATTGCCCCAGAGAACGAGCATGAAAGAAGTAAATTTAGTCACATCACGTCCTACTTTTGATGGGAGAAGGGAGGGTCACATCCCAAATAACAGGGACACCCCTGTCCCTGTCAGGGACACCCCTGACTTAGACTGCTGATGCCAGCTAGTTGAACCAAAACATTATGCATTTCTCTTGAAAGCTTCTTTTTTCACAAGGCTTTCTTTTTGCCAAAGCTGAACTCCCTGTATGCTGTGCAAAACTCACAGATCACTCTTCTTCCAAGAGCTTAAAGCATCCTCCCCCTCCCAAACTGTCACAGTCACACTTGGGGATTCAGGGGTTTATTGCAAGGTGTGTAACAGACAAAATTGGAACTGATATATATTACTTCTGAGGTTGCTAGTCCCATTTCCAGTAATTACTGACAGTTGCTACAGCAGTTACACCAAGTCTAGAGAAATACATCCAAATTTAAGTGTTGATGATTCTAAACGTGATACTATTCACTTTTCTCTGCATTCTTTTCCTTCCTCAAAAAGGAAAAATACAACTGGGAAAAAAAAAAAAAAAAAAGCAAAAAAACCGCACAAAAACACCCTAGTGAATTTTATTCAAGCAGCTTAAAGCCATCAACACTAGGAATCACAGGAGGATGTGATTCAGCCATTTACAGTTTAGGAATGGGTGTGGTTTTGCTCTAATACATTGTATTGGGACTCAATGCAAATTACCTGCTTTCAGATGCATATATTTTGAAAGTCTTTAGAGTGCCTGGCTTAAAATGTGGAACAGTTATCTCTGTTTTTTATGCCTACAGTGTATCAATTCCTGTTTTCTGGAATTTGTTTCAGATTTGGTGGCGTTTTTTTCTAACCTCACAAAAGAGCCAAAGAAATCTGAAGAAATTTCTACCTGAATCCAATGGCATTCCAGATAAAAAAAAGGAGGATGTTTTATTGCAACATGGAGAGGGGAAAAAAAAAAAAAAAAAAAAAAAAAGAAAAGGAAAAAAAAAGATTTGGGTGAGTTAAGTTATGACTTCTCTGAAATGTCCATAAAAAATTCCTATGTTGTCTACTGCTAAAATACACCCAGACTCAAATAACATGGATACAACAGACAGCGCAAGGACACAGGAGATAGCTACCGTATATATCGGCATGCAGTAACAGTCAGAAGGGGGTCAACAGAGCAGTTACACCTGACAACTGGATGGCAGGGTATTTACAACATACAGAAAATTTAGAATGAGCTAAAGAGGACTCAAACTTTAGCAGGAAACTCTGGCCTTTTCTGAAGTTTGGAAATTAACAAATCACTTAGAAAAGAAGAGCATTCTCAGATACTGATGTATTTTTTATTTATAGTTAGAACCAAAGCACAAGCGACAGACCATGAAAAAGCTGCTCTTACAGTACGATCACCCAGATCTGAGACAGCCAGAGCAGAAAGCTGGCAAGAAAGTGTGTATATCTTCCTCTCCTCCTTCTCTCTCCCCCCATTACAGTGACAGCAAAGTGGAGATGGTTTAGTGAGGATACACAGTGCTGTACTGCAGCCAAGGAACATAAACAGAAGAATTGAAGACCTTCTGTCTCCAATGGGGCCGAAAAAATAAAAAATAGCTGGGGAAGTATATAAGAACAAGGTAGCTATATAGACTGATAATTTCCCAGAATCCTTTCCCAGAATAGAACAATTTATGGCTCAGGATTTCTTCAGTTTCTGTGTAAGAGAGTGAGAAGGCAGCAGTGTTGTGCACAAGATGTGGTGGGTAACGCCCACACCTCCAGACTGCTCCTTTATCTATGATAGCCCACACTTTGGCTATCTTCATGACCCAGCATCCCCCCGCATCTTTTCCTCTGGCCTTGGATCCACTTTCACACTTATTGCAGAAAGTCCTGTGCCATATTTCCTCCATGCCTGAGAACTTGATAAGGTTATATGCATTTGTTTGGTCTCAGAGCTTTTGTGGGGAAAGGTATAAAACAGACATAGAGTTACAGACTTTGTCATATAACCATCCAAGTGTATCCACAGGAATTTGGAGCAGTAGATGTGTACACGGAGTGACCCACAAAAATGGTGGATGACATACAGAGTTTCATACATAGTTATTTTAGGCCTTATTTCATAGAATGGTAGAATCATAGAATGGTTTGGTTTGGAAGAGACCTTAGAGATCATCGAGTTCCAAACCCCTGCCATGGGCAGGGACACCTCCCACTAGACCAGGCTCCTCATAGTCCTACCCAGCCTTGCCTTGAACACTTCTAGAGATGGGGCATCCACAACTTCTGTAGGCAACCTGTTCCAGTGCCTCACCAGGAAAGTTCTTTCTAATATATAATGTAAATCTCCCTGCTTTCAGTTTAAAACCATTACCCCTCATCCTATCACTACACTTATCTCTCCTGTAAGCCCCCTTCAGCTACTGAAATGCTGCCCTAAGGTCTCCCCGGAGCCTTCTCTTCTCCAGGCTGAACAGCCCCAACTCTCTCAGTCTGTCTTCATATCCTTTAAAGATAGACTACTAAGTTAAGGGAAGCCTTATTAAAAAAAAAAAATAAAAAGGGATGGCCATTCACATTATTTTATTCTATGAAAACTGCACAGTACTGCACTTTTTTTATTGACAGGCAATGGGAAAGAGGAAAGGAGCAAGAAAGATGGGCAGAAAACATTCTTCCCCTCCCAAGCATTCTGCTGTAGGAAATGGTAACAGGGGAATACTGTGGAAGAAAGTAAAATTGTCTTTACTTGACCACTTGGTATACCTTAGGGAGGCAAAGGAATCCCTCCTATCCAAGATCACTTTTGGAGGTAGCAATTTTTTCCCAGAGAAAATACAGTCCTTAGACTAGGAAGAAAGAGGCTTATTTCCATGAACACCATCACACTGTGTCAGATCTCAGCCCTAGCAGCCCAGACGTGCTGAAAGGGATGCCAGCACACAAGGAGGCAGTCTCTTACTGTTGACAGGAGAGAACTGCATGGCTCCCCCAGCTCAGCCTGGATCCTTTCTACCCTGCAGAAAGAGAGCAAAGGTGTGTGCTGTGGCCAGCGCTGTTGACACCATTCTCATAGACACAGCGTTAGCAAGAGTCCCAATAATGATTTCTTTGTTTGGATTCACTTCATGAAAACAAACATCAATATGCAAAGGAAGCTCTTGTGAGCAAAACTATTAAAGCAGTAGCTTTCATAATTTAGGAACAATGCTCAAAGTGAACATCTTTGAAGTGTGCACCCGTTAGATAGCTGTTCCGTTATGTTACAGCATCCTAAAATAAAACAGGAGACAAAAGTCAATAGGTGTTCTGCCCAGTTATAAAAGGGTTCATAAAGTCAGAGAGAAAAAAATCACTGTTGGAAATGGGAGGAAGGAGCAGGTGGAAGCTGCACAGGATTACAGCTGCATCAAAGGGTAAGGAACTTTGTAGCAGGTAGTGTGAGAGAAGGAAAAACAGACCTCCCAGCATACCTCCCCCCATGCCTATGTAGTAACCACCAGTAAGCGACCCACTGCCACCATCTAAACTAAGGCTGATGATCCTTTATCAGGAGAACCTTTCTGCAGATTGGACAGTTTAATAATCAGGAAAGTAAGTCCCACTAGGATGCCAAAAACATATATGACTATACATATCATTTGCAGCATTGTTCCTCTGCCTGACATAAAGTGTGTCTTGAATAAGATTCTTCACTGACCTCATAGAAAACACCATCATTACTTAAAAAGCCAGTTGTCTGTTGCAGCAGGAAAGTGTCTGAAGTAGAATGAGACCCTGGGCTACCGCATAGCAAGAAGCAAGACCTTATCAGGAAATCTGAACAGTGCAACTCAATCGAAAGCAGAACAAAATGAGAGAAACACCAGAGTAGATTTGTAATCATGTTTTTAGCCAGCAAGTACAGCACTAATTATATCAGATGGTTATTATTTTTAATAAAGAACCATCTTCTGAAAAAATCTTTTCCTTATCTGCCCACTTGCAAGATATGAAAGTATTTCCTAGCTATAAGACTTATTGCATAATAACATATTATCCTAAGTACTTACCTCTTCACTGACTCAAATATTATTTAAAAAAGTTCAAATGATTGCCTGTTGCAAAAACAGTTTCAAAATGTAAACAGCAAACAGAAGAAAAATATATTTCAGTTCCTTTACGTAATATGTAAAAGCAGCTGAAACAAGACTTGAAGTAATATTTATTTGATTTTTTTCAAGGGAAAAATACCAAAGTCAGATATTGGCCACTGTTTTGTTGGTTTTTTGCCACCAGGGGCTACTTACATGATTTTATTTTTTAGTCTATGTCTTATTTTTTACATGTTTCTAGGATTAAATAAAGGGTAATTTTCTTAGCCACAGTTAAAAGTATAGGATTGGTGAACATTTGAAAAAGAAAGCTTTTCTACCAATTGTTCCAGTCAAACAGATGTTAATCACCCTCATAATTTTTATGTTTGGTTTTCAATCATTCCAACAGCTTTTAAAAAAGGTGTGAATTTCAAATGCATTTCTAATGCAGAAAATCAAAACAGGAAGAATTTAAAGTATAATTTTTAGCCACCTCCATTCACTGTAAAGAAAATGGATTAAAAAGCCCTTATTCTTTTCTGCCTGTTCTTTGTTAACACAAAATACTGTTTTCCTCCAGTTCCAAAATCTGCTAGGGACTACAGTGCAACTGCAGATCCTACTAGGAGACAAACAAAAAATCGAAAGTCTAAGAAAATTCTAAGACATCTTGATGATTTCTCTATCCCAGTGTTCCCCAAAAGAGTCCAGCAGCTGAAACACGTCTTCACTAGAGGTCATCTTTCACCAGTCACTCTTTGGGAGGGTTTCAGACTCTTCCATCCTTTTGACATCCTCTGTGCCCAACCCCACAATCTTAGAGCTGCTTAAGTCAGCATTTTGTTTCTTTTCATTCCTCTGGTAATGTGCCCTTTTCAAAGAGTCTGCCCAAAGCTACTGAGTGTAGTGATGTAATTTCACTGCAGAGTCAAAGTAACTAACCAACACCCAAAGAAAAAGTAAAGAAAAATAAAAATCCACAGCTCTCACATGTTTAAAATGTTGACAGCCTGATATATATTACTTGTAGTTGCTTCATGAGACAGTCAAAGATTGTTACATTTACTGTCTGTCATAAAACATTTAGAAAATTGCAAAGCTGAGTCATAACAATAACAGAAAACTACTGCATTTTGTTCTGCTTCATCTGTAAACTCTGATTATTTATTTATTTTGAAAAGCTGAAATAGTCTTAAGCCCGGTCAAATTTTTAAAAATTATTCCACTATTAATTTTAAATGTTGTCAGAGTTCCAGAGATAACTGTTACCAAACAGATGGCTTCAACATGGAAATGGCTACACAGAGGAAAAAAACACCACCTAAACCATGCATCTTGTATCTTCCAATCTTCTCCAATGCCTAATCCACTTAGTCTCATTTTTCTGCTACCTTCACCCCCAATGTATGAAATGAGTACTATGAAATACTGAAATCATAGGTGCAGTTACTGAAAATGGCTGAGTTAAAATGAAAATAGCTTTTCCCTTTCACTGCTGTGGAGGACTAAACTAACTTCACGTCTTTTTAAAATAAATAAGTATTGGCAGCAATTTGCATGCTTATACTATGTGTACACACGTTTGTTGATATACACTTCAGAAAGCTCTGTTTTCTTGGAGAACTACTGGAATTTGAGTGATGAGAAAAAGATTGAGGCATCAGAACAGTGATAAACACAAGATTAACAGATTAATTTATATGGAGAATACGCTTCTGCCTGTCTGTTTAAAACACACTTGATTTTTGCAACCCATTTTTAACCAGAAGCACACTAGAGAATGAATGAGATTTTGAGATATTTTTTTTTCTTTGAAGACTTTGATGTCTCAGTTAGGAGAGAGGAATGTAAACATCTCTAATGACAACTCCAAAGGGTCATTCAGAAGCTCTCAAGAAACATCACAAGCCCAAGCTTGTCCTTTCTGTTATTCCTAAGGCAAAATATCACCAGAGCGGTCTTCATACACTAGCAAGTGGAGGAAGCAGGGAACAGAAATGCAGGCTGAATACGGATTGTTTTATAAGTTACCACCAGACTCTGAAGGTTATCCCACTTAATCATGTCTAAAATGTGATTGTTTGTATGCCTATATTTATATCAATTAAATAGCTACTTGCCTTTCTGCATTTTCAATTTTTTGGCCCCAGAGACTCTACACAAAGATACGTCCATTTGGTAGTAAGAATGATACTGCTTCCAGTTATTTCTTAGATGTGTTCAAGAAAGCCATCAGTTAAGGCCTGATGAACACAGAGTGAGACAGCCAGCGAGAGTGTAGAATTCTGCCCACTAGATGTTTAAGTCAAGACAGACAAACTTCTGCTGGGAATATGTTAGATTCAGTGGGTCAGCCCTGAAGGAAAGGGATGGACTTCCAGCCCCTAAAGTGAAACTCTGCTCATGATGGAAGGTCATCAGCAGAAGACAGATGTTTGCCAAAGGTACAGTTTAAGGCTATAGTAAACCCATACTGCAGGAGATGTTTTCAGGGAAAAGCTGGCACTTTTCTGGCTGCTTATCTGGTCTCCAAAATCCCAGCATTGCACTGCTTCCATAAAAATCACTTTGTCAAATGCAGCATGATCTGCAAGAAGGCACAGCTGTCTATGAAAGATAAGTCTCCTATTTTACTTGTTCAGCACAGAGTGTGTGCGTGAGCCATCCATTGTGTGGTTTAGTAGGTCACTTTTCTTAGCAGCCCTGCTTTAACTTCAGTAAATTGATAGTTAACTGAAGGCTACAGACACATGAACAAGGCAGGAACATAGAACAAATCTCCCATGGCCCCTCAGCAGCAAAGAACAGTCTGTGCCTTGAAAGACAGACATCTGAAAGCATGATTTAGTCCCAGGTGGCAAATGGGTACACACCTGATTCACTTGCAGTGCGGAGTCCACAGGATGGCTTACCATAGAGACTCAGTGACACATCCACATAAACTAAATCCTAGTCCAAACATACCGTCTTCAACTGAGGTTTTCTGGCTGATCCCAAGGGGTAAAAGTCTTAATAGATATATATGGGTGGACGTATATAGCTTTAGATGCATTCATATGGGTTTGGTTTTTTTTCCAATGGTATGGACACTGCCACCTTCAGAGACAGAACCCTCCTGGGAAGCACAAATGGCCAGTGACTACTTACAAGAGAAAATTTTGTTCCATCAGAACTGGCCTGCAATGGAAGACTCGATTGCTGAAACAATTTATATATCTATAAATATATCTATAAAATAGATAGCAATCCATGTATATTTGGATACACCAATAAACCCTGCCCTCCCCAGACCACCTGTGCCTGTAAATACATGGGGAAAGGGGAGAGAGTTACACAGGTATTTTTCTGTACAATTTTCATCCCCAGCTCATCCTACACGTGCTTCTATACTGTAACAAACAACATTTGAAATAAGCCAGTTCCCCTCTGGCAAAAGACCCTGACTAATTGTGACTCTTCACCCCTGCTTCACCTCTCTTTAGAGGTCCTACACCAGGTGAGACTGCTGTAATTCCAATGCTTCAGGTATCAGTAAAGAGCTCTCTCCCAGGCAAAGTGAGGTCAAATATAAGGTTAGGTACACATAAGGCTGTTGAGGCTAGGGCAGCTCCCGGCCCCAGTCCAATGCCAGAACGTAATAAAGATAGCATCCCTCAGGTTGTCCTTTTTGGCTTTGCCCAAGTGACCAGGGATGGCCTTACATCTCAATTGACTGTAAAGGGCCCAAGTCAACACAAGTATAAAGTAAAGTTTGTACTCAACTCTGCCGCTGCACCCCCAAAATATACAAAATAGTATTAACCTTCAATCCTAACAAACCAGAATATATTTTGTTCCACCATGCTATGGCCTTCTGATAGATGATGTCACCATCATGTAAAGCAATCCTGTGTTCCTGTGATACAGTACTCAAGCCATTAGTGCTTGGATCTTCTTCTATATCTTCACACTAATAATACCTCTTCCTCCTATTGTTTTTTTCTCTTTGATATGCAGGAAGACTGAAGGGGTCTTTCTCCACCTCCTGCAGGCAAGAATTCTCTCTTGCTGTAGAATTTGTTATGAAAACCTTTCAGTAATTTTACTAGCCCAAAATCTCCACACATCTTTTTTTCTACAGCTTTTTTCTGTCCTTTGCATGGTCCTGTAATTCTATATTCTTCAGAGGTCCTCTTACAAACTCCTCGTGGTCCAGGTGAGTATAAAATCCCACGCACAAATTCTTCTTCTAGAAAGAAGGTGGGGAGAATGGAGGTTTAGTTGCATCAGTTTCCCCTGATGCAAGGAAAGACATTTCCAGAAACAGTTGGAAATTTCAGAGGCCTCTCCAGAGACTGTATTTTCCATTTTTCTTGAAGAATCAGTTTAAGGCTGTGACCTGTGGGTTCTGTAGTTCAAGTGCATGGCCCATTGTCATTTAAAACAGAGAAATATTAGAAAGAAACTGTGGGTGGGATTTCTGTGTCCTCCCTCTCCCCAGCACATAAAATGGTAAATGAAAAATATCCCTCATAAAACTATCAGCATTTCCAAAGTTTCCAAAATTCAGCTGTCCTAATTCTCATATAAATTAGAGCAGTGTAACTGCAGCTATAAGAAGGTATCATGGTCCCTGAGGAAAACACCTTTGACAGAGTGTTGGGATAAATTATTTCATATCAGCCTCATTTTTGTCACTGTCTGCACAGGAGAAAATTAAAAAGAATAATCTGTCTCCAAACATTATTCCCAGGTTCAATGCGCACCACCTGAGTCAAGATTCAGAAGAAATGTTCCTCTCCTTAATGAAGTGACTCCAGCAGTTGCATACTTAATACCACTTTCCATTCTGAGAGTTAGTGGGCACTGAATTTTTTTTTCTTCCTTCTCTTTACCTTCTGTGTGATTAATTGAGAAACCTCTTCCCTGGATGGCACCAATTCACCATAATCTCTGCTGCCTATTAGGCAATTTCATTCCAGCACCTCATTTTTTAAGTTTAAGGCATGAATGTAATCAGTACAGCCCAGATTCTGGATACTTGTGAGAAACAACTGTCAAAGGTACCAGCCATTTTTCTTCACATTTGATGAGTTACCAATGGTGGCAGTTCAAAAAGGCTTCTATCTTGTTCTATTCCTAAGTGCCTGTCAAATGCACAGTGTATTTAAGGACAGAGCAGAGAGGCTTTGTAGTCGTTAGGGTTTTGTTGTTTCTTTTTTTCTAACACACTGATCTTATCAGATCTTTGCTAGTGTTGCCATACTTGACTAAACCTTTGTCAGCCTGGTTTCTACTATATACCCCCTGGGAATGATTCTGGTTTTTATTCTTCCCGAGACTGAGCTAATTAAGCAATCTATCAACTGTGAGGCTCACTGGGTTGTGATGCTTTCTTGTTGTCTTGACCTTGATGGTTTGGATTCTCTAAGCTATGACAGATATGCCAACCATAATCATTCCTTCAAGGTTGTGGGCAATTTTGTGCATCCAAGACAAGAACAAGAGAAACATTTATACTCTTCAAATTACCCAATCTTCTGCCATCTGTTGTGGTTTAACCTCAGCTGGCAGCTAGGGCCACTCACACAGTTCTTCCCCTTTTCCCCCAGGAAGGGCAGGGAGAAGAGGGAGAAAAGGAGGAGAAAAGAAGGGAGAGAAGTTGAGATAAAGACAGTTTAACAAATAACAAACAGTAAAACAATATCAGAAAAGGAAAATAACAATTACAGTAATAATAATGACACAAGTCACTATCACCACCCAGTGAATCGGTACCATCCAGAGCAGCATTGCACATTTCCACCCCATGGCCAACCCCCATTTAGATACTGACCATGACGTCTATGATGTGGAGTATTCCACTGGCCATTCCATTGTTCTGTCTATGCTCCTTCTCACCTTCTATGGGAAGCTGAAAAGAGTCCTTGAAAAGTATAAACATGACCTGGCAACAACTAAAAGAATATACATTATTGGCATTCCCTTCACAATCACTAGAAAGAAAATGAACACTTCCCCAGCTGAAACCAGGACACCATCCATCTGCAGTTTCTCCACAGAGCCCTGGCTTATATTGTTATTCTGCTGTGTTAAGCACAAACGTAGTAAAACAAGAAACATCTATCTCAAAGTTGTTTCTCTGTCTCCTTCTGTTGATTTTACCCAGCTCCCAAGGAGGTTAGATTATCAGAATGACAGTAATGAGAATTCAGACTTTCCAAAGAAATGCAGGATCTCGAATTATTTGGTGATTGTTTCTTGTTGTGACACCCTATCGCTCTTATGACTTTCTATCATAACAAAGCCCTTTTAACTCCTTGGTGTGTGCTGATAATGAAAGATGGTGATATACATTTCAGCATGGAAGCAGACTTCAGAAGGGACTCAGGGCTGAGAGTGAAGGAGCTAGGAGCGCTTCTGCAGCAGTGCATCTCCTGCAGCAATAGCCACCTCAGTGCAGCTGCTAACACAGGTTTTCATGGGAAGACACTTTCTTTTCTTTCACAATGGAAAAGCAGAGATTGCTTATACAGCATGAAGACTGGTGTCACACTTTAGTCCTAAGATTTTGTGGGAGAGTGATATATAGATGCTTTTCTCTGTCCTAATGATAGTGAATAGGGTAAGATCTAATAAAGTTCTGCACAAGAAAAAACATTCCAGTAGTTTCTGAAACTAAAATTACAATCAGCCCTGGGAGATATGCTGAATGATGAGAAATAGCTATTAGAAGTGCTGCAGAGCAATAGATCCCACGGAAGTTGGTATCAAATTCAAGTGTTCAGTCATAGGGATAGATGTGGGAAATCAGAGACGAAGAGCACCTTTCTCATGTTTGGATTTTGTACAAGACCAACAGCAATAAGTTCAGTTTAAACCAGAATATTTTTTTCCTTCAAAATGGGACAAGAATCTACTAATAAAAGTAGTTGGATTCACCTATGCTTCTCTCCATGTCAGTAAAATTTCAACAGCACTAGGAGGACTGGTTAATGCTATAGGAAACATAAAAAATGTACCAAAATAACAAAGTGGGGTGAAAGGTGCTTTAAGCACACTTAACAAGCTATCAAGACATTCCACAAAATCTTCTCCTTGAATTTAAACCTCCCCCTTATTTAAACTCATCAGTTTGAACATCCTGTTTATTGAGTTTGCTCAAGACAGTCTGGTTTTCCCCATGCCCTCGCAATTCTGGGAAACTCACAATGGTTTTGTGAATTATTGCAGTCATATAAGATATATTGTATATTTTATGATTTGTTTAATACACTCTGAGCATACTTAACATGGGTAATAAAAGTATACACTGTTTTTTTTTGTGTAACCTATCAATTCACAAATAAATAAATAATATAAAAGCAACTACAATTTTTCAAACTGTCATTAAATGCTCTATATTTTAAACACTGGAAAAAAATATTAAAAGCTTAGCTCTAGAAATTGAAGAGGCACCATGAAAATGAAAATCTCATTTCTCCCTGAAAATCTAGTGTCTGTTATAGTTACAAGCAACTCCTAAAATTACTACAGGTGAAAGAAGAATGTCCTCTATTTCCTGCAGTTTTTTACACCGTGCTTTTGACAGCACTTCGTGTGTAGTCATTTATTAAATCAATTTCTCCACTGCTGAGAAGACTCTTATCAATACCAAGACAACAAAACAAAACAAAAAAATATATCTGTTTTTAAAAAGGAAGTTTGTAAATAATTTCTAAGACATAATAGCTACTGTTAATCCGTGGAAATCAATGGATCTATATTGATTATTCTTTCAAAGTCTGGCCTACCTGTTAATAAATGGTGTTTATTAAAATCTTTTTACATCAGAAGCTATATTTTCAATACACTAGCACTCCTTTCATATTTTCTTGCTGCTTGGCAAGCTGAAGGGTACGTCTGAAATACAACCAGAAGGAGATGCACAAAGGACTTACTGGCACAACTGCTGCATTTCCCTTTATCCATTGCCTCTGGTCTGTTAAAGGCCCATCTGTGTAGAATCTCTGCCCACCTGTGGAACCACCATTGGCAATCAGCCTCCCTGGAGCAGCAAGGACAGTGCAGGATGGAGGCAGCTAGCTCTGCAAGAGCACTGCTCTGTGCCACCTGCCCTCTTGAAGACTTTAGGGTATCACTCAGACTCCAGCTGATATTCGAGGTGGGGTATCCCATAGGGCCTGAATCTTTTCACCAGCCCCATGGGGATGTCTTAGACACTGCAGAAGCATATTGAAATCCCTAAATTAAAGTGCCTCCATCTGGATATAGGTCTCAAAGCAGGAAACCTTGTAAAGGAGCCCTTGATAGCCAGTGGCTGGGGCAGCAATCACACTGGAACACCACACTCTTCCCATTTTCCACAGAAAGGAAAATTAATCTATATTTCCTCCCCTGCTTCATCTCTTTCTTCCTTTTAAAGTGTCCTATAGCTTTTGATAAAATTATGCACCTTCCACATGTTTTCATATGTCAATGCTTCCCACAGCTAGGTTGTAATATGAAAGATGTGTTATCATCCTTAAGGGCTCATTTTACATGGGGGTCCCTGAAAATTTCATCCATATCCATGGT
The DNA here is from genome assembly GCA_025769975.1 of Gallinago jamesoni. Lineage (NCBI taxonomy): Eukaryota > Metazoa > Chordata > Aves > Charadriiformes > Scolopacidae > Gallinago > Gallinago jamesoni. The sequence goes on from JAOQGH010000001.1 coordinate 194,086,258, forward strand.
ATTGCAGAAGACAGTCACTGCTCTACTTCTGGTTGGAAAAAAAGCCCACACCACTTAATAGTGAGCAAATAAACCTTATCAAGATGACACTATTTCAATGTGACACCATGCACAGGAATATATTTCACAGCTGGCTATTGAAATTCTATAATCTGAATAGGAAAGGTACAAATGAGTTGGAAGGAAAACAAATCTTTTCAATTGCGTTTCATTTTTCATTTCAAAATTATAGTGATTGACTGTGATCCATAACAGACAGGTCATTACCCAAACTGTAATAAATCCTTATCTCTCAAGTCAAAATTCTTATGGAGCAGAAGCTCAAGTAAAATCTTTATTTCAGATTATTCAGGATATACTTGGATCACAGCACAACATAACTAACACATATCTTTATGCAAAGATGCACCTACAGTCCAAGGCCACTAGGTAAAGACATCCAGTTTAATTTGTTCTTTACCTCCCAAGTGAGGGCAAAGACTTGGACTTGTTGGCTGAGTATTAACCAAATGGTCTGAAGCAAAGTCTGCTCAGCAAGGCTGCCTTCACTTCTGAAGTCCCTCAGTCCAATTCCATATTCATGGGAGATGGGTCTAGCTAAGTCTTGGGTTTATGTGTTTTACAATTCCTATTAGACTACTCAATTTCTTGAATGAGATTTCAATAGGATCAGTTTGCAGTTTGACAGATTTCTACCAAATACAACACAACACTTCTGGAAGGCTTGATCCAAGAACATTGCCTGTGCAGCTGAAGTTTGTACACAAGTTCTGCCCAGTCCATCATCCAAAATTATTTGTGTGTAAATGGACTCCTGCCAAGAGAGGCACTTTCTTTGGCAGGACGTATTTATATCTTTTGCACTAATGAGTCTTACAACCCAATCTATGAACCAATAAAGATATGTGACAACACGAGTACGACATAATGAAAATTCATGAAAATAAGATTGAGTGGATCCCAGTACTTGGGAGGAAGAAGGAACCACTGCCATGAACATCAAATGCCTCCTGAGGTACTCACCAGAACTCTGATGACTTGTTGTTAACACACACCCTCCCCATGCTGTTTAAGGAAGGCACAAGCTACTAATCTGGGGAGCTGGGGACCCTGGAAGGGTAAGCTTGACACCAGAGGACAGATATTAGCAAGAAGGTTTTTCTAGCAAAGATTTTGAGCGTATGAGCTTTTTCCTGCACTATCACGGACCATAAGTACCCATATCACTGTGATTCAACTAAGAATATGTTTCTTTTGTGAATTTTAAGTATTTAGTTATTGTATTTATTAGAATAACAGTAAGTTTTTCCTCTACATGTATACAGCATGTTCTCTATAGACCCAAAGCCAGATTCTCAAAATAGCAGCAGGAACGAAAAGAAAGCTGAGAAGGACCACAGTAAGACCATATATTGACAGGGTTGCTGTGTGGACCTAAATGCAGTTGCTGAAGCTGACTGGCTGGATGCCCCCAGCAGCCAAAGCTAAACAAGGTGTAGTGTGCTAAGGAACTGCCTGTAGGCACTGCACCTTTGAGGAAGAGGTGTGTGGAGATCCACCCAGTCAGGGGTTATGCACAAAATCCATGAGCTCCCGGGAAGGCAGGGGCTGCCCAGGTTTCTCCAGCAGCGGGTGAGAAAGGAAGGGCAGGTAGAATTAGGGTAGGGAACAAGCAGCGTTTTGGTCACAGCTTTTATTTGCAGCACCCAGTGCAAGTGGCTGAGACTGGAAAAGCCCTGAGAAAGGCTTTCTGTAGCATGAGCCGTTCCATCATCCCTGCACAAAGCCGCTCCATTCCCTGGAGAGGGAATGCTTTGGCTGGCACTCTGCAAGAATTAATTCTTCCTCCTCCTTTTTCATCAGTATTTCGTTGAATAAAGTTTCAGTTACCAGTGTATAAATCAAACACACAGGGAATATTAGTCCCATCCTTATAAAGAACAATTTACTGTGACCTGTTTGTCTGAAGCTTCGGTGCATGATGGTTTGTTGCCTGTTCCTGTGCAAATGATACAGTAAATCACCCGACCGAGCAGCGATTTCTCAGCACTGTCTTTATATTTCACCTGTGCAGGAGCGGGGATTTTTCACTCACAGTATCATTTTCAGCCCAGCATAGAGAGTCTGCAAAATGAGTACCTGAGCCTGCACCCGCAGTGAGCTCTGCTGGACCCAGCTCTGCAATGGCTCTCCTATGGAGAGGATGAAGGACATGGAAGAACTGTCCGTGGAAGAACCCCTGGGCCCACCACGTGGACAGAGACTTCTTGAAGACTTTCCAGCTGTGGGGTACTTCTCTTCACGGGTTTAACTTGCAGCCCTCTGCCTCTCCCTTTGCAACACAAAGACATTGCTCCTTCCACTTTGTTCTTAGTTGCTCCTGTGGCAACTCTGATGTTTCAAAACATGGAAAAACTGGCTTCAATGTCCCCTGTAGCATGCTTACTGCCCTCAGCTCTGCGTTCGTCCAGGGGCTTCACAAAATAAATGAGATCTATGCGGGCCTGAGTCCAGGAAACATTTGTTTGCTTTAAGTTGTATGGTTAATGCATTGAAGAACGTGAAGGACCACAGTATTTGGGTTTGGTGAGAGAAAGAGAGGAAGATTCATTTTTGTTCTATTCATTAATAGAAAGCCTAATAACTTTAAAACACAGGTGACCTCAATTTTTTAAGAGTCTATAGCAAGGGTGATTGCACTTCTTTTCCTGCAAGACTGATAGCATAAACAGCACTGTGAGAAAGATATCTACCTATAAATATGTATTTGACTGATCTATTGACTTAAAACAACATATATGTTACACTGTGTCAAAGTACCCATAGTCTTCAGCAACAAACTATATTATCCCATGGGACAACATACTGTTCCCATCCTTTCTTTTCATTTTAAGCTTATATTCCTTCTAGAAAATACATTCTGTATTTCACTGTAGTCTCACCTCTACTCACCCCTGCTTCGTTTGATTCTGTAATGAAATATCAAATATTTATTTTCCCTTTTAACATAGAACTCACTCCAGAGTATGTTTTAGCTTTCTTGAATAAAGTTATTTTAAGGCCTCATGAAAAGCCTGTGCATGCAAAAGCTACATGATTAAGGCTTTGCAGTGTGGATGCTATAAACATTTTAAGTGCCTACTAAAGTCTAAGGACAAAATATAATGGCAGAGGAAGGGACTGCATAAAAAATGTTACCTGGAGTAACAATGCGTCCATCTCATGGTTTCTGTTTGGTTCATCACACACCACCAAACTAGAAACTACTGGAAACAAACATTTTTAATATGGCTACTTCCTAGCCACCAGCCTATGGTTTCAATGATACTAACATACACATGTATCCTCACTTTCCCTCATTTTCAGTTCAATATCACATTGGACAGTGGGAAGAAGAAAAATAGCAGAAGAAAAACATTTGGAAGAATAAGCAAAGACAAGACAGCCAGGTAGAGGCACTATAGCGTCCTCAAATTTCCATCACTAAAACCTCTTATTGGCAGCAAAGAAATAAAATATTTGATAGTAGGTAGAAGAAGAAGCAGGCAGGACCAAAATGCCCAGCGAAAAATGGAAAGAAAGAAATCAATAATGTATTTCTAAAATGTTTGCTAAATAGAAGCAGTAACAGCTTCTAACACCAGTCAGAAGACAAGTAGCAAGCAAGCCAACAGAAAGGAAAAGAAGAGATGGTAGCTAAATATTAGTGTCATCCTATTTGCCTCTGAATTTCTTCACAACTAGTGTTGGAAAGCAGGATGGTCCCTGCCTAGCTGTTATCAAACTATAAATGAACAACAAGAAATCAATATGGTGTAGAATTCAGAACCAAGAAAGACCTGCCCATCATTTCTTCTGCAGATCATGTCTGATCTTCTTAGCAGATACTAGCAGCTCCAGTTAGTATCCAAGTTTTGCTGTTTCCTTACCAACATACCTCTTTAGCAACCAGTGTAGATGAAAATTGCTCTAAATAACATTTTCAGTCAACTAAATCAGTGTCACAAATAATTCTGCTTCATGATCTTCCACTGCCAACAGATATTTCATTTGTGTGTCAGTGCTCCAAAACCTAAAAATATTGTAAGGAACAGCATTGAGAAGAGCAAACCACATCCTGCTCGTGTCACTGGAATGCAGGATTCAACACCAACCTTTTGGGAAACCTTAAGCAAAGTAGCTGTGGATGTTAAATTAGCAGCTACCTTCTATTAACTCACCTTCAATGTTGTACCCCTTCAGAACATATGTGCAACTCTTCTCAACATCCTCAGCTCCAGAACTATTTCTTTTGGGATATTCATTACATGCTGGACTTAATGTATAATTTTTTTTGACACAAGATTCTTCTCAGGAGCATTGGATACAGATTCATTATCACGGTTAAGTAACGCCAAACACAGATTCAAACTTAGGATGAGGAGTCCATTCTTAGATATAACCCATGCCAATCACAGTCAGCTATCACAGAGGGTCATATTCAACTCAGAGTTGAGAAAAGGCCTGCATTGCATCATACCAGACCAAGAACATCATAACACCTTGTCAGCAGAAGGCAGTGTTATCAGTAACAACAAACAAGCTGCCGATCACTGATCCTGCCACCTGTCCTGCTGGTTTTGACCTTTTACACTGCCAAAAAGTGTTCCTAGATTGATCCATGACAGCATGCTGCTAGTCATCACAGACTCTAACGTGTCAACCCATGCTACAGCTCTGGCTAAGTAAAAGTGACAAAACACAGCAAATGCATCTGCTGTTGTTTGACTTGGCAAGCTTTGCTGAGGAACCATGAGGATACTTAGATAACAAATATCAAACTGAAAGCAGTGAGACTTGGAGGTGTGAAAAATTATATAGAATTAGACCTCAGAGCTTTGCCCTGTTCAAATTTATATACCTCATTAAACTTTCTTTTAGCTCTTGACCTGCCTATCTACTCTTCATTTTAGTTCACTCCAACAATTGCTATCAGTCCTTCAGATTTATACTTGCTCAACTTGCAGCCCGGAAAAGTCTCCACTTCCTAGTTGAAATATCTGACTCCTTTAACGTTTTGTTAAAAATCCTTTCAGTTCGCTAATCATTTTTGGTTTTCATCTAAGAACAAGCCCCAATTCATCAGGATCTATCTGGCAGTTATGTGTTCCAGACTGAACACAATGTGCTGGCTGAGGTTATACCACAGTGATAGAAAGAAGAAATATAACTACACTGCTCTGAAACATGCCACCTCTGAACATGAAACTCTGAATCACTGTGGCCTATTTTCCTGTCTTATTATATTGTGAAATTACCTGCAGGCCTTTTCCAGAATGATCACTTTCTTCCGCTTCATCTTGCCACTAAGCCAAACTGTTTCAGACCATTCCTCCTCCAGTTTCATCTTGCATGTTTTCAAATTGTAACTAGCAACCTGAGGTTTTTTTTATCCTGCAGATGTGTAAAGATTCTCAGGAGATGTATACTCTCATAAATCTATTGGCTTAAGTGTTGCTATGACAATTCAAACTAGCTGAGAATCTATTCTAAAATATAACGGTGCATCCTCTTGATGTCAATCAAGATAAAGATTGCCATGGGGATAAATCACTTTTCATGTGCGTTGCTGAAAAGAGAACTTCACTCCAGCAGCAAAAGTTTTCAGTAACAAAGAATTTTTAGTGAGTTTTCTCCTTAGTCATGATCTCTTACTCTAACAACAAAAAGTATTGTGTGGGTGTGTATGTATTTATATATACATCTATCTCTATATGTATTTTATAATAGTCATGCCATTCTCCAAGAAATGAAATTCACAGATCTGAGAGTCATGTCAGAATTCCACTCTGATCTTTACAAGGACTCATTGCTTATCAGTACACGTCCATGTACAAATCACCAGGTATCAGCGATTACATCTAATCTTTGATATTAATATAATCATATTCCCAGATAAACAAAACATGTGGAAAACTAATTATGTTGTTTTTTAACCTATACCCAGCTCATATGTTCTCCCAAGTGCATGCAATTCTCCTACTGTGTTCTATTTTTATCAATTTGCTTTTCTGACTATAGGAGCAAATATTACACAAATCAAAAGTAAATAAGCACCAAGTTTTAATCCCCTCACCTTTTCATATTTGAAATTCCCACTGCAATAAGCCTTTAAAATCTCTCTGATATTCCACTAAGTTGTTTTGAATTATCATTGCCCTGTTCTGGGCCTATGCCATGGCCTCCTTCAGCAATATTTCTGATAAAGGTTAATGCAGAAAGCAAGCCTGCAAACACCTCTGATACTTCTGGAACCACAGAGACCACTTCTCCTGCTTGTCCTAATCAGAGCAGAGTTTTTGAAACAAGGCTAGATGTGTTTGCATATATCTTGCATTCAATCAGCCTTTGGCACCTCCAGTTTTTCCCATGCCTGGGGCTTTGTCAATGAATAAGATATCCTTTCTTCCAAAACACTTGCAATAATAACATATATAATCAAAACAACACATTTTAATTTAGGGAACCATAATGGGAGAAAGGAATGCCCAAGTTGATAAATATTACCAGTAGAACAGCTGCAAAAACTTTTTTTTTTTTACTTGAAAGATGCTTGGTTTCTCAAATACCCTGTAGTGGTATTTAAATATTCTTATTCTCTTATATAGAGGTGTGGGTTACAGAATACTTCAACAGAGAGAGCTAATTTTTTGCTGAAAAGGCAGTATGACTTAAGAAACAGCACATAGGACTCCTAGGTCGCCATTCTGTGTTTTCTTCAGCACCTGACTTGAGCCAGGGCAAAAATCACATTTCTGTATCCCATATTTTCCTTCTGTAATAACAGAGGTAATGGTCCACAAACTATTCACAACAAGTGCAGTTTTAGCACTGTAGTTCCCAGTGCCTTGCTATACATTGATTTGATAGAACTGTGGGATTTTAAGATGCTGTAAATGTAGCCTTAAAGTTCTGTGAAACCACCTTAATATGAGTAACACACCAGCCAAGATTCTCTTGCTGCAGGGTATTAAGTGTCCACAGGGGAAGGGCAAGAGGGAAAGGAGTGGAGCGGTACAGACATTGAAGTCTAATTGCTATATAGGTACAGTTTCTTTAAAATTGGCACATCAAAAGCAAACCTCTTCTTCCTTTCTTTGTTTAATGCCAGTACACTTTCACCCTAAATGGAATAGTTTTAGTCCAAAGAAAAGTAAAAATCAATTAAACACATTTAATTTACATTCTGTACAGACCTTAGCACAGAATTCATGGCTTTTGCAATATTTCATACAGCAGCTTAAGAAAAAATATAAGAAATCAGATCAGCATCTAGGGGATGTCATTGAGTAACTTTAAGAAACTCTCAGCTTTATTCAGTGATAACTCACATAGGAACAGATCTAGCTAACTTTTATTGTTATGATTCACTTTACTGATTCTGAGAAGAACCTTAATCCTATAGACAGACCAGCTGAGTTCAGTGAGATGTTAACCCGTTTGTATAAAAGTGCTACAATCCCAGCCCCACTCTGATGTCACTGAGGTACACTTTAGTGAATGTTATTTTGTTCATTTCAGAAGCCTTTTCCATTATGAAATCAATTTCTTTTTCCCCGGTGTCTTGCACATTGCATTTCTGAAAAAATAATGTACAAATGGTGTTAAAAGAATATTAGTTCAAGAAGCTAAATTCTGAATAATTTTTAAGTTAAAGGAACAATCCATAAACTCAAATTTCCAAAGCAGTCAGAGTAAAGATTAATGAAATATTAAAAGTACTCAAAACATCTTGCATTTTGAAGCTATGACCATTTGATTCTAAGACAAACATCCCACAATCAATACAACCTTCATGAATATATTAAACAGCTGTTCCAGTCCAATTTAATAAGCTCCCAAAACATTTTACTCAAGATACTGCAGTCATTTAAGCAATAACTCCACAAGCATTTATCATATTTAGTAGATCTCCATCTAAAGTTTAGAGAGCCGGTTTACAATATCTGGACAATTCATGTTTCATAAATGCAAACTACTGGAAATATAACATAACCTTCATTCTTATCTTCAAAGCCAGCTTATACATGCCTCTGCTTAATCAAGAGCATCTTACCTTTCTTCTGGACCATGAAGATGGTGAAGGCACTGTAGGAAAATCCCACACCCTCAGCTGCAGAAAGAAGGTAGTCAGATGGCATCGACCTGGTCACATTCCTCTAGCACCTGTCCTTCAAGGCAGAGGCAGGAGAAGGTGATAATTATTGTCATCTCACCTGTCCTCTGCTCCTGGTAGTCCTCCCCTTGGTTCTCTGTCATGAAGTAAGGACCTTTTTAGCTTTCACACACGAAACAACTTCTCTGTGCTTCTTATGGCCCAAGAAATTCCAACTGTATCTTTTAGGTGAATGAATGAGCTGGTTTATTGCATATGCATACAGGTACAATTTTGGAATTACATACCATCTGTGGACTGTCTCAGGCCTTGGGAGCAGAATCTGAGACTAGTGGTATCTTCCATGCTCATGCCGACTCTAATATTGGGCAGTGTCAGTCATTGATTTCTGTCCTTTAATCTAATCTAGCACAATCAATAAGAGTTCTCTGTCCTTCCATTTCAGCCCGGACTCATTTTATTCTTTCCACATTCTTTCAGTCTGGCAGCAAGGATGTGTCCCAATAAGATCAGGAATCTGGAAAAGCTCCTAGACACCCAGGGATCTTTACAAACATGATACAAGAGTTGATGCAGGAAAGGAACTTTGTCTCTTTTCTCCACATTCATTATTTCATAAGCTGTTCAATGTATCCTGACAATAAACTTAATATGGTTTATTTGATGTTTCCTCCATACTTACTAATAATGTAAAGAATGTTACTGCCCTTGGCTATCTACCTATCTTTCTTTATGTGTATTTTTTTGCTTTAAGGGACAAAGTAGCAGAGTGAACTAATACTAGATCTGTTTATCCCATAAGCAATTCATATTTGATTACACTGAAGTACTAGGCTCTTCCAGTCCAAATTTTCTGACCAACAAAGATCAAATAAAAGCTCTAATGTTGGATGAGAATGTAGTTCTGATAAACCTGGATATCAGTGATGGCACTCTGTTCAAAGGATAATAATATTTTTTAAAAATGAATAAAATTTAGCAACCTTTACCAGAACACAAACACCAATTACCTTATAAGTTATCTAATCTTTGTCTGGCAATTTTATAATGTAGCTCTATATTTATCTTTTGTTGTTATTAGACTTCTATGGATGAGGTTACAAATTACCTGTCAAGTAAACCTATTGTGCACAGAGTTATGTAACTCATTTTTCTGGTATATATTAAACATTTCCTTGCATGTTGTATGGTGTTGTTTTATATTTAAGAAAGCCATGGATCTTGGTTTACTTTTAGTGAATTTTTATCATATGGAAATATAGAAGTCCAAGGTTTGTGTTCATCAGGCTCTCCACTCCATGTGTATTTCTTTTTTTGATTTTTAAAATGTTTGTTTTCAGGGCTGGACTTTTTTACTAAAGTTAGGCACCATATTGCCAGTTATTCAGCCACAGAGCTAATCCAAAGCTTTTGTTCCTGAAAAGTGCAGAGATCCTACACAAAAATACTTAGGGACATGTATCTGGGTGACCTGACCTTTTAACTTTAGGAATAGCATTTTTCCTGACACCAGTTACATTTAATATGCTGCAGGAAGACATCTGTGATTAAAGCATCAAATGTGCCCAGCAGTTGGGATCATAACACAGAGACCAGGTACATTTGTGACCCTACAATGGATAGCATTACATGCTGTTGTGCCACCAAGTCAATCCACCAGCAAGGGAAGGACCAAGAGCCCCATCTCCAATTCTAATGTTTCCTCTCCCATTTAATTTTTCTTTTAATTGCAGATCCTGAGGTTCTTTTAAGGAATCATCTCAAAATGTAAGGGTTTAATCCGGGTTTGCTCTTAGCCAGGAGCTGAGAGGTTACTCCAAACCTTTCCTCTTTCCCACTGTGAAAGTCAGTTAGAGCTCAGTCCTCGGGGGATGTTTTCTCCGACAGAGCACTGTGAAACCAGCTTTAAATGATCTATCTCAGACACCAGCAGCAGCCTCTTTCAACACAGAGTGCCTCACAGTGTGATTTAACTTATGCTTTGGACTTATGTCAGCTCCTACATCTCTAATTTAAAGCAAGTCTGATTGTTCTCTGCTGCATAGTAATTTCTTTCATGGCTATGAGATGAAAATCCTTTAAGTAACAGATATACCAAGGACCAAGAACTTCCACACCATAAGTGACAGTGCATGCAGTAAGTCATCTCTCACCAAAGAGATGGTATATGTCACCTGTACAGCACAGGACATCATTCTTACCCGTGACAGTGTGAAGATAAAAACTAGCAAAGATTCGGAAAACAATATTTTTACTCACTTATTTTGATACTTTCAACACCCAGTGTTTTATGTTGCTGTTGGATAGGAGAAACTGCATATAAATATCCATCCTTATCATTTGCTTATTGGGAACCACCATGACTGTAACCTCTGCTCAACACAACCAAAACATCTCTATACTGAATTTTCTTTTTTTCACACTTCTGTGCCAAACACAAACTCCCTGCACCATCATTTTGCAATACAGTTCTGCAGGGACTAATCCTGGGGGGGAGAAAAAGAGGTATCCAGAATTGAAAAAGTCATCAGGTCCACTTTTTCACAATCACAGGCTGCCATGACATGCAAATCCCTCACATGACACACTCCTTCTGCCAGCCAAACAAGGTGTTCTGGTTGCTGAAAGGCCAAAGACTTCAGATGACCCTTGGCATCCACGCTGAAGCTCTCTGCGTGTTTGAGATGGACAAGGTGAGTACAGGGAATGCAGAAGACTGTAGACACTGAATTCATATGTTTACTTGAGTTAGGCACAGCAGAATACAATGGTTGGCATAAAAGCCATGACAGCAATTCAATTTACTGTTCAAAGAACTACAGATAAAAATACAAATTGCAATAATTTAAAAAATATAAATATTCACCATGTGTGTTGCAAGGTTACATATTCTGGCAGTGGTGGTGCTCAGAAGTGGCTTGGATCTCAGGGTCTCACCCAGGTTTGGGACATTAAGCCCCTCTGCAAAGCTTATGCCTTTGATCATGACAAGGTTCTTCAGCAGCATATATTTCTACTGCACAATTAAAACAAAAAGAAGTTAACACTGTGAAGGCTGAGATGAACTCTTGTATTTATAGTTCATAGTTTTATTATTCCTACTTAAAATAACTCCTGATGAATCCCACCTTCTACCTCCACAATTATACTGAAAATATATAGGCATCACTTTTTTGGTGTTGCGTGGTCCAGAGAGCACTCTGATGCTTCCAAGGTTTGACCTCACATTTATGTTTCCCTCAACAAGAGATAAAGTCCCAGCTGAACTTCATGGTGTTTATCAACCTTATCTACACTTGTGATAGGTCAGACCTTGGACCATCCCGCCAGCCTGATGTCAGTGTTATGTCATGGAGTAGCTGGAAAACTGGATGTAGTGAACCACTGGCCATCTCCACGGTACCCATAACCTTCCACTTATTTCCAGAGGAGAATGGGTTAATCTGCTCTTGACCGGCTTCAGAAGTGTTTGGTAGATAAGCTGCATTAAAATGGCCAGCCTTGATGCTGTTGCCATCTGATGCGTTAGGTGTCGCTGAGAAGTTCCTGCTCAGGAGAGGCTGGTGGACTGATGCAGGCTCAGGGAACCACACAACACACTTCACTGCCACCCTCCTGCAGCAAATACTGACCACTGGAGTGAATTTTCTAAGTATTTCACACTTCAGTGACTCTTGAGCAGCCATCTGCTGCAGGGATTTCCTGAAGCAGGTAGGAGCTCTAAAGGTGGACAAAAAGTAACCCATTGGATGCTTGCCCAAATCCCCATAATGCTTTGGGCAATCTCTGTTTAGCTGATGCTCACTTGGCAGATTTGCCTGAGCCTCTTCCATTAATCCCTTTCACAGTTTGGAGAATCTCTGCTGTATCAGCACAAAATCTTACCTCAGCCACGAAAAACACACCCTGGTTCCTCAGGCAAATGCCTTTGAGACCAAATCGGTCTGCTCCCTATTGCACCCTCATGGGCACTTACATCTTTTCTTTGGTGTGATGTTCAGTGTTGTTTATAGTGCTCTAGGTGCAGTCTAACTACTTTATATACAATAATACCATCTTCTCTGATTTATATTGTATTCCTTGCAATTCTGTTTGCCTTCTCCACCACAGAAGCACACTGGGTTGAAGGCCATGGGGAATATCTCCATAATAACTCCCCAAATTTATTTTGAACTCTTAGTAATGCACTGCAGTGACATTCTATTTGTTACCTCGTTGGATTCTTTGCTATTCTACATTGTCTCCTAGAAAAAGGCATTTAAATGATTTAAGCCCTCTGTGTCGAGCTTCATCGTTCTTCATTATTTGCTGTATTTCCTGCATTAGTATCGTATCCACACCTGAAAATTCAACTCTCAATAGCATTAGGTAAACCATTAAAAATAACAGAAAGCTGAGGAGGGTACATTGATCCCAGTGATCCTTTATGCTTTCTATTTGCAGTAAATCAGTTCCATCATTTCCTACAGAGGACTTTTATTTTGTTGAGAAAATGTTCTTTCTTCTTCCAAGGCTTAGCCATTACAAGAATTTCTTCTGTTCTTGCCTGTGGCTATATTTTATCTCCATAGCGGACTTTTTTTTTTTCTCTGCAGCAAGATAGAGGCAATGTTTAAGCAGTATTCTTCAAAATGTATATTTGGAAAACACAATAGCCACTCAGTGGTACTGGAACACTGGTGGTTGTAATCCATCTATCAAAACAAAGATTTAAGAGACTTGTTACAGTGGCAGAATATTTTGCATAGCACTATGGATTATTTTAAATAATTTATTCCCATAAGTTGCTGTAGATTATTAATCAATGATGAAAAAGTAGATTTCAGAAATTAAACCTCAAACTTTAAAGCAAAATGCAATAAAAACTTTGCAAGCAGCAAGTGAAGCAGAAATGTATTTGCAGGCAGGGTGATTCTACATAGAAAGGTTTTCTCAGCTGATGCCACCACTCACCATGACCAATATGCTAGAAAACCTAGAAGAAGCAAGCAAAAGGAAGGTCAAAGATGCCACAATGGGAGACCAACTTTTTGGAAAGGTAAAAGGCTTGTTAGTATGCCTTAATGGAAATATGAGCTAACAAATTGGACAAAATTTCCACTTTCTAAAGTGGTATTGAAACTCTGCATCCAGTCTTCCCTAGTAGACCAGTAAAAAATGCATTTGTTAACATCTACCTTGTTGCACTCTATTCCCTCCTGCCTTTATGTATTTGTAGGATTCAGACGGTAATTCACTATATTAGGGACTAAATGAACAGGACTCCATTGCGGATGTGGCTACCCATCCTCCCTGTGGGCAGTCCACTAGTAACACAACAGGTTCCTTTTCAGGACAGGCTACTCCTCATTAGTTTCCAGTGTCAAAGACATTGGCTTTTATTTTCAAAACAACTAAAAATCAAGCCAAATGACATTAATGATTAAATTCATATATTAGAGTTAGCACAATATTTGCACTCCACAGGAAACGATGCAGAGCAGAGAGTACCCATCGTGAATTATACAAGAGCCAGCCAGCCTGGCCACATGACAAGCTTTCAGTGGAAAAGAAACATATCTGGTGTGTCTTGCTTTAGTAATTGTTACAGAACATGACGCCTCAGGAAAGGCATCTCCACAAACATAATTTCTAGCAGAAAAAAAGGTAATACTTTCTTCCCCTTCCACAATCAAAAAGGAAATTGGTCATATCTAAAACAGTTTGATCTCAAATAGTCTTTTATTGAGAAAACAAGATTTTTGGCCACAAAATCATAGAAATAAGGCTGAAAGCGACCTCGAGTGGTCATTTTCTACCACAGTTTGTTTTTATCTACCTCTTTCAAGAACTCAGGACACTCCTTCTACCTCTGACTTTGCATGGAAGGTAATTAGATGCTGTACTGTGGTGGATGGCAGTAAGAAGGTAAAAAACAGTTGCTATAGAATTTGAGCTTGAAACTTCATATCAAGATAAGCATAGTCTGTAAATGCTTTAAGGCTGTGCTCTTTAAAAAACTTTAGCCTTAGGAACTTTATGGTTTGCCCTTCTTTATTATTTAGATATGAGGTATTTTATCTGAATGTAAAATAAGCCTCAATTCTGAGTCTGTCTCAGAAAGGTGGTGACAGTGGCATTTTAATTTATATTGGAACATAGAAAAAGTTAAACACAATTTCAAGTGAGAGTCAAACACTGAGAAAATCCAGAGATTGTGAATGAGAAGCCATGGTACATCAGACCAAAACAGGCAGTATGTAGAGGAAAGATGCTAGATTGCAATGATGGATAATTAGACTCAAATACAGACAACTGTATTTCTTCTCAAAAAAAACCACCACCAAACCCAAATTCACATCCATATAGAAGCCCAAATAAGTTTTACAATTTACCGTATCCAAAGAGAAAAAGTGGAAATGTAATCAAAAGATGACACTTATTTTTATTTTTAGAGATGCCATATCAAATTAACTTCAACACATCTAACACAAACTCCCCCCCAAGTGTGAGAGCAGCTGTTTTGGAGTGATCACCTTGAAGACTGCTAGATTTCTGGAAATGCCTATGGGAGAAGAGGTTCCTGTGACTTTGGATGAAGGCATGAATGGCATGAACTGACTTTTGTGTATCTCTGCTGCAAACCTGTAGGTTTGCAATTAATCATAAGGCAAATATTTAGGATTAATCCTTTCTTTGCCTTGAAACAGCCAAGTTTTACAGACAGTTGTGTTGTTTTCTCTGAATTCAGACCTGAACAGAGATCAAGTCTGAGACCAAGGTTGCAACTTCAATAGCAAAAGATTAAAAATTTAGAGGGAATTGAAGTCAGGGTTTCCTCTAGTACTGTTTTCTTTTTTATTATTATTATTTTGATCATTGCAACCCATCACTGTAATATTTGTTTCATCCAGTCTTAATTCAACTGAAGTCCCAGCTCTTCACCCTCGCTTAGCTGGCTCCAGGCCTGCCACATTCCCTCGTCAATAAGGGACAACAGAGTAAAGCCTCTCAAATGATATTTTGGCCTGATAGATGTAGATCAGTTTATTATGAGGCCCCTGGTAGAATGATCTTCTCAATGCCTCTGCTAATGTAAGCTTTGGTGATCAGGAAACATTCCTCGAAAAACAACCAATCTGGTTTTTTACATCTGCTATTGTCTTTTCCCTTTTGTGGAACTTGCTTATACAGTCTATTCTGGAAAATGAATGTCATTAAGAATGAAAGGGAGACAGGTAGTACTATTCATGACAAGCCAAATACTATATACAATGTATGGAGAAAAGCCAACACAGAGAGTTGTCATTTATAAACACTAGGGAAATACTTCAGCATAGGAATAAAATTGGTGAAAAAGTATATCCTGCCAAACTGACAGGAAAAGTAAGTTACTGCATGGTATTCACTTCCAGAGGTATAGAAGGGAAACTGCTGTTTTCTGCTTTCTCTCTTATAAAAGCATCTTTCTTTTCATATTTATTCTTATGCATGCATTTTGATAATGTCTATTTAGCCCACAAGAGTTTGCCTACTCAGTATTGACTTGACAACAAGTCAAGATTTTAAGCCTAAAGTGACAGAATCTACTAGGAGATCTCTGCTGGGATTAATACAAAACTGCATTTCACAACCTGCCTGGACCATGGGAAGCAGCCAGCAAATTCCTTTCACGTTCCTGAGAGGCAGGTCTCACAACTGCTGCCTCTAATGACCCATATAAGTGGAAAACAAGGGACTCAAAGGCGGCAGAGGACAAGGGAGGCATATCCTGCATCTCTGAGGAAAACTGGCCAGGCAGCGGAATTTCAATTTTGCAATAACAAACCAAAACAAAGTAGATTCTTTTTCTTTTCCTTCTCTAATCTTTCCAGAAGAGAAGAATATCAATATTTCCTTTCAAAGCAGCAAGAAGTGTCTTTCCTTAAAAAATGGAGTGACTGGACTTCAGCAAAGCAGCGATAGTAGAAGGATCAAGTGCCTTAGAGCATTGCCAGCAGGTTGAGGGAGGTGAACCCTTCCCTCTGTTCAGCCCTGGTGAGATACATCTGGAGTGCTGTGCCCAGGGCTGGGTTCTCCCCAACATGAAAGACACAAACATACTGAGGCAAGTCCAGCAAAGGACTATAAAGGTAATTAAGGGACTGGAACACCTGTCATACAAGCAGATGCTGGGAGAGCTGGGACTGTTCAGCCTGGAGGTTTTAACACTTCAGGATAACCCTGATGGGGGTAACAAAGAGGTCAGAACCAGATTCTTCTCAGCCATGGCCAGTGACAGGAACAATGAACCTGTGCATAAAGTGAAATAACTGAAATACAAGAAATTTCCATTGAAACATAAGAAAAAACCCAAACCCTTTGTCACAGTGAGGGTGGTCAGGCACTGGAACAAGTTCCCCAGAAGGGCTGTGGAGTCTCCATCTTTGGAGATATTCAAAATCTGACTGGACATGACCCTGAGCAACCTGCTGTAGGTGACCCTTCTTTGAGCAGGGGATTGAATTAGACAGTCTCTAGAGATGCCTCCCCACCTTAGTTATTCTGTGATTCTGTGAAAATTAAAAGCAGCCATGGAAGCAGAGACCAAAACCTGGGCTTTGGTGGAAGATAATCAAAGTTAAACAACTCCCAATTCAAGCAACATGGCAGCAGGAGGGTTAACCAGTTTGGGGAACTAAGTGGGTTGGATTGCTGTCCAGGAACAAAGGTAGGATCTGTCCATTGGAATGATTTGCTGAATAGCAGTTATGCAGCTGAGAAAAAGCTTCAGAAACATTTTCTCAAATGACTGTACTGCTAGTCACAGCCCCATGATGCTCCTGAAACCATAGGCAGGCTGTGAGCACCCCTCCAACCTGCATAAGATCCAGACAAAATATGTCCTTGTTATGTTTCCATAATGTACATTTAACTGCTGTCACTGATATTTTGCCCAAATTATGTGAAGATCTCAGTCCTTGGCTCTTCGTGCAAATTTTATGCTGCAGGACAAGAATCACCAGGTGTGTCTTTCTGCCTGATACTGCAACTAGAAAAGCAGATGCAATCTTTGGCATGAAAGCAGCAGGGGTACAGTAAAGAGAAGCACAGATTATTACTGTGACACAGAGAATTAATGGGACCATTTCTGGAAACCTTTGCTGAGCCTTATACTTTTAAGAAGAAGCAGAAAAAATTGAAAGATTTTAGAAACAAAAAAGAAAGACAGAAGACAGAACTGATGTTTCAAAAGTCACATTTAAGTATATGAAAGTAAAACTACTTCATTTATTTAATTTCTCAAAACACATCAACAGGTTACACCATCACTTGAACATAGCCTACATGTAGTACACAGGAAAAGATTTCAAAGAGCAGAGGAATCTTGCTAGTACATAAAGTTATATAGAAATCTATTATCGGAAAGCTGAACCTAGACAAATTGGGGGTAAGAAATAAAGTGTCAATCTTCAAATGACAATAAGTACCCAGTGAAACAATTTAATGACTGACACAATGGATTTTCCATCATCTGAATTTAGTACTTCCCTACTGGATGACAATAGTGTTATCGAATATATCCAACAAAGGTGATTGCTGAAAGCAGGACGTGAGCTGACAGACCTCATTGACGCCTGTTTTAAACACTTGATTGATACATCTGATTCTGTATCTGAGAGGCTGTCTTTTTGAGTGGTGGTAATTATCTTACCATTAATTAGCGTGCCATTAGTAAGCCTCTAATGATTGGTTTATACTCAAGATGTTTAGCATAAGTAGTAGCTATTCTGCAAATAAATAAATCTCCTATGTTAATGTGTATAATAATGAATAGTCTTTCAATTTGACAATCTTTTTTTTTTCTTTTGTAATTTCCCTCTCAGTATTACTAAGAAACAGAGACAAAGTGAATCCTTAAGTCTATAATGTCTCAAAATACCAATCACTAAGCCCAAATACTAAGAAGATAAATGCAAGATGACCTTGTACTGCCTAAATAATGCATTCAAGCTAATAAAGACTGAGACAATAATGCATCAATGTCAGCTGGCTGTGAAATACCAAACAGAGACATGTGGGATGAAGGCTACATGAAGAGCAAGCAGGTGCATGCAAGTGAACTGTATTATTCAGAGTCACCACACCAAATTTAGAAGCCTCATGGCCAGTCCTGTTTCAGTCACTGCTTTCTGAAGACAATACCTGCTTGGTAACCTACCCAGAGTATCATCTTTGAAAGTCTGTGGAGATGAAGGGGGGTCCTTGATATATGGAGGAAGGTAAATGTCATGCCCACTTTCAAAAAAGGCCAAGAGGAGGATCCAGGGAATTAGATACAGAATATTCTCACTTCAGTCCCTCAGAAAATCATGGTATGAGTCCTCTTGGAGCACATTTCTGTACACATGGAGGAGACTAGCATGGTTGGGAACACTCAGCACGGCTTTACAAAGGGTAAATAAATTTTGACCAATCTAATTGCTTTCTAAGATAAATCAACTAGATGTCTATATAAGAGAAAAGCAGTATATATCATTAATCTCAATTTTAGCAAGGCTTTTGACATATTTCCCACAATATTCTTGCATCCAAACTGGGATGTCATGGTTTGGATGGCATAAAACTCTGGTTGCATGATCATACTCAAAGGATAGTGGCTAATGGGTCGTTATCTACCTCAAGGCCGGCAACAAGTAAAATACCACAGAGGCCAGTCCTGCAACCTGCTTAACATCTTCATCAGTAATCTGGAGTAGGTGTCAGGGTGCACGCTTGTCAGGACTCTTGTTTCTCCATCAAAACCAGTATTTCTGCAGTGCCACTCTTTCTTCATGTTGTGCTTTCAAGCTCAACAAGTAGATTCATGAGCATTTCTACACATATTGTCAAATAGAATTAACCTCATTAAATGGTAGATACCTATAAAGGCAATGCCTGCATTTGAACTACTTGTCCCAGACACTTCCAGGTCCAATTTTCAACATCTCGCTTAGGATGGGATTAATTGCACCCAGATGTGCCTACCTCACTCTAAGTGAGGTTCTCGGCTGCAAATACCTGCCCTGTACATGATTTCATATGGTCAGATGAATCTCCCTTGAGATGTTTTTCCTACCAGCTGGAAAGTTTGAATGGTGAAGATGGAGGTGGGAGAAAGTGAAATCATAACTTTCTCAAACACGGGCTGACCTATATGTAACCAAAGGTAAGACTGTTCTCCTAAATTTTGGATGATTGAGAGTTACCTTTGTCTCACATGATGCTCAGCCCCAGGGTGACTCTTTTCAGCACTGGCTTGCAGTTGCTTCTTGGAAGTCTGTAGGTAAGTGGGCAGTCCCAAAAGACAGGCACCATGCAGACACTGTCCCCAGCATGCATCCTGGCTACATGCCAAATTTCCCTAATTTGTGAATCACAGAATATAGCATTAACCCATTTCTGGCCCAAAAGGTAAACAACAGAAGAAAAAAAAAAAAAAAAAGAAAAAAAAAAAAGGAGGCCCAAAGCATGCAAGGCAGCTTTAAAGACTGATCACAGCAGTACCAAGGCAGCCTGACTGGAGCCCAGACCGTGAGGTATGTGGTACAGCTTAAGTTGAAAAGCAGGGCTGTTCAGCTTGGCACAGTGTTAAGCAAATGCACCCATAAAGCTTCTGGATTCAAGTCAGTATCTCCAAATGCCACAGAGATGTGCTGTAGGACCTCAGGGTTTCAGGGAACACTGTATTGTCCAGCATAAGAAAGGCTCTGCTTTCCCTCTCCTCTCTGCTAAAGCAAGTGCATGAGGGGTGTGTGTAGGGGGGTGTGTGTTGGTGTGTGCTTGCCCCAACACCTCATTTGAAAACATTTACAAGGAAACAATGGGTTTTCACATTTAAAGTACATTTTTACAAAGTTTCTGCACCTCTACACCAAAGGCATTAGTGATTGCTTGCCAGAGAAGAATTTCGACAGTAGATGTGACATGAGCCTCCAAAACTGGACCTCGCAGCAGGGTGTAAATTCCCAGTCCATGCTAAGCTACATGTCTACTTGCATTCTGATCCACAGGAGCCCAGACCGTACACAGACCTCTGGGGTTGTGCCCTTTGTAGCCCACGCAAGCTCTCCCTTCCAGCTATCCACATCAGAATGTGGCAGAAACGTACTCTGACTCCTTTCCACCCCCACACCCCATTTTAATTCCCAAGGAAAAGAGTGCCGAGGGAAGACATGGTTTTGCTCAAGTTTTGCTGTTGGCACGGAAGCTGGATACGGTGGGAGGTGAAAACGTGCAGCTGCACCTGGGAACCGGCGACCGTCCCAAGTCTCGCAGTGCAGCACGTGCAGGGCAACTTCGTGCACTTGGCTCAGCATGGAGTTCACACAAAGTTCAAAAGGCAAATGCAAATTCTTACTCATTCTAGCAAGGATAAAGACAATCACAGAACCGTGGTAGTTTTGAAATGACTACAAAAAGAAAATTATTAAGTGCATTAAACCACTACTGGAAATCCTTGACTTGCTGGCTCTTGAAGTTTCTTTTCAAGTTCTTCCTCATTCATGCAAATGCAGGAATGATTCCTACATACTATAGCTCTCCTGGAATTGAGCAGTAGGATATAACTCAGCATGTGGCTGTGGTTCCAATATGCAAAACATAATCCTCTTGTCTAGGGGCTGGGTTGGTTACCCCAACTATCACTGTCTCATTGCAGCTTGCAGTAGCAGCAGGTTGTGGTATGGAAGCAAGTCCTTGCTGCTTTTCTCCTCCTTACCAGTTAGCTTTACCAAGACTCGCTGTAATATCCTGGTGTGATTCTGGATGAGCACACAGAGATCCATGTGGGAGGACTTTTCAAATTTGTTATGGATGAGGTAACTCCCCTCTTCAAGAGACTTTTTCTATTTAATTAAAATAGATACGAAGGCATCAACAGGGTTGCCTAACTAACTCAGTTGTGGGTTAGCTCTGCTGCCAGATTAGCATCTTATCATTTGTCAAACGTGGAAGTTCTGAACTAATGCACAGGCTCAGGCTTTAGTACGGAACACGATATTTAGGAAGCATATATCTCAAATATATTCCTTGCATCCACATCTTCCTAATTTAATCTTGTTCTTAATGTACACAAAGTGTAACTACGTTACCAGATTAACTGTACCCCCATGCTTCAGGCCTTTCTGCCGTTTGCAGCACCACAGCTTGACAGAGAAAGTGTTTATCAAGGAAATGCAGAAAAGCAGATATTTAGAGTCAGGATCGCCTATTACAGTGAAGGTTCCATTTTTGCAACATTTTGCACAACAAAACCAAAAGTGTTGCTTTCATGAAGCCAAGAGATATATCACATTAGGACGATTTCTGTAGTTGTTTCTTACACTTTCCTAGAACACATATATACTCCGAGAATTTATTAATGCATTGAAATCAAACAAGCCAACAAGCAGAAATAGTACAAGTGATTACTGCTTTGGATTTTGATAAAACGTGTTTTAGAAACAGTTTAGAAACCAGAGAGAAGCCTACAATTAAGGAACAAACAGAATGAGTGCCACTGATTTTAATCTTGCTGGTATCAAAACAGATGAAAGGGCATTATGCATTACTATTGTTCACAGCTGTAAAATGTGGCTTTTTATAAACTAAAGGGAAGGCTGTTGAAAAAAATCCTATGTTGAATTTGGAAAAAAAAAATGAAGTATGAAATAATAAATAGAATCCAGCTAAAAGAATAACTAAGAAAACAAATAGAAATACTGAAGATTGAATTTCCAAATATTCTTCATCCTACAACAAAAGCTTTTCACAAATACATTTTCTACAGTTACTCAAAATAAATACACTCAGAATCGGTGGGGACTGATTAAGGAAACGATGCACTTCTCATAAAGAGTTGGCCACGTTTTGCATGAAAGAGAAGGAAAGGCAATCAGAAAATCATGGGCAGTGAAGGCAGCAAAAAGAAATCAGGAGGAGAGATGGCAGGCCAGCTTCCATGGATGAGGCTGCAAAAAACTGGATGCTAAATGTTGTTCTCATGCAAAGTCCTGAAGCACTTCTGTAGAAGGGTTTATTGACCTTTCACTAGTCCCACAGGCAAAGTGAAATATTGGCCAGCTCTGTCTCTGCCAAAATGAAACAAACACAGCCCAGGTTTGGACTATTTATGGTCTTACATCATCAGTCCATAGCAAAAAGCAACTTTATAATCACACAGCTAAATTAAATAAGAACAGAGCCACAACTTAACAACAATTTATGGCCAACAATTTTTCTTTTCACACTGGGGTGGCAATCATATTTTGCCTCTCTCAGTTCACTGCCGTAACACTTCAGCTTGACAACCCCTGCGGCTCTCAGAGAGCTGCTGGAGTTACACCACAGTAAAAATGGAGAAGCGCAAAGGAGACTTCAGCTCTTTTTTATTGACTGCTCTGGAAACTTAAAACAACTAGTATTAAAAAAAAAAAAAAAAAAAGTCCTTCTCTCACTATTGCAATTATGAACTGTTGCCAGGATCGAGGCATAGAAAACTGCAGTTTTAAGTTGAATTTCTTCTGTGAAGTCTAAAAGTGACGCAGTAGGACAGACATTCAAATTACACTAGTCCAGCACGTTCTTACCCAAGTCCCCACTCTGTGCCCTCCTCCTCACTGTGTTAGCATCTTTGCTATTCCCAGTAAAATCAGAGGTAAAATTTCCATCCATGGAAAAGACCAAAGGCAATTGTCAGAGAAACAGAGAAGTCCTTCTCCTTCTCTGTCCTTTTGGGATTTGGAGAACCATAATGGGTACTGTACTGCCTGTTCCAGAAATACCTCCAGGAAGTAAAACTATACAATTTTGCAAGCTTCTGCCAACTCACTGCTTCCCAAAACATACCTCCTGCCTTCATTTCTCGGTGAACTTATGGCAGAAACATTCAGGCTCAGAAGACAGCAAGGGATTTATACAGATGAGCAAAAATCATTCTGAGATTCTCTGGTCCTGAGCTGATGTTTGTAATGGAGCAGTCTGAGATATCTTCAGAGAGTGTCTGAGAGATTTGCTGGGGATGATCTGGCTTTATTAACTGTCTGGCAAAAGAAAATCATTTAATCATCTAAGAACTGATCAGCAAATGGCATGAGAAATCCTGTCAAAACAAAACTCCCGGCTGATCCAAAAAATTGGATACAAAATTATCGCCTCAGTGAAATGGTAGTGCTATGGATCCAAACACAGACAGTGAGTATTTCTATAGATGAGCCATGTTTTGTCTCATTCAGGATGTCAAGTTGGTCCCAATCCTGCAATTCTTAGCTATATAAGGAAACTAATAATCCGGGGAATAAATTTTTACACTCTACCAGATTGCTCCTGCTCCTGCAGGATTTAAATTAGTACTGTCTGTTGCTTGAGTTGTTTTCAGTATGAAAAAATTCATTCAAAATTCTAACAACAAGCAGAAATCAGTTGTCAGGAAAAAAAGTAGCTTTTGCCAATAAGACCGGTAACTAATATGTGAAAGACGGGCTTAACATCTGTTTGGAGACCTGCAGCATGTAGACTTTGACATCTACATCGGGTCTATACAAGTTTACAGCTAATGGTTGTAAAGAGATGTGCTGACTCTATGTCACATGCTGTTCTGGGGACCATACTTAGGTGGTTTTAGGATCTGTGTATATATATACTTATATGTATACACAGATATATATATATTTGGTATTTGCATTTAATGGTATGAAGCTGCGGCAAGGGAGATTTAGATTTGATATTAGGAAGAATTACTTTACTGAAAGAGTGATAAGGCACTGGAACAGCCTGCCCAGGGAGGTGGTGGAGTCACCATCCCTGGAGGTATTTAAGAAACGTGTAGACATGGCTCTTCAGGGCATGCTCTAGTGCCAAAGATTATTGGTTTGTGGTGGGGTGTTGTGTGTGGGGTTGTGGGTGTGGGGTTTATTGGGTGGATGCATTTTTTGTGTGTGTTTTTTTGGTTTTGTGTGGTTTTTTTTTTTGTTTTGTTTTGGGTTGTGGGTATGTTTTTGTGCTTGTTTGGGTGGGGTTTTTTGTTTGTTTTTGGTTTTGTGTTGGGGATTTTTTTGTTTTGTTTTGTTTTGTTTTGTTTTGTTTTTAATATGGTTGGACTCGATGATCTCAAAGGTCCTTTCCAACCAATAAGATTCTGTGATTTGTGTAACTCTTTTAGACTGAACACAAAAATTCAGCCACTTCATCATATTTCTTGGTTTGTTTTGATAATACCTATTTCTTTGTAATAAAGACTTCAGAAAAAAAACCTTGATGTTTTTTAATAAAAAAACAAGTACTCACTGTATATAAGAAAGACTTATTGTCTGTAATGTATGTTTTTCTCAGGTTTTATTAATAAAGAGAAATATAATAACTTGACATTGATTCTGTAACTTTGAATTACCTATTAGTTTCACCAGCTATAGAAAATATTTGCCTTAGCATAACACAGTGGAAGTCATGATAAGATTTTCTTTCTGACACAATCTTTCTACCAAGTACCTAACAGGTATTTGCAATTTTTTGCTCTTCTAATTGCAAAATAAGTCTACAAGCCAGTTGATAGTGTTCATGTAAATAAGCAGTAGCCTTCTGAAATGGCCAACTCTCCATCACTTACCGTGTCTCTGAAAAATGATCCTACAGTGCTGCCTTTGCAGACTGTGATATAAATTCATGTACAAAAGATGGTGATTAATAGAGTAAGGATGGAGTTCATTTTATTTCATTTTAGTGATCTCAAAGTGCAAAGTCATTATCTAGGGTCACCCTAAGTGTCTCCAAGGTCACTACAATCAATAACAGGTGACACATCAGGTGATGAATCTCACCATCTTTGAGAGCTTCTTTATGAAAGGCCATACCACCCTGCAGAGCTGCTTACCTCTCTATAGCAGCAGAAGCAAAGAAAGGATCCAGCCATGCCAAGGTGCCTCTTAAAATTAATGAATGGGTCATTTCACATCTCTGTTCCAGAAAACCCTGAAAACTCCAGAAAACTGCATTGTGGACAGATGTTTTTTATTGATCTTTTTGTTTGTTGGAGCAATATACTCTTTTGTCTCACTTTTAGAAATACAGTAGGAAATACAAAGGTAGACAAAAAAACTGAAAAAAAAAAGGAATTGCAAAACCTGAGAGCTTTTCTGGGAAGAAGCTGTATCTGTACCATCTGCACCAAAACTACCCAGGCCACTGGAAGTGTTCCAGATGCTGCTGAGGTCTCCAGTACATTCAATAGAATACACTTTTAGATGTGAAAGAGTCAGAATGAAATTAGTCAGATATCCCCAGGTTCTCCTGCACGATCACATATCTTGCCTGTCAGCCCAGAACGGGATGCAGACGTATGTCACAGCTCTAAACAAAGCCACAATCCGAAGCCCTGCCAAATCCATGCCGCTGTTCCAAGGCCGTGAATTCAATGAGCCTTTTGCATCAGTCGTTTTCTCTTGTGTCAGTGCACGACAGGTCACACTGTGTGAGAGGAGCTGGGATAGGACCCTGTCGCTCTATTGTCTTGGCCTCTTCCGAAGAATCTCATTATGAACCTGAAGAGCTCGGCTAATGGAGTTTAAAGTGACAGAGTCTTTTATAGTGCAATAAAACCTTTTAAGATGTACTTCAGGGGCTTCTAATTCTCCCAGCAACACAGTAAATATAATGAACGTAAAAATTATCCTTGCAGATGTTGTGGTGTCAGTAACAATAACAAAATCTCAGCACGGCACAGGACCAAAATAGCATCTGGGATTTTGATTCACTCAATTTAATCACACAGTGTTTGAGCATTTACGGGTTTACTGTTTTTGTTTATTGATTTACAGTATTTTAATAAGATTACTGTGAAAACATATATGCTGAACTGGTACTTATATGGGACATATACCAATGCCCATCACCTCCCTCATTGCCTTCTACAGAGTGCTAATTTGCAGCCCTCTGGAGCTCACAGGAAGATTTAGCATCAAACAGCCTGCTGCCTAGTATGAGGGAAGGAGATGACTAATAACTATTTCCCAAGCCCATCAAAAGACCATGAAGCCTTCTAAGACTTTGCAATAAGGGAAAATAAAAAATACAGAATGAAGCCATTTATATTTCTGCTGATTTAAAACTGAGTGGGGAAGTATTACTGAAGCAACACGCTGATCTATCGGTCACTGTTCAGGCAATTTCCAAAGCACTCTGAGTATAAAAGTCATTTGTTGCTTTGTGGCCTACACAAAAGTGCCAGTAGTTTCAAATTTGTGAGCAAGAGGCCATAGGGAAACAACTCTTTCCATATGCATGCACTTGGGCACGTACATGCATGCAGTGAGGGATTTGTCATGTGTAAGTTTTGCCATCTAAAAGTTAAATATCTCAGTTAGGCAGCTGCCCATGCTTGGGGAGTGGTTCACACATCAATGACTTCCATGTTAGGTGGTGATACACTATACCTACTAAAATGCCACCCAAATCTCATATAAAGGCCCCCTTGCATCTTTCTTGATCTCTCCCTCCCCTTAGCATCTTTACTGGCTCGAGCAGGAGCTCAACCATTGCCTGAGGCTATTCTTCACTTTTGGATGGCTAAATCAGGGGGAAATGAATCACAGCTTTGCGTAGTAAAGAGGCAAAAAGCTGAGCAGATATGAAGAGTTAACTACTCTAGTCTTTTCTGCAAAAATACTCCCTCAACTGAAGATCAGGGTACCCAGGGAAAGCAGTACAAGTACCCTTTTTCTGCAAATCAGCAGAAGTTCTGACCTGAGGAGATGTCATGCTGCCACCTCTTCTGAAAGCCACGTTTAGTTAACCAGACTTTCCCAAAGGATATACAAAATAAGTACCTTGTGGTCTGTGGCTCTGCAGAGTGCAGCACACAGCTGCCAAGGCTGTGCTCACCACCAGCACCACTGCTGTTCCCAGTCCTCGTCAAAAGCAGCTCTTGTGAATGACTGCATTATAGACAGGAGGAAAGAAAGGCTACTGGGGAGATTATTTTGTTTCTAAACACATGCAAAAGACTGTTAGTCAACTTTAACCATAGAAGTAGTTTTTCATCTGGAGCCTCAAATTTCTCTTGTGATAAAAAGGATACTGTGAAACTCAAGGTTTTCCAGACAACTGGCCAATTGGATTTAACTCTATTCACCACCACTCTCTGGGCCCGGCCCTCCAGAAAGTTTTTAACCCAGCAGAAGGTACTCCCATCCAAGCCATGGGAAGCCAGTTTCTCCAGGAGGATACTGTAGGAGATTGTAGCAAAGGCTTTATTAAAGTCCAGGTAAACAACATCCACATGAAGTCATGAGGCATAACATCTCTCCTCTTTGTAACGGTTATTGCTCCCAATGTGCTCACTGTGTGGCTGGCCTCAGAATTTGGTGTGGGGGGTTGGAGATATTTGACAAAATCTAGTTTTCTCTCTGTGCAATGAATACATATTTTGGAGTAGTATTTTTTTTGTGTGCTGGTTCAGAATAGTCAACAGCAGTAGCAAAGTGGTTTTTATTCCTTCCCAGATTAAATTTGCATGTTTTCTTTAGCTACTACTTTCTAAGGAGGGGTTGCTAGCAGTATCAGTTGATCCAGTTTGGCATCACTATATGAATCAAGAACATTATTATTAATATCCCAACTGCCAGAGAAGCAGAATATAACTCTGTATGTCCCCCTCTGGGGTTTTAATCTAGTCAGACAGGAACTCTTTAGTTGATAATTCAGTAGCATCAAAATTTTCACTTTAGAGACAATGATTCACTCTCACATTTTATTTCTTTCTGTCACATAACAAGCAACAGTTCATTTGTATGCTGCTCTCTGTAGGTAACATAACCAAACAACCACTTCCGTGAGAAGAGAAAGTAGTCATGTCAAGGAAGACAAGAAACTGGGGATTACTCAGATTTTTTTATCATTCTTTTTTTCCATTTAAAAATGTCAATTCCTTTACTGTAAAAAGGGAAACAAAATGTCAGCTATTACTATGAATGAAGCATAATTTACTTTAACCATGAGTTTCACTATTATTTCTTACTCAGAACATCCCATGAACAATAAATTTTGGTATCTACTGACATTAGCAATAAAGGCCACCCCAGGCAGAGCATTTATATCAGTCAAGCATTATGTATTCTTAAGCTGCCAAACATGAGCTCTGTCAGAAACAGCAGCTGGGACACTAATGACAGCTATATACTGATATATCACAATAAGCTTCTCAAGAAAAAATTTTAAATATATTTCAAAATCGTTGAAATCATTATTATGCTGAGTGGGCCTTGTATTTTCCTATAATAGTTCTATATTGAAAGCTCTTACAATTCAGCAAAGGAAATGGGTTAGTGGATGCAAACAGCTGTGTCCTTTTTATTAAAAAAAAAATACCCACAATACTCCTGAGGAGTTCGATCCCTGGAAGAGAATGACTTTTTATAGTAAGAAAATACCGTGGGTATTTTTTTTTTTTTGGCATTACATTAAAAAAAAATTAGCCTCTTGCATACCATTTCTAAATACATACTTGCTTTGATGTCTCTTCTGGGACCTAAATTCTTTGCTGATTCATACCCTGTCAAATCAAAGCAGTTGGATGTAAACTATTATATTTCAAAGCCTTGTCTATCCCAGTCTTGCGAACTCAGCTGTATGTTAATGTAATAAAATTATATTGTACCCTAGATAGTCTCTTACTTATTCTGAACTATCTCACCCATGATCCTCAAGGCTGGGGAACATGTTCCTGCTCACTGTTGTGCTCCTTGGGGTGGAATTTTGATCTGGAGAGTGTTTCCAAGAGCATTTCACCATAAAAGTTTTCTTAATTTTCATGTTCTTTTCTTTAGCTAATAGGGAAAATTGGTGCTTATTTATCTGGGGCTTTAATCCAGCAATCTATTAAAAAGGAAATTTGACAGTTAAGTGAAGTGACATGTAGTAACAACTTGGGTGAAACATTCCCAATCAGTCCCAGCATCTCCATGCAACACCTATGAAACACCAGCCTCCAGAGTGCTGCACAAGGACAGGGGCTGGGGTGTGCTGAGCAGCTCTTGTCAACTCAGCACTGGGTGATTTTAAGTGACATCAAAGACGCATCCACAGATTCATGAAAGCAGTCTCAGGAAGAAGAGCTAGACCTGGTTTTTTAAGCCTCCTTGGTGAAGTTATAGAATTGTCACTCATTCTTTGATATGATAGGAGAATCCTTACTTCTCTTGTCTTCATTGAGGCATAATCGTCATCACTTTTTGATGTTATTTCCTTGAAAATCCATTTACATCTCTCAGGGCAGAAGGAAGAGGTTTTATATTATACCTATAGTCAAGTCACTTCAGAAGACGCAAAGAAAGTGCTGATTTTTCAAAAGCAACATTAGTCAGGCTCTGATTATACTTCACTGGGAGAACTTTCTTAGCTCCAGGAGGATACTATTTCCCTCTGTTAGAGCTGTTCCAGATTGTATGTATAATTAAATATTCATTGTGAGAGAGAGAAACAGAAATACAGCAACAGATAGATAGGGAGAGAGGCTGCCCCCAAAGCCCAGTGGCTAGAGTAGTCATCTCAGATGTTGGAAGCCTTAATCCCAGAGACCACCTACAGCTGTGTCAGAGA
The DNA here is from genome assembly GCA_025769975.1 of Gallinago jamesoni. Lineage (NCBI taxonomy): Eukaryota > Metazoa > Chordata > Aves > Charadriiformes > Scolopacidae > Gallinago > Gallinago jamesoni. Next base: position 194,115,980 of record JAOQGH010000001.1, read on the forward strand.
GTTTTCTGCAGACTTCACACATAAAAGTGTGTCTTGTATACAGTAACATGCACTTCAGCAGATTTTGTTTCCTCCTTTAACATGTCACTCCAATATTCCACCTTAACCTAAATCCAGCACAAAGCTACCCATCTCTTTTAATGGTGTGTGGCACTTTGGGGGCAGTTGTCTTAAAAATAGATTGAAATTATTTTCTTTTTAAGACTTCTGTAGAGAAAACACCTATTTAGTTGTGATATGGATGGATTTTAGAATCATAAAATATTGATGTGGAAAACAGAAGTGGACACTCTGAAATACATTTCATTTACTATAGAAAACCACTTACATATTCTTAGGGACTCCGTGTTATTGACAATTTTATAAATAGCTGTCATTTTAACATGCTAGGTTAAAAAAATACTATTGCTATTATTACACACATTTTAATGTTTCTGGGGAGCGTAATTGACCCATGAGAATAATTATGACTCTTACTTTTCCTTCTTCCTGACTGCTTGCAGTAACTGGTGGGTTATTCTGTTATCCTTGCAATGAAACAGCTAAATGCTATTGCTGGACCCCAGGATGAAGCAGAAATGAACCATTGCCAGAGACTGAAGGATGAGGTTGAGGGGAAGGATGAGTCTCCTTACAGCACCTGAAGAAAAGGCATCATTCCTTTCATTTCTCATGCAAACTCAGATCTATCCAGAAATACTCCTGTGCACACATGGTGGAAGGAAATTGGCCAGGAGTTCCGAAAGCAGGTGGAGCTGCCACTACTGAGCCTGAAAAGCCTCTGGGCTGAGCTCAGGTGCACTGATACCACTGTTTACCCCTGGCAGCGACCCGCTTGCCGCTAAATTGTGCCGCAACAAGCACAAGTTGGAACATAGGAGGTTCCACTCAAATATGAGAAAAAACTTCTTCACAGTGAGGGTGACAGAGCCCTGGAACAGGCTGCCCAGAGAGGTTGTGGAGTCCCGTTCTTTGAAGATTCTCAAGACCTGTCTGGATGCAGTCTTGAGTAACATGCTCTAACATGCTCTAGGCAATCCTGCTTCAGCAGCGGAGTTGGACTAGATGATCTCTATGGTCCCTTCCAAATCTTAAAAAAATTCAGTGAAATTCAGTGAAATTCTCTTCTCCTCATTATCCAAGTGTCACTTGTCACTTAAATGGTTAACTCCCTTCAAGTCTTTCCTTAAAGAGCTATTTCACTGTAATAAGTTGAATCTTTTTTTATACACAAAAGATGTCTATTTACACCATATACACCCATCCCTACTCAAAGGCATGTATAAATATATGTACATGCATATATGCATAGCTATATTTAAATATATACACGATTAAAATAAATTCCAATGCATACATAGCTACTTGCTATTGACTGAAAGAGGGAAGAAAAGAGAGGAGCAAAAAGACAAGAGAGAGAGGGGAAGGCAAGCAGCCAGGGAGGAAGGACAGAAAGAAAAGATGAGACCCGAACCCCAGTGGTCCTGTGTTTTGTCTCTGAACTGTTGAGCACCAGACGTTGCCACAGAAAGGCATGTGCTCTCTGATGTACCAGAACATGGCACCATATGAGGCCTTTCTTCAATAGTTAGCAATCTAATCTCTAACTTTTAAAGATGTGCTTTCATTTCCACAGCACTTAATAAAGTTGTCTTTAACATGCTCCGATATCCTTAGTATACAAATTCTAGCTATTTTCAAATGGGAATTCCTTCTTTTGTTTGACTGAAAACATGAAACCGGAAGAAATCTTTGCATGTGAAATACCCTAAATTATTATGCTCTACAGATTTAAAAAAAAAAAATCCAAACACCAAAGGCAGAAGCAGAATGAAAATAATAGTGTTTTATATAAATAGTATCTTGAATCTCAGATTGTGTGTCTTGAAGTGGTGTCTTGAATCTCAGAAGGTTCCATACAGTTTATACAAGACACCTTGCAGCCTGTGTACCTCCGAGGAACTAAATCAGATTCCATTTCCATGAAACAGAATAGGGAATTGCAGGCAAGATTACTATTTAATCATATTGTGTTCTTTTCTCTGGGGTACATTAAAAAGCACAATGATGAGTAATGTGATTTTACTCTTCTGAACACGGTATTAAATAGACCAAAATAAACAAAATGCTAGACTAAGGAGAAAAAAAAATGAAAATGAAATGTTATTCTAAAGTGTCTAGAGTTCACGTGCACACAACCAACAAGAGCAATGAAGCAGAAAGTTAAATCACTTAACAGTACCTGCATTATGCTCTTTCACCCACAGGTCCTCACCTAACTATCACTATGAGTATTGCTTCCAACAGACTACACACTGCTCCACATAAATCTCTGCAGCTGAGGAAAGGTGCAAATGGTACAATTTTGGGAGGACATAAGCTAATTCACAGAAAGAAACAGCCTGCATTGTCATGCCCATTTATGCATACCCCTTCTATACTTGCAGAACAATAAATGTACTTACAAAAGAAAAGCTCCACTGACATTTCCCATATTCTTTTCCTTATTAATGGCTTTGAAAAAAGTACATGCTATCCATAAAAAAATAATGTAAATGCATGTTGCATATTAACACATCCTGAGTATATGCCAGTCTGACAATTTTTGTCTAGTGGCTCCATATTTTTAAGAGATATTAATCAGTAAAGAAAGGTGAACAGATAAAATAGTTTCAGGGGGAGAGCCACATTTCAAAGCCCTTTCCTAGTAGAAAATCATGAATAGAAATGAAAATTGCATGAAAAATTCAAAGGCCCTGGAAGCTAGACCTGTCTGGAATTTCACACAACCAAGCTTTAAAGAACCAGAAATCCTATCCTAGTTTGAATGCATTTTAACCCTTCAGTAGAGAGTTGTTCTCAGCACATGATATTAGAAAAGATATCTTAAAAAAGGAAAAGTAAACCCCTTTCTATTATCTATTATCTATAAGATAATACAACTGTGTTGTGGAAGATACTTCAAATGTCACATATAACCTTATATATTATTACAGGAGAGGAAGTGAGGAAGAATCCTTTATGAGTTCCTTAAGAATTTTCTTATGCCTTTTGCCTTCCAGTCTAAACTCTGTGGATTTATTCTGGACTAAAAAGCTGCTAACATGTTTGCTGTTACAAAACCAACTCAGGTCTCGGCAGTACTGGTGAACAGTAGGAGATTTTAAGTTAAGTGATGAGCAGACAATCTAAAGGGAACGAAATGCTACTGAGATTTTGTGGAATCTCATCCAAAAAAGAGATTTAAATAAATTTGATGTCAGTAGGAAACGTGTGCCATCATACCTATTGTTTAAGTAATTGTACAGAGCTATTAAGATGTTAAATATTTCAGCATTTGGATAAAAGAAGTTGTGTTCATTTTCATTGTGAAAAATCACTGGAAGAAAATGAGTGTGAGGCATCACTTACTATCCCGGCCAAGATGGCCAACTAACAGATGGTTCAGTGTAAGAGAGATGAAAAATACACTGATTTACTTGCTCAAGCTGAAGAAAGAAACATTCATCAGAGCAAGACACTGATCCTCAACTTTGGTATGTAGTGATCTAATCCTCCGTCTTTGCTGCTTCATAAAAAACTTGGCATGTTCTGTAGTGCTCACAACGAATGAGTTTAATCCTAAAATTTTGCATTTCTTATATAGCTTTCTTACTGCACCAGAGGTCTAGGTATGATGGTTTAACCTTGGGGGAAATGCTGAGTGCTCTGTTACTGCATAATGAGTTGACAGGAAATAATCACAGTACCAGCTGCCAACTTGTTGCCTGGCTGAAGCAAGAAAAGGAAAACACTCTTGGACTGCCATCCAAGAGACACATGTGGAAATATCAGCTATATCTACGGTCTTTGTGATTTCTAGCAAGCCAGGTAATTCCTCCGTACTAGTCGTACATCTGCTAAATGGAAATCTGCTTAACATGTGCTTATGTGAGGATGGAGACCACCTCTTTCTTCCAAATTCAGATGCCCTAAATTTTACCCACATCCATTCACCCATCTGTTCTGTGTTCCCTATTGGCAACTGGTGCCAAGCTCATGGGATGCACCAGGCTCAGGGTGGAAGTAGGGCTGGCTGAAGCGAGCAGCATGCCTGACACGGTGGACCTATAAGTACATCTTGAGCTGCTACTGATCCATTTCACTAAACATGGGAACAGAATTTTCAGTTTTATACAAGGGTAAAAGGGTACAGATCAAATGTGAAATCTGCCCAGGAAGCAGCTGTTTTCTCCTCACGGAAGTGATCTACATAGAAAAAAAAATAAAAAAAATATATATATATCTTTTATGGATCAAATATGGCCCCTTCCCCCAAAATAAGAACATACTAGTTGTATATTCTTGAGCTGCCCTCTGTTTCCTCAGTTTTCTTTCTATAACAATGACCAAAATGTTCTGTCAGAGTAATTAGAGTAACCTGGTTAGTGGTCACCACTTCCTTTTCAGTTCTTCTGTAAGCTACAAAACAAGCAGTTTGTCAAAATGCAGAGAACTTCATATTCAGGTGGTAAAGGAAGCCAAGCCTAAACATTTCGTGAACATTTAAATGTGCACTCAAGCAGTGATATGGAAATCAGTAAAGCAGCTACTAATGATCTAGTTCCATTAACAAATGCTCATTTGGATGGTAAGTGACCTGAGACAGAAAGGAAATGCAATTTTGGCTGCCAATACAATAAAAAATGGCTGCTATTAGTGCTATATAGGGGTTATAATCAATTATACCTTTTATTGGCTCAATGTAGCTACACTGTAACCAATTAAACCTCTGTTTTGAATAAAGAAAGGAGTATAGTGGGTTTTACAAAACCACCTCATGTACAATTCCTTTAGCTTACATTATTAATATCACCTTGGTTATAGGGTTGATGGAGCCTATTCCTGACATAATGTTTTTAGCTTTGGCCTTATTAGCCTAAAGTTTTCCGAAACACTTTTACCAGGAGAGGAAGTATCTCTCTTCCTCCATGATGATGGACATCAAATTAAACATAGTTCACATAACACAACACAATCACTTTAGCCGATGACTAGAACATAACCTAATTCTGCCACCCTACTTTAGACTGAGAAGAAATTTATTCTGCTGCTGTCTACAGATTCTTCCAAATACCCATTATGACATTTATTATGATTTAAATATTTTTTCAGTAATATCTATTAAAACCAAAAAGTTCAAGCCCATTATGCTACACATTGCAGAAATTCAGAGAAAATTATTCATTTCCCCAAAGAGCTTGGAGTCTTAAAGTAAAGTGACCATACAGAAGGCTAATATCTCTATCACACGAATAACACTTTGTCCTTTTTGGACATCAGTCTCAGAAAGGACAGACCCTGCCCACTGAATAATCCCCTTAAAATCAGCTGAAATCACTGTATCCAGAAGACAAAGCACATTTAGCTCCAACTTTAAACAATCAAAAGTTTACAAATAACCTTTAACTCACAGCCTCAATCTGTTCTTCAGATCTCCCTGACAGACTTAAGAGTCTGATTTAAGCAAAGACCATATTCTCTGTTTCTAGTGGATTTCGGAACGGGATCAGCCCTGATCTATGTGCTTTGCAATCACAAATAAAGACATGGATATTTCATTTGTGGTTGGACGCAATGATCTCAAAGGTCATTTCCAACCACTAAGATTCTGTGATTCTGTGATTTGTGTCTTTTTCAGCAACACGCCTTTTTATAGTTGGACTCCAAAGGAATAAAAGGAACTGTTGATTGTAACTAGAAAATTATGTGTGTAGCACACCTAATGACTATGAGATGAGCAACTGAAGAGCAGGTGGTTGAAGGTGGAGTGGAGTGAGTTGGGAGGACCAAGGAAGATGGTTGAAAATAGAGGAATTCAGAAGTAGAGAAGTGGAGCTGGAAATGGGAGAACAGCGAGCACAGGAAAACCGGTATGGAGGTTTAATCATAGGCCTCAAAGGAAGACTTGTCAAATCATAGAATGGTTAGAATTGGAAGAGACCTTAAAGACCATCTAGTTCCAACCCCCCTGCCATGGGCAGGGACACCTCCCACAAGACCAGGTTGCTCAAAGCCCCATCCAGCCTAATCTTGAACGCTTCCAGGAATGGGGCTTCCACAACTTCTCTGGGCAACCTGTTCCAGTGTCTCACCACCCTCACAGTAAAGAATTTCTTCCTAATATCTCATCTAAATATAGCCTCTTTTAATTAAACCATTACCCCTCGCCCTATCACTACATATGTAGTTGAGACTGAGTGTACTTGCAAGTAAATCAGAGGACCTTTCCCTCCCATGATCTTTTCACTTGAACTCTTGAAGTAATGAGTCATTTAGAAGCACAGCTGAGAGTGGTGAAAGCATGAGGAGGTAGACCAGGTTCCCTCAAAGGCCTGTCCGTGTAGGTCTATTCAGCTTGACAACAGTGCTAAAGCTGATGCAGCATTCTGCTTTTCACTGATATTAAATCCAAGCATGTTCTACAAGGTCACACTGAATGTACAAAGAATTCAAACAGTAAAGCTTTTAATGGGTGGCTCAACATAATGCTTTAAGGAGCACCAAGAAGAAACTTGATCTGCATCACCTGGACACATGCAGTAGCTTCAGCAGGCTCTGGACTAAACATTTGGGAGGAGTCACTTTGTATCCTTAATGGCATCAACTAGCCAACAAGTCAGGGTGTTTTCACCTCTCCCTTCTACTAGGAAAGACAATTCCATATTAAATATGTTATTCAAGACTGATTCTTGGGAGTACCACAGACTCCAGCACTTAGAATCATATGGGGTTGGAAGGGACCTCTGGAGATCACCTAGTCCAACCACACTGCCAAAGCAGGTCTACCTAGAGCAGGTTACACAGGAACTTGGTCAGGTGGGTTTTGAATGTCTACAGAGAAAGAGATTCTAACACCTCCCTGGGTAGCCTTTCCAGTGCTCCACCACTCTCACAGTAAAGAAGTTTCTCCTCATGTTTAGGTGGAACTTCTTAAACTCAAGTTTGTGCCCATTTCCTTTTGTCCTGTCACTGGGCACCACTGAGAAAAGACCAGCCCCATTCTCCTGACACCCTCCCTTTAAGTATTTGTATGCATTGATCAGATCCTCCCCTGAGTCTTCTCTTCTCAAGGCTAAAAAGCCCCAAGTCCCTCAGCCTTTCCTCATAGGAGAGACGCTCCAGGCCCTTAATTATCTTTGTGGCCCTTTGTTGTACCTTCTCCAGCAGTTCCATGTCCTTTTTGAACTGGGGAGCCCAGAACTGGACACAGTACTCCAGATGGGGCCTCACCAGGGCAGAGTAGAGGGACAGGATGACCTCCCTCCACCCGGTGGCCATACTCTTCTTGATGCACCCCAGGATGCCATTGGCCTTCTTGGCCACAAGGGCATCCCGTTGTCCACAAGAACTCCCAGGTCTTTCTTCTCAGAGATGCTCTCCAGCAGGTCAGCCCCCAACCCATACTTGTGCAGGGGGTTATTTCTCCCCAGATGAGCACCCTACACTTGCCCTTGTTAAGTTTCATTAGATTTCTCTCAGCCCAGCTCTCCAGCCTGTCCAGGTCTCACTGGATGGCGGCACAGCCTTCTGGGGTGTCAGCCATCCCTCCTGGTTTTGTGTCAGCAAACTTGCTCAGGGTACATTCCACCCTTTGTCCAGGGCATTGATGAATATATTGAAGAGGACTGGAGCCAGTACTGACCCCTGGGGAACACCACTTGTTACAGACTTCCAGCTGGATTCTGTGACCCTAATCACAACCCTCTGGGTCCTGATTTTCAGCTAGTTTTCAATCCACTTAACTGTCCATTCATCTAACCCACACTTCCTAAGCTTACCTACGAGGATGCTGTGGGAGACGGTGTCAAAAGCCTTGCTGAAGTCAAGGTAGACAACATCCACCACCCTCTTCTCCTCTATCCAATCAGTCACGACATCAAAGAAAGCTATCAGGTTAGTCTGACATGACTTCCCCTGGGTAATCTATCTTGACTACTCCTGATAGCTTTGTTTTCCTCCACATGCTCTGAGATGACACTCAGGACGAGGTGTTCCGTCACCTTTCCAGGGAATCCACCTTTCCTCCTTCTTGCCCTTTTTGAAGACTGGGATGACATTGGCTTTTCTCCAGTCCTCAGGCACCTCACCTGTTCTCCAGGACCTCTCAAAGATGATGGACAGTGGCCCTGCAATGACTTCTGCCACCTCCCTTATCACTCTCGGGTGCATCACATCTGGACCCATGGACTTGTGGATGTCCAGCCTTCTTAACTGACCTCTAACTTGGTCCTCCTCCACCAAGGGAAGATCTTCCTTAGTCCAGACTATCTCTGATCCATCCAAAGTCCATGGCTTCCGTGGGCTGGCCCAAGCAATAAAGACTGAGGCAAAGAAGGCATTCAGCAACTCAGCCTTCCCTGCATCCTCTGTTACCACAGCACCCGACTCATTCAACAGCAGGCCCACATTTTCTTTAGTTTTCCTTTTGCCTCCAATATAATTGAAGAACCCTTTATTGTTGTCTTTGCCAACTCTTGCCAATTTTAATTCCAAGGAGGCCTTGGCTTTCCTTGTTTCTTCCCTCCATAGTCTAACAGCATCTCTGTAATCCTCACAAGCAGTCAGCCCCTTCTTCCACTCGGTGTAAACCTCCTTCTTCCACTTTAGTTTTTTTTCCGAAGGTCCCTGCTCAACCACCCAGATCTCCTGCTTCTCTTGCTTGATTTCTTGCTCTTGGGAATGCACTGGTCCTGAGCTTGGAGAAGGCAGTGTTTGAATATTGCCCAGCTCTCTTGAGCCCCCTTGCCTTCCAGGGCCTTAGCCCATGGGATTTCACCTAGCAGTTTCCTGAAAAGGACAAAGTTAGCCCTCTTGAAATCCAAGGTTTCAGTCCTACTTGTTGTTTTTTGTATGCTACCCACTATCCTGAACTTATCTTTCCATGGTCACTGCAGCCGAGTTTGCCCTCAACCTTGATGTCCTCCACCAGTCCCTCTTTGTTTTTCAGTACTAGGTCCGGTAGTGCCTCTCTCCTTTTTGGCTCTTCCACCAGCTGGGTTAAGAAGAGACTTTGAAGGAACCTCTTAGACCCTATAGTCCTGGCTGTGTGGCCTTTCCAGCAGATATCTGGGTGATTGAAGTCCCCCACAAGAACCAAGGCCTGCAATTATGAGGCTACTTAGATCTGGTTGTAAAAGGCCCCATCCACTTCTCTATCCTGATCAGGTGGTCTGTAATAAACACCCACAGTAGTGTCCCTCATATTGACCTACCCCTTAATCCTCACCCACAGGCTCTCAACTCTCTTATCTGACATCAGGGAGTGTTTTAGGGACATGTCCTCACTCTCTATCCATTCCTTGACACAAAGGGCCCTCCACCCCATCCGTCCTCGCCTCTTCTGAAGAACCTGTAGGCCTCAATAACCATACTCCAGTCATGGGATTAATCCCACCAGGTTTCAGTGATGAAATCTTGAGAAGATTACTATCTGAATGGCTTGCTAGAGTCCCAGTTTAAAGAATGTTTAGCTATAATCAAAAGGTTGCACATTCATAGTTGCCCTCACTGGGGTAAATTTCCATCTACAATATTATTCCCACACATCTTTGTTATGGTTTCTATGAATTGGGAGTCAGTCACTCCAAAATAAAATATCCATTAAAATATTTTCCTACCCCATAACTCCTTCTGGCTAAGTAAGCACAAGTAAAAAGAGTCAAGCTACATTTTCTTCCTGAGCTCAATTTGATTTTCAGTACTCACCACTAATGAAATATCTAAAAGTGATTTATTGGAACATACCAGCTATATTTAAGCAGCAGCCAAAACAATTACATTTAATTAAAATTAAGGTCAAAGAAACACAACAAACTAATGTGACACTTCAGACATCAGCCTGGAATAGATGTTATGTTGGTTGATTATCAATTAGGTACAGTAAACATAAACGTGTTCGGCAGGCTATTCTCAGTGAAACCAGCTCAGGCAAGCAAACAAGTGCTGTGCCTGAAAATGTTCTCACTTTCTCTGGATTCAAAATCATCCTGTACACTGTGCTGTTCTTTCTATCCTTAACCTACTTCAGTAATTTATTCTTTTTCCTTGAGGAAAAAGTATTCTGGCAGAAGCTCTCACTGGAGAGCCAGAGAAATGCAAAATTTTGGGTGAAGTGCTATAGTTTTTATTTCATTATTTCATCTCTTTACCTTGAAAGCACAAAAAGTTTTCTCGTCACAAGCCTTAGGCTAGTCAGGCTGTGAGAAGTGTTTGAGTATCTTCTACATGGCTGCATATCAGCAAACTTGAAAATAGGGGCTTACGACACAATGCTTAGTTGCTTAGTCCTTTCTGTATCAAAGATTACACAATCGCTATTTTCTCTGTGTTTGTTTCCAGCATCCACCATTGTTTACAAAGGTGTCTTTTAAAACTGGGCACTTTAACAATATATATGTATTTAATGAGACAAATACATTAAGGCTTGATGGCAGTTTTTTCCTGAGCTCCTTGATGATCAGAAAGAAAAGGTACTATATGAATAAAACACTGCTCTGAGTGTTCCCTGACAATGGGGATTCAGTCATGTCCAAAATTCCTTCAAGTTCCTCACATCTGAAGTCAAGACAGTGATCTGACAGTTGTGTAAATGGATGCAAGATCTGGCCTTCAGTCTGCCTGGATCTTTTGTTTCCCACAGCTCTCAACAAAACAACGAAAAGAAGCCCTGCCAAATCTGACTTGTTTCGGACTTGTAAAAATAACTGTGGAAATAATACAGAAACAAGTTTTCCTGCAGCCTTTGCCTCTCAGGCAGGAACACTACATCCATATCACCCAGCAGAGCACACTGCAGAGACCCTCAAGCTCACGGGGGATGTTTGGGTGCATGCACACACACTACGGTGTGCACACTACGTAGAAATGCTAGTTGATATGCCAAAACCATTGTTCCTACTCAGCTGAAACCTGCCCCCCCAGCTCACCAGTTCCCATTGTAATGTCTAGCCCAGGTGCAAAGTGCTCATTCAGCTCCCCGGCTTGTGCTTCTGGAGGCAGTACAAGTCGTGGTAACTCGGGGATCTCTGTGTAGTCAACAGATGCCCACACAGCTCCAAGGCATTGGATTTCTAATCGCCAATGGGGCCTGCCTCCTGGAGATGCCTCAGTCTAGATAGAAATGTGGGAATTTCTGCTTGGAAGCCTCAGACTTTTAGGGATGCTGCATGAGGCTTACAGGCAAACATTAACAGAAAACCAAAGCTTAGCATGAGAGCAAAGGGGTAAGGATGACTTATCCCTTCTGTACATTCAGTGGAACAACACGTCTTTTGGACATGCCTGATCTAATCTGAATACAAATCAGAAAGCATTAGCATAGCAGCTGGGGCTGCAGAATGCCAAGTTAAAGTGTGACAGGGTCACTGCCAAGGCTGCTGGAAACCAAACATAGTGACTGGAGGGAAGACACCAGTAAAGCAGGAAAAGGAAAGGCAAAGAGAAAATCACCCTCACTGCTAAGGAACTGGGGTGATGTTTCTATATTGGTAACTTTTTAACACTTCCTGCAAGAAAAAGTTGCTAAAGAACCTAAATGAACTTCACAAAAGCAGCAGCCCACCCTTACCAGTGGTGAAATGATCAGGAAAAAAATGTTCTGGAACAACTTCCTAATGTAATTCTTTGCCTATCATTATCAAGGCATCATGATAGAATAAAACCTGATCCAATGATAAAATACTCCAACCTCCAACTAGGACAAGCATATGTTCTTTTGCTTTCTTCTGAAGATGGAAGCAAGCTGGTCACTTCTGCAGATAGACTTTGGTCCCTCAGGCTAGTTTGTGCTCTGTCATGTAGCTCTCAAAAGTCTAAAAGATGGCAGTGACTAAGAGACGATACAAGCATATATTAAGCTGAGGCTGGTGGGATTTGCACTAGCTGTCTCTCCTTTCAGAAGATCTGGCTGATTCACTCCTCCAAGCAATCATTCATGTTTCAGACATTTCTTGTGGTGCTCAAATGTCCCAGAAAAAAAGATGACAGATAAGGGAGTCTGGAACCCTGAACCTTCAGAGATTATCTAGCCCAACCCTGCTCACATCAGGGCCAGTTTAAATGCTACACTGGGTTTTGCTGTTCTGTGCCCAGCAAAACCTTTACCACCTCTTGAGGGTGGAGGCTCCAAAACTTCTCTGGGCTTTGTTCCAGTTTCTGGCCTCCCTTGTTATTAAATATGCTTTCCTTATATCCAGTCATATTTCCTCTATTGCAGCTGGTTTTGTTGCCTCTCCTCACCCAATACTTCTCATTAAATATTTGCAGAAAGCTACCTCTGGTCCAGGCTGACCAAGCCCACCTCCCCCCTTCTCTCCTTACAGGGCAAGTGCTCCAATCCCACCATCTTGGGGACGTCCCCTAAACACCTTCCTGCTCACCTATGTCTTTCCTGCACTGCAGACCCAAAACTGGACACAGATGTGATCTCAGAAGTGCCAAAAAGAGAGAAGGAATCATTTGCCTTGTCTTTCTAGTTCTAGGGCTTCCCAGCTTGGGCAGGAGGACCATGATTGAGCTTTTAAAACTCTCAACTCTCAAAGACAGTAGATAAGTGGAATGCAGAGCAGTTGTTTCTCAAATCTTACAATGCAAGGACTAAGAGGCCTTTGCTAAAATTAGTTTAAAAATCATCAGTTTAAAACAGTCAAAGGAAAGTATTTCTACAGAGAACAGGTACTGAATTTGTAAAATTTACTGCCACAGGAGGTTAAGGAGACAGCATTCCAGGATCACAAAGGGATCAGACAAATTCATAAACAGCAGATGCTAAAAGGGCTGGGCAGGGATGTACTTTCTGCTGTTATTCTGGCTGCAATGCTTGTGGATTCTAGGAAGCATGAAAGAACCAGGGAAAGCAGAAGAGCTTGCATGCTGTTCCTGAACAGCTTCTCCTCTGGTCACTGTTGAAGGCAGATGGACCTCTGGTCACTTCTTGTTCTCTTGTTCAGCTGAGCCCTGTGGGATGCTACTGAGCTGACACTTATCAAATAAAAGAGACATGGGGATAGTAACCACGTTCTCTTACATGAAAGATCAATCTTGCTGTGCTGAGAATCCTCAGAAGTTACAACAAACCATATCCAAAAATGTCCTGTAGGAGTTAGATCAGAAAAGCATATGGTCCAGGTCAGCAGAGGATTTACTGTTAGTGATTTCCATGGGCTGCAGGGGTCTGACTGCCGTGTAGGATGTGGTCCTAGTGGCAGGGACAGTAAATCAATTTTATCCAACTATCTATCATCTCTACAGAAATAAATAGAAATCACTAACATTAGTATTGAAAACTAACTGAAAAAGCTCAAAATATTGTCATAAGAAGCACATTTAAATGTGTAGACCTGAGGGGGTTTAACACAGAAAGTTTTGATAGTGTGTTTCTTATTAAGGTCTATTTCCCTTTTTTTTGTTTCCAAACACTTCCAAAACCTTTTTTATTAGAATCATGGCATTCATGAATTTCATGCTTGCAATCTGTCTGTGTTTGAAAAAAAATTAAATTAAATTCTCTCCCTCTTAAAAAGATGAGTTCTGTTACCATTATACAAAAAAGACTATTTTTTTCATTTATTTGCGACGTTAAAGTGCTTATTCTTTGATTAGGTGCTCATGTTTAGTCTTTATTTGTAAACTTGGGAAAGTTTAGAACTTAGGCTATATATATAAAACCAGGAGGAACTGAAATAATAGTAAAAAATTTCATATGAGATGGAAGAATCTGAAGGTTTCCTCTTCACTAATTATTCCTACAGAAAGAAATATGATGAACCTTTTTTTTAGGTAGATTCTAACAAATTATTTTCAGTAAGTGAAATCTGAGAATGTCCTGGCAGAGCAAACATATCTCTAATAGCAAAGCAGGAGTCCACTTCCATGATGTATAGCTCAGTTGAGGAGCTTTTTATAAGGGACAATGTCAAAATATGTCAAGAAGAAGAAAAACATGCCTTCAACACAGAATCAAGGTGAAAGAAAATAAGTTGAAGTTTTCCTTTGAGTAAGACACTAGATAAGAAATTATAGACATGTAAATTTTCTAATTCCCCTCCCATATTAAGATAGTGAATGCATTTCAGTGTGGTTATAAAATAATCTACTGGAAGCAAAACCATGGTTTGGGTAGATCTGGTATAACCTAGAAGGTTGCCAGTCATAAAACTGAAAGAATATGTTGGTAAAAGAGAATTTTCTGGTATAGCTTAAACTAACCTCTAAACATGAGCAAGACTGGTTTTGGTTTTTTTGCTAGTTCCAATCTAGCAGGGAAAAAAAAACAAATGAAACAAAACAAAACAACCAATCACCTTCATTTAAACTAAAACAAAGCAAAGAAAAAGCCATTAGGAGCAAATCAAAAATACCTTTTACTTTTGTTTTAAAAGAAAAGAAAGAAGAATCAACAAATTAAAAATTCCAGATCCCAAACAAAGTTGTTAAACTTATAAGGATATTTAATGCAACTTTATCTAGACTTCATTCATCCCTTTCCAGGCACTTTGATGACAGTAAAGATGATCACAGCAATTATGTTAACAAGTATTAAAAAATTACTGCTTATGCTGTAGGAAGTGACTGTTTTCCTGCATTTCAGCTCAACCTGACAGGAAAAAGGTTAGCTTAAACCACCTATTTAGATTCTAATTTGTGCTGCCCACTGCAGAAGTGGTTTAAACCCCTTCACTCAGCCAAAGCCAGCTGAGAGCAGGCATCTGAGCAGTTGCCATGAATCAGTTTGAGAAATACTATAGCAATTGCTTGCAATTGTGCAAACATAAGTAAAAAACTGGACTCGGAATTAAAGAGAAGGTGGAATTACAGCCCGTTAAGGATAAAAGAAATGAGAAATCAACATAAAGTTGCAGTTCTCCAGGGCACGCAGGATGGCCTATGAATGCCTTGCTTGACAGTGGTTTGTGACCATCAATTACACACTGATGTACGGGGCTCTTAGTTCTGTCTTATCTATTGACTAAACACCCCTCTCCAAAGAAAATGAGCCATCAGTTTGAGAAATTTTCCTACTTATAGCTGTGTCAGCCTGCTTAAACTGACCTTTAGAGGATTCGAATGAGAATAAAGGACATCTTATTATTCAGTGTGCATTTTTGTGAGGCCAAACCAGGAACTGCGGATCTTAGACAAAGCACAAGATATCCTCTTACAGAATCTCTGAGGATTGGCAATTAATCATGCTCTTGAGTAGTTTATAATCTGACATCAGAAAACACTTAGGGGAAAACTAATCCCTGAGTCAAATTCATTTTTGTACAATAGGGTAAAATATGGCCCATTTGAATATATTTCTACCAGACAAGATAGGGTATGCATGCAGGGGTGGAGAGAATAATTTGGTAAAGAGAAGGAAAGCTGGTTGATATTTTGTTTATGCAGAGACTGAATTTGCTGTGTACATGGGCCATATAGTCTTAAAATGTGGGTTGTTAGAACAATGTTTGTAACATTGCACTCAGCACTGGTGAGGCCCCACCTTGAGTACTGTGCCCAGTTTTGGGCCCCTTACCACAAAAAAAGACATCGAGGTGTCAGAGTGTGTCCAGAGAAGGGTAACGAAGCTGATGAGGGGTTGTTCAGCCTGGAGAAAAGGAGACTGAGGGGAGACCTTATCGCTCTCTAAAATGACCTGAAAGTAGTTTGTAGAGAGGTGAGGATTAATCTCTTCTCCCAAGTCACAGGTGATAGGACAAGAGGAAATGGCCTCAAATTGTGCCAGGGGAGGTTCAGATTGTATATTAGGAAAAATGTTTACCCTGAAAGGGTTATTAAGCATTGGAATGGGCTGCCCAGGGTGGTGGTTGAGGCACCATCCCTGGAGGTATTCAAGAGATGGGTTGACATAGTGCTTAGAGACATGGTTTAATGATGTTTTTATCAGGGTTAAGTTGATGGTTGGATTCGATGATCATAAAGGTCCCTTCCAACCTACACAATTCTGTTATTCTATGATTCTATCAAAACAAAATAGTATTTCAAAATAATTTTCAAAGTTTAATGTGCCAAGTCATAATATCTGCATAGGGAATATCAATACAGTGTATTCCCAGTTTTCATAAAGGCAAAGTTGAAGCATGGAGCAGCTCATGAACACAGACCGTGTTCTTGGGAGGAGGATTTGGGGTTCCAGACTCCCACTACAGCACTTGAATAAAGCATGCTAGGATGTAAAGGGGAAAAAAAAGAGACTGTATCAGTAGGGGTTGTTACATATAGTGCCTGACAGCCTGTGGAATTATAAAAAACTAGTTCTTCATGCAAAGTGACCTCCTGAAAAAACTGATTTTGGCTTACTGAAGATACAAAGGTATCCCTCTGCCTGTGTGATTTTGCATATCTATCTGAAGAAGAAAAAATCTCTTTGGATTGATTTTGACTAATGGCAGTAAGCCACATGAATCTTGGAATGATGACAAGACCGTAATATGAAGCAATCAGGGAATGTTCAAGAATTACATCCTAAATAGCACCAACTTGATTTTGATTTCAGAGTGAATAGATGGCAAATGGGAAGAGAAGGAAACAGAGAAGATAAGTCTTCCCATAGGCTATGTTTCCAGCCCCGATTTCCTCAAGAACCTGTTACACAAAAATAAGCAATTTTTTTTTTCAGGTACTTGCAATTTTCAGAAACTTCATTGAAAATGGCATCAATGACAATTGACACTATTAATTTTCTTATTTGCCCTAAAGCTAGGCAACGAGGAAAAAAAGTGGGGAATTGTATGGGAAAGGAGGAGCAAAACAAGGTAATTACAGCATTGTTTCAGAATCTACACTTAGGGCATGTACACTACACCAGCTTTCTTTCCATGGGCAAAGGAATTCACCGTCTGTTATTATTGTAATGAGTAGTAATGAATAATGATAAGACTATGGGAGTCTTCTCTCTGTACAGTACTATTACAGGCATGAGTGGATAAACAGATTTTGATTGAGATAGTCCCTAGTAAATCAGGGCTGAGGTTTTTTCTATGCCATTAGAAATAGCTTCTGAGTCTATTTTTATCCTCTCCCCATCATTTTGCAGTTTCTTATCTTCCATTCTTATTACCGTAGTGATTTCGAAATCCAGGAGATTGCTAACTACTTGTGTGTCAGAAACTGTTTCAAGGACCTTCAAATTTACCAGTGGAAGATGGAAAGAAACAAGCAAGATTTTGTCTGACTTCACACTTCAGTTTCACCAGCGACCTGTATACTAATAGGAAAATTTATGCCATTACTACAGGAGAGAATATTCTTGAAAACTTTATGTCAGTTAAAAACCCATCAGAGGAAGTGCATCTTGCTCTCAGTTGCAGATTTGAGGTGACTCACATTTTCTGATATGGGTGCTTCTGGGAGAGGGGTATCTGGATATTGTCCTTCCTAAAAATGATACCTTGGTTCACAGGACAAAAGTCAAAGTGAATGTGGGTTGCTGGTTGCAACATATAAGGTGAAAAACCCAGAGGAAAACAGAGGCTCTCTCTAATTCTTGCAAATGTAAGATGTGAGGTAGATGCTATGCCATGTGTGATGTGTTGGCTGCCTTGTCCAGAGGTATCCACCTGTGGAGACATCCAGAATCCAGAAGATACCTTTTCAACTCATACCTTTCAACAAGTGGGAGGCTCCTTCCTCAATAACATCCACTGTCCTAAAGAAACAGTTTGAAGATGCAGCAGCAGGAAAAAAATAATATAATAAACTGGTCCCCACAAAACACCAGAGGTGGAACTGCCTCCTGTGCCTGAATCAAGGCTGTCCATACATGCGGTGTACAGTACAGATTTGTCCTTTAATGGTAATTCTTCCATCCTTGCTATTAGGGCACAGAAGTAATGTTCTTCCCTTCACGAGCCAGGAGACTCATGCAAAACACAGCCCAGAAAGCCAGGGCTATGCTGAGTTTGGACATTCAGTAAACTTAACTGAGGAAAAAAATTAGTGAGGACTTGAGAGTAAGGAAAACTGTAAAAAAATATCCCAATATTCAGAAAATCTACCAATGCACTGACACTGCTCAAGCACAATTCAGAGCCTGTCTCTTAGCTTTAGGTCTGCTTTGAATGTGGAACTTTGAGGCTGTGATAGTTTCTGCTTCTGATGATATGTTCACTTAAATACAAAGGTTTCATCAGCAGAATCACATCTCTGAACATGATGAGTCAGCTGAAAACCGTAATTCAACTTCTACTACTATTTCAGAGGTAATTCAAATGCAGTCTGATGATACTTAAAAGAAGAAAAAGACATTGATGAGCTGATTATTAGATTTCTTAAGATATCTGTGCATTCAAAAGAAGTAGACTTTCTGAAAAACTTAGAGCATGATTCATCTAACCAAATGTGGAAATCAGTAATGCACTCTAGAGCTAACCTAGTCACCTAGATTTATTTTATAGTGAGAAAAGAGAAAAGAGCTCCTTTAAGTCACTGCCTCCTCACCTGAAATAGATATGAAGCACATGACCAAACAGTACCAATTTCTTCTTGTAATGGCTCCATCTTAAGTGACTAAAATTAAGCAGCATCAATCTTGCCCTTTCTCACCAAATGCTTAAAAGAGGTGAATGGTAATTGAGGTTTTGAGGTTTTCCAGACAATGGAGCTGAGGATCACTAGCTGCTGCTCTCTGAAAAACTGTCACTTGTCTAGACTGTGCCTGTCTGTAGCCTGTTTCTTCCAGCATCACAACTCTGTCATGAACTACTCACAGGTTCAGAGGGACCATTTCCACACCAGGACAGTAAAGTAAGTTGGTCACACAAAAAGACCATCCTGAGCACTGTCTACATCTACATCATTTACTAACTAACAATTTTGTTTAAACACCAGCTTGGATAAATAACCTAAGGATATAGATCTAAGGATAAGCTGAGGATCACATTCTTCTGCCAAGGGAATGTAGTTTCCATAAAAGGCTTTTCCCAACCTATTGTAATCTTGTGCTCCCTACAAACTGGGGCAACTCGGGGATGGGAGTGAGGAAAAGGTTGCAGCCTTTACATATAAGTACACATAGACACAAGGTATTAAACAACCAAAGAGTCTTTCCAAATCTCCTCGAGTTAAAAAAACAAACCACAACAGTAATGTCAGCGGGGATTGTGATATCACACGCAAACACTGTTCAGAATGGAGGGGCAGGGGGTGCTACCGGTCATTACTCAGTGAGATCAGAGACTGAGCAAACCTTGCCTCTCAGGCACAGAATAATCTGACAAGCACAAATGGCGCTTATTCTTTTAATTTAGCTTTATGGAAACATAAGGAAACATCTCCCTTTTCCTCTTGTTTTCCTGAGCACCTTGAGCACATCACCCTAAAGACATTCAGTTTTATCTAAGGCAGCACAGTTTCTAGATGGAATTAGGATGATCACTGGACGCATGGAAATGACTTGGTAAGCATTATATTTCTCAAAATGTCATTTCCTTTTTTTTAAGGGGTGAGGAAAAGGGAAATAATGGTCTTTTTTATGTCTTTCTCATACTTTCTAAACAAGCATATCCATTCTTTTTATAACCGGCTTACATGATTTTGACATGGTTTTGCATATAATAAAATATTCTAATAGAGGTCCTTCATTTCCTGATTAAAATAAATAAGGATGGACATGCTCCTTGAAAAGCTGTGGAATAATTGAAAAAGGGTTGTTTAGGATAGTGCTTAACATCCAAAACTCCCTCATATTGCCTTGCAAAAGTCAACTGATTATTTCTGAGTGATGTATGCTGTACTGTTAGTCTAATTGCTAGGGGTGGCATTGCTCAGCCATAAAGAAGTTCACTGCATCAACAAAATTTAATTGGGGCATCTCAATATACTGGCATTTTCTTGCAGAGCTACTTAAAATGAATTCAGAAACTGCTATGCACAAGGATTGAAGTGTACTTTCTTCACTCGAATCAGAGAAATTGACAGAAAAACTCATTTTACAACAACATACTGTGATTCTGCTTCCTGCTCTTTACTCCAGCAATCATTAGCTGAAAAAAAAAAAAAAAGAAAAAAAAAGAAAAAAAAAAAAGAAGTCTTATTTACTTTTTCATATGACATTTTGGAACTATTTGACTGACCAGGCCATTGGCTTTACTCTAATGCAAAAATTTTAGACAAGAAAAGAAGGAAACAACAAACAATCAAACAAGAAATTGTTATAACTATTGTGTCCAAATTTAATTTCATTAGGTACCAGAATTAATCAGTCTGGCATTGTTGATGACATCTGTGTTAATATGCTGTTGTTTTCCTAATGTGCAAAAGTGCTTTTAAAAAAAAGAAATTATAAAAAAAAATAAAATTAAAAGAATAATTTTTTATTAAAGACTAAAACCCTAGCAATGCAAAGTACTAAAAATGTTCTATTTTTATTACTCACATCCTCCCCAGGAGGCAGATTCATTAAGATAAGGGAGAAGCCTGAAATATCCACTGACATTAAAGTGACCGACAGGCAAAAAAGTAAATAGCAATGTTAAAAAAAGAGAAAATTTAATTCTCTCTCTGTGAGTCTGGGAGAAAATGAGTACACCACAGTTTAAACGGGTAATAGGGCATGTTTCAGAAGTGCTGTATGAAAGCATTTGTTAAAATGCTGAACTTTATCTTCTCTCATTAAGTTGATTCATTGAGTAGGTAACAAGGGAATAACTGGCAAGTGCTGACTGCTGTGCAAGCCTCCACACTGTACACATCAATCATTCAAAACTTTGAAGAAAACATGCCCACCCAGCCTTGTCTTTCAGAGCTCATCTCTCTTTCCACCCACTGTCATGCCAAAACTATTTTTTGTGCCATTGCAGTTTAGGCAAGCCACTGTCTCTTCCCAGAACTATTTCAAGTGGAGACTTGCTACAAATAGAGTAAGAGAGAGATTATAGAATCATGAAATGGCCCTCGCATGGACAGGGACATCAGACTGCTCAAATCTCTGTCCAACCTGACCTTGAACACAATGATGGGGCATCCACAAATTCTCTGGGCAACCTATTCCGCTGTTTCATCACCCTCATAATGAAGAATTTCTTCCTTATATCCAATCTAAATCTACCCTCTTTCAGTTTAAAATCATTGCCCCTTGTCCTGTGGCTACTGACTTTGGTATAAAGCCTTTATCCATCTTATAAGCCTTTTTTATATATTGAAAGGCTGCAATAAGGTCACCTCAGAGCCTTCTCTTCCTCAGGCTGAACAAACCCAGCTCTCTCAGGAGAGTTCAAGGAGAGCCGTTCCATCATTCTGACCATTTTTTTGGCCTTCCTCTGGACCCGCTCCAACAGGTCCATGTCTTTCTTGTGTTGAGGACTATAAAACCAGATGAAACACCCCATGCAGGATGAGAAAGCAAAGTAGAATCACAGAATCACCTAGGTTGGAAGGGACCTTTTAAGATCATCTAGTCCAACCAATGAAAAAACAAACAAACAAACAAACAAACAAAAACCCCACACCACAAACAAACAAAAAAACCCCCCACACAAACCCCACCCCACACCCAAAACAACACCAATCCACTACTAATCCATACACCCAAGCACCATGTCAACTCATCTCTTGAATACCTCCAGGGATGTTGCCTCAACCACTTCCCTGGGCAGCCCACTCCAATGCCTGACAACCCTTTCAGTAAAGAAATATTTCCTAATATCTAACCTGAACCTCCCCTGTCGCAACTTGAAGCCATTACCCCTTGTCCTATCATCTGTGACCTTCTGTTAGAAGAGCAGAATCAACTCCCCCAGTCTGCTGGCCACATTTCTTTTGATGAAGTTGGCTTTCTGTGTTATGAGCACACGTTGCCAGCTCAGGTCCAATTTTTCATCCACCAGTATCTCCAAGTCCTTCTCCACAGGACTGCTCCCAATCCATTCGTCAGCCAGCCTGTACTGATACTGGTGACTGCCCTGACCCAGATGCAAGGTCCTGCACCTGGGTCAGCACGATCACTGGTATCAGTACAGACTGGGAGCAGATTCATGAGGGGACAGACCTGTGTATCATTGGACACAATAAAAATAGTCTCCTGGGCTTTGAGATTCCCAAATACTTCAAAAGAACTTCCTCATCTAAAAATTCTCCCAAGTGGAGCGCAAATCAGACCCTAAATCTGCTTAGTATAACTATGTCTCAGATGGACTTATTTCAGAAATGGATACTTGATGCAGATTAATCAAAAATAAAGGTGATGTCTTTTCGCTTGAACGGGATGAGTTGAGGGTCAGGGGACTATTGATTGTTCTGTTTAATACACTGCACTTCCACAGCTGGGAAATGGCAACTCAAAATGAAAGGGCCCTATTCTGCCCTGCTTTCATGGGCACAATTCCCCACTGAAATCAGTGTCTCGGAGAAAAAAGAGAATCAATGGTCCCAGGCATTAGTGAAGGTCAGAGTGCAAGACACAGAGGGCAAATCATTGGCCGTTGTAAATCATGGCCACTCTCTTAACTCAGCAAATCTATTGCACTTTAGTCAGGGATTTGACCCTGAGAGCAATCTATATTTTTCCTTCATTTCTATTGTTCCTTATATGATTTTGATTGTTCTTGGGTTTTACAATTGCTATTATTCAAAATGGATTGCAATCCATATTCTGTTAATTTCTAATATTCAAAAATACTTAGAGAACAAAGGCTTGATGTTTTCTATACCTTCAAATTAATCTTTTTATGCTGTATAGGTATACCTACTATATAAATAGTAGGTATATTCCCTACTCTTCACTGCTCAAAGAACATCTCTGATCTAGAAAGATCCTGGGAACTTAAAGGAAGGTGTGAATACCATAATTTCATATTGAAATTTGGAGGATAGTTAGCATCCTGTAGGTATGTGTTTCATTTCTTTATTCCTCTTGGATTTTTCTTTTTCTTCTTTTTGTATTTACTTCCTTTTTTTTTCCAAAAAAAAAAGTCATACTCTTTATATCCTAAGAAATTTAATTTTTACCTGAATTCTTCTAACCTAAATTCAGCAAAATCATCTATTTTTTCTCTTTGATATGACAGATGAGAAGTATTTCCAAAGAGGAAAACTCTCCAAGGAGGAAAATATAGCTCCTAAATAAATATACTTAAGGAAAAAAGGAATTCCCTTTGATATGTTCACCCCAATTATGCAGAATTGGAAAACTGGGATAGTTCAGAAAATTTAATTGCTAATTAGAGATTAACTTCTGGAGTAAGAAAGCTTTTTAAGTGATTCTAGTGCTGTCTTTTAACATGAAGAGTGGAGGAAGCCTCCATTAGATATTTCTCAGAAACAAATCCAAATTCTGTAACTGCAATATTCAAAGAGTTCTAAAAAGCCCAATTACTCGTCTCCCACTAAAAAACAAACTATGGTCTCAAGTAATGCTTATAGTTGCCTTTGGAAATCTCAACAAAAACTCCCCTAGCTTCATTATCCATTACCCTTGTATAACGAATTGGATAGAGAATGAAATACAAATAGATGTGGATGGATGAGAGTCTAATTTAATAACTACTCAATATAACTGCCCACTGTCTCATGCATTGCTGCATAATGTGTTATTGATTTGGGAAAAAAAGATGATATGATAGCTGGGAGCAGATGCCTGACTCTCTTCCTCACAAGATTTATTGTTTTTGATAATGAGTAAATACATTTTATGCATGAAAAGCTACTAAGGCTTTTTCTATCCATCTTAATTTTGTGAGCTCCGAGGACAAGACCCCTTATAACTTCATGGACACTGAACATACAATATCTACATGCACTTCGGTCAGCTAATGAAGGCTCCCCACAAAGTGCAAGTGACTGCAACACATAGGAAAGGCTGACAGAGGATCCCTTCATTTACTTACTCTCTCATGGTACAGATTCTCTGATTTTCTTTAAGTAGCCTAGAAGTTTTCAGATTTCCCTTTGAGCCAGTATTAAACAAGACAATAAGTTTCTGGCTAAGTCAGGTAGCAAATACTTCTGGGTGAAGTACTCCTCGAAGGAAAATGTGCTCTGTCTCAGGGCTTGTACCTGTTGATTATGACTGGTATCTTTCATCAGTTCAGCCTTCTAAAGGCTGTCAGGATCAAAAAAATCTCATTTATAGCAGCGAGGTATTCAGATTTAGAGGTCTCATTTAACTCAGATTTAAAGGTCTGCCAAAACATTTCATCTTTACCTTCGCTTTCATCATCCTATTTGAAGATTTTCTCTCCATCTACGATGAAGATCATCCCAGATAACTTCCTGAGCCACAATAAGCCTGAATACAGCATTGCTTCCAGCTCTTTAGGCAATTCTGCAATAAGATGGATGGTGAAGAAGCTCCTAATTTACTGTTTTCCCTTAGAAACTTTCCCCTTGGGATGGATCCCTCAGACCAGAAGACTTCACCATTCTTTATTCCTTTATCTTTAAATTTCTGCTACCTCTTAGTTGATCTTCTTATCCATCTAAGTATGGGTTTACTCCTCGGATTTGAAAGATACCGAACTAATGAATTTGTCTGCTACAGCATTTGATTAGAAACATTTAGAAGCATATGTCACTGCATTAGCAGATTCCCATCACTGATTCCTGCATACTTTAGCTGGACTATGATGGGTGGGATGGAAAAAGAGCTGAGATTTATTTCCCATCCCCATGAAGTTCCATGCACCCATATGGAGCAGTACAACTATATCCTGAAAGGCACAGCTCTTAAAATTGTATTAAAATTATTCCTGCAATAATTAGGGAAGTGTGCCCACTACTGGAAAAATGCAAAGTGCTTCTCTTTGGAATACATCTTATCTTTTAGATGCATATGTGTAAATATGTAGATATATCGATCGATATAGAAAGAAAGTAGACATAGATATAGATGTGCATGTATACATTTAAGAGTGAGAATAGGCTGAGCCCCAAATTTCATAAAGCTCAATATCTTTATAAAATATCATCACTTGCAGTTGTGGGTTGCAACTGGAAAGAGGGTCCATTAAAACTGGGTAAAACAATCTGAGCCATTAGCAATTATTCTGGAAAGCTCATGGAGAATTAATGAAATGGAAAAAGAAAAAGAGAAAAAATGGCTTTTTAAAATGGGAAAATAGAAGAGGATGTAATAGTCACAGCTCAACAGTTTAACTTGAATTCCTAGAAAAACACTGGAAAAATAAACAATTTGTAAGTATCAAGAAGATGATAAAGTACCAAGCAGCATCTCCACACAAAACAGTCAAAACCCATTTTATTTCCTTCTGCCAAGGAATATCAGATTGAGTGAATAGAAACAAAGAGTTAATATTCTGTCCCAACTTTAGTAAAGGTTTTTCCACTGTTTCAGATTGATGTTCTGAGGTAATCTGTGGAAATATGGACACATAAATATACTAGGGAAATTAAATGTTAGTTGTATATGGTAATCACAAAGTAGTTTTCAGTTACTTACCATCAAAATGGAAATATACAATGGGATAATTAGGGGTCTCCAACCAGAAATATTAAATATTTTCATTGCAACTTGGATGACAATACCAATTTGGGGAGAACCATGCTGATAAGATTAGCATCCAGGCTGATCTTGAGATTTTGGAGGTATGATCTAAGTCAAATGGGGGACAAGTCAATGTCAATTCACACAAAGTTCTACACAACTGAAAATAATGACCTCTGCAAACATGGGATGATGTTTAACGCAGATGGTAGTGCTACAGTAAAAAATCTGGAAATCCCTTGATGAATAAGTATCAACAGTGCTTATCAACATCAACAACTACGTTGTTGTAAAATCAAGTAAACATTATAAAAGAATATGAGAAATATCTTCTGAAAGGCATATGATGTAATCCTTCCAATCTATTTATCATTCACCTCCTAACTAGAGTAGTACATCTATTTTGGGACACAGCTCTCTGAGCAAGGAAAACAAGAAGAACAGTCTGAAGTCTAGAAAATACTGTAGGGAAAAATTAAAAGACTGGGGGTGGTTTCAGCTGAAGAATACAAGACTGGAGGGACAAATGATACAGTATTCATCAGCTGCAGAGCAACAAAGATGAAAGAAAATAACTGTGAATAGTTTATTGTTTAATAGACTAAAATTATCAAAAAAGATTTAAGGTAATGTTGGGAAAAACTTGGCTAGTGGAACAGATTTCTTAGGATGGAAAGATGGAAGCTGGTTTTGAAATCTCCTTTGCAGAAGTTTTTTAAAAACAGGTTGGACAAGTATCTGTCAAGTTTACCTATACTTGGTTATTCTTTGGGGTAAGGAAGTGAATTTGAGGACTGTTTTAGCCCTACTTTCTACTATTACTTTCTGTCCATTCCTTCCTAATAAAAGTAAAGAACAATTGTAATTCAATGTCTCTGTATGCAGAATGGATTAAGTGTTGGGTGAAGAGAATGGTGTCATTTTACCTAAGTTTCCTTAACATTTCTAAAACTGACTCACCACATGGTACTCAGAAGTAGTGTCATAGTAGTTCTTATTTAGTTTCTGTCATTCCTTGAAGTTGATCTGCAGCTTCTACTACCTGGAGTAGGATGTCTGGTGAGCCTTTGTTTTTCTTGTAGGCAAGAAGTCACCAACAAGGTACTTACCGGTATCTGTCAGCTTGCAAGATGCTGTTCTTTGGAATACAAGATTATCTTCATTGAGTTAATTACAGCTGTCTTACTCAGAAAAGAAAAATAATACCTGTTTCTTCTACATACAAGACTACTGCCTTCTTTCCTGCCCCCCTAGTGTCTTTCAGACCCAAACCATACACTACTGGTACCTCTTCAAACTCAATCCAAACTCTCTTTGAAACAGTTTTGCCTCTATTTGTACTGGGTTTTGGAACACAAAGCATGAAGCCAATCAGTTGCTGCCAAACTCTAATACAACACTGATTATTTCAGATCTTGTGTCAAGTTTTGTTCCACATACCAAATCATTTGGTTATTTTTATTGTTTAAGATATGTGCAGATTGTTTAAGACTTCTCTTCAAACCAAGACCATCCTCATGAAACCCTCCAGGAATTATTCAAAATCATTTCTGTTAGTCACCAAGTTATGAGATCTAAGAATCATTATTAATCCTTAATTTTATAAGGATGATGTTTTCCAGATGATGCATGCTCTGACAGTTCTAACTGCATAATGGCTTTAGCAAACTGAGGGAGATTTCTAATTTTGTATGAATGAAAATCAATATATATTTCTCTGAATTGAATGTTTATAATGGTTATATTTCTCATAAGCATTTTGTCAAATATTGCTCTGGGTCAGTCTGAATGACTTCTTAATGTAAGACAAACACCGGAATGCTCCCTATGAAAACTGATTCATTTCATCCAGTACATCATCACAGGCAGAATTATCATGATAAGTGTGATTAGGCCAGTGAAAGTTGCATTTATTTATTTCCCTTGCATATGGTAGTCCTGCATCAGCAGAAATATCTATTGAATTCCACCCACAGGCATGCTCTGTCAAGTGGCTCAGATACTGAGGGAGAGATAGAAATTGATGTGGTTCTTGGAAGCATCATATCCATCACTGAAGATGTCACAGATTCTGTAGTCAAGAATACCTTTACAGGCACGGTATCCGCAGGTCCAGCTCAGGACCGTGGTGAAGAAGTTCATGTGATCATGTCAGCATTCGTAGATAGTCCTTTACGACCTCTTTATGTGGCAACGAGATCTGAGGCTAGACCATTTCAGTGAATCATTTAAACATTCTTTTAATAAAAACTGAGGCTAAATGCTATGCTATAGCTGCTGTTGTCCCAGACACAATTACCAGTAAAACAGATCCATTGGAGCTGCAATATAATTTTAAATACTTGACTGCTGAAAACAGGATCAGCCTAAGCTGATCATGTTCTGGATGTGTTCCATAAGGACAGGCAGCAAAACTGAACAAAAAGACTTTTTTTTTGTCTCTTGGGATTTCACTTGCATTATTCTGTGGCCTCTATCTTCACTTGTTTGAACCCCTCTGGAGCTGTCTCTCATGTGCTGTAATGTTTCCACTTACCTCTGTCTTACCAAAGCTATAGCTTTGGTACAGAACATATATAATAGTCAGGGTATAAGAAAGCTAGGGTCGCAACAGGGGCACTTGATACAGCAATAAAAGGCAAGAGAGAAAAAAAAAAAGAAAAAAGAAAAAAAGCTAGACAGCCTCTGAGTCTTAGAATCCCATTATCACCCTAAAGCTGTTATCTACATTTCTCTCCATCTCATTGTATCTCACCCAATGGCATCTTAAGTGTTCTGCCTCATCTAGGTAACACCTGGGCTACTGACACAAGACTTCTTTTTCATTGGTGATTCACCTCATTTAAAACACCTCTTATTCCTCCCCTGGCTCAGGTCAGCACCCATACCATCTTTTATACTTCCATTTCATCAGCACTTTGACTTCTTCACTCTGACTGCTTCAGACACTGTGGAGATGTGCTAAACACCTGTTCATAGGTGTAGCAATACACACACAACCACTAATTATGTATCCCATCTTTTTTTACCTATGTGTTTACCTATATCACATCTGCATTTGTTTGTCTTCCCTGTAGAGAAGTGGTTATCATTCTCATGTGGTAAACAAAACCACTGTATTCTGCCAAATCACTTGAAGTAAGAAATAAAACACTGATGATAAATCCTTGCTGCTTGAAATTGCCTGAATATGACTATTTTGCAAATAACTTACCAAATCTGGTGATGCAGCTGTAAAGACACATACTCTGCAACTAGATCAGGTTAATTGTGCTGCTGTCCTCATTGTCCGAAGATTAGTTGTCTATTTCCCCATACTGGGAAACAGATTTCAAAAGCCCAGGAGACAGAACTAGAATGATTTCTCTGAGCTATCTTTCACTTTAGTCTGAAAAGGAAGGAGAAGCTGAAGAACAGTAGATTCCCTATTTCTTTAACAGCAGACGAGCATATTGGAGTGTGGTTATTTTTCAGAAGGGAAACCTTGTGAAAATTATTTCAGGGTCAAACAGTATTTTATGGACCTAGAGGGAGCACTGAGAAGAGAAATCCTTGTCACTCTTAACAGATAACAGACTTTGAAAATCACGTTATACATCCACTTGTTATCTTTAATTGAGAATTTGTTTTACTGGAGGTAGCGAACAGCAGAAGCAGAACTCCACAATATGAGGGTGTGCTAATCCCTCGGGTGATACAGTTAAATCTTTTGGAAAACAGAAATGCCATGAGTAAACAGGAAACTCATTGACATAGAGGAACCATTTGTGTTGTATACTGAGTTTGTATGCCTTTGTCTGAAACCAGGATTTTCCTCATGAGGCAGAAAAACTTGACTATTTGAGTTTTCTTTTTGCTGTCAATTTGGGCACAAGCTAAGAAGTGCAGCCATCCTCATTCCAGTTCTTTGTTCTATGTGAAGTCTTCTCTTGCTTACTTGCACATTTCATTTTGTATGTACAAGGAAAAACAGAACATAAACACTACACTGACAGTTGTAAGTTATGTCAAAAATTGTATATATTTTTCTATTATGCCATGAATATGCATTTGTTTATGTAAATGTATACAGTATCTCCCCGAAGTCTTAGGAGATATACAACAATTACAAGTCAGAATATAAATACATATGAAAAAAGACAGAAAATAACTACTCTTCTGGGCTATACATCCACAGCAATCACGCTAAGAGAATCATAAAAAGTACTTCATTCAATATATTTAGGCTAAAGCCAGCTCCCTACATTTATAACAAAACAAGACACTCCAAACATTTCCTTCAGAATTTCTATTGTAGTACTAATGTAATCAAATGCCATAATTATAACCTGGACATTCTTTTAGAAGTACTCAGGAGTTTCAGGGTAATACCACACCCGCTTAGATTTTTTGATCTCTCATCAGTGTGTCCCTAATTAGGAATTATGTCAGCAGATTAAGATTCACACATCTTTAAAAAAAGAGGAAAAAAAAAAAAAAACAAACCAGGAAAAGACACTGATAAGAGACTGAATATGGGTATTTTTCCTCTCTCCACATCAGCACCCAAGTAGATATCTTGTTTTCTTTCTCCCTCCTTCTTGGCTTCTCTCCATGGAATAACAAAATTGCCCTTTGACATGTGATCAGACACACCAGGATGATCTTTATCTTCATGTTCTCATATAGACACAGTTTATAAAAATGTGTTCAGTGGTTGTGTGCTTGAGCTATCTAAATAATTTAGGCCTCAGAGAACCAAGAGACAAAGTAACTTTACAATGACTGGACTCTAATCTCTGTGCTTGGTTTTCATCCTCCTGCAGCAGTTTATGGCACTTCTCCACCACAGAGGGACACGGGAGGATACTAACTTTGCAATATGCTCTGTGTAGAAGACCATGAAACTATCTTAGGCTGCTAAAATATCCTCTTTTTTAAAAAAATAAATCTTGAAAAAGTTAGCGTCCTTATATTATAATCCATGACAATTAACCTAGACACAGGGTGTATTTCCAATTGTAAGGTAATGTAGCATTCCTTCAAAGAGGTGTCAAAAACAATCATAGGCTAATGAGATTTTACATGAACCACCTGCTGGTTGCTTTCAATTAGATAAAACACCTTTGCTGGAAGTGAGGAAAACCTTTTCATTATTTGAAATGAGTTACACAACAGAAAGCGATAACAGGAAAAGAAATGAGAAACTAATTGAACAGTATAAGCTTCCCAGCTCTACTCCCAGCCCCATAATTCCTCTCTGGAAGAAAAGAAAAAAAGAAACACTAATGATAGCAATACTGAGTATCCAAAGCCACTAAGGAAAAACACAGAGGAAAGCTGCATGAATAACTGAAATGTCAGTTCACTGGCACCCCTAGAAAAATGTTAAAATAGGTAGCTTTGGGTCAGATCAAGCATTTTGTTCAATTCAAGATGAAGTGTTTTGGTTTGCATTTCAGTTGTCATTTTGTCAGAAGAAAAATAGACGGATTATTATTAAAAAATAAAAGAATATTTTAAATCATATAGCTATTGTGTTTAAAATATTTCAGTTCTTTCAGATTTCAGAATATCTCTTCAGGGGAAGGAGGTAATTGAGAAGAGTTTGACAAAACCTAACATAAATTTGCAAAATGTCATGGTCTAACCAGATCTACATTTTATACATTTGTTTACTTAAAAAACCTTCGGCCAAAAGAATCTCTTCTGTCCCACTGAGATCTGGGTTTTTCAGTATAGGACCAGAAATCACTTTGGATAAGTCTAAGTTTAGAGGAAGACTGGTGTAAAACAGAAGCTATAGCATCCAATGCAGAAGACTTTGAATGGAGAAGGGGCAGTATGGGGCAGAAGCACAGCAGATCTTCTCTTTTATGTCTGTTTTATAGGCCATTCATACTTACAAGTTCCAGAGAAAGAAATGAGACAGTACAGAACTAAAAGGCTTACACTCATTACTTTTCCACATATCTCAAATCAGAGTGTAATGGACATTGACAAGAGAATTTGTGAGACTATTTGTATGGACATAAGACTTTCAGATGGGCAAGAAACCCTCAAGTTAGATTATTTTTTTCTCACATGATGCTTAAAGTTTCATTTGTCATATTACAGAACTAGATTTTCTCTAAGCATTGTGGGGGATTTAAAGATCAGCCTATAGCACTATTGCAAACTGCTTTGGAAGCCCAGTACTGTAGATGGGGATTTCCAGAGACTTGGGTTATTGATACACTTCTATTGACTCTGTTAACAATATGATTTTAGGGTAGTGTGTCTCTTAAAAAGACTTCCTACACATTCCTCCTGCCATGTAAATCCCGGCCTTTGTTTTGTTCCCCAACTCATCTTTTCACTATTGAAAAATATATCCATGGCTCTTGTTCTACATGAATAAATGAACTTTTAATAAATTAAATAAAAATAAAATCAGTGGATGCTACCTAGTTCTACAAAAGAGGTAGATTCCTTTCAGAAAAAGACAGAAACCAAAAAGTTAATACCTTCCATGCTGGCTGATATTTGGGATGGGAAAGAAAAAAATCCAAGTGGAAGGAAAAGCACAAACTCCATAACAATGAGAGAACTGCCTTTCAAGAAAAAAAAAAAGCAAAACCAAATAAATAAATAAAGTGCACCTTTGCCTTCCTAGGTGTTTGTAATGAATTACCTTAGCTGAAGGAAAGTTTGAAGGGTCTTTGGATTCCACCAAAAAGCCTTTTGGGGGGGAAGAAGCCTTATCCCCTCGAGACGTGGAAAAGTGCTTACAAAAGGATTCTTACCTCAGTCAACCGAAAAAAGGTCAGATCCACCAGTGATTGATAGAAGCTGAATGCACTGTCACACCTCTTGAAGTTTCAACAGCTATATACCCTGAAGATATTATTCAAAAAGATGCATTTGGAACCTGAGTCACAGGCAGAATACAATTTGAGAATCTGCTGTGGCATTACAAAAAAAGCTCACACTATATAGGGTTCATCATCCAGAACCATGGCTTTAATACAGACTGCTGTGGTAACCAGTCCTTGCCTGCAGAGTCTGACAGGGATGAGAGAGAGAGATAATGTATCATTTAGAGGCCGAAACACCGCATGGATTTCCAAGTTAATTCAAATAAGCCAAGCGGACCACACACAAAAATCTGTTTATGCAAAAGCAGGCTGAAAATCAGAAGGTCACTAAACTTGCTTTTTCGTAATGCATCATATGCAAAATAATTTTAAAATTAAGGAAATAAAGCTGCGGGTGAGCCTGATTTTTCAATATTTAAAAGCAAGAAAAGATTAGTTTTAAATACAAGGCAGTAAGAAGACTTACTTATCATTTGGGGTTGTTTAGTCAGTAAAGGTCAGATTATGTCCCAAAGGCACAAATCTGCTCAGGGTCACACTAGTCTCAGATCAATCCACAGAGGAGACTGTGGTGCATTAAACCTCAGTTCCTGCTGCTTTGTAGGACAATCATTTTCTTCTGACTCAGCTCAGCAGCAAATAACCGACCTCTCCCTCCATGTCCCTTAGCTTCCCAGCCTGGCAAGAAGGCTGAGGTATCAGTGGTCCTTTGGCTATGATCCTCCTTTACTGCTGAGTCTCCCCTACGGCTGCCACTTTGAAGTATATTTTCTTTTTTAATAAAAAAAAATTGCCACTCACTGAAGAAGCAGTTTGGTTTGGGCTTATGCCAAAACACCCTTTATGTTCACGTTAAACATAGGTCATTTGTAAAACAGAGTTTCTTTGGGGGAAGAAGACAGCAACTTCTCCCCCTTGCCCTTTTTAGTCCATTCACGCCCACAGATAAAATTCAGAAATTCAGTTCAAATTTTACTCCCACTTACACTTTTACAGAGGTGCTTATCCAAGCTGCAGTCTAGCCCTAAAGAAAAAAGAACAGTATTTTATTTGTGACAAGGCTGACCAACGTGTGTAGCTTTTAAATCTCATATTTAAGCTATTTCTACATGAAGTTTACCTAATGAATCGTATTATTGGTGTGTTACCTTCCAGCACTGCCTACCACGATGTGAGCAGGTACCATATCCAGAGCTGCTGCAGCAGACTGATTGAGAATCATTAGCGAGACAAAAGGGCAGATGACAGACATTAATGCGAGGAAAGGAAAAATTACCTCATGCCAGGCCCAGGAAGAGTTATAATTGAGTTATTTCTAAATGGAAAAAGAGAAACCACTTGCAGAAGGGAATCCTACTGACACCCTTTTATTGACTGCCAAGAAGACTGGAACATCACTTTGCATCCTAGCTCCTACTACAAGATAGTGCTTGCTGCTTTGCCTCTGGAAGACCATGACTTTGTCATGACTGGTCCCCAGGGCCACCACAACATCTGCAAAGAGTAATCTCCTACCCTCAAAATTTCATTCTTCGCTACGTGGACTGCATTTATCCCAAAAGTGCTGTGTGGACTGGAGCACAATCAGAGCAGAAGTGATCTCTGGTCACAGATGGTCCAAGACTGGGATTAAGGAGATACCAGGATCAGAATTCAGGTTAGAGCTCTGCAGCCATGGCAGAGCAGAGCAAATTCAATGCTGGCATGAGAAGCTGGGGAAAGGGAAATACTTCCTCTTTCTTGCCAGTGACTGAACCTACCATTCTGTGCTGCCTTGTTGAGGAAAGCCTAGTCCTGAGTTTATTGATTCAAAAAGAATGTGGCCTGTTACTCTCAAACATTAGTCTGTAAGATGTAGCACTTGTCTTTGTCCACCAAAAGTTATTGTCATCAATGAGGTTTTGTATGGCTTCTTTATTTGTTGGTCCTCTCAGATCTGTTGTATGAGATCTTATTGAAAGTTGTGTGTCGTTATGGTTTTTTTCTACATATTTCTAACCCACTAGCTGTTTATTTTACCTTGAGTCTTTCATTCCATATATCATCTGTGCTGTGTTTTTATCTGCCATGTTGTAGACTCAGAGCTCTAGGAAGATGTATATCAATCCTAGAATTTAGTCCTGAGTGGTATATATACAGATCAAGTTGGAAGATGCCAAATATATCCAAATGAATTGTCATATTTTTGTTTCTGTTTTTGTCTAAATCATTAATACAATCTCACTGCAAAACGGCTCTCCTGGGTTCTCTTTTGTATTGCATACTGCAACAACATAATTGCATAATACAGGAAATTATGCAATAAAACATATTGCATAATACAGACAATTTAAAGTAGACAATATGGACGGCCTTTTCTATTCAAACTGTGGACTACCACAGTTGTCGTGCAAAGATCATTCATTCACTCATCTTGAAAACATTTTTCGTCCATTAAGTTAAAGTGGCAAAAGGTTCAGTGGTAATCGAAGGAGTGAGCAAACTTACAATGCTGGTTCCAAGGATATAAACTTCTTGTTTGTCCTTCAGCAGCAGCAATGAGAAGTGGTAGTCCTGAAAGGATTTCATTTCCCACTTGGATCCAAAGATGACAATTGTTTTATACAACCAGCTATATTACAGTATGAGTTAATATTATAAACTATAACCCTGAAATTTCAAATCAAGTACTTGAAAAAGCAAGAGCTAGGAAAAGATATCCTTGTGGTGCATGTTACTGGAAACCATTTCCTTTGTGTTCAGCATAGTAACACGCTGAATGAGCCCACCAAACTCTGACACTTTAACTCTGATTACAAGTGTCTGTATGTATTAGACCTGTATTGTCAGGATCATTTCACATGTCACGGAAATGCAGACACCACTGAAGGAAAGTAAACACTTAACAAAGCAATCTATTAGCTGTAAACAGGCAAGCGTGAGATTCCAGTGAGCCAAAAACAAAAGGTGAGACCATGGCCCTGAAGCTGAAGCTCTGCTTGAATGGATTCACAGCAAATTGACTCATTTCCCCCTTTCTCCACAATGTTAATGCAGCAAGCTGCAGTGTTTTCCATGGTGCAGTTCTCCAGTTTGAATATATATTGAATATACATATTTGAATTCTGAATAGCCCTTTTGAATAGCCAGCTCACACAGCCAGGGTCAGAGGCCATTCTCCAGGGAAGAGCATGTGGAGTCAACACCACAGGAGAAACATGCTACAGTAAAGCACTTAGTTCAAGCGAGACAGTTCTCAAAACAAGGACTCTCCCTTTAGTTTCCTGTGAGATTATATCTCAGATAAACATTTTGTGAGGACTGAATCCTCTGGAAGCAAGCAGCCACGCCTTCGTTCCACAGTTTGACCCAGGTAGTATTGAGTCAAAAAATCACAGAATCATCATGATTGAAAAGGACCTCTGAGATCACTGAGTTCAACCTTACACACACAAGAAAAAAACCTTACAGAATCACAGAATCACATGGAGTTGGAAGGGGCCTCTGGAGATCATCTAGTCCAACCCCCCTCCCAAAGCAGGTCCACCTAGAGCAGGTTGCACAGGAACATCTCTCCAGGCAGGGTTTGAATGTCTCCAAAGGAGACTCCAGCACCTCCCTGGGCAGCCTGTTCCAGTGCTCTGCCACCCTTAAAGTAAAGAAGTTCCTCATCGTGTTTAGGTGGAACTTCTTATACTCAAGTTTGTGCCCATTTCCTCTTGTCTTATCCCTGGGCACCACTGAAAAAAGACTGGCCCACACTCTTGACACCCACCCTTTAAGTATTTATAAACATTGATCAGTTCCCCCCTCTGTTCCCTTCTCTAGACTACAAAGACCCAAGTCCCTCAGCCTCTTTTCATAACAGAGGTGCTCTGGCCCCTAATCATCTCTGTAGTCTTACAATCTCGGCCACTAGAGCATGCCCTGAAGTGCCACATCTACACGGTTCTTAAATACCTCCAGGGATTGTAACTCCACCACCTCCCTGGCCAGGCTGTTCCAGTGCCTCTGTACTCTCTCAGTAAAGTAATTTTTCCTCATATCTATTCTAAACCTCCCCTGCTGCAACTTCAGACCATTTCCTCTAGTCCTGTCATTATTCACTTGGGAGAAGAGACCAACACCTACCTCTCTACAACCTCTTTTCAGGTAGTTGTAGAAGGCAATGAGATCTCCACTCAGACTCCTCTTCTCTAATCTAAACATGGAGGCCCAGTTGCCTCAGCCTCTCCTCATAGGACTTGTGGCTCACCAGCTTGGTGGCTCTCCTCTGGACATGCTCCAGCAGCTCTATGTTCTTCTTGTAGTGAGGGGCCCAGAACTGAACACAGTACTCAAGGTGAGGCCTCACCAAGGTCGAGTATAGGGGCATGATCACTTCCCTACTCCTGCTGGCCACGCTATTCCTGATACAAGCCAGGATGATGTTGGCCTTATTGGCCACCTGGGCACATAGCTGGCTCAAGTTAAGCCAGCTGTTCACCAGCACCCCCAGGTCCTTTTCTTCTGGGCAGCTCTCCAGCCACTCTTCCCTAACAGTGGGTTCCATTGTGCCAGGGGATCATCCCATCATCCTCTCCACTAAGGCTACAAATAGCAATAATCCTTACGCGTGATCAACCACTATGCAGCAGTGCTGGTGCCATTTCCAGTACATCTAGATCAGGATTATGTCATACTTTTCCATAATGCTATGTCTCTTTCTTAACCTCTTTTACACCTGCTGAAGATGAGATTTCAAAGATGTACATATGTAACAATAACACATTGAGGAAAAGAAAACTCACATGAAAAGCCATACTTAGATTTTAATTTTTTCAAAAGCTTTCTGAAGTCTGTAATTTCAGCAACAGGGAAAGAATCTGACAGTCAAAGTTAATCACTTCTCCAATCAGCTGCTGTATTTACCAGGCTACTGGATGTGCAATTATTTCATCTGCATAAAGATTGCTTTAATTTTTAATTTACATATAGGACCATAAAAAGTACAAGATTGAAATCACTGGAAATGGAAAGCCTGTAATTTATTCAAAAAAAAAGGTAAACTGCTTTTCATAGAATCATAGAATCTTATGGGGTTGGTAGGGACGTCTGGAGATCATCTAGTCCAACCACACTGCCAAAGCAGGTCTACCTAGAGCACATTGCACCGGAACTTGTCCAGGAGGGTTTTGAATGTCTACAGAGAAGGAGACTCCACAACCTCCCTGGGCAGCCTGTTCAGTGCTCCACCACTCTCACAGTAAAGAAGTTCTTCCTCATGTTTAGGTGGAAGTTCTTATACTCAAGTTTGTGCCCATTTCCTCTTCTCCTGTCACTGGGCACCACTGAAAAAAGACCAGCCCCATTCTCCTGACACCCTCCCTTTAAGTATTTGTATGCATTGATCAGATCCTCCCCTGAGTCTTCTCAAGACTAAAAAGCCCCAAGTCCCTCAGCCTTTCCTCATAGGAGAGATGCTCCAGGCCCTTAATTATCTTTGTGGCCCTCTGCTGTACCTTCTCCAGCAGTTCCATGTCCTTTTTGAACTGGGGAGCCCAGAACTGGACACAGTACTCCAGATAGGGTCTCACCAGGGCAGAGTAGAGGGACAGGATGACCTCCCTCCACCCACTGGCCATACTCTTCTTGATGCACCCCAGGATGCCATTGGCCTTCTTGGCCACAAGGACACATTGCTGGCTCAGGGGCATCCTGTTGTCCACAAGAACTCCCAGGTCTTTCTCCTCAGAGCTGCTCTCCAGCAGGTCAGCCCCCAACCCGTACTGGTGCAGGGGGTTATTTCTCCCCAGGTGCAGCACCCTACACTTGCCCTTGTTAAATTTCATTAGATTTCTCTCAGCCCAACTCTCCAGCCTGTCCAGGTCTCACTGGATGGCGGCACAGCCTTCTGGGGTGTCAGCCATCCCTCCTGGTTTTGTGTCAGCAAACTTGCTCAGGGTACATTCCACCCTTTGTCCAGGGCATTGATG
Organism: Gallinago jamesoni; assembly: GCA_025769975.1. Taxonomy (NCBI): domain Eukaryota; kingdom Metazoa; phylum Chordata; class Aves; order Charadriiformes; family Scolopacidae; genus Gallinago; species Gallinago jamesoni. The sequence continues at coordinate 194,154,253 of JAOQGH010000001.1, forward strand.
AATATATTGAAGAGGACTGGAGCCAGTACTGACCCCTGGGGAACACCACCTGTTACAGACTTCCAGCTGGATTCTGTGACCCTAATCACAACCCTCTGGGTCCTGTCTTTTAGTCAGTTTTCAATCCACTTAACTGTCTATTCATCTAACCCACATTTCCTAAGCTTACCTACGAGGATGCTGTGGGAGACAGTGTCAAAAGCCTTGTTGAAGTGAAAGTAGACAACATCCACCGCCATTTTCTCATCTATCCAACCAGTCATGACATCATAGAAAGCTATCAGGTTAGTCTGACATGACTTCCCCTTGGTAAATCCACATTGACTACTCCTGATACTTTCTTTTCCTCCACATGCTCTGAGATGACACTCAGGACGAGGTGTTCCATCACCTTTCCAGAGATGGAGGTGAAGCTAACCAGCCTGTAATTCCCCAGGTCCTCCTCTTTGCCCTTTTTGAAGACTGGAATGACACTGGCTTTTCTCCAGTCCTTGGGCACCTCGCCTGTTCTCCAGGACCTCTCAAAGATGATGGACAGTGGCCCTACAATGACTTCTGCCAGCTCCCTCAGCACTCTCGGGTGCATCCCATCTGGACCCATGGACTTGTGGATGTTCTTAGCCCTAGCCTTCTTAACTGACCTCTAACTTGGTCCTCCTCCACCAAGGGAAGATCTTCCTTAGTCCAGACTATCTCTGATCCATCCAAAGTCCATGGCTTCCATGGGTTGGTCCAAGCAGTAAAGACTGAAGCAAAGACTGAGGGTTTTACTAAAGGCAAGAGCAATTCAAGGCACCTCCTTCACACTTGGTGATGTCCCTCAGCTTTAGAAAGAGAGGGACCACCTCTAAGATAAGTACCTACAAAATAAAAATGAAATACAAGATGACTTGGAAATTAATGTTTTGCAAGTGTCTTTCCAAATTTTTAAATAAACATTTTCTGATACCAGCTGTTACTAAGATAGCCAAATTACTCTAAGAAAACCTGGTTAATTTACCAGAGAAACAGGGCAGAAGCTAAGTAGGAAAAAATAGGGTCTCCTTTGTGAAAAACTATTTTACTGAAAAGGATTTGAAGTCCTCATCTTTGCCTGTTTCTGAGCACAATCATTTTCTGTAAGCAAACATTACACAGGAACAATATGGACAGGGATGGAGAAAATGGAACAGACATTGTAAGCAAAGCAGACCAACAATGCATGTCAGATGTGAGAATGGACCTGATGGGAGTTTCTACTTTAAACAGGCAAGTTTTTAAGAAGTGCACAGAAAAGTCAAAATAGCTGGACTCTAAACTTCTTTGTGTAGCTTTCAAATCCCACCAGTTCCCCAGAACATGAATGGTATTTCATTCTGGTGGGATGGACTGATTATGGACACCTGTGTATCTTGAGAAACGGCTGATCAAAACTACAAGTAGGTGACATATGTAGTCTGTAATATGTTCCTCAGCTCCCCATGGCATCTTATGGACTTCTTTGGGAAGTCATGTCATCTAGAAATTTCTTAATAGGGAATCATCTACAAGGCAAAAGAACAGAGAAGAGAACCAAAAGTCTAACTTTAAAAAACAGATACCAATTGTAAGAGCTGATGGTAAACAGATAAAAATTAATAAAGTGAGCAGCAGATGGATGAAAGAAAAGGTAGTTTACAACTACGAGCTTAAATCTATCTCTAGAGGCTCTTTGAAACAGAAACATTAGAGATATTACTGCTTTCCCCTTCCTTTTCTCTGCAATGCAAAGATGAACTTGATGACTTTGGTAATTTGTCATATTGAAACAAGTCCAGAGTTTCTTAGGCCATCACCTGAGCACGGAGGGAACACAGCATGTAGCAATCTATCATGGATTTAGGAAACTTTAGATGAAAACATTCACTCTGCAATAGGTGCACGTTATGAGAGATACAATGACCACAATAGTTCATTCGCACATCAATGTTGGTTTGTTGCCAAGAAGGAGATGTTTATGCTGTTGTTTTCACACTGTACTTCAAGCAAGAAGATACTGTAATCTAGGGCTGATGAATCTTAGAAATGCTGATATCCAAACTCTGGGCTAGTGTTCAAGCTTCATACCAAAGCTTCAGCAGAGATTTTCACAAACAGACTCAAGAAGTTAGATTCCTAAATTTGCAGTTAGGAAAGGTATGCAAAAACTTGATTTCTAAAATGCTAAGAAGCCTCCAGAAATGTTGGCAAACAGTAAACATGTTGGGAGAGTCATTTCATTTCTTCCCCCTCAGGTGTTAAGCACCTTTTATTTATTTGTGTTATCCCTCAGCAGGTGTCCAATATTCCCTTTGCGGCAACTAACCTTAATGGATTTTGACAAGGTTACATTTGATCAAAACCTTAGATTTAAAGCCCTTCACACAATTTGCACAATAGTTATAAAGCCAGACCAACAATCCATCAGTATAACCCAAGAACACTTAAAAAGAGTGAATATGAATCACTATCAAATAAGAACCATTCCAAAGTCGAGACACAAAGGATTTCTGTAGTCTTAGATTGCTTAAGGTCTTAGAGGAAGCCAGTGGCACTGACAGAATGAAAACATCTTTCCTGTCACTGGAGAACAAAGTCCTTCCAGATTCCTTATATAGTCCCCATTTTTAAAATCCTACCCTAGAGAACAAGGGAAAAAAATAAATCCAAGGAGCTTCTTTCTTTATAGCGGGATAAATCAGAACAAAAAGGTGCCCAGGTTTCAAGTTTTCAGAAGGCAAACAGTTTTTGCAATTGGACCCCTTTTCTCGGGGCTAGTGTCTCATCCAGCTGGGCTCACCATTCTGCAGCAATCAGAGGAGTGCTCTGCTTTCATTCAATATGACATTTCCTCTGTGTATGACTTATTAGTGTGAAGCTGCAGCCTACAGCAAAAATAGAAGCGAAGCCTCTACTAAGTACTCTCTTCCAGCTAAGTACGAAAAGTAGTTTACAGTCCTTTAGCTATAAGTAGATCTGATTTTGACTAGAGAACCAGAATGCAAGAATATCAAATCAAATTGAAGCAGACTGGGTGACATTACTTGAGTCCTTTTCTTCCAGTACATTTCAGTAATGTACAAAGCATTTGCACAATCCCATAAAGATTAAAACAGTAGTTTTAATCTTGATGGCAGAAGTAGCAGAAGGAGGAACAGAACACATGGTGTCTAGAAAAAAAAAAAGTCAGAGTTTTCAATTGGGATTTCCATTCTTCCTGTAGTTTCTGCCGAAAGGCTTCACAGTCACTGGTATAGCTAAAATAAATGGCACAAAACATAATCAAATAACTTTGTATTTCAAATATAATATTTCATATTTCAAAAAGTACAGGACAAAACATTGCATTCAAAAGTACTGGTTTCAGGGAACAGTAAAATAAACCATATGAAAAGAACTCCAGCAAAAACTAGCTAATAAAATTGCTGCGATATATTAACTTACAAGGGATATTTTTATCATTTTCTGAGATTCTATTGATAAATTGTATAGAAAGATAGTGAAAGAATTGTTGTGTTTGCAAAACTACAGCAAACAGGAACAGAGTGCCAGAGATGCAAGAATTTTACTTACTTGTAAAGGTTAGAAAAATTAGAACTAACTACTTTGCTGCGTATGCCCTCCAAACAAGTTAAATGAGGTAGAAATGTAAAGGGAGCTGACCTCTCACAGCTGGTCATTTTAGTTGTCATGTGCTATAACCAGCTGGTGTTTCTCACTGCATGAAATAAAACCCATGGACCTGCTGTGGAGAGGTGCCATGCTCCTGAGTCATAGTGTTATCCTGGGACACATGGGATTCATTGCCCAAACAGACAACTTCTCTGCCAAGACTTGCAACAGGATGGCAAAGGCAGCTAGGACACTGAGCCAATGCTATCAGGTCCCACCAGTTTCTTACTGAAATGTGCTCAAATTATTCCATGCTGCTTGTCTACCAACTCCCCAAGTCATCGATTTCAAACAGATCTTTGTCCTTCCATGTGTCCTGCTGTGGCATGTGGCATGCTGTGCCCTTCCATGCCACATCTCTGTAAGAGAGATTCCAGCATGGCTATTGATCCCTGCCTTGTTCACAGTGAGCCCTTATGCAGAAGTTTCACCTCACTCCACTCCTTCATACAATTTGAAGGATGCTCCGAATCTAAACATAATCTATTCTTCAGTGTTTTTGTAAGAGATCCTTTGAGATCCTTATATACCTGTCCTTCACACATGACCTTCTCTTATTTGACCTTAACTTTTATTTGTTCATAGTACCATGAGAAATAATTCCCTTCCAACTCGTTATTTCTCCTTTTCAGATTTGAAAAATAGGTCTTCTCAATTCACTTTTGTGATCCTTCAGTTGATCATGAAACATTTTTTCAATGGCTTGCAAGCTTCTTTTCAGCTCACAATCTGTTTCCACAGCACATGGTACACTTCAACATTCACCGAGTTACATATTTTCATCTTTATTTTTACACTGATGTTGCCAAATTTCCAGATTTTACAGAACCTAAAATATGTTGCTCCAGTCTTAACTCTATGAGCTGTTAACCCCCACAAGCACTCCTCATCTCTATCACAGAAATTAAGGCTTCTAAACCATATATTTTTCACTTCTTCCAAGTTTGTATTTGCAGTCTGCATCCCTAGTTTTATCACTTTGAACTCCTTCTCACTGGCCTTCAGTAACCATTTGTGCTGGTTTTGACTAGGATATAGTTAGTTTTCTCCAGAGTAGCTAGTATGGAGCTATGTTTTTGATTTGTGGTAGGCACAGCACTGATGACACAGGGATGCTTTCATTATCACTGAGCAGCACTTGCACAGCATCAAGGCATTTTCTGCTCTTCACACTTCCCAGCCAGCAAGTGGGCTGGGGGTTCACAGAGAGCTGGGAGGAGACACTGCAGGGACAAGTGACACCAACTGACCAAGGGGATATTCCATACCATATGACATCATGCTCAGCAATTAAAAGTTGGGGAAGATGTCGGAGGAGAGGCCACTGTTTGGGGACTGACTGGGTATCAGTCAGTTGTTGGTGAACAATTGTTCCCATTTGCATCACTTTTCTTTCTTGGGTTTGATTTCTCTCTCTTTGTTATTTTCCTTTTCGCTGCTTTTTTAAAATTATTTTTGTCATTATTGTCATTATTACTGTTGCTATTATCATTATACTTCAATTATTAAGCCATTCTTATCTCAGCCCATGAGTTTCCTCACTTCTACCCTTCCAATTCTCTTCCTCCCATCCCGCTGAGGGGACAGCAAGTGACTGGCTGTGTGGTGGATATTTTCTTGCTGGGTTAGACCAAGGACACCACTAGGAGCAGCCAACCCTCCAACTTTCTCTGTCTTCCTCTTTAGTTACCTGTCTTTTCAGCAGATGTATAACGTCAGCAGCAAAATCCAAGTGATGCATCCTATGTGACGTATTCCTTGTCTGCTGTATTTCCATCCTGTTACAGGCAACCAGGCTTTTCACCATCCAATTCCACATCTAATTTGTAAAACGAGGATGAGAGGATAATTTCCTCTTTTTGCCTTCCTCTGGTAATCAAGCCTGAATATTTGCTGTTAAAGTAAAGATGATACTCTTGCTATTAATTTACATTTTAGCAAGACCATAACTCATTGCATATTCTCAGACACAAGCTCTGTGCTCTTCAAAATCAATACTTTACAGAATTGATGAAATAAGCTTCTATTAGTCTTTGATATGCCAATCACTTTGATATAATTTCCTTTAACATGAATTAAATGAAACCCCACCCATCCGCAAGACCTTTCTCACCTGCTTCTATGATCCCTATTGATATCACTATTGAAACTGCCTCATCTGGTATTCAAAAGAAAGGAAAAACTGTGAAGTCCTCATTTTCTCTAGTGTTACCCTTCATTAGAAATGATGCATCTACCTTTTAACATTTTTGAGGGTGCATTTTCCAAAGGACAATACAAGGAGGTCAAACACCGCAGTGTGTGGTCTCCACCTTCAGCACATCTGCAAGGATGTGATCCAGTCTGGGAGAGATGTCAGTCCTTATTTTCATTATGGCCTTCTCTTTATTTCCAATTACCTGAAGTTTTCCAAATAATCTAAGCTTACATTCCTAATAAATTCATTGTTACCATCAATTATAGTGCAGCTACCAGAAGCGGGCAGTGCAGTGACTCATCTTTTTCATTGAGTTTTTTTAATTGCCATTTTTCATGCAAGTTCCACAAAACATATTTCCTCTATAACTTCATATACATTATATGCACCATAGCTGATATTGGAATTGTTAAACTCTGAGAGAAGAGCTACCTGTCCTTGGAGCTGGTCCACATCTAATTAAGACAAAAGATACTACAGAAAAGAAGGATGACTGCAGACAGAAGAGTACAAGGTAGATTTCCCCCATATGGTTCGTTTAGTAATCATTTGTCTTAAATGATTTTCTTCAAGCCCAGAATGGCTCCATCCCTCAAAGACATCCCTCGGTTTCAGTGGCATCACAAAGTTCATATTTTTGAGCTTAGATCTGTGGTTTCTAGAAGCTTGGATCATCACATGAAGTTTGACAGGTTTTAGGAAATTTTAGTTACAATAGACAGGAGAATTGAAACCATTTCATCTCAGGTGAAAAATGAGGAAGTTTAAATCATAGGCTCTGAAAGTACCACATGGGGAAATCTCCAGATATACTCGATTTGACATCTTAATAAAAGAGAACAAGGCATTGAGATGTAAAATGAAGCACATGAAAGAAGGTCAGCACGGCTACCTTTCAATTAAACTTGTGCTTCAGAAAGGTTGAGGTGAAGGACCTCAAGGCTTCCCATATCAACTTTTGATACTGAACTGAGTGTCCATATTGAAGTTTGATCTTAGTAAAGAAATAACTGGCCATTGTCTTGTAACACATGACTGATATCAGAGATTAAAAAATAATAAAGGGTCTGATTCACTATTGATTTTTTGCCTTTTTGGTTACATTCTGAGGTGGTACAAATCAACTTAGCCCATTGATGTCAGTGGAGTTATGCCATCTTTGACGTGCTGAAAGGCCTACACTGAACAATGATTTACCTTTGTGAAAAGTGATTAAAAGAAAAACTAACGGAAATTAAAGAAAGTGGAAGTACAGCACCTCTCTTTCCACTAAAACCAGAAGCACAATTTTTCCAGACTGAGAGAAAAGGTTCTCTGTCCTTACTGATGGGTGGAGCAAGGATTGCATTTTCTGTTACAGTCTAAATTAGCAATCAATAAAACACGCATTTAAAGAGACTTTCCACAGCAGTTTTGATTCATAAGAAGATTTATCATGGGAGGATATGAGGGCTGTAATAGCTTTTTTAGCAGTGCTCAGTGCAGCAAATAGCAGAAGGTGCAGAACCACCAGCGGTTTCCCTCATTTTCCATGGATATCATACCTTTACCCATCCCCATCTGTGACTACAGTACATCCAAATTGGTTCAAAATCTGGTTTCATATTTCAGCATATACCAGCAATCTGCACATAAAAGTCCAGACTACTTTGCAATCAATTCCCTGGAAAAATAAAGCGGAGAAAATGCATACGTAAATAGATACTGCATAAAAATAAATAGATATTTTTAACATTTGCTCACGCATATTTGATATTTGACTTTCAGAGTCTGCCAATTGGATTTTATTCACACATATACACATGCACACGCACACAGGAATACCAAGTAAATACAAATACAAATCAAACAAACTTGATTAATATAATTTGAAAATGTTTTAATGTAATATTTTTAGCAAGCACTAAGATACTGAAAATCAGAAGAGGTAATGACTGGTTTTGTAACAAGAAGTTACACAAGAACTAGCTAATGAATTGGTGAACTGTAGGTAAGAAAAAATAAATATCTTTGACATCTTATGAGAAAGTGTAAGATAAAATAATAACCAGATGCACTGTATTTCTCTGCTTGAGGGGAACACATGTCTACAGAAAGGAGGATTATAGAGCACAGTTTTCCATGGGGAAAGTCAGGTCTAGGAAAAGACATTTCTTCAACTGGCATTTCATATCTTAGTTCAGCATAGATAATCACAAATATTCGTTGTAATCACAGATATCACCATCATGATATGACACATCATGACCTACAATGTAACAGTTTATAACAGGATGTAGAAGAAGCTTGACTTGATAGACATTTTTCATCTGTTAATGACAAATTAGGGGCACTTATGAATTATTCATCCACAAACCCTGCATATGTTTAAGTCAAATTGTCTTTGATGCCACACAAGTTTCAAACTTGCTACAAGTGAGCTTTTTGCTTTTGTCTGTAACTAATGTCAGAGAAACGAAGTAATAAAACTCTACTGAAACCCAAAAATGTTTGCATTTCATGACTGTTTGCCACACTTGCACAGCAGTAAGCATACCAGATTCAGAACAGCCAATGATTTACCAGACTTCATTAAGGAAAGTTAAAAAAAAAAAAATTAAGCAGTGTTTCACTGTTGTTTGTTTACTCTGCTAACTTGCATGTAATTAAATTACATATAGGCACTCCAATGAAAATATATGACTTTCAATGAAGTTGTACAGGTTGCGATTTACTGTATCCATTCACGCTGACATATACAGAAAATATAATGGCTTTAAGGAGAGACAAATGCCTGTTTAATAAAACCAACTGATTGCAGTGAGAGTCAATACATTTTTATATTGATGTCTTCATTAGCACTGGAACATTCTATTTAAAAACCAATAAACGTACCTTCATATTGGGATTAAAAATCAGCTGTGTTAAAGTAGCTCAGCAGTAGGAATCAATACAACCTCTTGTTCTGTAAATCTTCTGTGACAATCAAACCTTTGCTCCTCTCATGAATGTCCAAATGGTGTAGTCATCTGCACCAACTCTGCTAGACAGATTTCTGAGTCCTCCAATCCATTACTCTCTGTAAGGATGAGATTCATCTCAATCTAGCCAAAAAATTCATCTGATTAAAATCTATACCGAGGCTAATAAAATCTTGGTTAACTCTTAACAGCAGTGAAGGACAGAAATCTCCAGAGGGTGCCTTGTTCCTCCTACTATGGACACAGGTCAGCAGAGTCTAAATTGCCATCTTAGGGGTTCCACCTTTCTCCACTATTATGGACCTGGCCTAAATGTCTAGCATCTGCCTTTTAGGTGGCACTGGGCACGGTCTTTCCTGTTCTGTGTGCTGGTCACAGTATTGTGGAGATGAGTTTTGGGGACATAATTTGAATACAAGAGAAGCTCAGACTGGATATAAGGAAAACTTTTTGCCTACAGGTATTGTCAAGAAGCAGAAGATGTGGCCAAAAGATGTTATTAGTCTTCAGCCTTAGAGATTTTCAAGGTCTGACTGTAATACCCCAGAGTAAACTTGCCTGACTTAATAGCTGACCCTGCTATGAGCAGGAGGTTGGACTAGAGATCTCCTGAGGTCCCTCCCAACAGGAATTAACTTTTGATTCTATGCTATTTATACAGTATTATCTTTGCATCAAGCTGACTCCTATGATGGCATTTTAGGGGCTCAGAGTGAACATGAAGTACAGTCAACTCAGTTAGAATTTTGTCTTTAATTTCTGTTTAGAAGTGTCAAGGATTTCTGTGTCTGTTGAGCACCTGTTGAGGAAGGACATGACCTTTTTGGGACTTTGGGTTTATTAACAAAACAGCAATGAAACACAAAAACCGGATGTAACTCACTTTCTTGCTCAGACCATCTTTAAGATGTATGTTCATCTTCAGAAGCCTATGGATGTTCTACGTTGAGCCATGCAAGAAAATACAGAACTATGAAATCAAATTATATTTTCTCCAAATGGACTTTCAGGTTTTTGAAAATTCTTTGCTCATTTTACCCTATCTGTTTGACTGCTGAGAGAGAGGAGAAGACTAATCAAATACCTCTTCTTCCTCAGTCTAGTGGTCAGAGGCAAATACAGTTCCTAGTTTGTTTTAATGCACATGAGGTCTTGGACACCTGGAAGAGAAAGGGAAGCATGCAAGACACAGAAAAAATGGAAAGATGATGCAGCAGGTGTCTGCATGTAGGAACAATGTTGTACCCTCCACAGGGGTTTCAGAGTCAACACCACCAGCTGTGAGGGCTCTGGGGATGGGTACCGTGCCTGCTCTTAGCATGGCATGGTGGCTCTCTGGGAAGTAGAGCACCCAAGCCAGCCGTAACGTGCTGCCGCAGCCCCTTGGAGCACAGTCAGCAAATCTGTGCACTTGAAAAGGCAGAAGAACTTGAAAGGAGACAGGATCTAAGAGGCAAAATCAGTTTAGTAAAATTAAAAAATGATTAGGCATTTATATGAATAAGAATATGCCTTATAATTACGCTAACTAGGCTAAAAATTATAGGGCCAACAGCCTTTATTTCAGACATAAGATGATCACCAGCTGGGGACAGACAGAGATTTCATCTCATGGTATAATATTACACAATCAGGTGCATTATGAGGGTATTTTACCTTCCTGTGAAACATCTGGCATGAGCCACTGTCAGAGACAGGATGCCATACTAGATGGACCATTTATCTGTTCTGGTGCATAATTCTTATGCTACTTTAGTTTACTTAACTGGCTGCTTGAGAATATCTATGAAATTGTAGGGAAGGGAAGAGAGATGCTATTTCTAATTGAAGATCTTGCTATCTCTCACCACCTGTTGTTTGTACATAAGATGATAGGGTTTCAATCACAAGATTAATGCCCAATTTAGACTGGAAAAATATCAGCAAATCTATCTGATTCTCTTATTTTAAACCCTTTCACGATCTTCAGAAATATTTTACAGTGCCAAGAACAATTTCAAAAATAAACTATAGGACTTAAAAAAAAAACTTCAAAAAGCTGCATCTGTCATTCACGTATGCAAAACTTTGCTTGCAGATTCATGAATAACTTTGGTTATGTAATTGCTGTAAAATTTATAGGGGTTCTGATTATATGGATTTTTTATTTATTTTATATGACAGAAACATTTGCAAAGAATACTAACCAGAAAATGTTTACTGTCTTTTAGAAAATAACAACCTACAAACATATTAAATTAAAATTGAAGAAATTCTATTGCTATGATCTCCTCTCCTGTAAAAATGGATATAGCTTAAAGCCAATTTTTCCATCAAAAAAAATCATTTCCTATGAAATTTCAACTGCCTTAATGAATATTTGCTCTGGTAGCATTTGACATCCATCTGCCATGCACTTGGTGAATCAGGAATAGAGCCCAGATTCTCGTTCAATTAACCCCTCTAAGTTTGATAAGAATAACAAGTTGCTTCCAGATTCTTGAACTGGTTTCAGGTGTTGCTAAGAGAACACACTTCTGAGAAACCAGTTTTGTTCTCTAACCAGCATTACGAATGTTATTAGAGAAAATCAGAGAGAACAATAATTAAGCACTCCTATACCAAACTTTAGCCATTTAAAAGTTGAGTCACCTGTGCTTCTTCATAATCATGGGGATGATATGAACACTTCCAGAGCAGAAATCATGCCATCTTTGTACAAACATCTAAAATAGCGGGATACATTTAAGAAGGAGTTTCTTCTCCGGCCTTTCCAAATTATGAAGCCTAGAAAACTCATTTAGCCCGAACAGATTGTGCTTCATTCAGCTGGCTACACACAGATTTTTAAGGAGCATACAGGTATAAGGACTGATCTACAGACCAAAGGCTCATCTAGCCCATTACTGCCTTCAGCAGAGGAGGAGAGGTGTTTTGGGAAGAAACTGTGATGTCCCTGGATCATAGAATCATAGAATCATAGAATGGTTAGAGTTGGAAGGGACCTTAGAGATCATCGAGTTCCATCGATGTTCAGAGATTCCATGCCAGGCTCATGAATCTGCCCATACTTACGGGACAACCCTTCCCTTCTGGACAGGCAACAGGCGATCAGCCAGAATACCTTCCACATCTGAAATAATTCTGAATAGTTACACATAGGAAACTAAATCAAGATTCTATTGTTTAGATAGCTAACATTATATAAGATGAATCCCTATCTGTAATATTAAAGTTCATTAGCTGCCTGGGTTTTGTTGTGGTCACGACTGATATTCCTGTTAGGTTATCCTGTTACAGCACCTGAACTTTCCCTCCAAGGACAGCAACCACACCTGAAGTTGAAAACACATATAATAGGAAAAATATTTAGGAATAATTACATGAGTGCTTTTTGTAATCACAACTTTTACATTGCAAGTTTGTTGTTTAGCTTTCTTAATACCATCACTGCTGTCATCATCTGCCTTTAAAGAGTAGCACCCTCTACCTCTCTGAGGCTGACAATTTCTTATTTATCCTGGTTTTACCCAGCTCTTCTTTACAGGAGAATAAGGAGGATGACGTGTCTGCAAAGCAGTCCCCACCTCAAAATATCATGCTTAGATTTTTTTCCAGAATTACTTTAGTACTTCATAAATGCAGATTGGGCAGAGAAAGTTACTATTCTTGAAAAGAGAGAGGCTTTTGTGAAAAGCTCAGCTGTGATCTGTCAGGATCCTTTTGGGGGCCAATTAAGTAGTCTCATCTAGAATTTATTTTTTTCCTCCTTGAAAAAGAGAAGGAAGAAGGAAGTCCTGCAAACTACAGTAATGTAAAGGGAACCATCTATTATTAACCAAACTCTTGTGCCCCAAACCAATTGCTCTTAGACCCTGAATCATATAAGCACCCCTAAACAGGACAGTACTTAATCATGTGTTTAGGACTTCACCTTGAAGTCGATGGAAGTTAAGCAGATGTTAAGACTAATCAAGTGTTTAAGTGACAACTTAGTGACATTTTATATAGGTGAAAGCCAGAAACAGTTACTTGCTTTCCTGAATTAGAGCTTAGAAAACAAGCAGAAACACAGAGATGAACTTAGCACCGCACCTCTAACTTACGTAGCATCCATTTCAGACCTGCAAAAGGAGAGAGTATGCATATGTGAAGACGCTTTTGTAACCTTGTAAATTTGGACTGATCAGGGGAAAAGGATAAACTCCTGTGTACAGCTCCCACCTCAGCTGTGTACAGCTCCTCACCTATTTGTTATAGGCTAGAGCCTTACGTGAGACTGCAACAGCCCAAAATGCACATGTAACGCACTCAACCCCCATGTAGGACATTAGGAAAAGAGGGCAGCCATAGCACCATCTTTCACAGTTTACAGACTCTTAGATATCCACGTGCCTGAAGAGAGGCCTTGGAGGGCCTTCTTACTCCATGCAACACTGATTACACAGGAAAGGATTAGAGACATTTAAATCCAGTAAACACTGTCTATGCAGTGAAGAGTAAAAACACATCTGCTTTGTAACTCAAAAGAAACCCTGAAAGCCTACTGAAATGAAGCCTTTAGTCCAATTTATGTCTAGTCTCTACAGCAGAAGATATCTAAGGTTTCAATACATTTGTTGGGTAGAATTATCTGTATATCATATATCTAATGCCCAGAATAATAACAGTTTTTATCTCTGTCTTGCACAGAAGCAAAATGCCTGGAAAAGAGAAGGCTCCAAGGAGACCTCATAGCAGCCTATCAATATCTGAAGGGAGCCTACAGAAGAGCCGGAGAGGGACTGTTTACGAGGAAGTG